>JAEOAD010000463.1:0-1200000 GCA_036365145.1 Orientallactaga sibirica | reverse complement strand
AGAGTGTTATGCACAGTAGCTCAGTCCCTTCACACACCCTGCCATGGTCAGGGACTGTAGTCACCGGGGCTCTGAAGAGAAACAAAATGACAGTGGTCTGAGGAGTCCCCTAAGGACCAGAATGTCACTGGATGGCTTCCTTCTTTGGGTCAAACTGTATGGTTGGCCTGTCTCTGACCACTTGCCCACGCATATTGCTTCTCTGTTTGCTTGCGGCTTAACATGGCCATCAGCTGTGTCCCTATGGTTTTGTCTTGGCTTCTGATAGTAACCCAGCTCTCATTGTGCCAGATTCCACTTCCCATGAGGAAGAATCAGATTGACCAAAATTGAGCCATGCTCAACACGGCCCATAGAGCTGCCTCTGGGGACATGAGTTTAATGATAAAACCAGAGAGACCTGCTCTGTCCTTTAGCCAGAACTCTAGACAGAGGGGGCTTATTTTATAGGGCACGAGGACAGCCAGGCAGTGGCTAACCTCCTCAATACTCTATTCACCCTCAGCTAGTCCTTGGTGTTGTTAATGTACATGCTAAAGACAAATTGTATTTCGTCTCAGTACATCCTGCATTTGAGTTGGAAATTTCCAATATGTGATATTTCTGATTTTGGATGTTGTTCCATATTCACGCAATGAAACGAATAGAAAACTGTTTTGCAGTGTTCTTTAGGAAGTCCTACATGGTTTTAGATAGCTAAAGAATCCCAGAACAGCAATGAGGCTAGCGTTGTTATTTGTTTTGTTTTTACAGCCAGTAAGTACTACACTTTACAGATAGTATATTCATTTTTGTTAGCGCTGGGATGCCTCTCTTCAACACGTGAAAAAATTTCTTATCTTCCTTGACTGTTTTTACATCTCTTATTTGCATCAATCCTTGATAACTCATGTTATGGGTGGGTGATATGCACATGTATGTGTATGCGTGTTCATATGTGTGTGGTACACATATGTATTCATATGTATATGTGTGTTTCTATGCAGTATTCCTATGTATATACATGTTTATGCATGTTCACAAGGCACACATGTGTGTAGGTACATACGTGTGCATGAGTAAGCATATTCATAAGGCACACATGTGTAAAAGCACATACATAGGTGTATGTTCATTCATGGGTGGAGTCCAGACGTCAATGTCGACTGTCCTCCTCATTTGCTCTTCGTCTTATCCTTTGTGGTCTCTCCGGCTGAACTTAGGGCCCGTTGATTTGGGTAGAATAGTTAGGTAGCAAGCCCAGGGATTCCCTGCCTCCCTATCCCCAGCACTAGGACTGCAGGTGCACACCACCATGCCTGGCATTTTACGTGGGTTCTGTGCATCTGAACTCAGGGCCCCTGGGTTGTGTGGCAAGTGCTTTACCCACTGTTGCATGTGGCCAGCCTAATACTATTGTTTGGTGCATCAGATTAAGGTGTGGATAGTCACACATGTGCCTGCTCCAAAAGTAAATCAGGGGCTGGAGATATGGCCTAGCGGTTAAGGCGCCTGCCTGCCAAGCCTAAGAACACCCGTTTCATTCTCCAGGTCCCACATTTAGCCAAACGCAAAAAGTGGCACAAGGATGCAATGCTGCGCTTGCCCACAAGGGGGCACATGCATCTGGAGTTTGTTCGCTGTGGCTGAGAGGCTGCTGGTGCACCCATTCTCTCTCTATCTTTCTCTCTCTGTCTCTCTCAAATAAAAAAATTTTAAAAAGTAATCAGGGACTGTTGTTATTATTATTATTCCTAGGTCTTCTTAATTTATACTTTAACTTCTATTCCTAAGGGCAGTGATCATTAAGAAAATTTTCATATATTGGAGAAAGGCATTATAGAGCTGATCAAAATGAATACATGCTCTGCAGTCTGGTACTAATTACAACTTGCAATTAGTCAACTCTGTCATACTATGAAGATAACAGAGATAATTAACTTATGACCGAGAAACTTTGTTTTGGCTCACAGGTCTGGAGGGTTCAGCCCATTACTAATTGTCCCCATTGCTGTGGGCTTGTGGCAAGGTTGTATTTCATTTTGGAAGTGTGTGGTGAAGCAAAACCACTTAGTTTATCTTGAGCCAGAGAACAAGAAGTATCGAGATAAGGGGACCAGAGCACCCTAGTTCCTTTCAGTCACCTGCTTCAGTGACCTAAAGACCTCCCACTGGGCCTTGTTCCTTAAAGGGCCTACCACTTCTTAGCAGTGCCATGTTGGAGATCAAGGTTTTAACACATGGGCCTTGGGGGACATTTAAAAATCACTCCTGGGGCTGGAGAGATGGCTTAGCAGCTAAGGCGCCTGCCTCCTAAGCCTAAGAATGCTGGTTCCAATCTCCAGCGGTTCCAATCTCCAGGTCCCATGTTTAGCCAGATGCAGTGACTCAAGGGCGCAATGTCGCACTTGACCACAAGGGGCGCACGCATCTGGATTTCGTTCACAGCAGCTGAGAGGCTGCTGTTGTGCCCATTCTCTATCTGTCTTCCTCTCCCTCTCTCTCTGTCTCTCTCTGTGTCTCTCTCCAAAAAAAAAAAAAAAAAAAAAAAAAAAAAAAAAAACTTCTGTATGCCAAGATATGCCAGTAATCATGAGATACCATTTTCTCTGTGCTTTCTCCTCTTTTTCATTTCAGCACAAGAGCTGTTGCTAGCCAGAAAATGCCAGATGGCACAGAGGAATCATATTCCAGAGCAATGTCACCTGCAAAAATGAGCCAGCAGCTAATTGACAAAGATATCCTTGCTGTTTTTATAGAGTCAAGATGTCCCACTTCCATCGTGGGGATTGTCTTTGTAGAATTGGCTGGTGTCTCTGGCTGTCCTTGCAACTTGATTCTAGGCATGATCTAGTCTCTGAGACTGTCTGAGGCACAACTCTGCAGGGTGTTCTCCTTCCATTGGTTTCCTTTTTCTTCTTTGACCTTTAGAAATCTCTCTTCTCTCTCTCCCAGGGCTGCTTTCACACTCTTTGCACCAAACCTTGATAACTCATTTGTTATCAGGAATGTCTTTTTAAAGTACTATTGAAGCTGGGGAGATGGCTCAGTGAGTGAAGTACTTTTCCACATAAGCATGAAGACTTGTTTGTATCTGTAGCACCCACATAAAATGCTAGCAGTGGTAACGGACTGGTAATACCAGTGCAGGGGAGGCAGACAGAGGGACAGGGACTCCCTAGAGGTCCTGGGCTAGCTGATCTAGCCAAGTTGGTGAGTTCTAGGTTCAGAAAGAGACGAAGACTCCGTCTCAATGAATAATGGAGAGCAATTGAAGAAGAAGCCACACTGATCTCTGGCCTCCCCATGCACTCTCACACATATACATGCACACCTGTACACACATGTATACACATGTTAACACGTATGTGAATACACACCACACACACACACACACATACATCTTATTATCCCAGCTGGCTGCTAAGACCATTCCAGACTCTATTTTTATCTTCTTTTCCCTTATGGGACCTCAATGTTGGTTTCCATTCATGGGTTTCTAATTAATCTTTGTTGATTTAGAGGTTTGCTCAGAAAGCTCAGGGGAACAAAGTTCTACAGATAATAAAAATGATAAATAAGTAGAGAATTTTAGCTCAAACTGTAAGGTATCTGGGGCTAGATTTCCCCTAGACAGTTGTTTTCGTTGCTGAGTAATTCAGATAAGTGTCAGACATCGCCAGGGAATTATTTTTCAGATCCCATCCCAATGTTAGCTTGTGACTGTGGTGCAAGTCTGGTGATCCGCAGCGGTCTGCCTGGGGATGGATTTATTGTGTAAAACATTTCCACTTAGGAAATCTTCCATTCTGCACTCCCCTTGCTGCAGCAGAGCATCGCAGCAGGATGGAGAAGGTCAGCGAGCAGCAGAGGTGATTCTGGTCACACCTCGAGCTGCTGCTCCAAGTGCAGTCCTCTGCCCTGTTGTGTCAGCGTCATCTGGGGACTTTCCAGCATGGCACATGAGGAAGAGAAGGCCCTCTGCTGCCACTCAGACTGCATCACATGTGCAGATGATTCTGAAGGATGCTAAGATGCAAGAACCCCTGTTCTAAGCAGGAACTTTGCATGGCTTCTAGATAATATTTTTGGGTTAAAATTGGCCTGATGGTTTCAAAAATATGCAAGTATCCAGACAATTCATCATGTCTCACTTGGTAAACTTTCACAAGGAGACTTCTATGTGTCAGGAGCAGTGCTAGGCTCTGGAAATAAAGAAGATAACATTTCTATTTCAAGGATGCCCTAGGCTCAAAATGGATGTAGATGAAACACACACACACACACACACACACACACACACACACACACACACACACACATTGTAGTCCCAATGGAAATGCGTGTGTAAAGGATGCATGCCATTTTTCTTTTTTTATGGACAATTTTCAAATGTGTACAATGTATCCTGATCATAAGCCCCTCAGTGGAGCTCCTTCCCCACTCCTCTTCCACATAACCCTTCTTATTTCCCAACCTGTTCTTCTAGTCTGGTATCTTTTTGTCGTCTTCTTCTATCATCCGTGATGACATGTTGATGGGCCCAACGTTGTGCACACAACAGCAGCTGCTGTGAGGTCATGAGTGCAGTGTCAGCTCTGTGTCCAGAAGACAGCGCTCCACAGCACTCCCCCACAGCCTCGGGTCCCTACATTCTTTCCACCACCTCTTCTGCAATATTCCTGGGACCTTGGCGATTTTAATCTGCATTTCCCTGTTGGCGAAAGGTGTTGAACATATAAAAAATATTTACTGGCTCTTGTGTTTCTTCTTTTGAGAACTCTCTAATCAGCTCCTTGGTTCATTTTTTTATTGGATTGTTTGATTTTTTTAATTGCTTGGTTTTGTTAAGTTCTTTGTATATTCTGGATATTAATCCTCCATCTTCTATATAGCAGGTGAAGATTCTTTCCCATTCTATAGTTTGTGTCGTTAGTGTGCAGATGGTTTTCTTAGCTGCACGACAGCCTTTTCGTTTCACGAGGTGCAGTTTGTTGATTGTTTGCCTTGTTTCCGGGGTACTAGTCAGAAATCCTCCCTTACGCCTACAGCATGAGCGTCCGTCCCTACTTTTTCCTCTAATCATTTCAGAGTTTCAGGGCTACATTGAGGCCCTTGATTTATTTGGAGTTGATTTTTGGATGTGGTGAGACAAGGGTACAGATTTATCCTTCTACATGTAAATATCCAGTTTCCCCAGCACCACTTGTTGAAAATGCTATCTTTTCTCTAATGTGTGTTTTTGGACTCGTTATCAAAAATCAGGTGGCTGCAGTTGCTTGTACTTATACCTAGATCTTCTCTTCCATTCCACTGATCTGCACATACATTTTGTGCCAGTACCATCCAGTTTTTATTACTATAGCTATGTAGTATAGCTTGAAATGTGGCATGATGATATCTTCAGCAGTATTTTTTTTTTTTTTTTTGCTGAGGATCGTTTTGGCTGTGGAGTTTTGTGCTTCCATATGAATTTCATGGTTCACTTTTTCTATTTTTGTGGGGGAATGGTACTGAAATTTTGATAGGGATTACATTGAATCTGCATATGTCTTTTGGTCTGGGAAATATTTCTGTTTTCTGGTATCTTCCTCAATTTCTTCTTTTTAAATATTTTTTATTGTTTACTTGTAGAAAAGAGAGACAGAGAGGAGAGGGAAGGAAAGAGAGAGAGAGGGAGAGAGAGAAATGGGTACCAGGGCCTCCCACCATTGCAACTGAACTGCAGATGCATGCACTCTGAAGCTAGCTTTACGTGGTGCTGCAGTCAGGTTCGCATTGCTGGCAGAAATCACCCGACCAAGAGCAGCTTGTGGGAAAAGGTTTATTTTGGCTTATAGACTCGAGGGGAAGCTCCATGATGGCCAGAGGAAAATGATGGCATGGGCAGAAGGTGGATATCACCCCCTTGCCAACATCAGGTGGACAACAGCAATAGGAGACTATGCCAAACACTGGCAAGAGGGAACTGGCAAAAATGCCCATAAGCCTACCCTCAACAATACACTGCCTCTAAGAGGCATTAATTCACAAATCTCCATCAGCTGGGAACCTAGCAGTCAGAACACCTAAGTTTATGGGGGACACCTGAATCAAACCACCACATGTGGGTACATGGGAATCAAATCCAAGCCATCAGGCCTTGCAATCAAGCACCCTTAACTGCTGAGCCATCTCTCCAGTCCCCTCAATTTCTTTGTAAAAATATTTTTATTCATTTATTTGAGAGAGACAGAGAAAGAGAGAGAATAGTGGGTCTGGGTGGGCCAGGGTCTCCTGCTACTGCAAAAACAAACAAACAACAAAAAAAAAACTCCAGACTTGAGCCGGGCATGGTGGCGCACGCCTTTAATCCCAGCACTCAGGAGGCAGAGGTAGGAGGATCGCCATGAGTTCGAGGCCACCCTGAGATTACATAGTGAATTCCAGGTCAGCTTGGGCTAGAGTGAGACCCTGCCTCGAAAAAAACAAAACAACAACAACAACAAAAAAAAAAAACCTCCAGACGATTTGTGCATCTGGCTTTACATAGGTGCTGGGGAATTGAACCCATGACAGCAGGCTTTGCAAGCCAATGCCTTTAATTACTGAGCCATTGCTCCAGCCCCCGCTTCCTCAGTTTCTTTCTTTAGCATTTTAAAGTTGTCGTTGTAGAGGTCCCTCACTTCTTCAGTCTGCCATATTCTGAGATATTTAAATTTTGTGGCTATTGAAAATAGACTGTTTCTCTGATTTCTTTCTTAGTTTGTCGTTGGTGTATAAGAAGCTACTGATTTTCACGGGTTTATTTTATATACTGGCACATTTCTAAGAGTTTTTAGGAGTTTTATTTTATTTATTATTTGTTTGGAGAGAAAGAGAGAGAGAGAGAGAATGGGTGTGCCAGGGCTTCTTGCTGTTGTAAATGAACTTCAGAACTCCAGGTGCATGTGTGACTTCATGCATCTGGCTTTGTGTGGGAACTGGGGAATCAAACACATGCTGTCAGGCATTCAAGCAAGCATCTTTACCCACTGAGCCATCTCTCCAGCCAAGATCTAGGAGTTTTCTGGTGGAGTCTTTGGGGTCTCTTCTATAGAGAGGCCTCCATCTACAGATAAGGATAGTTTGGCTTCTTTCTTTCCTTTATTCCTTTCTCTCATTGCTTCAGCTACGACTTCAATCACTGCATTGAATAGCAGTGGGGAGAATGGACGCCTATGTCTTGTTCCAGGTCTTAGTGAGGAGGCTTTGAGTTTTTCTCCTTTTAGTGTGATATTCACTATAGGTGAATAGGGCAGAGAGAGAACTAAAGTAAGTATCTTAATGATACACATAAATGCTTAGGAAAACCCAGAACAAACCAAAGCCAAGAGTGCAAGAAGTAAAGAAATAATCAAGATCAGGACAAATTCTAAAAAATAGAAATAATATAAAACAAAACTTAAACACCTGTCAAAGAAGAGTTTGTTCTTTAAAAGATAAACAAGATTGATAAGCCCCTAGCCAAATTAGGCAAAAGGAAGAGAAGACCCTACCCCATAAGATTAGAGATGAAGAAAGACATAAGGTCATACTTCAAAAATCTGTATCGGAAAATCGAAAATAAATAAAAAAAATAAGCAGAGATAAAATTCTTGCTGCGTATGACCTCTGCTATGGACTGGTATTTTGGGAGCAGACTTATTGCTTGGTTTTCATGTTATGTCAAGTCTTACCCACCTGGAGATAACCGTTGGCCAGGCCTTTTCACACATCTGTACTAAGTGAGTACTTGGAATAGTTTTCAGTGTTTCTTTGTGTGTTTTGTTTTTCTCCTCAGCTTTGTCATGCTTAGAGTGCTGTCTTGGAGGTATTTGGTACTCCTCTTGCAGGAGGTGGTCTCAATTCACATGTCTCCTTGTTCTCCCCAGGTGAAGAGGAGCATTGCTGGAAGGCATCTGAGTGCTAGAACCCAGCTGGACTCCTAGCCCCAGTGGTGGCTGTCTGCATGCCCACAAGGTCAAGGGGTTCTTCAAAGGGCTCTAGCCACTGAAACTTAAGCCTGGAAACCGGAACCCCACCAGTTCCCAGTCAAGATGGTGGGACCCGGGCACCTCACAGCATGACTGAGAGAGGATTTCTAAAGGTATTCTGCTACTAGAATTTAAGCATGTGGGTCATAATCCAAAGGTTTGGGCCTGTGCACCATGCTGGGTGAAGGAGAGAAGATTTCTAAAGGAGATCTGTCTTCAGGAACGTAAACATGGGAATCCTGACCAAGATGCTGGGTCCTTTGCTGTTCTTGGTGATGTCTTCAGGCCTTACCCCTACTTTGAGTTCTGTTTTGAAGGATGCACCCCAAGAAGGGACTTTTACCACTTCTGACAAAGGGTGGGGCAAGTCTTCCATTGAACACTCACCTCCCAGGAAGAGCGGCGCTGGTGTCCTCCTTCCTGCCAAGTACAGATCAAGAACGAAATCGCTTATGTGGGAGGAAGGAAGCACTTTCCCATGGACCCTGTTCACAGCAGAGGGGAGACATGGACGCTCTTTCCTGCCTTACCTGTCTCAGAAGCTCTGAGCAAGGGGGCTGGAGGAAGGCAGGAGACTAAGTAGCAGTCCTCATCTGTTATTTTCTCCTCACGGAGCACATCTCCTTTCTCCCTTGTGGAAACATGCAGGACCAAGTAGTTAACGTCCTTCTGCCAAAAAGCCAGCGGCTTGAAGGCAGGTGAGCAGAACAGCGGAGGCATTGCAGATGGAACACAGTGCATCCAAAAGAAGATGGAGTGTATAGACGGTGAGCATGGAATTTGGTTGCAAAATTTTTTTAGTTTTACTTTTCGTTTAGGGTCAGGGACTATTTTCAATAGAAAAGGGGCCTTCTTTGTTTCATAGTAGTGATGATTTTGGAAAAATAACTAAGGAGTAGGTACTGATTAAGGAAATTGTGGGAGAGCCATATAATGAAAGAAAATGCAGGTGTGTTATAGATATTTGAAATTAATTAGTTCTATAGTAGTTATATTTATAACTTATTACTTATTTCTATGTCTGTTTATTGATATAAGATTATTTGATATAAGAACTGGAAAAACATGATAGGCTATTGAGAACTCGGCAATGCTGAATTATTGGCTACTTGATTTATTATTTATTTATTTACTGCTTTGTGATTTTCCTTCTGCAGAGAATGTGCGCTGCTTTTGTAATTAGGACAGAACAATAGTAGATCATGCTCATGAGGCAGAGATTCACACTTGTCCAGTGAATGGACAGAAATGACCAGGTCATCTTGACTCTGTTAACTGTCCTCAGCAGGATGAGGCGGGTCTGTAAGTCCCCGCTGTCACTGTTGGCAGCTCAGTGGACACAGTGGTTAGGACTTGGGGTGGTTTGTTTGCTGAGTTCACAGGCAAGCACAGTCTTCGTTAATCACCACCATCTCATCTGTTTTCTGTAAATTCAAGTTTTTCTTTTAAATTAAAGGAGACATACTCAGTTTAAAAATTAAGTTTGAAACAAAGTACTTGTAGCAACAACTATTTTTTTTTTTTTTTTTTTTTTTACTTATTTTGGTGTTGTTGAAAACAACTTTTTCCATCTAAAAGACTTTTTGGTAAGGAAATGATTTGAATTCTTTCTTTAACCTCTTTTTATGGGTCTCTTGACTTATATACAGTTCATGAGCAGTGTGAATGCTCCATTACTTTGTGTTTAGCTGAAACAAATCTTAAAGTGAATTCTAGGTCTTCAGTAGCAATTGCATGTAAGAATTCTTGCCCTTCCTGTCTTTGTTTTTGTGTTTTTTAAACTGATTCCTCTTCTGTTCTAGAAATTGGGGGGTATGCAACTTGTCCCTTGCTTCTGAGAGCACAGCTCCGCATTTGTGCCTTCCCATGGTCAGCCCTGCCACATTCAGTCCTGCAAGGCTGCTCCTACTGAGCCGACGCTGGTGGAGCTCGCACTGGAGCCAGATCATATCGGTATTGGCTTCTTGGGTCCATCTCTCATGGCTGGTATCACACAGGGTTTGCAGCCAGGATGGAAACACCCAGAATCTGGGAGTCTAGCTGTCAGTTCATCAATTTGAGAAGTAAGTCTGTTTCCGTCCAAGGCATGGCACGCAGGGTGTGGGGGGCCAGATCCATGCCCACAGTCACTTCCTCCATGGTTTCTCTTCCAACTTCCCCCACTCTGTGACAGAAGAGGTGCCCATGTCATCGTTTCAGCGCATCTCCCACCACCAGAGCCAAGGGTGGGCCCTGCTCTGACGATATGCTGAGGCCAGAGCCTTAGCTCAAAAGATGTGAGACCTGCCTGAGACTTTGAGGGAATTTGAACAGGGCATTTCACTGTCTCTTAATGTCACTGACTGACTTTGGACACAGCACCTCTGTCCCTCTTGACATGAAATAAGAGGCTGGAGTGACTCCTATGTCAAAGTGACCAGGGCTCACAACCGAAGTGAAACAAACTAAGAGGAGAAGATGCTAGCTGGAGTGTGTGTATGGAGCCGAGGGCTGGAATGAGGGTAGAGCACACAAAACGTCCGCGTTAGTTTAGTTCAGCTTATGGGGACCCTGTGTAGCAAGGCTGTGATCTCATCCACGGAGGAATTCACCAAGACTCCCAGAGGCTAAAGAACCTGAAAGAGCAGAGCAATCACACAGCACTGTTTGTCCAGGTGTGCCTTGTTCTGATGCCACACTCTTCACTGGCAAGAGAGGACAGAAGGGAAATGGGGGTGGGAGGAGACAGAGAGAGGGGAAGTGAGAGGGAGGAGACGCTTGCAGCTGGGTAAACTTCTAAATGTACACACCATGATTAATATTGACAACTGCTATAGGTTGAACTCAAGCTCTGTCACAGATGTGGCGGACGGTGTGAAGGGACCGGAAAGACACAGCCCTCGGGGCCTGTCAACTACAACAAAAATGCCCAGTCCCAGGCTGGAAGGACCCCGCAGAGGGCTGGCTATGGAGACATAGGCTGCAGTAGTAGCCCAGGGGTGTGCACTGATCTGGCCTGGATTTGACCTTCCTCTTCCCCTGCCCACTGTCAACATGTCCTCTTCTTAAGAGGCCCAGGGCTCAGAGCCAAGCTGATTGCTCCACCGAGACCGACGCTGTGCAGCGGAGACGAAAGGCTGAGATTAGTAAGGGGCAGCGGAGAGGAATGTGCATCCACCACGCAGCAGCACAGGCAGTGGGCATCAGTCAGACCGCGGAGGGGTGAAGCCAAGTGGGGCCCACTGGCTGAATCAGTGAGCTCTAGGTTCGGCAACAGGCCCTGACTCAAAGTAAGTTGGAAAGCAGCTGAGAAATACACTCAACCTTGACCTCTGGCCTCCACATACCTGTGCACACTTGTACGTCCTGCGCACATATACACGCAAAAAGAAAGTTATGGGTACAGCGTGTGTGTGTGTGTGTGTGTGTGTGTGTGTGTGTGTGCTGCCTCTCTTAAATTGTTTCCTTCCATCATGGAATTTTCATTTTCTTGCCTGCAATTTCCTGAGTACTGTAAATCTAAATGCATCTTTTTTCCTTTTAATGAAAAAAGAAATCTTTCTTGCTCTTCAAGTTCAGCCTCTATGCTTACGTACCCTCCCCAGGGACTTCTCAATAGCCCATTCTCATCTAAAGTCTGGAGACAGGCCATGGCATCATTACATTGCAACAGGAGAACCTTTCCTTGAGTTCAAAATTGTTTCCATTTTGTGGCCTATTGATTTCTTGTACATTTCAGCAGTCTGGCTGGAATAGGAGGTGGATGTGGGAAGATTTCCTGCTCATGTGCAAACTGCCATTCCTCATACCCCTAGCGTCCTCCAAACAGGACAACATATTTGTCATTGGGTCTAATCTCAAAACATAGGCAAGCCCTCCTCCCATCTTTAGGGAATATTCCTGAGACCACAGATAGTGCTAAATCATATTTATACTCGCTTTCCCCCTATACATATGTTATATGTCCCCCAAAGACTCATGTGTGGAATGCTTGGTTTCCAGCCCACGCACAACCGGAGATCATTTACAAGGGTCAGATGGGAGAATGGCCACTGGGGAGGCTTTGCCTTTGAAAGGGATATTGTGACCTTGGCCTCTCCCTCCTGGCATCCTGAAATATGACCTCCATGTGGTTGTCAGTTTACACTGTCATGTACTCTCACCATGACGGCCACTAAGTAAAATGCCAATCATCATGATAGAAACCTCCAAAACTGTGATCCAACATAAACACTCCCTCATTTTACACTAATTATCTCAAATATTTTCCCCCAGTAATGCAAAACTTACTATGACATTAAAAACAAAAAAGTGTAATCACCAAATCAAGCATAGTAAGAAATTGATAATGATAACCAACAATAGGATAATTATAACATATACTGTAATAAACAGGATTGATAACTCATAAACAACTTGTTTCTAGAATTTTCCATTTTACATGTTCAGACCATCATTGACCATGGGTAACCAAAACAGTGGATAAGGGGGACTACTGTAGAACATTAAGGGCTCTACCCAAAACCATGAGGTAAAAGTATTTTTGAAATAGTTTATTCATGGTGCAGTTTAAAATTTGGAGCAATTTTCTCCATTACCTCATGTCATTGGAGAGGCACGATTTGGAGCTGTCCTCTAGTGGATGGCAAGCCTGATCCTATCTTTTGTAGTTTCTGTGAAGAAAAGCAGTGGAATGGGGCGGGGAGCAGGATCATTCACAGTGTGTTCAATGTCAATAAAAAGTAAGGGCTGGAGAGATGGCCCAGTGGTTAAGACACTGCCTGCAAAGTCTAAGGACCGGGGTTCAATTCCCCAGTACCCACATAAAGGCAGTTGCACAAGATGCCACATGTGTCTGGAGTTCATTTACAGTGGCTAGAGACCCTGGCATGTCCACTCTCTCTCAAATAAATAAATAGATAAAATATTTTAAAAAGAAGTAAAATGGGAGTCATAGCCACCACAATGGCTAAAAGCTGTTTTTTTTATTTTTATTTTTACTTTATTTTAATTTCTTCTTTTTTTCTTTCGTATTATTCAATTAACTTGTATGAGTGTTCTTTTTTCTGAACCTTTGGGTATATATATCTTTTTAATTTTTTATTGACAACTTAAAAGCTATTGTCTTTGATAGACTATCAAACAGCCCTGAGTAGGTTTTCAAATGCTTTCTGACGATCTGCGGACTCAGTGAGGAGCCGAAGCTCGGAGGGGCTGAAGCCTTTGCATCTTCATGACTTCCCATCCTTACGTGTACTGTTTTCATTTCCCCTCTGGTCAGGAGAGACCCCGGGGGAAATGGTGGCTCACTCAACCTTAGGGAATACAAGCAGAGGTCATTCATGCAAACACTCGTTCCTCAAATGTGAGACAGGATGAACGGTGAAGTCCAGGCTTGGTGGCATCAGGGATTTGGCCCTCTGAGAACCTACCAACCAAGAGGAGAGATGACGTCTAGAACCCGAAAGGAAAGGTTGAACTGAGAAGGTCCTGGAAGGAGCGTGACCTTCAGGTGCATGCAAGACAGCTTGGAGGGATTTTAAACGGGTATCACATACCCTGACCTGTTTTTCCTTCACAGAAACTTTCCAGAAGGTAGAGCTTACTGGGTGGAATATCAACTCACCCTGTGTCTTTTCTTTTCTCTTGTTTTCTTTTCTTTTTTTTTATTTTACCCACCTTTAGCAATTAACATCTAATTTCCCAAGAGTCTGCTCAGTTGCAACAAACCAGAACGGTTGTTTACACAAGCTCCAGGGCTCTGAGCCAGGGCAGGGTGAGGTCGTTGGTACCCACCCGGATAGAAGCAGGGGTCAGACGGGGCTTGTGACAGCCTGACTCTACCTTTCTATTCCAGCCATTACTCAGTGAGCACACCAGAAAACGGGCAGAGCCAGGAGGCCATTAGGAAACAGGGCTCACACAGGAATCCAGCTTTGCCTGGGATCCAAGCACGGCTCACCTTCCTTCCCTGACCGTAGATGAGTGGAAGAGCTGGCGAGAACAAGACCAGACAGTCACACTGTACCCAAGGCTTGAAATGCAGAGCAGAAGTTATGTGTCTTGTTTTATGGACATTTCCACTCTGTTCATCTATTCTGCTGGTTACTTCCTCCTATTGTTTTGGTTTTTGAGCCAAGCCAAAGCTCAGATAATCTTATTTTTCAAAGAAAAACACTGTTGTTTTTTTTTTTCCCCTCAAGATTCCTCCTTTGAGTTCAATAATCATGAAGCCAATACAGCATTATTGAACTTCCTTTGTCTCTGGAATTTAAAAGTAAACAGTAGTAATTGATGGTTTGTTCGCAGACCACAGGAAACCTCTTGTCACTATCCATTAACAGCAGCTTTTCAAGAATATGTCCCTTGTCTACATTAGGGAGAAACCGATGACAAAGCAAGACCAAAAAGCCATTTGCTATATTTCAGGCAGAGCCGCTAAACGATTCCTGGACAGCCACGTCTTTGCAGGTGACACACAGGTTCTGGGCTTGCAAGGGGCATGCATGTTTGCTTGTGGTAGCTTTCAATTTGCAGCCCAGATACATGACAGGAGGGCCTCGACTCTGACTGTCCTGTGCTCCGCAGGAGTCCTGATGCAGCTTATCTTGTCTTATCTATCATCTTCCATCTGTCTGTCTGTCTATCTATCTATCTATCTATCTATCTATCTATCTATCTATCTATCTATCTATCATCTGTGTGTGTGCGTGTGCGTGCGCGCGTGTTTAGAGGACAGGAGCTTTATGTTTGAATCTTATTTTTACTTGACACACAATACACAATAGCACAGTGCTACATCTTAATACATAAACAGACAATGTTTCAAGAGCAAATCAAGTGTATGTCCCTTCTGTGTGTAGAAAACATTCAAATTTTCTTAGTTACTTTGAAACATGTAACTAACTGTTGTTGACCATAGCTTCCCAAGTGGCTCTGAACGTTAAAAGTTACTCCTCTCCCCACATGCCCCAGGATCCGTGACCTTTCCTGTCTCTCTCCCCCCTCTCCCCGTGCTCTTCCTAGACTCTGCTCACCACTATGCCATTCTTTGCTTTTATGAGTGCAACATTTTTAGCTCGCACCTCACATATAAGCGAGAACAAACACTATTTCTCTTCCATGGAGAGGTTTCCTTTGAACCTGATGTTTTCTCCCCAAGAACTCTAATTCTTGACAAAATGATTCAATATAAGGAGAGAGTCCAGTCTGACATCTCAGCCCCTGCTTGCTGATGTAAACTGAGGACGCAGTGCCAGTCATGAGTTTAAGTTTTCAGCTTCTATCTACTATGCCATTCCCTTAAAGGCTCTCTGTAGAGAAATCAGCAAGAAGTCTCCCTGAGTATTATTATTTTTTTATGTAAAGTCTCCTAGTGCTCAGTAAACCATTAACTCAGAAGTGAATTCTCAGCCCTAAAAGCTGTTTCCTTAGATGAAATGAGCCTCGGGGTTTCCAAAGAATAGTAGAATCCTGCAGACCACAGGGATCCAATAACCTGGGTGCTTCCAGAAAACTCCTCATTTGAGACATACTCATACTTTGAGGGGAGGTCTCCTCTGAGGTAAATCTTGAAAGATTCCAGATTTTTCTTTCCAAAGAAAAGTTAGAGTCTTAGCTATGCCCCATGTGCATGAAATCAAACTCAATAGACTTGAAAGTTTTTTTTTTTTTTTCCAGTTAGGAAATCCTGAAAGGATGATCAATTAGGTCTGTCTTAGAACTTCAAGGATAGAAGCACCCAAGACAGAGGTCAGATGGGAGGTGTAAGCCTGTATTTCTCAGGGCTTTTTGACATGCTTGGGAAGAGTGCAGACATGGGTTCCTTCTCAGACGTAGGAAACCAGACTGTCAGGTTACGGGGCCAAGGTCTACAAATTTAGCAAGCTCTGCACATAAGTGTAAGACTTGGAAACCTTTTATTTAAACTTGAGTCACCTGAGATGGGAGAATGTGTCGCTTCTCCTCCATCAGAACCCTTGACAAGTGGCAAGGGTAGAGTGGGTTTGCTTTGATTCTGTAACTTCACATTGAAGTATAAGGAAAGAGGTGGGCAGCAGGTATGACTGGACGTTGAAATGACGCTTGAAGTGGTTCAACACATTTATTAAGTGACTTTTCAGTAGGAAGTTTGGGCCAAGTGGTGGAGCAATGCCAGTGAGCAGGATGCGGCCTCGCTAGGAAGGGGCTTGCAAATACGGAAGCAGACAAGTTCCACTCTCCATGGACACAGCAGGCCTGGCCTGTGCACTCAGAACCGGGAGGGGAGCATGAGCTGCGATAAACACTGACCTAGTGTGCCAGTCAGGATGTGCAGATGTATGACAGTCACAGACTCCAGACTCACAGCCCAGTGAATTGTGCCATGCATGTGCCCCTTACAGCCATTAGAGTTACTAGGAATCGGGGGCATTGCCAGCACCCTAGAAAGCCCCTGTGGGCCCCACCATATTCACGTCAGCAAATGTTCTGTAAATGTAACTCTGACTGCTATCACCAGCTATTATTATTATTATTATTATTATTATTATTATTTTTTTTCAAGGTAGGGTCTCACTCTAGCCCAGGCTGACCTGGAATTCACTATATAGTCTCAGGGTGGCCTCCAACTCATGGTGATCCTCCTACCTCTGCCTCCCGAGTGCTGGGATTAAAGGCGTGTGCCACCACGCCAGGCTCAGACCATTGATTATTGTTTTTATTTTTTATTTTTTCGAGGTAGGGTCTTATTCTAGCTCAGGCTGACCTGGAATTCACTATGTAGCCTCAGGATGGCCTCGAACTCACAGCAATCCTGTCACCTCTGCCTTCCAACTGCTGGGATTAAAGGTGTGTGCCACCACACCTGGCTTCCATCAATTACTTTTTTTTTTTTTTTGGAGAGAGACACAGAGAGAGACAGAGAGAGACAGAGAGAGAGGGAGAGGAAGACAGAGATGGGCGCGCCAGCAGCCTCTCAGCTGCTGCGAATGAAATACAGATGCGTGCGCCCTCTTGTGGTCAAGTGCGGCATTGCGCTCTTGTGTCACTTTGCATCTGGCTAAACGTGGGACCTGGAGATTGGAACCACTGGAGATTGGAACCAGCGTTCTTAGGCTTAGGAGGCAGGCACCTTAACCGCTAAGCCATCTCCCCAGCCCCCATCGATTACTTTTGATGATTATTTACCTTCATGCAAACCTAATCCTCCAATAGATTCCTTTGTTGGGGTTCACCCAAAGTGGTCTCCAGGAGATTGCCCTCACACTCCTCGCTGTTCCACAGCCCCCCTGGGACATGACAATGTGGGTTGTTTCTAGTTGGGTATGATTATGCATGCACAAAGCTAACTAGGGACAATCTTGAACAAATACTAAGGTCATGGCTGGAGAGATGGCTCAGCAGTTAAGGAGCTTGTGTGAAAACCCTAATGATCCAGGTTTGATTCTGCAGTACCCATGTAAAGCCAGATCCTTAGAAGCCCCTGTGTGCCCATTCTCTGTTTCTCTCTCTCTCTGTCTATGCCTCGTTCTCTCAAATAAGTAAATGAATGAAGTATAAATAAATGAAGCCACAATTCTGTTCATTCTCTCAGTAATCAAACTGATACATCAGATGAGCGTAGCCAAAAAGGGTGAGGAGTAGTTTCTGAGAGGAGGGAAGAGAAGTGTACTTGTCTTTGGTTTGACCTCTGTAGTTTGGCCTCCTGGGGTAACTGGGAAACTGCACCTTCCTGTCCATTTGCCTGCATAATGGATGTTTCCCTTCCTTTGAAATAAAGATAAAAAGTCTTTATAAGTTAAGCATCCCTTATGTGAACTTCTTGAGTCCTGAAGTGTTTTGGGTTTCTGGTTTTATTGACTGAAATATTGGCATTTACCCAGTAAGATACCTTGGGAGGGCAACTCAGGCTAAACAGGAAATTTGTTTATGCTCCATGTAACTTTTCTTTCTGATTTCTGAGATGGTCTTTCTATGTAAACAAGGCTGACCCTGAACCTCTAAACCCCCGATCTTCCTGCCACATCCTCCTAAATGCTGGCATTAGAGGCGTGTGCCTAGTTTACATACGTTTTGTACACCGAGCCTGAAGTTGATCTTATGCACTATTGTTAATGCTTTGGTACAGCCCACTTTCACCATGGGGAGTTTTCCACTTGTAGCACTATGGAAGCTGGAGGAGTTTGGGTTTTGTGACACTCTGGCTTTCATGCTTTTATATCAGGGATGCTCAGCGTGTGTTTTGTTTTCACCATGTGCGGATTTGCTTCCATCTCCCCATAGCACACAACTTGGCAGAAGCTGGCGATGATGATCAAGTCTCAGAACCTGCTGCCCAAGCCCACATGTTACCCAAACCAACTTGCACGAGGGTCTCACAGTTGTTTGGCTGCTTATGACTGAATCTCTCTTGTAGGATGACATGTATGTCACTGGTCAGCAGGTTTGAACTTAAGTCTTGACCCTAAAATGAGTGTCCCTGAAGCTCAAGGGTCTCTCCCATCTGTTTCCTGTATGGGATTTGTGCTGAAGAGGGGCAAGTGGCCCAGACCCATAGAATCTTGGAATCAGGTTCTGAAGGCTCCTGTTTAATAATAAAACATGAGCTCCTGGTTAGTTTGTGCCTGCTGTTTACTTTTTTTTTTTTCTTGGTTTTTCGAGGTAGGTTCTCACTCTAGTTCAGGCTGACCTGGAGTTCACTCTGTATTCTCAGGGTGGCCTCAAACTCACGGCAATCTTCCTACCTCTGCCTTCCGAGGGCTGGGATTAAAGGTGTGCGCCACCATGCCCGGCCTGCTGTTTACTTTTAAGGGAAGTGTAGTCTGGGCTTCCGCTGCATTGGAGCCTGAGTCATAAAGATGCCACTGTGTCAGTATCATGTTCCGTAAGAGAATCATTGATCAAGAAGAATTGACATTTTTTAAGAAAAAAGATTTTGAATGCATGGCAAGTGGAGTTAAATCGAGGCTGGAACTGGAAGCTTATGAATTTAGAGTGTGCTCTAAGCCATGGAGTACTCCCAGGCTGGCTTGAGAGAAGAAGAATGATAAAGACAAAAGATGTTTAAACAATCTCTTGCCTCTCTTCAGACTTTTTAGAGTGCTCTGGTCACTCTCTAAGCCTAAATCATTAATCCACTGGCGTTCAAGGGCACGCGGTCCCCAGGGGTTCAAAGGGAGCATTTCCTTTCAGACCATGCTTTCCTGTGCCGCTGCAAGATGCGCTGTCGGCACGGGCTTAGGAGGAGAGTGAATCTTTGTGAGGACTGTGGCTTAAGAATTAATTTTTCACCACCCCTGTGGAATCACGTTTACAAAACCGCCTAACCCAGAACAGCTCTGCTTTTACCCACTTTTGTCATTTGAAAATATTTAGCATTAGTCTTATCTCCAGTGAATTGAAAATCATGGGCTGTTTTAGCTCAATTTTTTAGAAGGGCTTTTTCTTTAGAACTTACCACACATACTAATGCTGGACCTGCCATCTGGGGATCGTCCCACCTCCACCCAAAACACAAATGATCATCGCCCATCAAAAAGAGCCTCTTTAGCCAACTAAGAATGCACGCTTCCCATCCAGTAGGTGGAAGGCACAGACTGAGGTGACGTGCTGGTGGTGTGACTGAAGAAGCAGTAACGTAAAGCATTTATCCCAAACCTTCAGATTAAATGGTGGATTCTTTATCTTGAAAGCCTTGGTTAGGTGGCTTTGCAGAGACTGGGGGCATGGCTCGATGGGTAAAGTGCTTGCTGCACAAGAATGAAGAACAGTTTGATCCCAGCGCTCACATAATTCGGGAGGCAGAGGTAAGAGGATTGCTGTGAGTCTGAGGCCAGCCTGAGACTTCATAGTGAATTCCAGGTCAGCCTGGGCCAGAGCGAGACCCTGCCTCGAGAAATAAGATGGAGAATGACTGAGGAAGAATCTAACCATATCCACACCTGGCCTCTTGCGTGCATGTGCATATACATACATGTACATATGCACCCACACATAAACACACAAGTTAAGAGCAAACAGAAAAGGGAGGCTGGGGAGATGTCTCAGCAGTTAAAGACTCTTTTTTGTTTTAAATTCTGGCACATTTTTATTATAAGGATATATTTGGTACAAAATATGTCAGTATCCAGTGGGAATTTATAAAATATAACAGTGCTTCACTTTAAGGTTGTAAAGGCACTTTCTTACAAAACTTGCCAGCCAGGGTTCAGTTCCCCAGTACCCATGTAAAGCCAAATGCACAGAATGGCACATTCACCTGAAGTTCATTTGTAGAGGCAAGAGGACTTGGTGCATCTGTTCTCTTTCTCTCTATCCCTCCCTCTTTCTTTCTCCCTTTGTTTTCTTCTTATCTTCCTCCTTCTTCTCTCTTTTTCACTCTCTCTGCAAATAAATAAAAACTTTTAAGGAAGAAACCAAAAAGGAATGAGTTTACAATTTCTGCAAATGCTGCCCAAGGGCCTGGCATTATAGAAATCTCCCCTACCTCTTGCACACACTTGGCAGAGATCTTTCTGTATCCTAGGGCTGGTGGTCAGCCTGAGTTCTGTTACCTGCAGCCTGCATGTCCTGTAGTCCCTAAGGATCCTAGCAGTGTGCTTCCACAGGAAGCTCTTCTCCTCTCAGCAGTGCTGGCAAATTGGTAGACAGGACACTTTTCTTCTCATGAACTCAGGGGGTTCTTGAGTCTTTGCTCTAAAGGTATGTCAGGGTAACACGATTTCTTCCAGGCATGGACATATGGCTGTTGACCATCATGGAATAGAGATGACTATGATAACCTGTAGAAGGTTTGGCCCCGTAGTCATGGTAGCAAAGTGAGTTAAGCAGCAAGGTGATGGCAGGGAGGTGTGCAGTATTGATAAGACTATTAGATTTTCTGCTAGAAGGCACTGGGAAGAGGGTAACACTTAGGATTCCAGCTCTCATGCCTGCCTGTCCCTCTGCTGCTCAGAAGATTGGGAGGTGCTAGAGTGTATAAGAGGTAGAAGGCTAACTGAAGCTGGGATTCCAGGAGGCAGCCTCCGTGATAACCATTCACAAGATGCACTTTCTCAGAGCTACACCTTTTGGGATTCATTCATGCTCCTATGAGTAACCCCCACCCACGCTCCTGTAAGTAACTCTTACCCATGCTCCTGTGAATAACCCTCACCCACGCTCCTGTAAATGACTCCTCATCCATGCTCATAAGTAACTCTTGCCCATGATCTTGTAAACAATCCCTCAGTCATGGTCCTGTAAACTTATTGGTGCACCAAACTGGACTTTGGTCTATCAGGGGTATCTCCCCAGGCAAAGAAATCAACAGGGTGCACCAAGTTCCAGAGCACAGTTTCACTCTACTCTCCTCTGAGATATTCTTTTTCATTCTCCCCACAGCTTGGGTTTGGTACAATATGCTGTGTGTATTTTAGTTTTCTGCTCATGTCTCTGGCTTTCTCAGTAGATGGTGATGTTTGGGTTTGGGCAGCTTCTTCAGTGCCTTGCATAGAGATGAATGAAAGCAAACTTGTCAGATGGCCTTGCGGTGTAGTGTGAGCCTCTTGTCTCATGGGACCAGTCTTTTCCTTGAGAGAGACATCATTACTTGTCCATGAAAGCTGGCCATGCTGTGTTCCTCGGAGGTATGGTATAGGATTCTGAGCAGAGGACCCTGAGGTCAGTCGGGGAAACATCAATAGCTGGGAGTCCCAGGGATCAGCCAGTCTGCTCCAGGCTACAGAGCCCATGTTGTGTCATCAAGCCAAAGGCAGAGAATCATCTCTCCGAGGGGCCACGGGGAAGAAGCAGGCCTCTTTCTGCCTGGCTCATTAGGAAGGTGTGGGTATGCATATAACTAAGGGATAACTCCTGGAAGTCCAAAGACAGGAATATGTGTGTTATAATCAGTAATGAGCTTCTGAACTCCTCTAGCTAGGCAATGTAACTAGCATTATTGGTCCAAAATTTTGAGCTCAGTCCTCTAATTCAGGCTACAAAGCCCTGCTGGTCACTAACACATGCTGTGTGGACACAAAGAGGAGCCTTCTGCGCCAGGCATGGGGCTTCCCCTGCAAACTTCTGGATGTCATCCAAACTTCCCAAGCCCCTGAACCTGAGGGCTACCCATCCTTGACTGCAACTGGATTCTTGCTTCAGTCTTTGTCTGGCAGGAAGTCCCCTTCTTTGGCACTGATTAAGGTCATTCTAATTTCTGTTTGTTTGGTCCTAGGCCCACATTTGTTTTTCTCTTTTGAGTCCATAAGTGCCAGTAGAGAAGGTTAGGTTAAATCTAGCAGTCTTTGAAAATGGAGTCAATGTACAAGCCCCTAGACTCTGAGTGGGCTCGTCCAGGGCACACACAAGGAAAGGGCTTCTTGCTTTTCTGAGAAAGACTTTCGGTTGAAACCACTCTTTTAATCTCCCTGAGTACCCGCTTTCCCATTCATTGGCTTATGTCATGCATTTATTTAACTCAGCTGCCTATTCATTCGTTCGAAGAGGATTGGCCTAACATACATCAATGTCCAACCTGAAATGTCTCCTATGAGAAAAGAAGACAGATCAATGTTTTTTTGAATATGGCCAGACTAGAATTTACTACTCCCCCACCCCACACATACACAGCCTGTCCATGAGCACATATCTTGGGCTTCCCACTTTAGGGGCATAGCTTCCTTTCCAATTGCAAAATTTATAATTCTAATAGAATCTGGAAATTCAAAAATGCTAAAAAAGAAAGGGAAACACAGTTCTTCCAAAAGAGCTGCTGTGACCACTGTGATCTCAATCCTCTCCTTTCTCTATGTTTATTTTTTACAATTGGCTATTGGGGATTGAACTCAGGTCCTCATTTTGCCAGGCAAGCACTTTACCAGCTGTGGTGGTTTGATTCAGCTGTCCCCCATAAACTTATGTGTTCTGAATGCTAGGTTCCCAGCTGGTGGCAGTGTGGGAATTGGAGCCTCCTAGAGGTGATATATTGTTGGGGGCGGGCTTATGGGTGTTATAGCCAACTTCCCCTTGCCAGTATTTGGAACATTCTCCTGCTGCTATTGTCCACCTGATGTTGGCCAGGAGGTGACGTTCAGCCTCTGCTCATGCCACGTTTTCCCTGCCACCATGGAGCTTCCCCTCCAGCCTGCGAGCCAATATAAACCCTTTTCTCCCATCAACTGCTTTTGGTCAGGTGCTTTCTGCCAACAGCCAAACGTGACTGCAACACCAGCCCGTATTCCTCTCTTTGCTACTGATTAACAATGGAGTTCAGAGAGTTTTGTTCACTTTACGGCCCCAATTCACTTCACATGATGACATAATGCATTTCTTAATAAACTGCTCATCATTTTAATGGAGACATCACTTCATTCTCCAGGTAAAACATTCCTTCCTTGAATCATCTCCTTTGAATTTATCCTTTCTTTCTTTCCTCTTATCAGCAGTGTTGTTAGAAGCATCGTTATAGGTAGAGGCTTTATATAATTCAGATTTTTTTGAGATTTCTGCAGCGTGTAATTACTATGTCACACATGCGTGATATTCCTCAGTTCTCTTACACATATCACTAAATACTTTCAAACGATTTTGCCACCTTTTTGCTTCCAGTGTATCAAAATATCTAGTTTAACTGTGCAAGCCCTTATGAGGGACCAGTGCAGAGCTAAGACCACAGGTTTGGGGCTGACCAGACTGTCATAGTGCCAGTACTGCCGCTGGATCTTCTGTGTGATATCAGACGCCTTACTTAACCTCCCTGTGTGGAATCAGAATGTTACTTTTTTTTTTTTTTTTTTTTGTTTTGCAAGGTAGGGTCTCACTCTGGTCCAGGCTGACCTGGAATTAACTATGTAGTCTCAGGGTGGCCTCGAACTCTCGGCGATCCTCCTACCTCTGCCTCCCGAGTACTGGGATTAAAGGCGTGCGCCACCACGCCCGGCTAGAATATTACTTTCTTGGAGCGAGAACAAAATGAGTCTTAGCTGATTGTGTTCTGTGTTGGCTGTTATCACCCTGCCTACTAACAGGTGAGATGGAAGGGCGAGGGAGGCAGTGAGGATGGAACAGCGCTCTGTTTGGCACTGTGGTGAGGTCAAGAATAGAACAGTGCTCTGTTGAAGAGTGCCCCCTAAAAAAAAAAAATCCCACCTCTCCCAGAATCCTCAACATGTGACCTTATTGGATATGGAGTCTTTGCCGGGATGCCAAGTTACAATGAGATCACACTGGAGTAGAGTGGATCCCCAATCCAGTGGCTGGTGTCCTTGTGTGAGGAGAAGAGTCTTACACAGAGACCCAGGAGGAAAGCCATGGAGGGTGGCGGAGGAGGGCAGAGCTGGGGAGCTACTATGTTTCCAGAGTACCTGGGCCGAGACAACCAAGACCCTTCTGAGACCTCCACAGGAGTGTGACCAGGAACATGCATGGTGTCTGAACTTCTAGCCTCCAGAATGCTAAGTGAATAAATTCTCTTGTTAAAAGAGCCAGGCTTGGCAGGATTTTTCACTACAGTCCCTGGGTGCCCATGCACATCAGAAACTCAAATATTCCACTGAACATTAAAGGAGTGGACCACTTACATGAAATGAGCATGTCATAGCTGAGAGAAATTCTCATCATTTAAGGTCACTGTGACCTATAAGCAGCCCTAAACAGAGCTCCAGACCAGCATCTTGGGATCATCTTCCTGAATGGCATCTCTGCTTGGCACTGAATGGCACCTCTGCCTGGCACTGACTCTGGTTGTAGTTGCTGTGACTCGTCCCTGCACCCTGGCTGTTGTGAACTTCCGGAATGATCTGACTGTAATTGTCCATTCAAAACACCAGCTCATTTTCACATCCATCCGGCCACTGGACAGTCATGATGACTGGTGGAAAGAGCAAATGGTCTGCAGTTGCCCTGGCAGCCTTGTTATTGCAGACAAGCTCACTGCCACTGGCTGGGCGGTGGCTGCTAATGTCTCTCATTTGCCTGTGGGTTTGGGCTTCACTTGTCTCACACAGATAGGTATTTTAAGCTGGATTATGTTCATAAACATTTTTCCTTGCAGGCATGGGGGAAGGCCAGATTGAATTGCATGTTGAAAGACAAGGCGGTTCTACTTAGAAACCACAGAAGGATGCTGTGGGCCAGGCCTAGGGCAGAGGTTATTGGTCCAGCTGCTCACCTCTCATTGCTCAGTGCTGAGGTTCAGAGGCAGGGGGACTTGTCCAGGGTCACACAGCTGGCTAACTAGTCTGTGTTCTCTGACCCTGCCTCCCTTGCTCCCTGGCTGGGAGTAGCAAAGAACCGTGTGTTCTCAGTAGCCTTTGGATATGAACCACCATGACCTATGATTCTTGGTAATAATGGCAGGAATTACTTGGGAATTTTATTTCGTGCCCCCACACATACCAACATCGTCAAGTTGCCAAGTTTATTTTATAAAATAGCATTGTGTTTGCATACAACCTACACCACGTTCTCTTGTGATCTTTGAATCACCCCTGGATGACCTGTGATACCTCAGACAATTGAAGTGCCGTGTGAATGGCTATAAGTCAGTATGACTTGGGGAATGATGACAAGAAAAATACGGGCACATGTTTGGTACAAAGGCATTTTCTTTTCTGAATGTTTTGGACCATAGTTCATTGAATCTGTACATGTGAAAACCATGGATCAGAAGTGACTATATATCTCTTTATTTTTATAATAGAGTCAGGAAGCTTTTTGGAAAATACTGAAAAATTAAAAAGAAAAACTAACTATAATTATTTCACCAAGGAATGACTTCCTTTATAATTATTTTCTATATTTGCATATGTTTTTCTTATTTTGAAAAATTTCAAAGCATAGCACACTCTTATTTTGAAAAATTTGAAATCATAGCACACATACAGTATCCTATTCTGTAATTTTTCCATTTATTATGGTTTGGCTATTTTCTAACAGCACTAGATATGCCAAATTTTCAAAAATTTGGTTGTATAATATCAAATTATGTAGAATATGAAGTTGTTAAGGCAGTTTTGATATTGTGATTTAAGTGGTTTTGCATTTTTGAAAAGTTAAAACTATTGTGCAAATATGCTTGTGATTATTTTATGTCATAAATACTTACAAGTAGAGCTTGAGGTCAAGGAGTGTGAACATTTTGAAGAGCTATAAATAAGACATAATGCTAAGTTACATGATTCCTCCTTAGAGTAAACTTTGAATGTTTGACTTAGAAAAAAAACAAGCTTGAATCTGGAATTTACCATTTATTAGCTATATGACCACAGGAAAATTCTTTTTTTTGGGGGGGCTAAAATGTAAAATAGCAATAACTACCTCATGATATTATTAGAATTCAATAAAATTTTATTTTTATTTATTTATTTGATAGAGAAGGAGAGAGAGAGAGAGAGAAAGAGAGAATGGGCATGCCAGGGACTCTAGTCACTGCAAACAAACTCCAGATGCATGTGCCCCCTTGTGCGTCTGGGGAACCAAACTAGGTCCTTTGGCTTTGCAAGCAAGCACCTTAACCACTATGCCATCTCCCCAGCCCAAATTCAATAAAATTTTAAAATGCTTAGCACAAGATACAGTAGCCCTTTTTTATCTGTAGTTTTGCCTTCTGCCATTATATTTACCTGCAATAAGCTATGGTCCAAAAATGTTAAATGGGAAATTCCAGATGAGCAATTTATTAGTTTCAAATGGAGCACCACTATAGTAGCGTGATGGATGTCATGCCATCCCACCCCATCCTCCCAGTACCTGCTTTATACCTCACCTGCCCATAAGTCCCCCATTCATCATCTCAGTACGGGACTGGCTGTGGTCCTGTGGGGTTTGTGTTCAAATGATCCTTGTTCACTTAATACCAGCTCCCAAGCTTGGGAGCAGCAGCCCAAAGGAGGCACCTGGACGTAAGCATAGAACGGCGTGGCTGCTCCAGGGCACGTGAAAGAGCCAGCAGTGCACAGAGTAAAGAGTCACGTTCTCACAAAGGCAGGATGAAACTTCCGCTTTTATGGTGGCATTTTTATTTATTAAATTGTTTCACTCAGCATTTTCGTGTTTTAAATATGCAGCGTGTCAGGTTTTCTTGTACTTACGTCAGCATTTATGTACTCTCCAGATGGTCATCTCTCAACACCAACAGGGAATTTTGGAAAGACAGAGAAAACCCATTCACCTAAGTTTTATGGTGGTATAGTGTGATAATTGTCTACTTTATTATTGCTGTTAAAGTTTTGCTGTGCCCAAGTTATAAATTAAACTTGATCATGGGTATGTATGTCTAAAGAAAAACATCACACACACACACACACACACACACACACACACACACACACACACACAGTTTCATACTGTGTTCTCGGACCCCCAATGGGTTATAAAGTTCTTACAGACAAAGTAGTCCTGTACTCGATTAATATTTGTCATCCGTGTGTTTTTTCAGCTTTTGCCACTAGCCAGATGACTTTTCTAAGGAAATCGTAGGAGATTTTATTTTCTAAATATAAGGCCATTGATGTAGAGAGGAGACTGTAATAATATCCTCTGCCTGTCAGCAAGCAGAGGAGCTCAGTGGAAGGCTCAGAACAGCCACAGTGCTTGAGGTGACTCGGTGAGCATTTGTTAGCCAGTCTGAGGCTCTAGGTTCAAATCCTAGCGCTGGAAAGAGAAAACCAAAACACTGAACTTGTAGAGACAAGCTGTGCCCAGTCAACCTTGACAGGCATGGAAAAGCCAAGGCCGCAGCATTCTCAGGCCAGGGTCAGCGCTGGCATCTTGAAGATGTCACTCTCTTCCTGTGGAGAATGGAAGGCAGTTCAAAGTATTACCGGAAAGTTTGGATTTACCTACTGCAACAGCCAATCCCAGACAAATTGGATGCAGCTGTGAGCTCCATTGTGGTAGATGAAGATTCAATGATTGCTTGAGGCTCTGATTCTAGGTCCTTCTAAACCCTCAGATTCCAAAAGCCTTTTTTTTTTTTTTTTTGTATTTTGAGGTAGGGTCTCACTCTGGCCCAGGCTGACCTGTAGTTAACTATGTAGTCTCAGGGTGGCCTCGAACTCACAGCAATCCTCCTACCTCTGCCTCCCGAGTGCTGGGATTAAAGGCATGCGCCCCCACACCCGGCCTGCCTTTTTTTTTTTTTTTTTATTGACAAGAAAACATACTTACATACAAAAGGTGCATAGTTTTCCCTCCCTTCCCCCCATTCCCCTTTAGAACTCCACTCTCCATCATATCACCTCCCTCTCTCCATTAGTCTCTTTTTTAATTTGATGTCATCATCTTTTACTTCTATTAGGAGGGTCTTGCGGAGGTATTGCTAGGCACAGCAAGGTCATGGATATCAAGGCCAATTTCTGCCTGGGCAGTTGCATTGTAAGGAGTCGTACCCTTCCTTTGGCTCTTCCATTCTATCCGCCCCCTCTTCCGCAATGATCCCTGAGCCTTGGAGGGTGTGACAGAGATGTTTCAGTGCTGGGCACTTCTCCATCCCTTCTTCTCAGCACTATGTTGCCTTTTGGATCATCCCAGTGGTCATCGCCATCTGAAAAGAGAAGCTTCTAACCTAACCAGAAGTGAGAGTAGCATTTAATATGTGAATATGAGCATTAAGTGTAGTATTTTCCGGGCAGCTTGATGGGAATAGTATATACATTTAGATAAGAGCATGCTTTATACCCCCAAGGCTCATGACCTTACCTACTCTGCATGCTTTGCTTAGGTTTTTCAGTACCAGGTATGTATTCCCTCCCGTAGAGAGGGCCTTCAGTCCAATTATAGAGCAGTTGGTTACAGAGCCACTATTGCACCCATTCAGTCTTTGGGCCTGTCTGGCCAAATTTGAATATTCAGTGAAATGACTTCTGTCTCCCATACTCTGCAGAACAGCTTTCAGTTGGCTGGTCTACAGTGCACCAGCTTGCCTGACCTTGCCTCTTAGGCAAGAGATGTCTTCACAATAGGGTCTTACTATCTGTTTCTCAAGGAAACCAAGGGCTTTGGCAAAAGCCTTTAATGTTTTGGAGGCTACCGGGACCTCCTTGGCCAACAACTCACTGGAAGGTATCCCATCCCAGGTACTGAAAATTTTCTAGTAACAGTCTACAGCTTCTAGATGTACCATTATTCAAAAAGTAGTTTTACATAAGTCTTATTCACAATCTTTTGAAATTAGATTGACCCTCCCCTGCCCTTCTTTTATGCATTCTCTACCCATGGCCTTGGTTAGGCCATTCCCCTCCAATCAGTCCTTCCACTTACATATGTGCAATACCATACACTTCAGTCCTTCCCTTTCCTCCCTCCGTTATAGCCCTTTACCAGCTTACTGGTTTCTGGCCAATTTTTGGTTCCAGTTCACTGGCATTTGTAGCTCCACATGAGAGATGTCACTCTTCTTCCTGGGTTACCTCAGATAATCCTTTCCAGATCCATCCATTTCAAAATTTACATTTTTTTACCGCTGAGTAGAACTCCATTGTGTAAATGTACCACATCTTTATTATCCATTCATTTGCCAACATCTAGATTTCAACTATTGTGAATGCAGTGGCAATAAACATGGTTTTGCAAGTATCTCTAAGGAAGTGAGAAGAGTCTTCTGATATATGCCTAGGAGTGCTATAGCTGGATCATATGGTAAATCTATCTCTAGCTGTCTCAAAACCTCCACACTGATTTCCACAATGGTTGGACCAGGTTACATTCCCACCAACAGTGTAGAAGTGTTCCTCTTTTTCCACATCCACGCCAACACTTATTGTCATTTGTTTTCTTGATGGTAGCCATTCTGACAGGAGTGAAATGGAATCTCAAAGTGGTTTTAATTTGCATTTCCCTGATGGCTAAGGATGTGGAGCACTTTTTCAGATGTTTATATGCCATCTGTATTTCATCTTCTGTGAATTCTCTATTTAGTTCCATAGCCCATTTTTTAACTGGGTTGTTTGAATTCTTATTATTCTGTTTTTTGAGTTCTTTGTATATTCTGGATATTAATCCTCTGTCAGATGTATAGCTGGCAAAGATTTTCTCCCATTCTGTAGGTTGTCTTTTTGCTCTATTCACAGTGTCCTTTGCTGTACAAAAGCTTTGTAATTTCATTGGTTGATTAGTGGTTTTATTTGCTGAGCAATTGGGGTTATATTCAGAAAGTCCTTACCTATGCCAATATGTTGAAGTGTTTCCCCTACTTTTTCCTCTAGCAGGTTCAGAGTTTCAGGTCTGATATCAAGGTCCCTGATCCATTTGGATTTGACTCTTGTGCATGGAGAAAGACAAGGATCTTTGTTTATCCTTTTACATACCGATGTCCAGTTTTCCCAACACCACTTGTTAAAGAGGCTATCTTTTCTCCAATTAATATTTTTGGCATTTTTGTCAAAAATCAGGTGGCTGTAGCTGCTTGGATTAATATTTGGGTCTTCTATTCTGTTCCATTGATCTACCTGTCTGTCCTTGTGCCAGTACCATGCTGTTTTTGTTACTATGGCTTTGTAATATAACTTAAAATCAGGTATGGTTATACCACCTGCCTGATTTTTCAAAAATTGTTTTGGCTATTCGAGGTTTTTGTGTTTCCAGATGAATTTTAGGATTGTTTTTTCTATTTCCGGGGATCGCATTAAATGTATTTGCTTTTGGTAAGATTGACATTTTCACAATATTGATTCTTCCAATCCAGGAGCATGGGATGTCTTTCCATTTCCTTGTGTCTTCTGTAATTTGTCGCTCGAGTTTTTTAAAGTTCTCATTGTAGAGATCCTTCACTTCCTTGGTTAAGTTTGTTCCAAGGTATTTTATTTTTTTTGAGGCAATTGTGAATGGGAGAGATTCCCTGATTTCATCCTCTGCACGTTTGTTGTTAGTATATAGAAAAGCTACTGATTTCTGTGTGTTTATTTTGTATCCTGCTACATTGCTAAAAGTGTTTATCAGCTCTAACAGTTTGCAGGTAAAGACTTTAGGGTCTGTTAGGTATAGAATCATATCGTCTGCAAATAATGATAATTTGATCTCTTCCCTTCCAATTTGTATCCCCTTTATGAGTGTCTCTTGCCTTATTGCTGTCGGCCTGCCTTTTTTTAAAAAGGTTGTGCTGACAAAGCTTGGAGGAGTTAAACTAAGTCAAATAAATATGTCTCTTACAGAAGCTAGACTGGACTACAAGTCCTGACCCCCTCTAGCTAAATGACCTTGGGCAAGTCACTGGAATTGTCCTTCTTGAGTCTGTTTCCTACTATATTATAAAGGGCATCACTGCAGCTATTTAGTAAAGTTTTAGTCACACTGCAGAATATGAAAGGGTAATAGATACTGTTATTACCATTCTCTATGAAGCCTTAGATAATCACAACCTAATTTTATTGTCTTGATGATTAAACATGAACAATTATCATAATTATACTCATAATATTGTTATTTAGGTTATTGAAAACGAGCCCATGAAAGTGCTGAGTCAGCTCTACAGCACTGTGAGGCAGCCAGGTCATGGAAGGCAGGTGTTCCCTCCAGCACGGGCTGCCCGAAAGCAGCTGCAACTTCAGGGTCTGGAGTCTTGGGCTCCCTCCCATACCTTGCCCATCACCTCATTTGCTAGTTCACTGTTTTGGCTTTTCCCTCCAGCCATTACATCCTGAGAGCCAGAATTATTCAAACATTTAGTGTAAAAAGTCACATTCATCCCATAGCTTGGGCTAGTCAATGTTGTTTCCCAACAAGGCGGAGGCTCCTGTGGTCTGTTTCCAAGGCGAAGGTCTCACTGTTGCATTCAGCAGGTAACAAGCAGAGAAGGACCAGGTAGGGATTTATGGTCCATTGGACTTGACCCAAACCTCTTCTGTCAGGCCTGTCTTCCCCACATCTTGCTAATTGGAGATGCCTTCAGAAGGGCTTGAGCGCTCAGGAAGTGGCTGTGTTTCAGAGGCAGGGTGCTGTCCCTTTATTTGTCTGACACGTTCTGCTTCTCAGAAGTCCACTGCACGGCCACTGTCAGGCATGTTAGAGATTATGGTAAGTAAGGACAAGTAATGTCTGTGAGGCTATGTGGCACTAGTGATATGACATGGGACTATTTACATTAAATGCAACACTAGGGTATTACGTGGGATTATTGATAGAAAGAAGGCTGAAATCCTTTAAGTAATGTCATGTGCTTTTCCTGACATTGAAATCCTACATAATTCTCAGGCCAAGCTCTAATGTGCTCAGTTCATTCTTTGTAGTAAAAATGAACGAGTCCTGCATACATTCAGACGTTTCTTCATATACCCACTATTAAAAATGGCAACAGAAACTTCCAAGGATGAAGAACTGAGTTGATCTGCAGAACCCATGTAAGAAAAGAAACAGTCAGGCATGGTAGGGTCTGGTTGTCATCCTGGCACTGGATGGAAGATGGAGAGGCAGATGCCTGGGGCTTGCTAGCCAGTCATTCTCATGAACTTGGCAAGCTCAAGGCCAGTAAGAGAATTTGCCTCACAAAAGGTGGATGGCACTGGAGGAATGAAAACCAAGGATGTCCTCTTGTCTCCACACATAGGTACACGTGTGCACACACACACACACACACACACACACACACCACCCACCACCACCAGCAGCAATATGTTCTTGCTGGTTTGGGTGAATTCAAAGGAAGATGCAGCTGGGATTTTATGAGCTCTGCTTTGATGACTTGACTTTTTATAGAAAAATAATGTGAGCTGATGGTTCTGCCATCCCCAAAGTAGAATTGAACTAGTCCTGAGTGAGAGCTTGCCATCTGAGTACTAACTGCAGGTGACCAGACAACCTCCCAGTAGGGTTGGGAATCATGCGGCCCATACTAAATGGCTGGCAGTGAAAGTTGAAGGCAAATTAGAAGGAAAGGGCTTGACCTCCGGGGGGGGGCGCAGGGAGAAGACGCACCGGGCTGCACCTAGAATTTGGCTTAAAGGACTGACTGGGCAGTTAAAGACGATATTTCCGCAAGTGCACAATGCAAGAAAAATGGTGTATTTGCAATAGCTGTGGCGTGGGATGGTCAGGGACATCTTAGTGGCTGAGTCCTCTCCTCTGTGATGAATGTCATGGAGACAAGTGGAGTAAACAATGAGATAGAATTCACCCCCAACCATAGAGCAGTAAAGTAGCCATCAGAGAAGACATGTTATGTTCCCCAGCAGTGCCAGGGGTGAACTACTGGAGAGAAAATATCTCATTGTCTCATCCATCAGAGTGTGTATCAGCTAGCTATAACTGAGTAACAAATGACCCCAAAACATGACAGGTTAAGGCCACAGCAATTTCTTATTTTTCTTTAATAGTCAAGTAGTCCTCAGTGAATAGATCACTGATGAAAATTCCCCTATTCCCCCAGCAACCTTTATCTGCGAATAGCTTTTCAGGGAGGGGTGGAGGCCTTACATTGTCTTCTTCCATCATCCATGGTAGAAAGTTGATGGCCCAAAATTGGGCAGATCATGTACAGGTAACTACAGTCACCGTGAGGTCATGAAGGCGACAGGCACCTCATGTCCCAAAGACAGGCTTCCAAAGCACTGTCCCATCCTTGGGCTCGGGCTTTCTTTCTGCCAGTCATCTCTTCTGAAATGTTCCCTGAGCCTTGGAAGGGTGATAAAGATTTCTTATCTCGCTCTGAAGCCCCTCAGGCACTTATTCTCAGCAGTTTGGTAGGCTGTCACGGTCAATTGCAAAAAGAAGTTCCTTTAACCAAAGATGAGAGCAGCAACAATCAACTGGCACAAACATAAATATTTAGAGGGCAATTTGATGGGCACAATGCATCAGTTTATCCAAACACCAGTGGTAGCTTCCCTCCTATGGCATATGACTTCCTTAGCCATAGGATTTTAGTTCAGAATTATGTAGCAGACACAGATTGCTTCCATTGGAACGGACCTCAAGTCCAATCAGAGGGCATTTGGAGGCTGGAAATATGGCTCAGCAGTTAAGGTGCTTGCCTATAAAGCCTAACAACCTGAGTTTTATTCTCCAGTTCCCACATAAAGCCAGATGCACAAACTGGCACATATATCTGGAGTCCATTTGCAGTGGCTAGAAGCCCTAGCTTGCCCATTCTCTCTTTCTCTCTTTTGTCTCTCTCTGCTTGCAAATAAATGAATAAATAAATAAATAAAATTTATAAATAACAGTTGCTCATCACCCCCGCCCCCCACAAAGTCATGCCACTATTGTACAAGTAGGCACATCTTGCCTGGCAGGTCAGTTATGTCGTTTGCAAGGCCCAACACTGGGAAAGGCTGTTGATGACTTCTGCCGCCCCCATAGCGGGCTGCCTAGCACCTGCCAGCATCCCATCAACATCTTGATTTCTCATGAATACATGGTCGACTGCCCAGAGATAGAAGAAGCACATGCAGCCCGTCCAGGCGTGGTGTGCATGAAACGCATTGACATATCTGTGACAACAAGGCCAGCCCAGATTGAAGTCATAGGAGGTCAACTCTAGCTCTTTTATTTTTAAATTTTGTGTTTCCTTATTTTATTTATTTGAGAGAGATAGAGGCAGATATATATATATGTTATATAGAGAGAATGGGCACACCAGGGCCTTCAGCCTTTGCAAAAGAACTCCAGATGCATGTGCCACCTTGTGCATCTGGCTTAAATAGTGCCTGGGGAATCGAACCTGGGTCCTTAGACTCTTCAGGCAAGCACCTTAAATGCTAAGCCATCTCTCCATCCCCAAACTCTAGTTCTTGATAGAAGAAATTACAAAGTCACATGACAAAGAATATGAATTTGAGAAAAGGTAGAGAAATGGGACCACTTTTCAAAATCACCTCATAGGAAGTTCTGTTAAGAGCAGAGGAAAAGCAAGAATAATATTGACTTTCTAAGAGGCCTTATGCCAGGCCGGGCTCAGTGCTAACTTGTGGATAAAAGCCACAGATTCACCTAAAGGGACTGGAACCAAATTGAATGAAGTGACACAAGGTGGAGGTATGGCTAGTCTAACCTTCCAGGAAAAGCTTGTCTACATTCATTCTCTAAATGCCTGTATTATAGAAACACACAGATTTTATTAGAATGGGGCTCTCCAGATATGACATCCTCCAGTGCTGTGAATTTTTGAATGAGTTTAGAATCTTTCCTAAGAGTCACTTTCGTCAGTGGAGAATAAGATAATGGATGGCAGTCAGCAGCAGAGACTGGAGCCAAGCCTCACCTCTCTCGCTGCTGTATCAAGAAGCCCTTATCCCTGGTGCAGAGCCAATGGGAACATCTTATGCGACTGGTATCTGCTCATGGAGCAGCTGAATGTGAATCATCAGTGTTGTGTAACTTTATAAAAACCAAGGAGTGCCCAAGGAAGGGCTAATAGGAGTGAAGAATTTACAGCCCAAGAGAGACTCTCATTATTCCCAAATTAGTCAGAAGTTACCAGAATGTTCTGTTGTCCTCTACTTAGATTGTTCAAAGTCCAGGGATTGAAGAAGGCAGTGGACTTTAAGGGGTGAAAGAAAACCTCATAGGCACACTTGAATGACTTAGCGAAGAGAAGAAAGCCTTGAGCTGTCTAATATTAGCATTTGTGGTATCAAAATGTCCTCAGTGAAGGCAAATGGGCCCCATCTCCACTAAGGAAGAGGGTGAAGCTGTAGCATAGATTTTTAAGGTTAGATTTAAAGTAAAAAGCTTCAGTGACTTTGGTATTGTTGGTTTATCTCTTCAAGAGAAGAAAACAAGATCAATTCTAGAATATCTACAGCAGGTCAGTATTGATGTGGCTTAGCGTGAATGTTGTTGGTGGAAATACTGGTTAAGTGATTATGAAATTTCCTTCCCAGGAGATCTTCATAATAACATAACTAATCGGAACCAAGGGACCAAGAGGAGATAGACTAAGTAAATGTGACTTATATGCAACTTTTTTTTTTCTTTTGTGCATGTCAGCCTATGTGTGGAGTGCTTGTGCATACAAACATGTATGTGCATGCATACATGCATGTAGGGCAGATGTCCATGTCAGGTGTCTTCCTCAGTCACTCTGCACTTCAGTCTTTGAGAAGAGTCTCTTGCTAAACCAAGAATGTGTTGATTCAGCTAGCCTAGGTAGTTAGCTAGTGAGCCCAGGGAGTCCCTGTTTCTGCCTCCCTGGGGGCGGGATTCCAGGTGTGCACCGTCATGCCAAGCATCTTACATGGGGGCTGGGCTCTGCACTTGGTTCTCGTGCTTGCACAGTGTGGGAGTTTGATTCTTGCACAGTATGGGGGGACTGATTCAAGTGTCCCCCATAAACTTAGGTGTTCTGAACACTAGTCTCCCAAGCTGATGGCAAATGGAAATTAAAGCCTCCTGGAGGCAGTGTACTGTGGGGGCAGGCTTATGGGTATGATAGCCAGTTTCCCTATGCCAGTGTTTGGCATACTCTCCTGTTGCTATGGTCCACCTGATGTTGGCCAGGGGGTGATGTCCACCCTCTGCTCATGCCATCGTTTCCCCTGCCATCATGGAGCTTCTCCTCAAGCCTATAAGCCAAAATAAACCTCTTTTTCCCACAAGCTTCTCTTGGTTGGGTGATTTCTACCAGCAATGCAAACCTGACTGCAGCAGTAATGTTGGTACTGAGGAGTGGGGTCATTTGCTACGAGACACCTGACTGTGTGGCTTTGGCCTTTTGGAGCTGGTTTTCAAGAGGAATGTGGAAGGATTTGAAACCTTGGCCTAAGAGACACCTTGCAGTGCTGTAAGTACAGCTTGATGGACTATTCTGGTCAGAGTTGAAAGACCTGAATGCAGTAAGAACTATGGACTATGAGGATTGGCTTATGAGGGTGAGAAAGAGCTTTGCTTGGGCTGGGCTAGAAGCAGTTTCTTTGAGAGGCTTGCTGTTACACCCATGTCCTGAGAATTTGTGCAGATTTGCTTTGTGTAGAAATAAACTGGTGTGAGCAGAGGGATATGGCACAGAAAAAAAAAAATCTTTGGCTGAACTGCTGCCCATTCAGTTGCAATTGAGAGATTACAGCCTTTGAGACTGGGCCAACTGACCTGCACTGGGGCAACAGGAAGAATGTAGACTCTTTTGAAGGGGCCTGAATGCTCAAGGAGTGTCCTGTTCTTCAAAGTCTGCTTTATTCATCCCTGGATTAACAAATTGGCACCCTACCTGGTATTGTGGAGTATAAGGAATGCAGGAAAGAGAGGGTCATTGAGTTTGCAACATGGTCTTGTGTTTTGGAAACAGCCATGGGCAGTGTGAAGCAGGTTTGCTGTATGTCTGCATGGAGACCCGATGGAGCCATGAGGATGAACCGTGGGTTGCAATGGAGACCCAGTGGAGATGTTGGGGCCATGATATGGCTGACAAGGAGAACTGCTGGCCCCAGATGAAGTTTTCCAGGACTGTGAGTAGCCTAGCTGGAGGGGTAGAATTGGAATACCAGAGACTTGTTGCTGGTTAGAATGATCAGACTTGGAGATTTGTCACTGGTTAGAGTTGTTAGACTTGGAACTACAGAGTTTGATGTTTGCCCTGTTTAAATCTTGTATTGGTTGAATATTTCTTTGCTATGCCCAGTGCCATCTTTTGCAGTGTGTTTGTTCTGTGTCATTATGAGTTTGGGGGGAGGGGTATTTTTGGGTATTATGGCTCAATTAAATGATCTTGGACTATGGGGATATATGAAATCATTGGAAGTGATAAAAAAACTACAGGAACTTTTAAAGTTGGATGAATGCATTGCATTTTACATCATGTATGGTTATCAGTTTATGGTGACCAGGGGTGGAATATGGTGGTTGGATTCAGGTGTCCCCATAAACTTAGGTGTTCTGGATGCTAGGTTCCCAGATGATGGAGATTTGGGAATTAAAGGTTCCTGGAGGCAGTGTGTTGTTGCGAGCGGGCTTATAGGTGTTATAGCCAGTTTTCCCATGCCAGTGTTTGGCACACTCTCCTGATGCTATTGTCTACTTCATTATGGCCAGGGGATGATGTCCACCCTGTGCTCATGCCATTGATTTCTGTGCCAGCATGGAGCTTCCCCCTTGGGTCTGTAAGCCAAAATAAGCCTTTTTTCCCCCACAAGCTGCTCTTGGCTGGGTGGTTTCTACCATCAATGTGAACCTGATGGCAACACACAGCAAGCAGTTAGTTTGCCCACTGACCATCTCAGCCTTCTTTTCAAGTGTGCTCTGTGATTGAATACCAACATGTGCTCATGTGTTCCAGAGGGTTCCAAAATGCTGCATTTAATTTTTCTAATTATTAGTTTTAATAATGGACACTTCCAGTTTTAAATATTTTTGTTTTTATTTTTATTTATTTGAGAGACAGAAAGAAGTAGAGAGAAAGAGAGAGAGAAACTATGGGCATGCCAAGACCTCCAGCCACTGCAATCAAACTCCAGACGCATGCACCACTTTGTGCAACTGGCTTATGTGGATACTGGGGAATCGAACTTGGGTCCTTACGCTTTGCAGGCAGTACCTTAACTGCTAAACCCTCTCTTCAGCCCGACTTCCTGTTTTAGAGGCTAGGAAACAGGTCATTTCAATCATGCTATGCATTTGGTATTTATAAATCCATAATTCTACAGTGGGAGTAGGGCAAAGATGGCCACCAACCATAAACTTGAGAAATTTGTTTATGGGTTTCTAGAGTTCCTCACTGTGATGTTAGGTTGGTCCTGAAGCCAACCTTTCCCCCTCTGTATGATCATTTTCTGTGAGCATACACCTTCACCAATGCATTATTAATACATTGTGCCAGGTACCGTGTTATATGGGGCAGTGGACCTTACGATAGTGCAACTGCAATGCCTCGGGTTTCAAAGTCTGATGCATGCAGTAAAGATGCCTCACTTCTTCCGCAAATTAGAGTCCATGCTAGCTGGAAGAACAGGGAGAAATGTGGGCCAGCTACAAAGCTGGAGAAAGGTGGTGGTCTCCACAGTGAATGCAGAGCACATGAGATGACGGCTGAGCGAGAGCAAGTGTGAGGCTGGGGAGGAAACGGATCAACGGAGCCCAAAGAAATCACGTGCCATCTATCTCCACCCAGCTGGGTGGGCAAATGAGCTTTAATGTTAAGGACAGGGAATCACCTGTCAGGTAGAGATGACGAGAAGCTCGCAGTCACTGAAAACCATGCCTTGGGTGTCCCTGCCCTCCAGAAAGAGCAGGGTCTAGAAACATCACGTGTCTCTAGTCCTTGTACCCAAGATGTTGCTGGTGATGGTGGCTCTGTCATCTATGTCCACATGAAGCAGAAGGCTTGAAGGAAAGCTCCCTTTTTCCTCCCTGCCACAGTGGAACATCGATCTCCACCTCCTCCTTGCTTGAAAGACTCAGCCTTTCTAGAAGCTGACGGGAACCTTTAGTAGAATCCGCGTTGGTCCTTCTGTCCCAGCAAACTCCTCCTCCACAGTCCTGGGATGGTGCTCTTCGTAGGCCTTGATGCTGCAAGGCTTGGTCTGTGTTGTAGTCCTTGAGCCGGGAACACTGTGTTCTGGCTGTGGGTACTGACTCAGAATCCCTCCCTGCCATGTGAGGGACTGTCCACTCTGGTCCACTGCTGTGAAGAAGGCCGTCGCCACATGCCCTAACCCACACTCCCTGGGCTTATCCTGTCATTTGGATTCTGGTGTAACCAAGCTCCCCAGTCTTGTGGATGTTTGCCAAGGATCCTCCTCCCAATTTCAGGAATAACACTTGCTCTAGTTTCTCTTTCAAAAAAAGAATGAAGGCTGCAGAGAAACAGCTTGTGGACTTCTGAGGTTAGGAGAGAAAGTCTGGGTGACCCGTGGGCGGGGCCTGGGTGATGAAGTTGCCTGGGTGTGTGGAGTGACTCACCAGGGCACCACAGCTGTTTCAGCTGACCTGGAGGCTAAGCACTCATCTCTCAGTGTGACCAAATGTTCATCCATTCCCCCAAGGAAAGCACCAGCTTTTCTGTCTGATTAAAAGAGAAGCGAACAAGAAGGCAACATACTCCTTCCTTCTTCTAAGTTCTCAGGGCATCTTGTGGTGCTCTGAGGTTATTTAGAGAGCTTGACTAAGTCAAGGAACCTGCCTCTCTGACGTCATCCTTGTCAATGTGTATGTGTAGGAGGAAGCATGGTAGAGCTGAGTGAAAAGTCCTATGTATTGAATGGGCTAAAATTTCGAGAGCTGTGTGGTCTCTTCTGACTCTATGCACGGAAACACCTACAGAGATGGCTAACCCATTTTATGACTGGTCTGTCTGGTACAGTCACAGATGATAGAAGTGGGCAAGAGACAGAATACCATAGATTTAATATAAAATGTAGTCATAGATGATGATTTGGCCTTTAATATTCCTATGACATACGGGTTTTGATCTCCATAAAGATCTAAGAAAACTCACCTATTTCTTTGACGTCTAATGGCTGGAGAAGCGTGGAAGTGAAATCTGTAATGGAGACTTGCCTGTTTCTTCGTTCATGAGTCTTGCTCTTACATCCTAGATGAGGAGAAAGCTGGAAGAGGCAAGGTGTGGATGCTCAAGCTGCAGGTATCAGAGGACAAAGCTCTTGGAGTAGAGTGGGGTGGGCCTGAAATTAGACCACTTCACTACTAGTTTTTGCCAGGCTCTGAGCACTGCGCAGTGGACAGGGACTATGCCGCTCAGAAGCTAGATGAGGAAGGTTTTGCAGGGCACCATTGTTAAATGATTGCATTGGAGGTCTACTTCTTTCCAACTCTGAGAAACTCACAGACATGGTTTCATGCTCTGACCGTCTCTGAGAAACTCTGTGTCACTCATTTCCTAGCTGTTCCTCAATCTAATCAAGTTGTCAGCCAAGAATAACCATAACTCAGTGCCACCTTGACTGAACCCAGGCTGGATATTGAGGTTGCTGTAAGCTTGAGTCCTCGCTTTTCCATTCAGTTTCCTTTTGTAGTGAAAGATGACTTCTCATGTCAACCAACACTGTGGTTTTTTAGAGACTCAAGTGTGATGACAACGTGATGTAGGTGGCATCTTTCTGGACACGCACAGCATGCGGCAAGCACTGGCCCCGTGGCCTGCTGTCACTGTTTCTTCGGTAGACCATGCTCGGTTTCTGCAGTAGCTGCATGTTTCTCCCCCAGGAAGAATGCAGAGAGGTGGAAAAGGCACTGGTGTTGAGTTCAGTTGCTGAAGGTGCAATAAGAAGACCGTAAGAAAATCCCCTTCCCGGAGTGGTTAGTTCAGGCCATATTAGAGACAGGTGACGCTGGATGCAGTTCTGGGCTCATCCAATGTTCAGAGTCACAAGGCGCTCTGTATGGACTGGGGCTGGGGCCTCTTGGTACACAGGGGGCTTCTGTTACAGTGCTTCTGCTGTGCTCAGCAACATGTGCACTCTTGGGGGTTATAAAGCTGTGAAGAGCCTTCTAATTACTTCTTTTAAATAAATATGCCTTATTTTCTATTTTTAAAAATTTTTTAAGGCATGTGCCACCATACCCGGCTCCTATGCCTTTCTTTTTTTAAAAAAGATTTTATATTTATTTATTTATTTAGATTTTATATTTATTTATTAGAGACAGAGAGAGGAGAGGAGAGAGAGAGAGTGAGAATGGGTGCGCCAGGGCCTCTAGCCACTGCAACAAACTCCAGACGTATGTGCCCCCTTGTGCATCTGGCTTACGTGGGACCTAGAGAATCGAACAGGGGTCCTTAGGCTTTGCAGGCATGTGCTTTAACTGCTAAGCCTTCTCTCCAGCCCTTGTTTTCTATTTTAAAAGTCCACAGTACATCATTATTCAGTTATCACCACATTGAACAATAGAAATCTTGGGTTTATCCCTCCCATCTAACTGGAAATTTGTATCCTCTGACCAACGTCTCCCCAGTCCAGAGGTGCCGTTTTCTATAATGGTGTGGCAAGGAGAATTGTCCAGTGAGTGTCTAGAAGACCAGCGCCCTGGGTGCAGAGCTTCTCTCATGTGCAAACCTAACTCCTCACAGGATGGAGTCGAGTCTCTTGTGTATAGACTCAGCCCCTCACAAGACAGAGTGAACTCTCTCAAATTCTCCAGGAGTCTTCGCTGAGGTTCTCAGAAGACTAGCCTTGTGCTGGAGACAACAACCTTTCTGATGATCCCTCATACCCCAGGCTGCCATCCCTTCATCCTGTGAAGGCCACAGAGAGAGCAAGTGTTTTCTCTGGTGCACAGACATAAGAATGTCCCTCTAACTGCAGGTGCAATGAAAGCACAGGAACTAGGTGCTTCTGCTTGCTGACCTGCATGTCGAAATCTCCCATTCGCAAAGCCCATTCCACACATCCTGTCACACTTAATGCTCCATTACTCCTCACTGATAAAAACAGTTACACAAATCAAAGTTGCTCTACTTAGGATATTAAATGTCTCCCAAAGTCATAGCTCTCCATATGCTAAAAGTCTGGTGCCCAGGGTGGCACTATTTGGGAGCTGGTGGCATCTGTAGGAGGTATGACCTAGTGGAAGGAAGTTGGGTCTCTGGAGGCATGTCCTTGAAAGCGGATGTGGTCTCTTCCTCTCTTGCTTGGCGATCATGTGTCCAGTGTGTGTTCCCTCCATGTGTTCCCACCATGATGTGCTGTCTCACCACAGGCCCAAAACCAACAGGGATAACTGATCATGACCAGAACTTCTGAAACTGAAAGCCAGAATAAGCCTTTTATCTGTTTAAAATCTGATTATCCCATGTATTTTGTCACAGTTATTGAAAGCTGACTAATACAAAACTAAACATTAAAAAGTACTCCTAAAATGAAGCCAACAAGGCTCAGGGAAATTCACGGAAGAGGAGGCAGAAAGGTTGTTAGAACCATGAGTTGGGTCATTATACACAGTCATTGCCTCTCCCATATAACTGATGGCTACCCACATAAGGTAAGACCCACATTCCCCATGGGGGGAGGACAGGGAGAAGGCTAAAAATGGTACCATCATGGCTGTATATAAGCTGTATACATAACTAATAAAAAATATAGTAAAAAAATAAAATCCATTACATTCTACCCCTCCCCCATAACTACCAAATAAAGTAAAATACTGTGCTCCTGCTTTAACTCTGTAGATCTGTGTGTTGACAAACACTGCCTATGTTTAGTTTGAATGAGGTGGGTGTGAGTGCATCCATTGTTTTCTGTGAATATCCTAAGAAAATTTTTACGTACAACTTGTCACACTGTTTTGTCAGATGGAGAAGGCTTCTTCGATGTCTGTATTTTGAAATATTAACTCATAGAGACCTACCTCATATGTCACAATGAGCCTGAACTCTCCCTGCACTTAAATTACAATAAATTACACATTAAAATTACAATTAAATTGCAAATAGAAAAAAAGTACTTATGTAATTTTAGAATGAGAAATTATTTCAGTAAACTCCTCAACTATGACAGCATTTATTGAAAATAATTTGCAGATAACCAGAGGAAAGTACAAATTCAGGTAAAATGGAAAGTTATTCCAAACCTACCTTGCAGTTGAAATGAATATTGAATATTGGGCCTGGTGTTGTGGTGCACGCCTTTAGTCCTAGCACTTGGGAGGCAGAGGTTGAAGGATCAGTTTGAGTTCAAGGCCACCCTGTGTCTACATAGTGAATTCCAGGTCAGCCTGGGCTAAAGTGAGACCCTACCGCACTAAAAAAGGCAAGAAAAAAATGGAGATTGGGGTTGGTGGTGAGGACAAGTCTCTGGTGAGGTTCTTGGTTCTTACATGGACTCTTGCTGCAGGTTTCCTTTGCTTCCTCTCTCTGGATTACTGCCAGTATTATTTTTTCACTTATGCATTTTTATCCCTCTCACATTATATCATGAATGTGTGTTTAATTTCCTTAGTGTATCAGCACCCCAAGGCAAGGAAAGATCCATGTCTTATTTATTTTGTATCTCTCCAGAGTTGACATTTAATAACTAGTTGTTTCTTTCCTAACTCTATTTCTACGGTTAGAATAAGAAAAAAAACAACAAAAAAAAAAAACTTGTTTTTGATACCAGCAAACTAAAAGCCCAGAGCCTGGTGAAAAAAAAAGAAATGAAGTCAATTTTTTCTCCCATTGATTCCTAAAGCTAATTGTTTAGAAGTGTAAACACAGTGTTGGCTATTCTGTGCTTCTGAACATCTTGAGGGTGACATCAACAGTTTGTGGTTGTTTTCTCCCTGCCTCATCATGCTCTGTGACTCACTTCTTTGGATTCTAACTTGGAGGAGGTTGCAAGTGCCTCCTGAGAAACTATTATAATAAGGATTTCCAAACACACTCATTCTTCCTACTGAATATATATATTTCTTTGCTGGAGAGTGTATATGGGTATGTCAGGGCCTCTAGATGCTGCAAACAAACTCCAGATACATTCTAGATGCACGCACCACTTTGAGCATCTGGCTTTATGTGGGTATTGGGGAATTGAACCTGGACTGGCAGGCTTTGCAAGCAAACACCTTTAACTGCTGATCCATCTCCCCTGGTCCCTACTACTTTTGTGAAAATGGAGATAGAGGAGTTGCAGCGATGTCTTAGTGGTTAAGGCACTTGCCTGTGAAGCCTAAGGACCCAGGTTCTATTCTCCAAGTCCCATGTAAGTCAGATGCACAAGGTAGCACATGCATCTGGAGTTCGTTTGCAGTAACTAGGGCCCTGGTGTGCCCATTCTCTTTATCTTTATCTCTCTCTACCCCCCTCTCTCTGTCTCTAATAAATAAATAAAAATTAAATCTTAAAATGGAGATAGATGTTCAAGAGAGGAATTGCTGAGAAAAGGAAGTAGTTATGCTGGCTTGTCTCAGGTCTGTGTGAGTGTGACTAGGAGGAAGTGTCTCTAACCCTTGGCTGTGTTCACGAGCTTTTCCAAGTATGTTTATTTATGGGGGGCGGTGGAGTAGAGAGAGTAGTATGGGTGTTCCAGGGCCTCTTGCCATTGCAAATGAACTCCAGGCACATGTGCCTCTTTGTACATCTGTCTTTATATAAGCGTGGCAAGCTAGTGCCTTTGACTGCTGAGCAATCTCTCCAGCCCCCCAAGTTTGAGTTTCCTTCAACTTCACTTTCCTTATGAAGACAGGCTCAGTAAATATGTTCACTGAATTTGTAAAACCTCCAAACGAAACAGAAAGTCAGCACTAAATAAACACATCTCTATGGAAATATGACTGTACCACGAAGCTTTTCAGCAGCCTGGGATTTTTATTTACAGCTGGAGTTTTTAAAATGAATATTATAAATATAGTAAAATTATCCAAGCTTTAAACCTAAGGAGTTTAAGTGAAATTTTGGAATCAAATACTATTTTGTTAGTAACCCAATAATTTCCCCCTCTTGAATAAATTTGATTTAACTAAATTTTTTCTAAACTTACTTTGATTGCTTTTTTTATTACACAATTAGCTTTCAATACTTGAACCTTTTTCTTTTTTACTTAGAAACATGAACAACTCAAGGAAACAAACTCATACTGAACTGCTGGTGGGAATTTAAATTTCCAGTAAAAAGTCACACCTGTGTTAAAGATTCTACAAAGCTGATTGGCAGATTAGAACTTCCATGAGTGTTAAGGTTTGATTGACAGATTAGAGCGTCCATGATTGTAGAGAGTTGATTGACAGATTAGATCTTCCATGATTATGAAGAGTTTATTGACATATTCTAACTTCCATGACGGTGGAGAGTTGATTGCCAGATTAGAGCGTCCATGATTGTAGAGATTTCATTGACAGATGAGAGCTTCCATGACTGTGGAGAGTTGGAATGTTGCTGAGAAGGCGCCAAATTCTTTTGGGATATCTTTGGTCGCTGTCCTAGCCATTCTTTGCTCACTTCTGTGTTTGACAAGATCCTTCAATCAGGAGTCAGGTAAATCCTTGTGCGATGTAGACCACCAGCTTCCACCAACCCAACAGAGAAGAATGTCTTCAGATAGCATCTGAGACATGTAGCAGAGAGTCCCTGTCATTTGCCTACCCAACGTTCCCACCAGTGGCTCTGAAAAGTTCCTTGATTTATGACTTTTTTCATTCAATAACTTCACAAGACTGTTACCACACTGGAATATGGTATTTGGGGGTATCTTGAATATATGGCTCAGGAGAAACCATTTCTTATTCTCTTTAAAGTAAGAAAAAGAAAATAAAGAGATGATGATGTTCTAAATTGGCTGTCAACTTGACAGGATCTAGAAGCACCTTTGAGAGATTATCTGAATTAGGGAAGATCCATCTTAAACGTAGTGGGGTCCTGGACAGATCCACCTTGCATGTGGGTGGGGTCCTGGACTTTATACAAGGAAGAGAAGGCTGACCATTCACATCCACCCCGCGCTTCTTTCCCACCATGGGCTGCCAATAGAATTGTAAAGGCAGATAAACCCTTACTCCCTTCAACTGATTTTGTCAGGTTTTTCTTTATTGAAAGTATGGAAAACTTGCATGGAGATTACATTTCATGGTTGTTTTAATTTTTAATGTTTATTATTATTACAACATATTTTGTATGGATACATCATGTGTTGGTGCCTCTTTTCCCTTGCCCCTGCCCCCATTCCGTTGGGGACCCTCCTCAGTGGGGTTGCAGGTATTCCCCATGGGGTTGTGGGTTATGTGTTGTGTGAGCACCAGTCAGTTATTCTGGGGGGAGGCAATGACTCTGGGCATGATGTCTCAACCTGTGGCTCTTACAATCGTCCCCCCCCCCCGCCCCACAAACTTCCCTGAGCCATGGTGGGTGAGTTTTAAGTCTACTTCAGCGATGAGCTCTTAGGAGCCTCTGGTTCTCTACTTTGGTGTCAGTTTTGTTTTGCTTTGTTTTGTTTTGTTTTGTTTTGTTTTTTGTTTTGTCTCAGCAATGAGAAGGGAACTGAGATAGGCGCCCTGCTGAAGCAGCCTCCAGGTAGAGTTGAAGACAATGTTCTTTGTATGAAGTTGATTCCAAGGCAGCCCTACCTACAACTCCTTGACCCTCTCTTGTGCTTGCTCATACTTCCACTCCTGACTGCCAGCGTGGGTGTGGCTCTTACCTGAGGGACACTGCTATTCTCAGGCTTAATGGCTCTTTCAACTGAATGACAACTCTGAGGTGTGGTCAGTGTCAAGCCACATAATCTTCTTTTGAACTTTCTCCCCCTTTTCTTCCTTCCTTCCTTCCTTCCTTCCTTCCTTCCTTCCTTCCTTCCTTCCTTCCTTTCCTCCCTTCCTTCCTTCCTTCCTTCCTTCCTTCCTTCCTTCCTTCCTTCCTTCCTTCCTTCCTTCCTTCCTTCCCTCCCTCCTTCCCCTTCCTTCCTTCCTTCCTTCCTTCCTTCCTTCCTTCCTTCCTTCCTTCCTTCCATTTCCACCTCCCATGCCTCTTTCAGCTGGCTTAAACCTAAATAATTCTAAACAAACTATAGGAACTCTCATCTCATGGGTTGCATCTGGAAGTTGTTTTATTTCTATTTCTATTTAATTTTATTTAGTATTTTATTTTATAGTTTTCTTGGAGACAAGATCTCATGTTACCCAGGCTGGCCTCCAACTCACCATGTAGCCAAGGACAACCTTAGACTCTTGATCCTCCTGTCTCCGTCTCCTAAGCCCTTGGATCGTGGGCATGCACCACCAGCAGCCTTACTTACTTCTGGTATCTTCACTTGTAACACCACCCAAGTCATCTAAAGCGCAGCTGATCCCAACAAGCATTGTCGAAGCAGTCATTGTGTGATTCCCGAGGGAGCCCCAGCAGCACGGAGGGTTTTCTGGACATGCACATCTACACTTACAGTCACAGAGAATGTCCCCCTAACACGCGGTATTCCTCTACCACACTTTTGAAACACTTGGTTTTCTCACCTCCCGGGCTCTGACACTTAAGAGCATCTGTCTATTCATGGATGAGCCACATCCCCGGAGACTGTTCTTAGATCCTCCTTCCCTCTTCCAGGCTGTGTGGTTGTGTTTTCTGAAACCCTGTGCCATCTGGCAATCTTACGGGCATCTTTTATCTGGGCTGGGTATGTTTGGGAGTTTGTTCAGTTTTAACACCCATCCCTTTGACCACTGTCCGTGGGCATAACCCCCAAGGGGCATTTGGAGGTTGTCAGAAACAGAAGCAGATACCTCTAACCACAGCCTCGTGGCTTGAACAGACATTTATCACCCAAGCCAAGATGGTGTCAGAACTGGAGCAGGGGGCGTGGACTAAAATAGGACCCAGGTTTTTATAGTTGTGAGGGAGACAGCTGAAGTGGTTTCTTCAGCTTCCTTGTGATTCTATTATGGCTCTGTGAAGTCACTGTGGCTCCCCAAATTCAGTAAATCCATTCTATTTCAGTGCCATTTTGTTCTTATTCTGCAGTGCTATGAAAATGTGTTTGGGTCTACTCCTTCCTGCTGCCACTTATATCAAAAGAGGAAGGGCAGTTGCTCCCCCTCAGGGTGAGGAAGTTGGAAGTGGTAACGTATCTGTCTTTAATAAATCTGCACTGTGTGGAGCCAGGCGGGGAAAGGCTCTGCGCTGACGGGCCATGCAGTTGACAGGCCAGAAATACAGATTTTTCTGTGGTGGTGGCACTAGAGGGCCAATTCTGGGACATGTGACATACGGTGTCCTGCTCCTCTAAGAAGACACTGTAGTCAGTATTTGTTGTCCACCTACTGTGTGCTCAGTGAAGGCAGGACAAGTACAGTACAGTGCAGCAATAGTTTTGTTCCTCAGAAATTGTATTTCTTATTAAAGGTATGATTATTTTGGCATCATTGATGCAGAGATTTTATTGCAAATAATAATGATGTGTAAAGTCTCCCCTAGGTGGAAAATCTGAGGATCTTTATGTAAATGGTAGCCTCCTCGTCAGCTGTCTGGTGATGCAGGAGATTCTTGCCTCAGTGGTCAGCTGCCTACTTCTCATTGTTGTATAAAAAGTACAATGAGGGCTGGAGAGATGGCTTAGCAGTTAAGGTGCCTGCCTGGTAAGCCTAAGAACCGGGTTCCAATCTCCAGGTCCCACATTTAGCCAGATGCAAAGTGACGCAAGGGCTCAATGCCGCACTTGACCACAAGGGGGCGCATGCATCTGGATTTTGTTCACAGCAGCTGAGAGACTGCTGGCACATCCATTCTCTGTCTCCCTCTCTCTCTGTCTGTCTCTCTCTCTACAAAAATAAAAAAAAAAAAGGTACAATGAATCTTGGCTTCATGGGAGCCATTTTATCTCTTCTTTCTTTCTTTCTTTTTTTAATTTGAGGGAGACAGAGAGAGAGAGAGAGAAGAAGAGTCAGAGAGAGAATGGGCGTGCCAGGGCCTTTCGGCTGCTGTGAATGAACTCCAGATGTGTGCGGGCCCTTGTGCACATGTATGACATTGCGTGCTTGTGTCACTTTTGCATCTGGCTATATGTGGGACCTGGAGATTTGAATGAGCATTCTTAGGCAGGCAGGTGCCTTAAATGCTAAGCCATCTCTCCAGCCGTTATCTCTTAATTCTGGATGGTCTTTGTAGAAAAACCAATATTAAAATATTTACATTAAATTATTTGGTCAATAGTTAATAGAAGTAAACATTCCTGAAATGAAACAAGAAATGGCAAGAAAATCTTTCTAGAACAATTTTTACTAAATAATTGTTAATGCAAAAACCACCAAGCTTGTTTAAAAACCAAACAGTACAGAAGTATAAGCACTCACTTTCTCACTTTCCAGATTGCGCCTCAGCAACAGTCTGTATACTTGAGCATTGAAATATTATTTTTAACCCTCTAATAAGAGATTCCAAAGCCAGAGTAGACTATGTCCAAAGGACATGGCCAAATAAAACATTGTGTGGTTCATATGCCTCATTGTACACAGGATTTATTCATTTATTTATTTTTTTATTTTTATTTATTTATTTGAGAGCAACAGAGAGAGAAGGAGAGAGAGAGAGAGAGAGAGAGAGAATGGGCACACCAGGGCCTCCAGCCACTGCAAACGAACTCCAGATGCATGTATCACCTTGTGCATCTGGCTTATGTGGGTACTGGGGAATTGAGCCTTGAAGCAGGGTCCTTGGGCTTCATAGGCAAGCGCTTAACCACTAAGCCATCTCTCCAGCCCTATTTATTTAATTTGAGCATGATTGGAGATCTCAAAATTACCCTCCAAAGTAGGGGTGTTTTCCACTGTATTTTATAATCATTCAGGGAGTGTTAAGAAAATGAGCTTAAGCTGGGCGTGGTGGTGCATGCCTTTAATCCTAGCTTTCGGGAGGCAAAGGTAGGAGGATCGCCGTGAGTTCGAGGCCACCCTGAGATTACATAGTGAATTCCAGGTCAGCCTGGGCTAGAGTGAGACCCTACCTTGAAAAACTGAAAAATGAAAAAAACAAAAAAAAAAAAAAAAAAAAGAAAAAGAAAATGAGCTTAAGCTACCTTATGGGACTCTGCTGTGAAACACGCCCTCCTGGAGGAAGGGCGATGGCTCATAAGATTCAGGACACTCAGAAAGTTGCAAAATTCTGACAAAACCCTCCCACAGGTTATATAAGAAGGAACAATTTCTAGGGAAAAGAGACTCTTCTGAAGAGCTGCCTACCGGTTGGACAGGGAGTTCAAGGGAGGTAGCTTTATGTGTTGCCTGTCACCCATGCCAAGTGAGCTTTTCCATGACACAGACCTTTCAGTCACCCATTCCCCTACAAATAACCCAGAGAACTCTTTGTTTCTCTAAGCCAGGCGAGCGGAATTGCCTCTCTGGTCTGTTGGTGCTCTGTCTGGGGTGAATAGATATTTGCTCATTCTTCCCCAGGTAAAGTCACAAAGTCCAACCCGCAAAAATTGACCAGGCAGGAGACAGGATGGCCCAGCATCTGTGAGTGAAGGGGAGCATGCTGCTGGTTGGGAAATGTCTGAGTCCCTCTAGAGTTTGCAGGGGCTTAGAATGGATTCCCCAAATGGACTGCATAGGCCATGTATTGAGAAAATTCCAGTTCAGGTCAAGGCATCAGTTTAACAAGATAGGGCCAGAAGTGAATGGCTAGATGCTAGAGGCTGAGGCCTCGATTAAGTAGGATAAAAGATACGCCTGCTAGTGTTCATGGAGGTGTAGAAAACCTACAGGAATGCCATAAAGGAGAGCCATCCATAGTCTAGTCTTCTCGTGAGCACTGGCATTAGCTTTCTTTAGAATCAATGAGGTGAGAGAGAACCTTCTTGCTTACTTTCCTAGACTCTCACTCAGAGTTGAAAGTTACGTGTAGTAGACAGCTTCTGGTTGCTGGGATGAACATCCAAACCAGACACACTTCATGGGAGGAAGGGGTTTATTTCAAGCTTGCAGATCCAGGGGAAGTTCCATCAGTGGTGGAAGAAGCTGCTTCCGTCCATCCTAGCAGACACACACAACCAAGCAGCCAGCAACACGCAAAGCAGCAAAAGTGAGCCGGCAGTGAGCAGAGCCCCAGCCGAGGTCAAGCCTCTCTGCGTGCACAACTTTGGGCTGGAATTCAGATCTGTCTCCAGTGACACCTCCTCCAACCAGGCGGCTGGAGACGCAAGTTACAGGCTTTCATAAAACTCCTGAGTCTAGAGCTCGAGAGATGGCTCAGCAGTTAAGGCACTTGCCTGCAATGCCTAACGACCTGGGTTTGCTTTTCCCATATCCATGTAAAGCCAGATGCACAGTGGTGAATAAATGCACCTGGAGTTTGCAAGACTGAAGGCCCTAGCGCACTGATTCTCTTTTGGTCTCTATTAGCTATCTCTTTCTGCTTGATGCATGTGTGTCTGTCTGTCTACGAGGTGCATACATTCAAACCATCACATGAAGGGAGTCTATGGAAAACCCAGAGTGTCACCCCTTCTCAAAGGCGACTTCCCACTGACAATAGACCTGAGTTGGAGCCAAGGGGAGAAATCTTGAAGTTCACTCACATTCTGAGCTGATTATTAGATCAATGTCACTTTATAGCATTTCTAAAGTAAGTCTTTTTTTATATCTAAAATGATCATAGAAATTTTATTATGTAAAAGTAATAAGAAAGGTCCTGAGCTCTGTTTAAATTTGCCTCCAGGGTCTACAGAGAACCAACGAACCCCATTAAGTATACATCAAAGGATAGGGAACAGTTCAAGTGCTGGCTTGTTTAACAGTAGAGTTCTAGAAAGACTTTAGAAAAATGTAAGCACATACACAATGTCTTTTGATCACAGTTCTTAATATAGGTATTTCAGGATTCACAACATCTTCCTTAACAACAGCAGTGACCTTGATGGACCCATCTAAGAGCAGCAATGACATCATGCCTACGCAGTAGTTGATAAGTCTTAGTGTAGTTTATCATCACATTAATCATAGTCCTTGGTTCAGTTACCTTACTATTCAGAACAATGGAAAACAGACAAATCTTAAAGTCACAGTGTTTCAACCAGGAACAATCCATGTTCTGTTGTATTGACATCTTCTTCTGTAACAGTGTTCCTCCATCTTGTAGTGAGTCACATGGCCTCCATCAGAATGAAGCAAGGTTCCTTTTGCAAGAATCCATTGACATGGCCCCAACCTAACTGGGGAGGGGCTGCAAATGGCAAGATCCCTGGTGGTCACCTGCCATTCCTGCTACAGTGATGTATCATAATCCATCAATATTTCCTGAAAAAGGTCTGCATACATTATATGCTTTTTGAGAGGGATGGTCAAAGATTAGAAACAGACACATCTGGTCACAATTCCTTGTCCATTTACTAGGTAGCAATAATTATCAAGCTTCCAGACTTCCGACTGCTATACAATAATAACATGAATAAATGCTGGTTTCCTTCCACCCTATTCCTTCAGGGCACTGTTGACAAGGTTATAAAAGATATGAAGATTTTTTTAAAGTGATAGGCCTATTCTCAAATAGCATGCAAATTTGGACATCTCAGTAAAGGAAAAACACAAATGTTTAAAGGGTGTTAAGAAAAAATGTATAGGCTTGATAGAAATGCGAGATTCTATAAGAATTTAAAGGAAGAACTACTACTTCTGGCCATTGAAGACTTCCTGAGAGGTGACTTGAATTTGGCTTGAGGAATGGAGAACATTTCCAACTAACATGAGTAGAACCTGAGTTCTATCCGTCAAGGTGCTTTAGAGAGCCAGTAGTGCAGACAGGTGACAGGCAGATCAATAGATGGCAGAGCAATAGATATAATAGGCAGGCAGATTGTGAATGAGAGGACTTGTGGAATTGGCTCATGTGATTCGGGAGGCAGGTACTGTCTTGAGAACTAGGCTGGAGGAGTAGATGGGCCGGTGATTTAACTCCCTGTGGAGCTGGAGGTGTGCGTGTACATACTGGAGTTGGAAGCTGAAGAACATGGAAAGCTGATGTCCAAAGGTAGTGGAAGATATATCCTGTGTGTGTGTGTGTGTGTGTGTGGGGGAGAGAGAGACACAGAGAGAGATTATCTTTTCTCCATCTTTGGGTCTATTGGAGCTTTCAACTGACTGGATGATGTCCATCCACTGAGTCTGCTGAATCCAACCCCATTCTCTTCCAGAAACACCTCACAAGCATACCCAGAATGTTTGATCAGCCATGTGGACATCCCTTAGCTCAGTCAGGTTGACACATAAACTTAACCATCATATACGTGGACAGAATCACGTAAGGAAAGGCACAAGGTTTTTTTCTAAGGCAAAACTAGAGCCATGTCAACAAGGGAAGTTGAAGATAGAGAACTATGAGAAATAAGGTCAAAAAGAAAGGCAGCATGCAGGTGAGGGAGGGGCTGAACCCGAGCTCCAGCTCACGTTAAGGAGAGGAGTGCGGCTACCCTGCACATGGTGCAGAAGGGAGACACCCGTGGTCACCATGTGGCAATAATACATGGACTGTGCCCTTCTGTAGCTTGAAGGATAATCAAGAGAAAAGGGAAGTATAAAATGCTTAATCAAAACCTTGATACTTCACAGATGAGAGAACTGAGATCAGAGGAGCTGAGCGAGGAGCCTGAGGTTACTCAATGAAGCTGGGATGGGTACATGATGTTCTGTTGACATCATGCCAGTGAGCTCTTTCCAGTGCCTCATTAATGATCCGAGAGCCCAGCAGGGCCTGGGGTGCCCAGGCTTCCCTCTGTCCTACCATACGAACGGCTTAGGTTTCCAGAATTCTCAGATGTGGTTGTATTTTTATTCATGTTGGTTCTGTTCACCACACAGTTTATCAGGAATGGTAAGTAGTCTGTGGGCAGTACCATGATGACTTAAAGAGATCCCTGCTCTTAGACAAAGCATTTGAAAATTCACGAACTATTTCAGCTGACATTTTTGAAGAGATCTAAGGAAGTGTGTCCTGGAGATCACGCTCACGGTGTGATGAATAGCCATGCATATTCACGCATATCCACACACCGCAAGCACTGATGGGGATATGTGAGACAGGCTTTCAATGGCTTCCGTGAAAGCTTGTCAGCTTGGTCTGTTTCACAGGCCTAGGGACACTTGGCTTCTGGTGTATATAGAAGCAGGGGATTTCAAGCAAGTGCACACAAGAATATTGGCACGCACAAAACACACTATACAGAAATTTTAATGTACAGTGGGACCATATCCTAATAGACTTCTATCCTAAGCCAAAAATGCATGGAGTACACCTAATTTACAAGCCATCATCATCATCATCATCTACTATTATTAGTAACAGCATAGCCAGTCTCAAGCATGCTCAGAACACTTGTATTAGTACAGAGTTAGGCAAAACTATCAAATACAAAGCCCATTTTATAGTAAAGTGTTGGATATCTGATACACACATGGGTGAGCATTCTATAAACATGCTGGTTTATGAGAATGAAAACCGCAATGCCCAAAATGTGCTGGCAAGGCAGCCCACTGCAGGGGATGGCCGCTGTCCTCGTGAAGTGTGGGTGACTGGGCCGTGCTCTCTGCTGCTGCCCAGAAGACCAGAGAGGATGGACCCCATGTCCGAGCCTGGGGAAAGAAGCGTGGTTTCTTCTGAATTCATGTTGCGTTCACTCCGCCCCAGTGTCAAGATTGTCTGTACTTACTCAGCCATTGTAGTAGAGGCTTGTGTCATTATTTTTCTCCTCACTACCCCATTGTTCTCCTGTCATGATGTTCTACTCAGGGTGTAACTAATACAGCGTTTCAATCCAGATTTTGTCCTGTAAACTTATCAATGACCACATCCATTGTCTTCGTTCTAAGAACAGAGAAACATCTTGAAGTGGCCACCGAGGTTGGGAGGTCCTATCAGCCCCCTCTGGCCTCAAGACCGCAAGGAGCATCTTACCAGAAGGTGATGATCAATCCCCATTGTCAACCTGATTGGATGAAGGGAGGCCTAGGGCCCTGGGGAGGATCACCTTTGGGTGACTCTGGAAAGACATTCCCAGGGAGAATTAACCTCCCTGGGTGGGTGGCAGCGTCCTATGGGCTGGGATCCTGGACTAATAAAGAAGAAAAAGAGGAGCAAGCCAGCTGAGTGCTGGCATTCCCATTGTCCTGATTCCTAGTCCACAGAGACGCGAGCAAGCAGCTTTGTGCTTCACCATCTCAGCCCCCAGCTCGCCACTCCCGCCGCCATGCCTTCCCTGCCACAACAGATTAAATCCTCAAACTATGAGCCAAATAAACCCTTCATCTGCCAAGTTGTTCTTGGCAGGTGTTTGGTCACAATTGTGGGAAAAGTAGCTCACACACAGATTCTCAATTCGATGGTGTCACTAGCCTTATTTCTTCTACCACGGTCTCTGATAGCCTCTCTGAATCCAAATGAGGTTTAAAAAAAAAGATGCCCCCATCTGTTTCAGTTCATTTTGTGTTACTGTAGCACAATACCTGAAAGTAGGAAATTTACAGAGGGTAGACATTTATTTGGTTCACGATCCCGGACTATAGGAAGTGGGATGAAGGCTACTGTGCGATTCTGTGCCACAGGGGAAGGCAGAGGGACAAGAGGGAGCAAGAACATGTAGGCTAGAGAGGGCTGAAGTCACTTTCACAACTAGTCTACTGGCAAGGCACTAGCCCCCTTCATTGATCTGCCATTAATCCATGCACGAGGGTCCCACCCTCACGACTGCCTCACCTTCTATAAGGGCCCACCTCCTCTCTGCTGTATGAGAAACTATGTTTCCCAGGACTTGAACTTTGGGGAACTTTTCCAGTAATCATAGCACCATTGCTCTCCTTTCAACAGGCTACATCCTGATAGCATGACTGTAAAACAGGAAATGAAATGTGTATCCGGAAGCCACTTTCCAGCATTTCTTGAAAGAATGTTCTGGTGTCTCCCCCCGACCCCACCCCTGAAGGCAGACTAAGGGGATGTGTTAGACTGTACTCACTAGAGCAGTGACTGTGAACAGCACTCTTCCTTTGCTCTGAAATGCATTGTTGGATCAACACAGTCAGTAGACGAGACAGTATTATTTACACAATGTGATTTCGTAGCTTCCAAAGAATATGGCGCTTATTATAATTGCACACTTCTAAGATTACTGCCTTTTTGTTGAGGCAAGTCCAACAGACTGGCCTTTTTATGCAAAAGAGTGAGAGTGAGTGAGCATGAGAGAGAGAGAGGGAGAGAATTGGGCATGCCAGGGCCTCCGGCCAGTGTAATCAAACTCCAGACACATATGCCACCTTATATCCATGTGTGACCTTGTGTGCTTGCGTCACTTTGTGTGTCTGGCTTATGTGACCTCTGAAGAGTTGAACATGGGTCCTTAGTCTTTGCAGGCAAGTTTCTTAACCACTAAGCCATCTCTCCAGCCCAGATTTCTGCTTTTAAAACATAAGCATCACAAGGGTAAAGGGCACTAAGTCTGTGATCTTCTAACGCTTCAGAAAAATGTGTGCATGTATGCATATGTGTGTGTATGTATATGTGGCTAGATAGATGGATAAGTGGGGGAGACAGAAAATGTGGTAAATGTTACCTTGGGGAGCTTGGTTAAGGGTGATAAATGGTATCTTATCTTTGATAGTTGTGCAGATTTTCTTTGTCTGAAAATGTGTTAAGATTAACATTATAAAAAACACTATCAGAAAATTATTTCTCCAGTTAGTGTTTAGTGAGTTCCACCATACACCCTTCTAGTTAGTAGATACGCATCAGAGACCAAAATAGGCCAAAATATTTGCCTAAGGAGTTTACATATGCATATATCCTCCAAAGCTCATGTATATGTGTATGACGTATTTGCATGCACATAAAAGGGGAACTGAAATTATACTTAAATTATACTTTTTCTAGTTATATATTTAGCTTTACAATTCTACCACATTTAAAAAAATTTATTTATTTATTTTAGAGAGAGAGAGGCAAAGAGAGACAGAGAATTGGCGCCTCAGCCGCTGTAATTGAACTTCAGACACTTGTGCTACCTAGTGGGCATGTGCGACCTTGCACTTGCCTCACCTGGCTAACGTGGGATCTACAGAGTAGAACATGGGTTCTTAGGCTTCATAGGCAAGCGCCTTAACCATTAAGCCATCTTTCTCTCAGCCCTCTATCACTTTCTTTAAATTAAAAAGTGAAAGAAGAAAAAGTGCTGCTTTTGTGAGCCACTAAGCAGACATAAGGCTCACGTTGGAAAGTCTAGCAGCAGAGGGAAAGCAACAGCCAAATCCTCCTCATAGAATCGGCCACAGTGCTGCTAGCTTGTGACCTTACCCTGAGCCCGTCTTCTGAGCACGTTTCTTTTTTACCTGCAAACCTGTCTGTGGGTTCAGACTTGCTGGCTCCAAACTCACCCTCCATCTCTTTGTTAAGCCTGCCCTTGCTCCAGAGAATCCTGCTCCAGTGCATCTTCCAAAGCCAGAGTCTTCGTTACTCCTCCCTGTTTCTCAATCTCCCTAACAGTCAGACACCACGTCTTGCTGGTTCTCTGTTTTAACGGTATCTCAAATTCACTTTCCATCTGATACCACATTGGTCTAAATTCACCAACGTCTGTCTATGGCCACACCACCCTGAACATACCTGATCTCGTCTAACTTCACGGGCTTCTGTAATCCAGGATTTTGTAAGTCTCCCTATAGTCAGTATTTCTCATTTCAAGCAGCTATTCCTGTGACCACCATTCTGTTTCCTAGGGGTACAAGAAGTCCAATTGTTGGATATGGCAACTCTATGTTGACCATTTTGAGCAATGGCCAAAGTGTTTCCAGAAGGGGCTGCAGCCCTAGCTAACAGTGTTACTGCCTGCCTTTGGACTGGAGCCCTTCTAGTAGATGGGAAGTGGTCCTTCTCTGTGGGTTTAATTTTCATCTCCCTTATGCTTAAGTGTTGTGGAGGACTTTTAAAATGTGTCTATTAGCCATTCATACTTTTATTGAAAAATGTCTAATTAAATCTTTGCCTTGTTTTAGTTTTATCATTCATCTCTATTGTTGAGTTCTGAGACTTCCTGAGATAGTTGAGATGGGGTCCCCTGGGAGAGGCATTGTTGCCATTTGAATGTGTTTTGAACAGCTGGTCCTCAGTGTCACACTGTTTCAGGAATTGTAGAACCTTTGGGGTGGAGGACATGGCTAGTGGAGGTGGGTTACTGAATCCCACCTTTGTGGGTTATAACCTGCCTTTGCTCCCTGTTTGAGTTCTCTGCTTCCCATATACCAGAGGCGTGGCCAGCTACCACAAGCTCCCACTGCAAGGGACCAAGCCAGGCCAGCTGCCACTGCTGTGGACCGCCTCCTTTAAACTGTGAGGCAGAAGAAGCCCTTCCTCCCCAAAGTGGCTGATGGCAGGTAGTCTGACACAGGCATAAGAAAAGTCAGAGTCATGCATGAAGTATGGTTTGCAAGTATTTTGTGTGTGATAGTTTCACTTTCTTTTTTTGTTAGTATTTTATGTATTTATTTTAGAGGGGGAGAGAGAGAGAGATTGGCATATAGAGAATAGGTGCATCAAGGCTTCCAGCCCCTGCAAAGAAACTCGAGACGCATGTGCCACTTGGTGCATCTGGCTTTACGTGGGTACTGGGGAATCAAACCCAGATCCTTAGGCTTTCCAGGCAAGCACTTTGACCACTAAGCCACCTCTCCAGCCCTTTTCACTTTCGTAGGTGTCATTTGCAGAAAATTGCTTTTAATTTCAGAGAGCAGTCTGATTTATCTAGTTTTTTTGTTGGCCTCACTTTTTGAGGTCATGTCTAATAAACTATTGCCTACCCTAATGTCCTAAGGATATTTTTTCTACAATGTCTTCAAGAATTTTATAGTTCTAACCCTTGAATCTCTGCATACAATCTACTCTGAGGTGGTGTGTGTACACATGCTGTGAGAAGGGGGTGCGGCTATAATTTTTCCCCTGTGGACATGTAGCTGTTCCAGCACCATTTGTTGAAAAGACTCTCCGTCTCTTATTAAGTTGTTTTGTCACCCTTATAAAACCCAATTGACCATAAAAGTAAAGGTTTATTTTTGGACTATCAATTCTATTTCATTCATTTACATGTCCATTCCTATTTCAGTTCCACTCTATCTTGATTACTGTAACATTGTAATAAGTTGTGAAATTGACAAGGGCGAGTTCTCCAGTTTTTTAGGTCATTTGGTTATTCTGCATCCCACACACTTTTGTAAGTTCAAGCTTGTCCGTTTTAGCAAGAAATTCAACTGGGATTTTGATAGCAATTGTGATTAATCTGTTGATTAATTGATATGTTAACAACAATTGATAGTTATAAGCTGTCTTATTATTTATTTAAATCTCATTAATTTCCTTCTAACAGTAATTTGTAGTTTTCAGAGTGTAACTCATACATTTATCTCATTAAATTTACTTTTAAGCAGTTATTCTTTTGATATTATTATAAGTAGAATTGCTTTCTATATATCATTTTGGGATTATTCCCTAAAGTAGAGATCAAATGATTTTTAAGTTATTGTATGACCTATAACATTTAAACTTATTTTTAGTGGATTCCTTAAGGTTTTCTGTCTACAATATCATCTCATTTACAAGTATGAATTTTTAAATTATACTTTATTCCATTTAAATTTCTTTTTCTTTCCTAAATGCTTTGACAAGAACCATCAAATTTGAGGACGTGGCAAGAATGCACATTTTTGTATCTGATGTTCTTTTTTCTTTCTTTCTTTCTTTTTCTTTTTTTTTTTTTTCTTCAAGGTAGGGTCTCGCTCTAGCCCAGACTGGCCTAGAATTCACTCTTTAGTCTCAGGGTGGCCTCAAACTCTTGGAGATCCTCCTACCTCTGCCTCTCAGGTGCTGGGATGAAAGGTGTGTGCCACCATGCCGGCTCATGCCTGATGTTTTCTTTTTTGGGGCGGGGGGAAGGGGAGCTTTCTGTCTCTCAGTGTTAAGGATGACATCAGCTGTTGATTTTTCATAGAAGTCCTTCATCAGGTCTACTGTCCTTTTATTTCTCATTGTTGAGTGTTTTATCATGAAGATTTGCAAAACGCCTTTTCTTTTTTAAATATTTGTTTATTTGAGAGAGAGAGAGAGAGAGAGAGGGAGAATGGGTGCATCAGGGCCGTTAGCCACTGCAAACAAACTCCATGCACCACCTGGCGCATCTAGCTTATGTGGGTATTGGGTTATCGATCCTGGGTCCTTAGGTCTCACAGGCATGCACCTTAACTGCTAAGCCATCTTTCCAGCCCTCAAATACCTTTTCTTCATTTTTTAAGATGCCTATTGAAGGTACCAACATGAATGTGAAATTAAAATAAAATAAAAATAAATAAATAAAAACAAAATATTGACAAAAAGATGCCATTCCGTTTTTGTTCTTTATTCTACTGATATATTTTATAATAATGCTTTTTATATGCCAAAACAACTCTAACTTTTTAGATATGACTTCCACTGCTTCTTGGAGTGTATATATAACAAAACGATTTAAAATATTTGTTTATTTGTTGAGTCTTCTTTTAATATGGACCTTACTTTTCTGATTTTTGTAGTAATTTGAATATTTATTTATTTATTTGAGGGAGAGAAAGAGACACATACTGCAAACAAACTATAGACACATGTGCCTACTCATGCATCTGGCTTACATGGGTACTCGGGCATCAAACCTGGATCTTTAAGGCTTCACAGGCAAGTGCCTTTACCTCTAAGCCATCTCTCCAGCCCAATTTGAACCTTTCCGACAATATAAGGTGGCAGCTCTGCATGTAGGATTGTACACCCCAGGTCTGCTGTTCCAGCCGCTGGCTTAGTGCTATTCTTTCCTTAGTTGGTCAAGTACGTGTTCTGCAGTGCAAATTCATCGAACCTTTGCTTAAGTAGCTTAGTGGGTCAAATAATGATTGATCAGAGATTTCCTTACCTACTTTGAACCCAAGAAGCAGTAAGTTTTCCACTCTTTCCTGATAGACTCCATGCGTGTTGTCATGTCTTCAGTATGCAGCTAGCTACAGCTCTGTCTCAGCCTTCATTTCCTGTTTGTGGAGAACCTCCAAGTCAGCTAGAGATGGAAGGTTAAGGTTTTTCATGTCAGTGTTTTCAAGAAGTTTGCACATCTCTGCTTGTATGTGTGGCTTTCTATACCTCTAGGACTTTGTCCGAATTTTTGAGAGGCAACTACTCACATTTTACTTCTCAGCGCCTGTTGTAGTTACTTTCTCGTTGCTGGGGCAAAGCACCTGACCCAAAGCAGCTGACGGGAGGAAAGGGTTTATTTTGGCTTCCAGTCTCCAGGGAAAGCTTCATGATGGTGGGGATAATGATGGCCCGAGCAGAGGCTGGACAGCACCTCTGCCACAGCAGGAGGAAAACAGCAGCAGGAGAGTGAGCCCAATCTCTGGTGAGGAGGAATTGGCTGTAACACCCCTAAACCCACCTACCTCCTCAATCAAGGCTCCACCTCCCAAATTGCCAGCAGCTGGGGATGAATTGATGGGTAACATCGGATTCAGCCCCTATGGAACCTCCTATCAAGTTTTGGGTTGAGTGTTTATTTTGCCCAAATGGGATCATGCCTGAGGTAGCTTTGATGGTCAGTGTGTTTTGAAAAAGTATTCCATAAGATGTGGTAGAGGAAGAGGTTTCTCTGGCACCGTAAGGGCCAAGTCAGGTCACACTGTGCTGGTGGTGTGGAGATGGGATTTCTGAGGAGTTCTAGTTCACGTTGTTCTCCTGTCATTGCCGTAAGGGCTGCTGGTTTCTACAGCTACCCTGGGTGCAAGGTTTGTATGGACAAGCTGAAAGGCCACACAGACCTTGTTTTTACCAAAGTTCAGTAAGGTTTGCTTTTTTAATTTTTAATTTTAACTTTTATTTTTTTATTTACTTTTGTTTTTTGAGGCAGGGTTTCACTCTGGTCCAAGCTGACCTGGAATTAACTATGTAGTCTCAGGGTGGCCTCGAACTTATGGTGATCCTCCTACCTCTGCCTCCCGAGTGCTGGGATTAAAGGCGTGTGCCACCATGCCCGGCAAACAGCCCTTTCTTAAACTGAGTCAGGTGGAATCAAAGGTGACTGCGGCTTCTCTTAAGGAATAGTTTACTGATGAGTCAGCTGTAGCAGTGCCCTTTCCAGCAGGGAGCCGAGTCAGAGCCAGCTTGACACAAGGAATCTGGCAGCTTCTACGAGAATTCACCAGTTGTCCCCTCCAGTGTTGCACAAACCCAGATCTCTGAGCAAAATTTAGGGCTTTTGGTTTGTTTGTTTGCTTGTTTTTTTTTTTTTCTTTTTCAGTTGTGCCTGAGTGTTTTTCTTTCTTTAAAGAAAATTGAGTCAAAAAGTTTCCACAGAGTTCCAGTCAATATGCCTGAGATGGGCCAAGTCATTCTGGCACAGGGAAGCTCTGGGAATGTGTTCTTGAGGCATGTGGCAGAAGGCAGGACTCTCAGGGGGGAAAGCGACAGCAAAGAAGCACTCCAGAAACCTGGTGGCAGCAAAGATAGATGACTGCCCATCTCAGCCTGGTACCGAGAGTGCCCACCACGAGCACTGGCAGCTCACACTGGCTCACTTGCTTGCTTCACCACTGTGTGACCTGAATAAGCCATTTGGATGTTTTGACACCCTGTTTTTCCAGTCTCTCCTCCCCCCAAAATGAAAGGTTCTGAAGGAAACGATGAGTATACCCTTCCCCCAAAATATGCTATTGGGTCGCTGGTACACATTTGATAAACCCAAGTGAGTACTCCTGCTGATGTCATTTTTAGGACACTCACTCTTCTCCCAGGTTGCTCCTCATTTGGCAACAGCACTGACATATTTGTATCAAGTTTCTCCGACCTCAACCTCTATGGCAAGAAGCTAATGGCTTTTGTGAACAACTTATGATAAAGCTTTCCTTCTTGGAAATACATACATATCTCAAACATAGGAACACACGTGGCTTAGTAGGAGATCAGACTGAGTAGGAACATACGTTCTAAAAAATATCAATTCATTACAATAAAGATTTTTGTGCAATGTGTGTTAATTAATCTTTTCATTAACAACCTGCTGTCAGCCATAATGACTTATAACTATGAATGGAGTGGGAAAAATCCTTCTTCAGAGTCCTCAGGAGAGCCTGAAGCAGAAGTATACCAGCACACATATGTGTACCACAGCAACTACCATTAAATTGAACTCACAATATTTAACCACTTTTGTCCTTCAAATGACCTTTGACTCAATTTTTTTTTTCCTGTTGTGTTTTGTTTTTTGAGATAAAGTCTCACTCTAGCCCAGGCTGACCTGGGATACACTCACAGTTGCATTTAGAGTCACCATGGAAACACACCACCAGGGTGTTTCTATAAAAGCATTTCCAGGAAAGTTTTAACTGCACAGGGACCTCCAACACTGACCCTGAATGTGGGGAGCAGTGTCCCATGCACTGGGGTCCCAAGCTGAATAAAAGAAAATGAGGGGCTGGAGAGCTGGCTTAGTGGTTAGGTGCTTGCCTGCAAACCCTAAGAACCCATGTTTGACTCTCCATATCCCATGTAAGCCAGATTCACAAAGGTCAGATAAGTGTAAGGTTGCACATGCTCACTAGGTGGTGCAAGCATCTGGAGTTTGATTGCAGTGGCTGAGGCCCTGGTGCACCAATTCTCTCTCTCTCTGTTGCTGTCTCTAAAAGAAAAAAGAAAAAGAAAATGACCAGAGTGTCAGTATTCATCTCTCTCTACTTCTTGACAGCAGTACAATGTGATGAGCTTCCTCCCTCCTCTGCTCATGTGACTTCCTCCTCACAGTGGACCTCCTCACAAACAGTAAGCCAAAGTAAACCCATCCTTCTTGAGGGTGCTTCTTTCAAGCATTTTGTCCCAGCAATGAGGGACATAACTAGTTCTATGAGGAGGAAAGATTATTTTAGTTTTTGAGTTTTCAGCCTACCAATCTTTCACTGCTGCTGTGGCTATGTGAGGCAGCCCATCATGATGGGGAACACAGACATGTCATGGTGGCCAGAAAGAAGGGGGAGGTCAAGGTGTTAGAATTCCTATGTGCCCTTCAAGGTCGCTGCCCAGTGACCTATCTTCTCCCCACTTGGACCTATCAGGTTCCACTTTCTCTACAGGGCCCACTACCACCCAATAGCATCACAACCTGACCAAAGAGACTTTATCATATGGACTTTTGAGAACAATTTCCAACCTATAATGCAATGGAAAAAAGGGCATAGATCTAAGTAGGCATATGAATTTTATATTTGTTGTGTGTGACCTTTGAATACACAATATATAATTAGAAATAATAAGAAAATTATCCAATACAAGTGAGCAGACTTCAGCAGGCATTATTAAATGAACTACCAAGGACCAACAAACATATTCAGAGATGCTCAATATTGTTAGTCATCAGAAATTCAAGGTAATAGGATGATATGCTGGTATTTAGCAGCCACCCGATAATGGACATTAAAGACTAGAACACAAAACATTCTATTGATAGTGGAGTGAAAAGTTCTATAACCAAGTTGGAAAATTGTTTGAAAATTTATTATCCATTTCTTTTCTGAAGAAAACTAATGTGCTGTATTCCAAAATATTCACCCAAGAGAAATGTAAACACACTGGCAAAGAAGTGTGTAAGAATGTGCACACAAGGAACAATAGCTAGTAATAAGAGGGTCTGCAAGTGGAGGAAAGTCGCTGCTAGCCATTCATCCAGTAGAGGATTAATATTCACAATACATAAAGAACTCAAAAAGTTAAACACAAAAATAATCAAATCAATAAATGGGTGAATGAACTGAACACATTTTAAAAGAAGAATTAAAAATAGCCTGTGGATACATGGAAAAATGTTCAACACATTTAACCATCAAAGAAATGCAAATCAAAACTCCACTACAATTCCATGTCACCCCTGTCAAAATGGCTATCAGCAAGCAAACAAACAAATGGGGGGTGAGGAAGGACCTCTAGCACAGTGCTGGTGGGAATGATGGTGAGGCCACTATGACAACCACTATGGGCATTCCTCCAAAAACTAAAACTAGCATTACCATAGCACTATATCATCCTTCTCTATCACTCCCGGGAATGCAGGAAAATGTCCCAGAGAGACGCTTATATCCATGTGTATTGTGGCACGATTCACAACTGTCAAGTTCCACAATCAGTCTAGGTGAATGTTTAAAGAAAAGGTGACATCTCCACGTAAGTAAAGACAAAAAGAAGAAGAATGAAATGATGTTTTTAGGGAAATGGATGAACCTAGAGGTAGGTGATCATGTTAACAGAAATAAGACAAAGATCATGTTTCTTATCATGTGGAATTGAGATGCAAATGTCATGATAGTGGAAGGTGAACTATTTGGGAAAGAGAAGGGACCAGTGGGAAGAAGGTGTAGAGAGAAAAGAAGGAAATAGGAAATTCTGAGGGGTAGGAAATATATGCACACAGCTTTCTGCAAAAAAAAAAAAAAAGAAAAAAAAAGAAAAAAACCACATCATTCATCAGTAAGACACCATATAGATTCATGCTGTATTCACTCAATGGAATGTTCCTCAGAAGTCAAAGGTAAGTGAAATACTGACACACACCACATGTGTGAATCTAGAAATCCCTGTGCTAAAAACAAACAAACAAACAAGTCCAAACAAAAAAAGCATTCTCTTCATAATTCCATTTACTAGAAGTTGGCAAAGCTCATCTTAGGTGAAAGAATTATGACAATCATTGCTGACACTGTGGAGTTTGGTGACTGAGAGGGGATGCAATGGAACTCTATAGAGCATATGGAAATTTTCTCTGCCCCGAGAGCGGTGTGGGTTACACATACGTGTGCTGTGTTAGATGCATTAGGCTGTCTGAGCTGCACCTTACTAAGCATATAACGCACTGTATAGAAATTATACATTCACTATGCTTACATATAAGAAAACAATCTGGACAGATAGTAAGAAGAAATGGAATGTAAAGGCCAAATCAAACTGGGGGAAGTTGTTATTCCTGTAATCCCACCACTGTGGAGGCTGAGACAGGAATTCAAAGCTAGCCTGAACTACGAGATGAGAGCCTGTCTCAAAAACAAATTTTTAGGGCAGGAGAGATGGCTTAGCGGTTAAGGCACCTGCCTCCTAAGCCTAAGAACGCTGGTTCCAATCTCCAGCGGTTCCAATCTCCAGGTCCCACGTTTAGCCAGATGCAAAGTGACGCAAGGGAGCAATGCCACACTTGCCCACAAGGGGGCGCACAGATCTGGATTTTGTTCGCAGCAGCTGAGAGGCCGCTGGCACGCCCATCTCTATCTGTCTTCCTCTCCCTCTCTCTCTGTCTTTCTCTGTGTCTCTCCCCCCCCCAAAAAAAATTTTTTTTAATGAAAAACAAGGAGTCAGGAAGCCACATAAGTTTAAAGGAAAAAGTTTAATTAATCGACAAAGTTGAGTGAAGAGATCATATTTTATGCATGGCAAAAAGGAATGTTGGTAATGTTAAGGGCAACTTTTTAAGACCAGGAGTAATGTTCCCACTATGACATGGGACTAAGTGAAATGTAAGCAGCTCTTACAAACCATTACAGATGGAGCATTGATTTCAACCCATCAGCTCTGTGGAAAGCCCAACGCTGGAGGCTGGGTTCTTGCTGCCCACAGTGGTTCCTGCTGCCTTCTAGGTAGAGTATGCATAAGTGCAAACACTTCCAGGAGCAACATGTTAATACGTATGAAAATTTCAAATGCACATATCTTTAAGCCTAGAAATTCATCTTTTGAACAAATCCACAGTTTTTCTTTGCAGCATTGTCTGCAATGTCAAATGACTGGGAACAACCAAGCTGTCATTGGTTAAAGAACTGATGGTTACCTCCCGACATTGCTGTCACACTCCCAGCAGAAGGACAGGACGCTCTGTAAGTGATGAAGAGGATCTGTAGCCAAGATATTTTGTTGGCTAACAAGCATAAGGTCATAGCTGTGTTTCTGTATATAAATGTAAATATTAATGTGACAAATGCTTCGAATATGTGTGAGAGAATCAATGACAAACTCAAGCAGAATTTGTCTAACGGGACAGAACAGAAGTGATGAGAGCCAGGAATGAGAGACTGTCCTTTCACACATGGCCCAAAAATACCACCTTTATTTTTTCATGTATGAATGTTTGACATAGAAAAAAATGATAAAAAGATGTTGCATAACTAAAGTTTAAGGGAGCAAGAGTTTGTTTCCTAGATAGACAGATATTCCATGCTGTAATACAGAGTATTACACTTATCTGCAGAGTAACTTTCCACCATTTCAGTGATCTGTGGTCCAAAAATGTTAAATGGAAAATTGAATTGAAGAAGCAAAGAACTCTTCGTTTTGTTTTTTTTTTTTTTCAATACTGTGACATTCTGAGAAGTGAGAGGACATCTTGGCCCCCTGCTCCTTCCACCTAGGACACACATCATGTTTTGTCCTGCAGGTCCACCCCGTGTGCATTACCTGACTATGAGTCACTCCATAGTGACTTGGTATCTAGGTATTAGATGAAAAGTTTACTGCATATAGATATTCAGTGCATTGCATCTATCAGCCACACCATCTGAGGTCTTGGAAAATATTTCCCTTCAGGACGATGCTGTATAAACAACAGTGAGAATCAGTGTTGAGCTAATTGCCAGTTGTGACAACTGTCATAGTTAATTATTGCTACCTACCTCATTGCCCTAGAACTTAGTTGTCTGAAACAACGGTGCTTGGTTGATGTCTCAGCTGCCCTGTATCAGAGGACAGTTGGCTTTGGGATCATGATGACATCTTTGTCATGCATTGCGGCACAGATCTACAGGCATACACATAAATACTCACAAGGCAATTTGACAGACGCTTCATGTCCTTTTTGCAAACTAAAAGTAGTCGTTTCCCCAGCCATAGGCTTTCAACCCGATTTATAGTACTGTTTGTAGATTTCCTTCCATGGGACAGGCCTCAAATCTAATCAGAAAGTGGTTGGTTACCCCCTTAATAGTCATGCTATTTATTATTGTACCACTGGGACATTTTGCCTGGCATTTCAATAGAATAGCACGTAGGGCCAACAGCTGTGTAAAACAACTGGTAATAATTCTCCCCCAAATGCCTGCACAGTGTCTTCTAGCACTATGACAGCTAGCCAGAAGAAAGAAGCTTCCAGCTCAGTTCCAGCTTGAGTTCTTAGTATCCTATAACCTGAACACGTGGCATCTTCAGCAATAGTGCCTTACCATCTAATTCCATGCAGGCAACCAACAGCAACGACACAGGAGTCCTTGTAGTCGCCAAGTCATGGGGAGTTGGTCTACCCCCAGCACATGATTTTTATTTAATAACCTTATGGCTTTTGGGAGCATCCTTATTCACCTTCACAGGTTGTCTCTGTTCATACTCTAAAAAACATTTATTATTTAATCAGCTTACAAAGTAGCAGGCTTCTTTACGGCTTTTTCATGCATGTTTGGCCATAGGTGACCCTCCTGCAGCCTCTCTTTCCCTTCTTGTTTCCAATCCCATTTAACCCTTTCCAAGCTGAGAATTCCCTCTTCCAGTTCTATCACACATGCATCTTACTATTGTCTCTCCTTGTTCCACTTTTAAATATTTATTTGTTTGCAAGAAGAGGGAGAGATAGAGATAGATAGATGATAGATTAGATGGATGGATAGATAGATAGATAGATAGATAGATAGATAGATAGATGATAGATAAATAGATAGATGATAGAATGGGTGCACCAAGGCCTCCAGCTGCTGCAAATGAACTCCAGATACATGCCCCACCTTGTGCATCTGGCTTTATGTGGGTACTAGGGACTCAGACCCTGGCTGTTAGGTTTTGCAAGCACATGCCTTAACCACTGAGCAATCTCTCCAACCCTCTCTCCTTATTAGTCAAAGCCTCTTTCCCACTCTTCTGTCCCCCTTTCTAGTTTCCTGGCACATAAAGACACATATAAAAATTAGGAGCTAGGACCTGCATATGATAGAGAACATGTGGTGTTTGTCTTTCCCAAGCCTGGGTTACCCCATTTAATGATGTTTTCCAGTTCCATTCATTTTCCTGCAAATTTAAATTTTTCTTTTTTCTTTGTGTCTGAATAAAATTCCATTATGTATATGAACTACATTTTCATTGTCCATTCATTAGTTTATGGGCATCTGGGATGATCCCATTTCCTGGACATTGTGACTAGAGCAACAGTGAACCGAGTTGTGTATCTCTATGGTAGGATATAGAGTCTTTGGGGATATGCCCAGGAGTGACAGAGCTGTCAATGGTAGTTCCATTTTTAGTTATTTGAGAACCGTCCACACTGATTTCCATGGTGGCTATATTAAGTTACATTCTAACTAGCCATGAATAAAGGTTCATCTCTCCCCACATCTGCCCAGAATTTGTTGTTTTCTTGGTGCTAGCCATCTGACTGGCATGAGGTGGAATCTCAAAATAGTTTAAAGTTGCATTTCTCTGATGGCTAAGGATGTTAAACAATTTGTAAAATAATTGCTTGTCATTTCTATATCTTTCGAGAACTCTCTGATCAGTTACATTGCTCAGTTTTTGATTAGGTTGTTTTCTTGTTCAGTTTTTTGTCTTCTTTATAATTTCTAAATATTAATCCTCTGTCAGATGTGTAGCTGGCAGATTTTATCCCATTCTGCAGGCTGCCTCTTTACTTGATAAACATTTTCCTTTGCTGTACAAAAGATTCTTAATTTCATGAGTTCCTCTTTGTTGACTACTGGCCTCATAGCCTGGGTGACTAGAATGTTGTTCAGAAAGTTCACACCTGTATCTTGTAGTGAACTCCCTACTTTTTTCTCCCAGCAGTTTCAAAGTTTCAGGTCTTATATTGAGATCCCCGATCCACTTAGAGTTATTTTTGCATAAGGCAAAAGATACTTCCCTAGTTTTATTCTTCCACACATGGATATCCAGTTATCCTAGTACTCATTGCTAACGTGAACATCTTTCTTCAGTGAGTATTCTTTGTATGTTTAAACATTTTATTTATTTATTTATTTGAGAGAGAAGGAGAGAGAGAAAGAGGCAGATAGGAAGAGAATAGGTATGCAAGGGCCTCCATCTGCTGCAAATGACAGATGTGTCACCTTGTGCATCTGGCTTACATGGATCCTGGGGATTCAAACCAAGGTTCTTTGGCTTTGCAAGCAGGTGCCTTAACTGTTAAGTCATCTTTCCATCTCTGTTCTTGGCATTTTGTTAAAAATCAGGTGTCTGTAGCTACATGAATTTACATCTCTATTTTACATTTCTCTGGTTTACATGTCTGTTATGTGCCAGTACCATACTGTTTTTTTTACTATGACTTTACGATATAATTTGAAGTTGATATGGTGATGGTATCCAGCCTTATTTTTCCCTTCAGGGTTGTTTTGACTATCAGAAGCCTTTTGTGATTCCATATGAATTTTAATATTTTTCCTATTTCTGTACTTCTGGTATTGAGGCTTTGAGGATTACATTGAATCTGTAGATTGCTTTTGAAAAATAGCCATTTTCATGACATTGATTCTTCCAGTCTATAAGTATGGGAGGTTTTTCTCTTTCTCACTCTCTTCTCAATTTCTCTCTTGAGTGTTTTAAAATTTCATTATACATCTCTTTCATTCCCTTGGTTAGGTTTATTCAAGGTAGGTTTTGTGGCAGTTGTGAATGGGAGCGTTTCCTGATTCTTCCTCGGCACGTTTGTTGTTGTATAGGACTTCTACTGGGTTCTGTTTGTTCATTTTTTTAACCTCTCATTTTGCTGAAAGTGTCGTTCACTCTAAAAGTGACCAGGTGGAGTCTTCAGGGTCTCATGTGTATTCGAGAATATTATCTACAAATAAGCATACTTTGGCTCTTTTTCACTGTCTACTTGTATCCTTATTATTTATTTCTCTTGTCTTATTACTCAAGCTAAGACTTCCATTACTCTGCTGAGTAAGACTGGAGAATTTGGACATCCTTGTCTTGGTCCTATTCTCAGTATAATGGTGGCTATCGATTTTTAATATATAACCTTTATCATGTTTCTTATATTCCCAGTATCTTCAGGACTTCGTCCATGAAGGGATGTTGAATATTGTCTAAAGTCTTTTCTGCTTCTGTTGAAATGATCATGTGATTTCTAGATTTGAACCCATTTATGTAATGTATTACATTTATTGATTTGCATATTTCTAACTATCCCTACATCTCCCAAAGATAATGTGGTCATGATTGTTTTTTTCTTTTTTAAAATACTTTATTTATTTATGGGAGAGAATGGGAGAGAGAGAGAGAGAGAGAGAGAGGAATAGAGAGAGAGAGAATGGGAATGCTAGGTCCTCCTGCCACTGCAAACAAACTCCAGACACATATGTCACCTTGTGCATCTGGCTTTATGGGTCGTGGGGAATTGAACTTGGCTGTCAGACTTTGAAAACAAGCACCTTTAACCATTGAGCCATCTCTTCAGCTTTGTTTTCTTTCTGATGATAGCTATTCTGACTGGGGTGAGATGGAATCTCAATGTACCTAGGATGTCAAAGGAAAAATTTTTCATGTATTTATTGGCCATTTGTACTTGTTCATATGAAAAGTATCTGTTCATTTCCATTTTACAATTATTGTTTGGATTATTTACTCTTTTGTTACTTAATATTTCTCATTCTTTTAAATATTTGTTTATTTATTAGAGAGAAGGAGAGAAAGAGGCAGATAGGAAGAATAGGTATGCAGGGCCTCCATCTGCAAATGACAGATGTGTCACCTTGTGCATCTGGCTTACATGGATCCTGGGATTCAAACCAAGGTTCTTTGGCTTTGCAAGCAAGTGCCTTAACTGTTAAGTCATCTTTCCATCTCTGTTCTTGGCATTTTGTTAAAAAGCAGGTGTCTATAGCTACATGAGTTTACATCTCTATTTTACATTTCTCTGGTTTACATGTCTGTTATGTGCCAGTACCATCCTGGTTTTTTTACTATGACTTTGTAATATAATTTGAAGTTGATATAGTGATGGTATCCAGCCTTATTTTTCCCTTCAGGGTTGTTTTGACTATCAGAAGCCTTTTGTGATTCCATATGAATTTTAATATTTTTCCTATTTCTGTACTTCTGGTATTGAGGCTTTGAGGATTACATTGAATCTGTAGATTGCTTTTGAAAAATAGCCATTTTCATGACATTGATTCTTCCAGTCTATAAGTATGGGAGGTTTTTCTCTTTCTCACTCTCTTCTCAATTTCTCTCTTGAGTGTTTTAAAAATTTCATTATACATCTCTTTCATTCCCTTGGTTAGATTTATTCAAGGTAGGTTTTGTGGCAGTTGTGAATGGGAGCGTTTCCTGATTCTTCCTCGGCACATTTGTTGTTGTATAGGACTTCTACTGGGTTCTGTGTGTTCATTTTTTTCAACCTCTCATTTTGCTGAAAGTGTCGTTCACTCTAAAAGTGACCTGGTGGAGTCTTCAGGGTCTCATGTGTATTTGAGAATATTATCTGCCAATAAGTATACTTTGGCTCTTTTTCACAGTCTACTTGTATCCTTATTATTTATTTCTCTTGTCTTATTGCTTGAGCTAAGACTTCCAGTACTCTGCTTAGTAAGACTGGAGAATTTGGACATCCTTGTCTTGGTCCTATTCTCAGTATAATGGTGGCTATAGATTTTTAATATATAACCTTTATCATGTTTCTTATATTCCCAGTATCTTCAGGACTTCATCCATGAAGGGATGTTGAATATTATCTAAAGTCTTTTCTGCTTCTGTTGAGATGATCATGTGATTTCTAGATTTGAACCCATTTATGTAATGTATTACATTTATTGATTTGCATATTTCTAACTATCCCTACATCTTCCAGAGATAATGTGGTCATGATTTTTTTTCTTTTTTAAAATGCTTTATTTATTTATAGAAGAGAATGAGAAAGAGAGGAATATATATAGAGAGAGAATGAGAATGCTAGGTCCTGCTGCCACTGCAAACAAACTCCAGACACATATGTCGCCTTGTGCATCTGGCTTTATGGGTTGTGGGGAATTGAACTTGGCTGTCAGACTTTGAAAACAAGCACCTTTAACCATTGAGCCATCTCTTCAGCTTTGTTTTCTTTCTGATGATAGCTATTCTGACTGGGGTGAGATGGAATCTCAATGTACCTAGGATGTCAAAGGAAAAATTTTTCATGTATTTATTGGCCATTTGTACTTGTTCATATGAAAAGTATCTGTTCATTTCCATTTTACAATTATTGTTTGGATTATTTACTCTTTTGTTACTTAATATTTCTCATTCTTTTTAAATATTTATTTATTTATTAGAGAGAGAGAGAGTGATAATGGGCGCTCCAGGGCCTCTAACTACTGCAAACGAACTCCAGATGCATGTGCTACATTGTGCATCTGGCTAACGTGGGACCTGGAGAATTGAACTGGAGTCCTAGGTGTAACAGGCATGTGCCTTAACCGCTAAGCCATCTCTCCAGCCCTTTTTCATGCTTTACATATTTCAGCTATCAATCCGATGTTGGATGAATACTTACTTATCAACAATTTTCTCTTCTCACATAGGCTGCTTTCTTCACTCTGTTGATTGTTTCTTTTGATCAGCTGGAGATTTTTAATTTGTTAAGTCTTTCACTTCTCTCCTGAGCTACTAGTGTTCTGTTCCGAAAACCACTGTTTATGCCCGGGTCTTGCAGTGTTTGCCTCCATGTGGCTCTGTAGTAGTGTCACAGTTTCAAGCCTAGTTTTGCCAACTAGAGAACGCCCAGCAGATGGCTATATTTTCCCAGAATGTTGTATCATCCCCCCTCTTTCTGGATCCCATGATTTCTCTTGAGAACAAGATTGTTAATCTTATTGAAGATATCTTATAGATAGCAATGTACTTCTGTCTGGCTGATATTGTAACTCTGGTCGTTAGGTTTTTCAGTCAAGCACCTTAAGCACTGAGTCATCTCTCCAGTCCCGAAAGTTTTTATTTTTTTCATTTTTCGTTTTTTTTTTTCAAGGTAGGGTCTCACTCTAGCCCAGGCTGACCTGGAATTCACTATGTAGTCTCAGGGTGGCCTCAAGCTCATGGCGATCCTCCTACCTCTGCCTCCCAAGTGCTGGGATTAAAGGCGTGTGTCACCACGCCTGGTGAAAGTTTTTTTTTTTTAATATTTATTTATTTGAGACAGAGAGAGGGAAAGAGAGAGAGAGGGAGAGTGAGAATGGGCACTCCAGGGCCTCTAGCCACTGCAAACAAACTCCAGAGGCATGCGCCCCCTTATGCATCTGGCTTACGTGGGTCCTGGGGAATTGAACCTGGATCCTTTGCTTCGCAGGCAAGCGCCTTAAACACTAAGCCATTTCTCCAGCCCCTCTCACTCATTTTTGACCCCCTTTTCCTCTCCCCATTCCTTCTTCATTTCACTACTTACATGCTGATACATTTTGCTACAAAAAAAAAATTGACAAACTATCCCTTCTCTAATTCCAACACCACTGTCCCTGAACTTTAACAGGGACACAAGTGTGATTCACAACGGTATCTACAGTTTGCGGACAAGTAGCTAGTATGAGCCACTACTGAATCTTTCCCCTAGAATGGCTGCAGGAAATGTAATTCTGGAAGGATTCCCAACAAAAACAAAACAAGCAACCAAAAAAGCAGGAAAATGGAAGAGTTGAAACGGGAAGATCCATCTCAGGGTGCAAAATACGATAAAGAAGCACAAAGAGTGTAAGACACAGCATACCTCCATACAAGGACGCAGCACATCATGAAGGAATTCTCCACACATGAAGGATACTGTTGCAAGGACCAAGCAGAGGTTAAACTTAATTTGGAAATTCAAAAAACAATCAAATAAAAAAAATCGGAAAGTGTCATCCATAGACAAGACTATGCATGGCCCAATTTTCAGGGACAGGGGACAAAGTTGAGACAATACTGCGCTCAGGAATATATAAAGAAAAAGTTTAACAAACATAATCATTACTTCCAGGAACTCTGAGATTTAACAGCTACCTACAGAATAGTGCATTCAGTAGACAGGATATATACATTCTGCTCAGTGGTTCATGTAACCTCCTCTAACAGTGATCATATCACAGGACACAGAGCAAGTCTTAAACACATACAAAGCAGGAGGTAATTCTATGTATACTGTTGGACCACACCGGTTTTTAAAAAAGTAGAAATTAAAGCAAAAGAATTTCATAAACTACACAAATAATACTTGGAGGCCGAACAACACTGTTGAATAGACAGTATGTCTCTATTGTATTTTACTATTTAACTCACATTTTTAAGCTGTTACTAGTTTCTTACAAAATCAAAAATATCTTATACTTTAACTCCTAGGGAAATTGCTGATACTCAATCATTTGCCTGAACAATTGACAGCTTCAATTTCATGTGGCCCAAATAACAAGGTATCCTAACCTCTGATGACATGTATTCCTCAAGTTCTCTCGGTTTATTCTATTTTAGATTAATTTGTCTCCTATGTATATTTGTATATATTTGCTTATATTTATCCTGCTGTACATATTTTAGATTAAGTTTAGTGAAATTCTTTGTAAAAATCCAGCTAGTATTTCCATTGCATTTCATTGAATTTTAGATCCCTGTAAGAAAAATAGTCACTTTTATAACAAGATGGCTCACTCCAGAGCATGGAATGCCTTCATTTATTCAAATAATAGTTTTTTACATTCTTTATTAAAGTTTTAAATTTTTCTTCACAGAAAATGTCTGCATTTTTATTTAGTTAGAACCAGGATGCTTTCAAATATTTGTTGTTATTTTAAATAATGTCACTTTAAATTTTATTTTGAGTCAGCCACTACTGGAATGGAGAAACAGAATTGATTTTTCGCCTAGATTGATCTTCTATCTGGATACATTCTGAACTCTCTTATTACTCCAAATAATTTTCTATTGCAGTTTTGTTGATTATATTGGCTCTTCTTGATAGATGGCAGTACTATCTATAAATAATGACAGTTATATCTCTTACTTTCTAATATTTAAATTGATTTCCTTTCTTTTCCTTATATATTTCCTTAAAGAAAAATTCGGTGTCTCCATGCTTGCAACCTTAAATGTTTAGAATTCTCTGCATACATCTTGCTCCCTTATAAAATGACCTGCAGGCCACTCAAGTCAGTTCCATTGTTTTCATTCTTACAAAAACAAAATCACACACCATTAATATCTAAGCTTGAAGGTGATGTGGATTGTTACTATGTGTTTTGGGATCCTAAGATATTTAAAATTACGTCTTATTTTTTGCATTATATATAAAATACCTAAAGACATTCTGGCTTAAATTTTTGAATCTCATGATGAAAGGAAAATGGTGGCTTGGTGAAGGTTTTCTTTTTTTTTATTTCTGGGAAAAAAAAAAAAAAACTAGCCCCCTTGTTTCTTTTTAATCAGTCAAGGGACTTGCCTCACACTTCTTAGGAATCACATCTGCAGGTTCTGCCCCAGCCCTAATCTCTACTAGGCATAAATGCTAAGAGTTGTACCTCCCAGCTCTTTCCCATGGCAACCTCCACACTGCCCTCCATGCAGAAAACCTCCTCTCACTGATCATGATGACATTACCATTTACTGTTGCCTGTTCTGTAGAAATGTTATTTAAAATGTTTCCAGACCAAAGACTTCCTGGAAAAGCAGTTTGACTTGAAATGTCTTTGTATCCACCGTCTAACAGACAAAATGAAACCTGGCTTGCTGTGTTATGCCAGTCAGTCATTACTGCTCACAACCAGGCAGATTTTCCCACTGTTGTTGAAGAAAATAATTGACATTGAAATTCAAGGTTTGAGGCTTTGACTCCTAGGCTGCACTAGACTTTTTGTGTAAGTCTATTATAAACACTGTAAGAGCTTGTGGAGAAGTAATTTAATACAAATGGGTTAATGACAGGGAAGTTAATATCTGGTTTGTTATATGATGGGGACTGATCATTTTCCCATTTAAGGTAATCAGCAATAACAAGGAAGGGGGAAGTCCCAATTGCCATTCATTTATCATTTGCAAATAACTCTATGATATCAAAACTCATTCTTTTTTTCTAGGAGGAGAATTCAGTAGATTATGAAGGTCACACAAGGGTGAGGATGAGTCGTAGGGTTTTGTGGAAAGGCTAAATTACAAAACCAAGCTGATTTGATCCCAAAGCTCTTGCCGTTTTTTTGTTTTGTTTTGTTTTTCTCTTCAGGGTAAAACACACAGTGCTTTCTTTGTAGAAATGAGCAGGACAGCTCTCTTATGGAGAGACACTTTCTCCTGAATTGGTAGGTTATGGGGCTAGAGGTGGAAACCTGGCTATTACTAAGTCCCAATGCAGAAGATGGGAAAACTGTTGGTTAAGAAACCAACCAACAATAGCAGCAATGGTTGACCCTTTCAAAACAATTTAGTGACATCCTCCATACATATATGCAATATGCATGATCATCACATCCTCTTCCCATGGTCAGCCTTTTAAAAACTCCTGACAATGGGTATCGAGGCAAGTTGTTCTTATTGTTGTTTTTCTGAGGTAGGGTCTCACTCTAGTCCCGGCTGACCTGGAATTCACTATGTAGTCTTAGGGTGGCTTTGAACTCTCGGCGATCCTCCTACCTCTGCTTCCCGAGTGCTGGGATTAAAGGTGTGCGCCACCACGGCTGGCAGAGGCAAGTTTCACAAGTGTCAGATCTGAATAGGCTTTTATCTGTTAAAGAATTTAGGACTAGCAGGTAAAAGCACTTGCTACCCCAGTGCCTAAGAGGGTCTGAGTTCAGTGCCCAGAACTCACATTAAGAGCTGGGCATGGCCATGCATGACTGTAACTCCAGTCCTGGCGGATCGGGGACCGAAGAATTGGTGGGGCTCACTGGCCAGCCACTGTGACTGAAATAATGGCAGATGTGCGTTCCCTGAGCGACTCCACCACAAAGAAACCATGCAGAAGACTGAGGAGGACACCTAATGTTCTCTTCTGGTCTCCACACATGTGCTCATGGGGAGTGCACATCTGCACACACATGCATACACTACACACACACACCCTGCACACATAACAACAAATATACCACAGGCTTGCCAAAATAATTTAGATCAATAATTCATAAATTTCTAGACAGAAACATAAAGTCCAGATGGTTTCACTTGTGAATTCTACAGCTGAGTTGCAGGGTATATTTAGTGCACAAAAGCCAATGGCTTCTATGCCAGCAAAGAACAAGTAGCATTTGTCATTAGAACATATGTGGTAGTTTGAATATATGTCCCCCAATATATTCAGTGTTTTATTATTTTATAGTTTGCATCTGCAATCACCTTGCTAGAGGCAATGTCACTGGGGGCTGGTCTTAAGGTGTTAATGGTGTGGGTTTGAGATTCCATTGTAAAGATATGCAAATGTGCCTAGCAGGAGTTCCTGAAGTGTGCTGTGTGACCTTTTGGCTGTAGTTTTGCTCTGTGTGCTGTGGTGGCTGGTTGGTTTCTCTCTCTCTCTCTCTGCTTGGCCCTGTGGAGAGCAGGCTGCTTCTCTTGCCATTATGGAACTTCCCCTGGATCTGTAAGCTTCAATAAATAATATCCCTTCCTCCATAACTGTGCCCGGTCTGGAAGTTCATCTCAGCGAACCTGAAGCTGTCTGCAACAACATATTACTGGAACTGAGAGACAGCTCAGTTGGCAAAATGCTTGCCTTGAAGCACAAGAACCTGAATTTGATGCCCAGAACCCATGTTTTCAAAAAGGCCAAGGACAGGCTGGAGAGATGGCTCAGTGGTTAAGGCACTTGCCTACAAAGCCAACCATCTGGGTTTGATTCCTCAGTACCTACGTAAAGCCAGATACACAAGGGGACACATGCATCTGGAGTTCGTTTGCAGTGGCTAGAGGCCCTGGAATTCCCATTTTCTCTCTTTATCCTTTTTCTCTCTCTCTCTCTTTTTGGTTTTTCGAGGTAGTGTCTCACTCTAGCTCACGCTGTCCTGGAATTCACTACGTAGTCTCAGGGTGGCCTCAAACTTACAGCAATCCTCCTACCTCTGCCTCCCAAGTGCTGGGATTAAAGGCGTGTGCCACCATGCCCGGCTCATCTTTCTCTTAAATAAGTTTCATTTTGGTTTTTCAAGGTAGGGTTTCACTCGAGTCCAGGCTGACCTGGACTTCACCATGTAGTACCAGGGTAGCCTTGAATTCATGGCAATTCTACCTCTGCCTCCCAAGTAGTGGGATTAAAGCCTTGCACCATCATGCCCTGCTCGCTAATAAGTAATTTTTAAAAAGCCAAGCACAGTGTAGTGTGCTTATAATCTTCCACTGGCAGAGGCAGACAAGTCAATCATTGGGGCTCACTGGCCAGCCAGTCTTACTTACTTGTGGAAAGTTCCAGGCCAATGAGAGACCCTATCTCAAAAGTATGTGGACAAAGTCTTAGCCTCCATACACACATGCACAAATGTGTATGTACACACACGTACAAATGCGGATGTATACACTTGTACAATTGTGAGTGTACATGCACACACACATACAAATGTGGATGTGCACTCAAACACACACACAAATGTGGACATATACGTGTCAGGTGGACAATCATAGGCCGCCTCAATCTCCATAAGTGCTTGAACCTATGATCCTAATAACGCCCTTCCCGCTGGTCATCTGCCTCTCATCCATCTATCCAGCTATCCCTGTGTGCCTGGGTTCTCATCCCCAGACAACCCTGACCAGTCCACTCTCTGATCCAGCAATTCCCTCCTTGAAAACTCATGTCCACACACAAATCTGCACATAGACAGTTTTAGAAACTGTATTAGTAGCTGCCCCAAATTAGAAACAGCCATGACATCCTTCAATAAATGTACAAATTATGGTATATCCATATAACGGAATATTATTTCACATTGAAAAGAAATGAATAGTTGAGTGACAACAAAAGACATGGAGGAAGAGTGGAGAGATTGCTCAGTGGTTAGGTGTACTTCCTGTGCAAGCATGAGGACCCAAGGTGGCTTGAAACCGTCTAAGTTCAAATCTCCAGATCCAACATAAATAGCTTGGAATAGCTACATGTGTACCGTACCTGGTAAGGGCACATACATGTGCATATACCACACACACACACACACATATGTACACACACACACACACACGAACACACAAGCTAAAAAATAAAAAAAGGAAAAATTAAGAGTCATGGAGGACATTGAATTGCATGTACACCATGTAACGAAAAGGCTGCATATTATAAAATTCCAATTCCCTGACATTCTGAAAAATGCAAGACGATGGAGACAGGAGAGAAACTGTTCTTGTCATGAGTTAGCAGGGAAGGAAGGAAGGATAGAGCATGCAGTACTTTCTAGGGAAGTGAAGCTACTCTCTATGATCCTATGATGGTGGATATTATGACATATATATCAAGTTGATCAAACATGCAGCACCGAGAAGGAATCCTAATGTGAACTCTGAGACCGGCCAATTGTTATGAATAAATGTGGCTCCTTGACTGCAACAAATGGTGTATTGGGGCGACTAGGCATGTGTCGGGTAGAAGGCATATATGTGGGAAATCTCTTTACATGTTCAATTCATTTATTGTGAACCTAAAGCTTCTTAAAAATAATTTTTTTTTCAAAATTAAAAGCTGGAAAGATATCTTAGAGTTAAGAGCACTTGATGGAGACCAGCAGGCTTAGCTCGCAAGAGCCCGTGTAAAAGGCTGGATGTGGCCACTCATGTCCAGTTCACAACAAGGTGGGATGGAGATCAGAGAGCTTCTAGGACTCACTGATGGACAGCAGCTCTGGGTTGAGGATGAGACCCTGTCTCAAGTAAATACACTACTGAGAGAGAAATGAGCACGCAGTGTTCTCCCCAGCCTCTGTTCGCATGTGCATGGCACACACATCTTCACACATACATTCATACACCACACCACAGCACACACATATGATAGAAATGTTTAAAGCCACATCTTCATGCATACATTCATACACCACACCGCAACAAAGCACACACATGTGGCAGAAATGCTTAAAAAAGAATATTTTTTAAATTATGAGCTTAATTTTGATTACTTAATCCTAAGTGTTTTGTATTCTGTCTCAGGATATTCACTGCCACTATTTTAATCGGGTTTCATCTTTTTGGAAAACATGAGTTTATAATATAGACTCCTTCCTCTGATAGGCTGCTAGAATGTTCATTCTAAGGAACAGAAATGATATTAAAACAAAAAGGTTCTACACTTTGCAATCCTGCAGAGGGCATATCGCTATGGACTAATACGTAACTGAATACAGGCATAGACTGTGATCTGTTATGCTTGGTGTTCGTGTATTTCTTTGCTCTGCAAGCAGAGGCTCTAGGAGCAACTATGCTCAGAAGCAATGAGCTTGCTTAACATTCATCTTTGTTTTAAACATATTTTCCAATTACAAGGCCAGGAATCCTGGGAGCAATGGCTAATTTTAGGAGTTGGTGAGAAAATATATAACATTTAAGATAATTTATATAAATATATCTTTATAGTATATAAGATGAATCTGGAGCAAATTAAAGTCTTAGAGATTAAGGACAAGATTTTTTAAAGACACAATATTGGAAGATAGGAAGTCAGATGAATGACTGGAACAAATCGAAAGAGCTCTCAAGGGTTAAAACTAGAATAATTTGGCCTGCAGAGATGGCTTAGTGGTTAAGCCCTTGCCTGTGAAGCCGATTGACCCTAATTCGAGGCTTGATTCCCCAGGACCCATGTAAGCCAGATGCATAAGGTGGCACATGCGTCTGGAGTTTATTTGCAGTGGCTGGAGGCCCAGGTGTGCCCATTCTCTCTCTCTCTCTCTCTTTGTCTCTCTCTGCCTCTTTCTCTGTCTGCCTGTTGCTCTTAAATAAAATAAATAAAAAGAAAAAAGAAAACTGGAATAATTTGAGCAACAAAATAAAACATGTGGATTATACTCCAGAATATAAAACTAACATTCATGATGACGCACTGGTATATATAGATGATAGATAATAGACTAATAGAGAAGATATTTCTCCGATGTAGAGTAACTTCAAGAGATGATTAATAGGTGTGCACCTCTCAAGGAAGCAGAGCATAGCTCTCTGCTCTTAAAGTGTCGGGGTTTTTTGTTGTTGTTGTTGTTGTTGTTTGTTTGTTTTTTTGTTTTTGTTTTTTTGAGGTAGGGTCTCACTCTAGCCCAGGCTGACCTAGAATTCACTCTGTAGTCTCAGGCTGGCCTTGAACTCACAGAGATCCTCCTACCTCTGCCTCCCAAGTGCTGGGATTAAAGGCATGTGCCACCACACCCAGCTAAGTGTCAGGTTTAAGTGACAAATCACATCAGAGGCATGCATATTCTACCTTGTCTGGTGTGTAACAAAACTGTCCAGGTCATCAGAAACAGAATCTAAGAAGTAATTTCAGGGAAGAATTGTCTAAAGAGATACAACCCCAAATGCCATGTGGGGTGTCGTGGATGGGATGTTAGAACAGGTAAAGGATGTGAGGTCAAAAACCAATTACGGGGATGGAGAGATGGCTCAGTGGCTGAGGCATTTGCCTCCAAGCCTAATGGCTTGAGTTTGAGTCCCTAGTACCCAAGTCAAGCCAGATGCACAAAGTGGTACATGCTTCTGGCATTCGTTTGCAGGGGCTAGAGGTCCTGTCATGCTCCCATTCCTTTCCTCCCTTTCTCTCTTTCCTTCTCTCTCTCTTCCAGGCATGGTGACACATGCCTTTAATCCCAGAACTTGGGAGGCCAAGGTAGGAGGATCATTATGAGTTTGAGGCCAGTCTGAGATTACATAGTGAATTCCAGGTCAGCCTGGGCTAGAGCAAGACCCTACTTCAAAAATAAATAAATAAATAATTAACTATGGACTTTTTTTTTTTTTTTTGAGAGAGAGAGAGAGGAAGAGGCAGAGAGAGAGAGAATGGGCACGCTGAGGCTTCTCAGCTGCTGTGACCTAGCTCCAGACACGTGCGCCCCCTTGTGTACATGTATGACATTGTGTGCTTGCGTCACTTTTGCATCTGGCTAAACGTGGGACCTGGATATTCGAGTGAGCATTCTTAGGCTTCGCAGGCAGATGCCTTAACTGCTAAGCCATCTCTCCAGCCTAACTACGGACTTTTAATAATAACATCTCTATTGATTGATTCATCATTAGCTGTGACAAGTGTACCATACAGTGTACAGGGGAAATAGCACATTGAGAATCTAGGCATTCTGTATATTTCTTAATTTTTCTGTATACCAAATGTCATCCTAAAACTTGAAAACTGATTTTTCAAAAGAAAACCTTTTGGAGGTTTCTGAGAGGCTGTGAAGGAAGAGCAGTGTTCTGGAGAGGGCAGGAGGTGGTGACAGTGACGCTGAGCTCCCCCCACATTTCCAGGTTCTGTCCATGGTTGTGATGTAAGGAGTTGAAAAAGAGTATTTCTTTGACTTCCTGGACTCAAGAATGTCCACTTGCCTTTGGGGAGCCTAGCTTCAGGATGAAATGGAGGGGGTTGGAGATGAGTACTTCCCTGATGTACTAAACGAATGACTCGAGGCTCCTGAGGGAGCCAAGTTCCTCTAGCCCTGTGTGCACAGGTATGCTGACCCCGTGCCCTGTCGTAGCTTCTATGCGGGAGAATAAGCAGTTTAATTACGGGCATAGATGTGGCTCTACTTAGCAACTTCACAAAGAGTCTGTGGTTTATAAACGTGTAATGTATGCATCCTGCACACACATGGTCACGAACAGCTTGGGGCAGTCCAGTATGCAGAATGCCTGCTCTTCCAGAAGCCAACTTGATTTCAAAAACACATTCCTAGAACTTCTAGGAGGAGGCGCCAGGCAGGGCCCCAGCACTGCTCTGTGGTTAGAACATCTCTTCTAAAGGGGCTCGTCACCCCCAGGGATGGCCAAACACATCCGTCTTTCTACAGTTGTCTCCTCTAAATGTATCAGGCTATGTGCCCTGGCTGCCCACCTGCATCCCCCGCACTGCGGGCTCTGCTTTGTTCCTATTTTCAAGGCCTTCTGGCATTACCTCAGAATAAACTAAAAATCTCTTCAAATTGGATCCTTGAATAATTCCAGTGGGGAGAGTTTCTTTGTATATTCTGTTTGTTTATGGATTCTGTGCAGTGTTTGCAAATTCTGTAGGGCTGAAAAGTCTCCAAGCCTATTTAAATCCCTTTTCCAATTACCCAGCCCCATCAAAGATGTCACTGGCTTGAAACAAAAATCCAGAAAGATTGTTTTCTACAGAATGTGTGTAAAAGTCCAGGACTTCTAAGAAATCCATTCCCTGATGGGCAACATCACCTGAGTACAAAGAAATGGAGTTTCTGGCAGTCAACATGTCCTTTGGCTCCCCAAAATCATAGCTGGAGGGGATGGACATACCCCTGAGGAGTGGGGCAGTTTTCCAGCATGTGGAAGGGTGTGAACAAATTGGGAAAGAGTGTTTTAGAGCTATGCCACCCACATGCAGTTTGGACACTCTGGGATCCACAGCTGAGCTATAGCTGCAAAGAGGTTGTAACAGCCATTCCTCCTCAAGGATCTCTGTGTGTAGGAACCCTACTGACATCATTTCCCTGTGGTCAGGATTTTAGGGTATTTTTCTTTTTAAAAAAAATTTTTGTTTATTTTTACTTATTTATTAGTAACGGACACAGAGAAAGAAAGAGGAAGAACAGAGAGCGAGAGAGAGAGAATGGGTACGCCAGGGCTTCCAGCCACTGCAAACTCCAGATGCATGCACCACCTTGTGCATCTGGCTTATGTGGGTACTGGGGAATCGAGCCTCGAACCAGGGTCCTTAGGCTTCATGGGCAAGCGATTAACCACTAAGCCATCTCTCCAGTCCCCTAGTTTTCTTTTTTTGACGTGGCAGATTGCTGTATATCAGGCCTTGGAGGCTTTGCCAGCTTACTGCGTAGTCCTTGGGGCTTTGAAGAATCTAGCTTCATAATAAAAAGCCTGTGCTGGGGATGGTCGTCATGGGAGGGGCCTCTTGTTGCCTTGTGGAGCTGTTCTGCTTCAAAGAGGTTGCCTTCTCAGAACATTTGTACCCAGGAAATCCCACTAGTTCCCTGGGCAGAAATGATGGTCTTATACCCTCAACATGAAATCTTATTAAGGAAGAAATCTAGCCAGAGAACAAGATCTTCAGGGTCCCACCGTGTGTGTGCACTCGTGCCCCTGCCTCCCCGAGCGTCCACGTGCTGCTCATTCTCCCAGGAGCATTTCTCCATCAGCTGATTGGGAGGTCTGCGGGTGTCCATAACCAACATGGCTATCTATGCTGAATTTTGTTTTGTTTTGTTTTGTTTTTTGAGGTAAGGCCTCACTCTAGCTCAGGCTGATGTGGAATTCACTATGTAGTCTCAGAGTGGCCTTGAACTCACACGATTCTCCTACCTCTGCCTCCCAAGTGCTGGGATTAAAGGCGTGTGCCACCACGCCCGGCTGTGCTGAATTTTAAGGTAGCTTAGATTATGGGACCCAGGGAATCTTCCACTTACATGATCACCTTTTTTTCTGACTTGCGGTTACATGCAAAAAAATTCATCTATGGACACGAACTGAACCCGCAGAACTCTGAGCATATGAAGGAACTGTCTAGTGCAGGGACCTTGTTCTTTGAGAAGATACATTTATAATCCAACTCTCTTTCCTCTTTGCTTTCCTGCTTCTGCCAATGGGCAGTAGTTGCTTATAGGTGGCAGCTACGTTCCAAGGCTCCTGGTGGAGATTTAAAATGATGGATAGTATCAGACCCTAAGTACAGCACTGATATGGCCGCACTTGATAACCCAAAGGGCTATATGACGAACAGGTGGGGAGTGAATACAGCGTGGATGCCCATGATGCATGGATGGCTCAGCTACCCCAAAAGATGGAGTAAGATGGTGTGAGGTTTTATCTGTCTACTCAGAATAGTGTGCAATTAGAAATTAGGAGTTGTTTATTCCTGGGGTTTGCCATTTAACACTTCCAGATCTCCAGTGAGACAGCAGATAACTACACTGGAAAGTGGAACCATGATTGAGGGAGTAGTGATGTGCTCTAACAACTGCCTCTTCTGTGCCCCCCGTCTAAGGGTCAGAGCCATCTCATTGCCAGGAGGGCTTGTGCTACTCCTGTCTTCTGTGGTTAGAACCACCAACTCAGCCTTGCTAAGTCCTCCCTGGTTTGAAAACCAAAAATCCTCGTTCTAGGAATCCCTTGTGTGCACTCTCATGCCCTCATTGCCCTGTCCTCAGGTGGGGAGTCCTGCCTCTAGCTTGCACACTTTCCTAAAGATGTTATTCCAAGATGCAAAAGGCCAACATTCTCTCTCCAGGAATTTAGAAAAATGCAACAATTCCTGCCTATTGTTTGTAGAGCTTATGGTCAAATCCTTCTGGGTTGTGGATGGAGGGACACTGATCCACGTGGATCCCAGGACCCTGGACACTTACAATGAGAGAATTTCCCAAAGCTTTCTTCACATGTTGAAGGACTACATTCAGTTCTGTAGACGAAGGGCTCCAGAGAGGCCTGTTCAGGAGGCCCCGCTCAACTCCCTGGGTTATGGGACTAAGAGCTTCCCAAGTTTGCACCATGTCTTTGCTTGTGGGCTCCAAACGCAGAACAGCATCACCAGGCACTGTGCGCAAAGAAGCCTTCTTTGCAGACACTGCCATCACACAGTGTGAGCTGAATAAACACGAGGACTTCTGAGCAGGAAAGGACCCCACTGCGCCTGACACCCGGCAGACAGCTGCCAAGCAAGAACTTCAGTTGTGTTCTGAAGTGTGAGGCTCGAAGATGAACAGAAAGGAGCTGCTGGAACTTGTTCTTGAGTGGGGAGCCACATCACCCCTCCACAAATACACACTCTGGGCTTCTTTTCTCTTTACCTCCTTAAATTCTTGTTCCGAAACCACGCAGGTGAATAGTTGACCATGCTAATTAAGGCCTCAAAGAAAAGGCTCAATAGTGGTGATCTGAGTCAACTGTCTGTAGGCCCTGTCTCAGTCAGTGCGTTTTATGATTTTTCTCTTATTTTCTTTTTTTAATTAGTGGGTTTTGCTTCATTGCTGTTCTTCGGATCTGCTGTTTGTTTTTATGTAATTCTAGAAGTCGTTGTGTTAGAAACGTGTTTCCTTGGGGTCTGAATCATGTTCTGGGAGCAAGTTTGGAGAATATCTGTGCATGCATGTGCAGACATGAAGACTGCTGGTAGAAGGACGGGAACCTGGTGAAGTGGTTGGGGAATCATGCGTGAGGGGCTGAGAAGTATGGCTGGGCGCTGGTTTGATCCTCAGCTGGTGAGAAGCTGAGTCATGGATGTGAATTTAGTTTGCTTAGTCGTGCCTCCCTCATGGATCCTTTCCCTCCTCCTTCCCCCATCCACGCTGGAATCACCTTATTTTATTGCCTTTGCTTTTGTTTTGAGCCTGTGTTTAAGAAGTTTGTCCACACCAAGATGTAGTGTGGTAGGTTTCAGGTCAATGACACCTGTAAGGTGCTTTTCTGTTCGACTTAGATTGTACTCAACAACAAGCATGATGCCTACAATTCTGAAATGTCAGCTACAGGACAAGTAGTGAATGGCTTTTCAGCAGAGGTTTATAGGCACTACAGAATACCAACAAAGGCAAGCCTGGTTCCAAAGATTGCCGACCTTTGACAGAGAGAAAACATGATGATTAACCTTGATTGTGAACTTGACAAAATTTTGAATTATCTAGGGGACAGGCCACTGGGCATGTCTGTGAGACTTTGAAGAGGAAGACCTACCCTAAATGTTGGCAAGGCTATTTAATAGGCTGGGGTCCTGAAGTGAATAAAAGGAGAAAATGAACTGAGCACCAGCATTCCCCTCTGTCTGCTTCCTGACTACATATGCAAAATGACCAACCACCTCACACTCCTGCCACCGTGCCTCCCCCACCATGATGAAGTACATCCTCACACTGTGGGCAAAACATCCTTCCTTCCTTCTCTATTAAAAAAATTAATTTATTTGAGAGAGAAAGTATGGGCATCCCAGGACCTCCTGCTATTGCAAATGAACTCCAGATGCATGTGCCACTTTGTGCGTCTGGCTTTACATGGGTATAGGGGAATTGAATCCAGCCCATCAGGCTTGTAAGCAAGTGTCTTTAACCACTGAGTCATCTCTTCAACCCAAACCCTTTCTTCCTTAAGTTGTTTTTGCTGGGTATTTTATAAAAGCAATGAGAGAAGTAACTAACATGGGTATTTCATGGAAGGTGAATATAAAGGTAAATGTTTATACTGGAATGGAACACTAAGATTTCTGAATGGGATAAATATTCCCTCCTTTTCTCTTTGTGTGTTAACTATAGTCCTTTAAAATTTAGTCTTTTTCTAAAGATTTAATGGATTTGGACCCAGCCAATTCTTATCAGCCAATCCACTGACACTCATTGAGGGCCTGTATATGAAAAGCTAGCCACTGCTTACTCTGGAGGAGACAATATAAACACGCCAATAACTTCTCCACATCGTACTTCTAATAAGCAGAGGGAATCTATGGGAAGTGTTCAGAATTTAGTACCAAATAAGTATTGCATATGTGGTTGCTATGGTACTCCAGCTCAAAGAGGCATTGACAGATGCTTGACTCTGAGCAAGTTCATCAACTTCTGTGGGCCTCAGTTTCCTCTTTGGGAAAGTGGAGATTGTGGTAGTTTGAAAGTATGTCCCTCATAGCCTCAGGTATTTTTTAAATTAAGGTTAAATGTCCTTAAGTCTCTAGCAGCCTGCTGGAAAGGGTGTGTCATGGGAGGGGGTTGCAGATCTGACTCCAGCACAAAGGTGTACAGAGCTGTGTGAGCTCGCTCTGGCAGGGTCTGAGCCTGCTGCCTTTGGTGTTTGCTGGTTGCTTGGTTGTGTGTCTCTGCTTGGATGTGTGGAAGTAAGCAGCTTCTTCCCCCATGGATGGAACGCCCCTGGATCTGTAAGCTGAAATAAATCCCTTCTTCCCAGAAATGGTGTCTGGCTGGGTGTTCATCCCAGCAGCGTGGCTCTGACTACAGTAGGGACGATGGGGGAGCTTTTGTTTTCTAAATCTGTTGTCTTGCGTGAGATCACAGATGGAAAACTGCCTGGAAACCTATGGAACACCAAGAAGAATTCAAGTGATGCTCGTCTGGATGTTGGTGAGATGAATGAGAGCTTAGTTCCAAACGAGGGGAGTAAATCAAATGCTCCTGTTATGTCTTCCCTGGAAGAGGCTTCTGGCAAGGTTTGGGCCTCATCTACTGTTCACTGCCACGAGTCTAAGTCCAGTTGTGTGTGTGTGTGTGTGTGTGTGTGTGTGTGTGTGTGTGTGTGTGTGTGTGTGTGTCAAAGGCTAGAAAGTGAGGTGAAAGTTGGTCTCTATCCTTGCCTCCCCAACTGGGTTATTTATCTGTTCATTCACTCAGCATTTATTTCTTGGTGGACTAGCTATAGGTTGTTTTCCTGACCTTCTGCCTCCCCTGAGACTCTAACTCCTCCAAGAACCTTCTCTTTATTTGGGTTTGTGCTGCTGAGCAAGGTGGGCACATGCGCGTGGTTAAGAGGTGACCGGGCAGCTGTCGTCTTGACTCTAGTTGCTGCTTTCCGAGGACTGTTGGGGCTGGGCTGCTGCGTTATCACAGGAAGGATGCTAGGAAGGGTTATCACGGTCGGTTGAATTCCCGAAACCATGTCAGTGGTTGTGGAACACCATTTGAAAGGTGTTGCATAATGAACCTTTGGTTCACTGGTATGCATGCATGTCTGTAATATGTCTAAGGGAATTGAAGTCCCTTATTAAAATAAAGTGCACACTCTCCAAAGTTTTAGTCCCCTTAGGAAATGTCCCAGGTAAGACACAGGATTTGGGTCAAGTGCATCTTGCTACACTCCCCCTATGTCATCTTTCCCTTGGGTTTATTCTCTTAACCACTGTGATACCATCACATGGACTTCCTTTCTGAAACTGTGTTCCAGCAGTGAACAGAAATGTTCTAGAAATTTTCACTTCACTAAAATTCTAGGTTTTTGAATTTTGAAGACTAGAAGGTTCTAGAACACCACTTAACACTGTAGAATGAAAGAGGAAAATAGAACATGTGAAATTGAGACCACATGGTCACAGCCACTGTCTATTCCTATCCATTCTCCTGTTATTGGAGCCAAGGGACATATATTCTTGATCCCAAGTCTGGAACAATCGCTTTGTCTGGGCTTCCAGTGCTTTCCTTTTAGCTTAGTGTTTGTATCTGAGCCACTTTGTGCATTTTAAAGCCAGTACCGACCCTCCATAGAGTGGTGTCAGCCTGAGCGGCAGACAGCATCGACGCAAAGATCACAACCAGCAGTATGGGGGTCATGATGGGCACTCCTTGGATCTGCTGCAGGAGCAAAAGGCACTGTGTGCTGGTCCCACTGCCGTGCTCACCCAGGCCCTCCCTGAAGCTTACTCTCGGCCAGACTGAGGGCAGCAACAGCCCTAAGGCCAGCCCATTCTAGAGACATAAGACAGCTCCTATGGGTAGCTTTGGCCAGAAGACTTGCTAGGCCCTACCTAGGACCAAGCTGCGATCTGAGGCCCTGCTTACTCAATTCTCTTCCATTCCTTTTCTCCTTCCACAGCTGTCTGGACACTGTTTTGACGATGCTGCCCCACTCTGGGTGCCTCCCCAATAGATCTAGCCCTAGCCTGGTATGTGGTTCTCAGTAAAGACTGACATGACCAGGAACCCAGGAGATGTTGGGTTTCCAATTGGAGCTGCATTGCTCAGTGGAACCATGTGCATTTGGTAGTCCATGTACGTCTTCAGAGAGACATCACTGCCTCTGGGTGGCCCTGGTATGTCACAGCACGGGGTGAGGTGGCCAGTGAGATCTGGTTTTTTCTCCTAGGACTTGTCCCTCAAGTTCCATAGCAGTTGTGTCACAGGAGGGGTCATCAACCATGAGCTGCTTCAGACTGGGGACCTTACTCTTTAGGAACACAGCCAAGACAGCTCATTTGGGCCCATCCATGACACATATTCACGCCACTTGGTTACTCTTTGGCCACCTAGGTGCACAGGAGTTCTGACAGTAGCAAAACCAACCAAATAAACAGAAAACCAAAACAGAACACCTTGTTTGGGGCACCTTCAAAAAGGTAGAACTGTGGTTACTGGCCCAGTCAACAATATGCTGGTTGTTTGAGAAAGCAAAGTAAAATGCCATCTGTGTCCACAGCTGCACCAGATCCTGAAGGCCCAGATGAGACATGCGCTCAGACACCCGTCAACACAGCAACACTGAGTGTGACAAATTCAGTTTCAAAATTTTGTAATGGAAATGATTGGGGGGGTTGAATATGAATATTATATGCATTATGAAATATGTGTATGCATGAAATTATGCACATATGTCAAAAGAAAAGAAATAGCATAAAATTTTGAAAAGAGCCTTTAAATTGGGCACCTGTATATTTTCTTGCTTTACAGTGAAGGTACTGAAGCATGGCCTCTGGACAACCAGATTGGCCTTAGCCTGAAAGCTCACAATGAATTGTATGTTGGCAAGTGTTCATTTAAACTCCGTACCTTTGAGAAAAGGGCCCTGGCTTATAGGGCTTACTGTTTTCCATGACCAGTGTCAAATTGTCCGTGTGATGTCACCATACATGTTGAGATGGCTTGTGAAGGGTAAGGAGTAGACCCAGTACCTTCTCATTCTAATTTTCCTTGCATTTCCTCATTTCTACTCAACATACTGGGAAAGGACATCTCTGTGAGTAAAAAGACCAATTTTCAAATTTTGTATCAGGGACATCTTGTCAAACTATCACCATTGCCTCTCCTTCCTTAAAGCTCAGGTTTCCTCTAGAACGTTCCCCTCAGACCCACTGTTCAAGGTTTGGTTCCCAGGGTGGTGCTACTGGAAGGTGGCAGCACTTGCAGGAGGTGGGGCCTGGAGGAAAGAAGTTAGATCATTCAGGATATGGCCTTAAAGGAGACAATGGGCCTTTTCTTTCTCTTCGCTTACTGTAGCTATGGGGTGAGTCCCCTCCTCTAGCCCATGTCCCCACAATCCCCCATACCGTACTGTGCTATTCTAGCCCCAAAGCTGCATGACCAAGTCATCATGGGCTGAAACCTCTGGAGCCACGATTCAGAATAAACCCTCCCTCCTGTAGTTGTTTATTTGATATATTTTGTCAGAATGGTGGAAATCCGACCAACACACCATGCCTTCTTTCCTAGTGTAAATATCTCTATGGACATCAGGAGAAAAGTGTCACGGTAATTACGAAAATTTGAGAGAGAATTTTGTCCTAACATTCCAGATCCTTGCTCCTCTGCCTAGAGAAGTTGCTTCAACATCCAAGGTAGTTGAGTCCATCAACTTACAGGTCAGCTGTGTGCTTAACTCACTGGTCCAATAATAGCAAATAGACTCAAAGCCATTTCTTTTGGGGCCATGAAGCACTTGGAGAATTTAATAAAAGCTGTCATTCCTATTACAGAAAAACAGTAACACCTCAGCGTATGCCTTCAGTTTCATGGAGGCATGTATGCCCTTTTCTCCATGGTCCACTCATGTGCCCCAAATCAAGGACACACGTTCTAAAATGACCTTTAGGATTCTTTTTCTCTATGTCTGCCATGGTGTGCTCATATCCCTTTTTCAAATTCCCATATGATGCCAACTGATCCCCTAGTTTCTTGTACTAATGGTATTGGTGAATGTGGTCTAGGGGAAGTACTGAGGATATCTTGGGGACCTAAGGGTGGGATTTATAAGGTTTTCTGACATAGCACACTCACTGTGTCTTGTCACGTGATGTTTCTTCCAAGACAGCCTTGCCATTGCATTTCCCACTGTCTGTAACCACAAGCCAAACCACCTTTTCTTCATAAATTACCTGCTCTATGGTATTTTATTACAGCAGCTGAAAATGGATTAAGAAATACCTATACATTTCCATATCTAAGCTGGATTCCCCGAGAGAACTGGGCATAGGAAATGCAGCAATAGCTCTGTAAGTGAAAATGTTCTTAGTAAGATTTATTCAGAGCAAAGACCCCACAAAGACCCATTTCTGATTTTTTTTCAAACCCCAATATTTCACTCTGCTCAGGCATTTCTGTACACCCAGGCCTCCGACTTCCCTTGGGATTCTGTAAACTGCCTGAGTCATTAAGGGGTCACCACGTGTTGGTGCTACTTGCTTTGTGAGGACAAGGGCAGATTAGTGAGCTGATATACGCTGTGGTGTCAGGCATGACAGTGGGCACAGAGAGAGGGCAAGCTGGGGTGGGGGAGGCACCTGAAGACCAGGTTTTCAGGTGAGAAGGGTTATAAAGTCTCATTAAAAATGAATGCTGCTGAGAAAGAAACCTTTAAGTGGCCTCATGTGGGCTCCTTCCTAAAAGAAATCTTCCTCCAGCCAGCCTCTGGTGAGTGTGTTGGGCCACGTCCTTTTCAAGCAGCCTTTCCATTTCTTTTATTTTCTGCTGAAATCATCCCTGTTGGGTGGGGGGTGGGGGGGCTGGGATGTCATTTCACAGAAACCAACTTCCCAGCCTTCGCATCAGGCCTCTGCAAGAGAGAACATTCGGTCAAGAGTGTTTCAATGTCCCTATTTTATGCAATACAGTGTGGGACAAGGTCCATCGCGCGGGTCTTTGGGGATTGGTGGGAATGCTTTCATTCGTCACAGCTCGTATTTGGCCTTATAGGTATTTTAAAATTTTTATTTGCTAGTTCTCCATTTTGTAACCATAGGGATTTCATTGTGAAAATGTTTATGGAGACCTAATATTAAGGAAAAAAAAATGTTCTGTTGATTCAGTCTGGGTCAGGTGTTTTCCATATGCTCGGCACAGAGACCAGTCAGCACGAGCTGTGCAGTGAAATCAGACTGGGTCCATGGCATCCTGATCATAGTGGTGGCATCTGTTCATAGAGGAATCACAGGCATAAAGTACCCCTGACATTCATGGCAAATAGGAGAGGTGCAAAGACCCCTGAAAACTTGCCATGCAGGACCCAGCTAGAAAAGACCCAGGACGCTTCTTGAACAAAGTGATAATGTGATTCTGAAGGGGGAGTAGCAGGAAGTGGGGCTGGGGAGGCAGCCAAGCAGAGAAGAAATCTTAGCAGGGGTGGGAAATGATAAAATAAACATCCAAGAGTCACGGAGCAAGTGTGAGTACTCAGTCTATGTTAAAGAAAAGGACTAATAACATCAGGAAATTGATGCACATAAAATCTGGGCTTGTGGTTGTCATTCATGGGTGAGAAATCATGAGAGGATAATGCAAGGTGGGAAGGAAACATGGGTGGCTTAATCTGAATTGTAACTCAGTTGTCCCTGGTATTCTCAAGAGCTTGTTTCCTAGGACTTCCAAGTGTCCCCAAATCCATGGATGCTCAAGTCCCTTCTATAAAACAATACAGTGTATGAATAAAGCCTATCTATTACCTCTTTAAAAAATTATTTATTTATTTATTTGACAAGGAAAGACAGGAGAGAGAGAGGGAAAGAGAGAGAGAGAGAAAGAGAGAGAGAGAGAATGGGCACTCCAGAGCCTCCAGCCACTGCAAACGAACTCCAGACACATGCGCCCCTTGTGCATCTGGCTAATGTGGGTCCTGGGGAATCAAACCTGGGTCCTTTGGCTTTGCAGGCAAACGCCTTAACTGCTAAGCCACCCCTCTAGCCCCTCTTTTCTTTTATTTTTATTTTATCTATTACCTTTTACATGCTTCATCATCTCCAGACTGCTTAGAATATCTAATATATGTAAATACTATGCAAATAGTTATGCTGTATTACTTATGGAATAATGACAAGAAATAAAGTGTATATACATGTTCAGCTATTTCTCCACAACATATATATGCAAGCAGAGAGAGAGGGAAAGAGAGAATATAGGCCATCCAAGGATTCTAGCTGCTGCAAATGAACTTTAGATGCATGTGCCTCTTTTTGCATCTGGCTTTACATGGTGTTGCAGTCAGCTATATGTTGCTGGGATGAACTTCCAAACCAGGAACAGTCTATGTGAGGAAGGGATTTATTGAAGTTTAGAGATCTGGGGGAAGTGCCGTAATGATGGAAGAAGCTGGCCCCTGTCACAGATCCACGCAGAGAGAAATACCACCACCAGAATCATAAGTACACACACTCTAGCAACCCCAGGCTGAGCTCCAACACTCTGCATACTTTATGTAGGAATTCAGATCTGCCTCCAGTAACACCTTAGGGCTGGATCCCAGGATCTGCCCATAGTAACACTTCCCTCCAGCCAAGTTACAAGCTTGAATAAAACTCTTGAATCTATTGTGAGACATCCATTAAAACTACCACATTCCACCCCTGGCCCTGAATAAATTCATAACCATCTCACATTGTAAATTGTATTCATTCCAATTTTAAATGTCCCTATAATTTGTACCAACTTAAGATGGTTTAAAATTCCCAAGTCTCATCTGAGATTTAAGATTGTCTCTTAGCTGTGAGTCTTGTAAAATAAAAGCAAGTTATATATCTTCAACATATAATGGCACAGAGTAAATAGTTGCAATAGCTATAAGGCATAACAAGGAGAGACTGGGCCAGTGCAACTCAAACACCAAGCAAACATCAAATATCTGCAGTTCAAGTCTGATATCTTAACCAGTGACCAACAGTCTCCAGATTTTGTAATTCTTCTCTTCCAGCTGGGCTGAGTGGCCATGGAAAACTTCTATCCCGAGCCAATAGCACTCCATGGCAGCCCTTGAACAGTTCTAGTATATCAAAAACATCTTTAGGTCTCCATGCAAACCATGGTCCATCTTCAAATGGCTTCACCAGCCTCTTTATCAGGGTCATCACACCCTGACTCGTGTCACATCTCAGCAGCAGTTCCTGGAACTGTGCACTTCATGGTGCACTCAACACATTTTTCATGCTTCCAAAACCAATGCCAAGTATGCAGGACACAGTCATGTTGTTAATTCAGGGACAAAATAAATTGTGACCTTGAAGAGCAGGTTCCTTTCTTCCAGTCAAATCCTTTCAAAAGAGTTTGCATTCCTATCTCCTTAACAATAGCAGCTTCAGCAACCAGTCTCATTAGGAGTAATTTTAAACTTGATTGAGTTTTTCCAACTTTAAATCTTAAATTTCACACTCTCTAAGCATGGGAAGCAGAATATAGCCAGCCCTTCTACCAGTAGCCCAGTTCAAACAAAGTACTCTGCAGTCTTTCCTTCTCCTTAGAAAGCTCAAAAGCAAAGCCTCCCAATACAATTCTCTCTGCACTCAGCACTTTCAAACTCTCACCACAATAAACCATAAAACTTTGCTTACTGCTCTGGAAGGCTTCTTCCGTTGCAATACATTATGACTACAAAAAGGCCAAAAGACTACAGAGTTCAGAGAAGACTTACTGGAGGTGGCAGCAGAGAGATGATATAGATGCAGAGAGAGTCACTGTAAGCAGGTAGATAAGATATTAATAATTAGGGGACTCAAAGTGCTGAGAAGTAACAGTTGAGCACTCAGCACTAAAAGGGCCATCTCCATCACACCCCCAGGGCTCAGGGATCATTGTGAATGAGTAGGTGGAAAGAATGTAAAAGGCCCAGGATGGAGGCCTAGGTCCATTGAGACCAGGTGGAACCATTGAAATGAGGCTCGCTCCAGATAAACGAGCAGATGGATTGATGTTGGGCTGAAGCTTCTGTGACTGTGTGGTGTTGTCTGCCTGTCAGGCCCTTGACATATTCAGCGGGTATTCAGATGACAGATGGATGTACATGTTAGGTAGCTGGTCAGATAATCACAGACTTGATGATGGCTGAGGATAGACCCCTTCCTTATCATCAGCGGCTTGCAACTTCAAGAACAGATGCTGCAGGCCTTTCACTACTGGTCAGAAGAATGGGATCTGAGGCTTGCTTGGTAGAGTGCTTGCCTACAATTTGCACAGTGCCCAAGACTTGATCTCCAGCACTGGTCCATAGCTGTAAAATTTCCTGAAGCTAAATCTAAACTATGTAACCAGGCGATGGTCCTTCATTTGCTTCCAAGATAGACTCTTCTCCTTGAGGTGAGAGCTGAGCCGTGTACAGACCTGAAATTTCCAGCTTCTCACCCGGAAGTCCTTTCTTATGTTCCTTTTTGTCTTTTTAAAATTGAGAACTTTAATATATGGACATATGGTAATTTGATCATGTTCTTGTCCCTTCATCCCTTTTTGTCCTCCCTCCCCTGCCTCACCCCCTGAAGAGCCCCCTCTTTCAAGGAAGTCCTTCGGCTTTGTTGTATTGTTCCTTATTTCCTCCTCTGTCCTCCATGTCAAAATGTTCATAGTCTCAGAACCAGGTTGGTCTTGTGGAGTTACAGTAATCACTATGTGGTCATGAATGTATCAGTCAGTTTAGTGTTCCCAAGTATGCCTAAACACCTTGCGGCTCTTACATTCTTTCTGTCACTTCCTCCACAATGTTATCTGAAATCTTTTTTAAAATCTTTAAAAAATTTATTTATTTATTTTTTTATTAGAGAGGGAGAGATACAGAAATAGGCAGGTAGAGAGAGAGAATGATTGTGCCAGGGCCTTCAGCCACTGCAAACAAACTCCACATGCGTGTGCCCCCTTGTGCATCTGGCTTACATGGGTCCTGGAGAATCGAGCCTTGAACTGGGGTCCTTAGGATTCACAGGCAAGTGTTTAACTGCTAAGCCATCAGCCTCTGAAATCGTTTTTAATGTTGATCTCTCAACAGCCTCTTATTTTCTACTTCGATGAGTTTTGAGTCTCCTCAATGTCTACCATCGTCTCCGTAGAGACAATCCCATGGCTAGCTGTGAGAGATAATTTAATAACTGCCTCTACAGTGTTCCCTGAGCCCTGGCAAGCGTGATTAGATATGACTTGTCCAATGCTAGGCACTTGGCTTTCACTTCTTGTCATTGTGATGAATCTTGGGTCTCCTGGTATTTGCTGCCAGCTATAAAAGAAGGTTCTCTCTAATCAAAAATGAGGTCAGCGTTAATCAAAGGATATATATATATATATATATATATATATATATATATATATATGATGGTTTTTTATGAGGATAACATGTTTAGCCAAAGGAAATTGGAAGTTTCCCTCCAGGCATGAATTCCTTCGTGCGGTAGGGTTTTATTTTGGGGGGTTCAAATGCAAACTCCATACCTGAGATCATATCTGTTTTACCAAAAACTGAAATAAGACTATGAAGGATAATTATTAAATTATTACATTTATTCCATTTTAGGGGAGATTTGGTGGGGAAAGGAAAAGTCTGAGAACAAAAGAGTGAGGAGTAGAAACATCCACGTGGTCTAAGGGCCAAGGGGCCTAGGGAAAAATAAAAGTATCTCTTCCTACCCTGGCAGCAGCTAAGGGTGGGAAAGACAAAACCTTGACTGTGGTGAAAAGCTCTGGTGCTGAGAGATAAACAGCCCAGGAGCCAGAAAAGAAGAAAAAGCCCCAAAGCCCTCGTGAGCAGACAGGCCTTTTATTTCGGGATGGGGATGAACCTGGAAGGAGCCTGCAGCATTTGGAAAGGGCTGGGCTTGAACTCTTAGCATGCCTGACTTCTCCAGCTCTGTGGCAACTGCTTCAGACAGCAGTGCAAATGTGTGACGTAAGCAGCAGGAAATCAGTTTAAGGTTTCTCTTAGGAGCCTTTTTCTAATTATCTAATTTCCCTCTCACTCCCGTTAAGTGGGCCTTATATCCAATCAGAGAGCAGTTGACTATAGAAGTCCTTTCTACTCTGTTAATATATTTATGGCAGTAAAATTGAACTTATTAAACCATTTAACACTATTTGAAAACCTAAAAGAAAGTGAGTGATGCCTTAGAGTGAACTGCTGAGAGAAGGTAATTTCTGGATCTGACATGACCATCACCATCAGAGCACGTGGGTTGCTGTGGTTACCTACAGGATGCATGGCCTCGCAGACACGGAACTGGAACAACACAATGACAGCTAGGTTTATGGTAATCATAATGGAGCTTGTAACACTCCTCAGTAAAAGAAACGGGGAGGAGGGTCACAGGACCCTCACCTCAGGATCTACCACAACTCCCTCCTGCCTCCAAGACACATGCCAGAGTATGTGGGAGGTGTAAGGTTAACTGAAGGTGAACTATAAGTTCTGTAAGGTCATTGCCCATGGTGGGATGTGACTCTCAGGTGATCCAACCATTTTTGAGTCATGTACACTTTGGTAAGTACGGCCTCACCCATCCATCTATAAAGAAGTCCAATAAACTCAAAGGTTCACCAAGCCAGGCTTGATTGAAATCCTTTCTTTGTTACATTGTTGGCTGTCTGTGGTGAAAAGACCTTTGTGCATGTCTTCTCAGGAAACGTACCCTCACATAAGCAGAGAAGGAAAGCTACAGAATATTTTTTGTGAATTTGTTAGAGACTTTATATTGATTTCAGTTAGGGTCAATTTCTGAAGAAAAAAAAAACAAGTAGTTCAAACGCCATGATTTTGAAAGAAATGATAATAATGTGTCTTTTAAAATATGATGTATTAAAATCTTTGTTTTGCTTAATGTTTATAAGAGAATAGATTGGATTATTACTATTACTAGCATTGTATCAAGTTAAATAGTGAAACTTGAAACATAAGGGATTTCATGAGTGTCAGTTGCTTTCCATAACGATAAGCAAAACAAGTGGAACACACTCCCCAGTTGAGGAACAGTGAAAAATAACTGGATGAATTTGGAAGAAAAATCTTTAAAACTTTTGCTGTGAGGATATTTGCTGATCCAGAGAAAATAACTGAAAAACCAAACTGAAATTTCAGCAGAATAGCAAGGAAGGGGAACAAAAACCAAAGTCCACTCAATGTGAAAGCCTGACACACACTCCTTCATATTTATAGGTAATGTTAGTGACAGCAGGAGTGGAAACTGGGGACAAGTCCACAACCTGAAGCAGCCTGAGGAATATTTTTTTTCAGAGCCCTTTTAGATAGAGCAGGGAAAGAGTTCAGATAAAGTCATCATAAGAGAGTTTTTTGAAGGGCTTGAGAGATGGCTTGGAGGTTAAGGTGCCTGCCTGCCAAGCCTAAAAACACCTGTTCGATTCTCCATGTCCCACATTTAGCCTGATGTGAAGTGATGCAAAGGCGCAATGCCACACTTGCCCACAAGGGGGCGCATGCGTCTGGAGTTTGTTCACAGCGGCTGAGAGGCCATTGGCATGCCCATTCTCTCTCTCCCTCTTCCTCTCTGTCTCTCTCTCTCTCTCAAATAATTTTTTAAAAAAGAAAAAATTAGTTTATTAAGAAAAGATTTTAGGCTCACCTGTGTGAACCTGAGATAAAGTCGTTGATCATATATCAAGAAATTGGAACCACCCCTAACTGCTCCCCCACCAGCATGGACCTTTGGTGAGGCTAGAGACTATAGATTTCATGGCCCATTGACCCACTGTCAGCTAGCCAGACCACTATCTTGTTTTCTCCTTAGCAATGAATCAGCACCAACTGCATCTACAGTGGAACTTCACCTAGCACCTAGCAGAGCCAAGACCAGCCAAGCCAAGGAATATTAAGCATTGATACAGATGCTTACTAAACCCAGGTATACCAGAAATTTATTCCAACAGATAGGAACCCACTTGCAGATCCACTTCCAGGTATGAAGGCAGAACCTGTTCTAGAACCAGAACAAGATGCAGAGCCAGAGCTGGAACCAGAGCCAGACCTACACTGTTCCAGAACAGTTCTCTGAAATAGAGAAGACATGACGGAATCTGCTCATCACACAGGAACTCTCAGTGCTAAGACAGCCTTCCAGGTACTGGCAAAGAATGTGAGAGATTCAAGAAGTACTCCAGCAATTAGTGGATCTGTCCCTGGGTAATGACTATTGTTGCAATTGGGATTCTACTCTCAGTGGAGGATGGAAGGTAGAGCTTGGTACCCTGAACACCAGTCTACCACAGGAAAACAATACCTCAACCTCACTACCACTCTGTCCTTCCAGAACACACCTCAACTTTATTAACACTTAGTCCTTCCAGAACACACCTCAACTTTATTAACACTTAGTCCTTCCAGAACACACCTCAACTTTATTAACACTTAGTCCTTCCAGAACACACCTCAACCTTACTACCACTTAGTCCTTCCAGAACACACCTCAACCTTACTACCACTTAGTCCTTCCAGAACACACCTCAACCTTACTACCACTTAGTCCTTCCAGAACACACCTCAAACTTACTACCACTTAGTCCTTCCAGAACACACCTCAAACTTACTACCACTTAGTCCTTCCAGAACATTGCGATTATTCTGACTGAAAGTGCAAAGATGACCCACAAAAATTCAACCACAATCAAACTGATGCACAAGTCCCAATGCAAATGCACAAGTAGCCTAAAAAACGAAGTCAAACTTGTCTCCTCCAAAAGCTACCAGTCCCAGAGTAATGAATGGTCTCCAAAGAGAATAAACAAAATTCCAGACAAAGGATACCAAATGATTGTATCATAAATATGTTCAATCAACCAAAAATTTGATTATAAATAAAGATAGAATAAAGATAGAAAGCGAGCCCAAACAAACATCAAATAAGGAAGTCTACAAGAATATGAAAGTAGAATTCAATAGAGATGAAAATACTGGGAGAAAAACAAACTGAAATGCTAGAGATAAAAAAATTCAATAAATCAAATAAAAACTGAGAGCTGCATGTTGTGATTTTTGCAGCTGTCCACTCATGCTTGCTATGGCATTCAGAGCACAGAACACCATCCTTGCATTCCTGTCACACTCCTTTCTGCCAGTAGCAGAGCCCACCATCTTAACAGTAGCAATGCTGGTTATGCTCACCAAGACAATGGTTCTTTCATATCTTCTTATAGATTGGCATGAGTAGCCCAAAATGAACAAGTTGCAACCATAGTCTTGTTTATTTGAATGATTGCTATGAATATTTGTCCATTTGTCCTGGGAATCAGAATGTCTAAATCACATAAATCTATCTAAAGTTACAGGAATAGGAATCCCACGGGTCTTTAGGACTGGTTATGAGGAAAGCTACCCCACTCTAACCTTTTGGTTTCTGGTCTCATGTAGTCTGGCTTTCATAAGTAACGAATACCTCATATATTCACCTTATGACATAGTTACATTGCAATGAGAATGCTCCATGTTGATCCCAAGGAGGGTCTCAGCCATGCCAGACTTGTGCCTCAGCTTTTCACTGAAAGACAGCATCAGTTACTTTCTCTTTGTTGTGAAAAATACCTGATGAGAAACAACTTATGAAAGCCAAGGATTTAATTTGACTTGTAGTTCCAGAGAGCAGAGAGCATCATAGTGGGGAAGGAATGGTGGGCTGAAGCAGAAAGCTCCAGCACCATGTTCTCACACCACCACACCAGAAACAAGTGGAGAAAAAGATCAGTGTTGATGGACTATAACATCTCAAGTCCAGCCCACAGTGACATACTTCCTGCAGCAAAGCTCTACCTCCAGAAGGTTCCACAACCTTTAAACACCCCCACTTTGCTGGGGATAAAATGCTCAAACCCATGAGGTTGTGGTGGGGAGAGGCACATTTTACAGTCAAACCATCATAGCGTTCACTCAAAACTCCCTAAACCTGGTGACCTGAGGGCACGGGTTATGCGTACCACAATCATGTGCCCATTGTCTCATTTCATTGCTATCTCTGAGTGAACAGCTATGCAGTTGCTATTGACTCAAACAGCCATATGCATTGTACCCATTCCAATAGGTCCTTCTGGCATCTTCTCCCCCCAAACTTTGCCTTTGATATTTTCATCTTATACTTCTTGACTTCTGATCGATTCGACGTATCCACCAGTGTTTGAGAGTCCTTTCTTTGGACCAGTTCTTCCACACAAGCGAGGTGAGCACAATATTCCTGTCCACCAAGAGGGTTTCCTCTCTTCACTGTACGCAAGGGCAGTTCCGAAAGGTATGGCTGTGGGTTGTAAATGACCTGCCTTTGAACTCCACACACCTGGGAGTAGCTGGGTTAGTAGAGATATGTGACAGTGGTGTGCAGACCACCTGTTTATGCAACACACTTTGTAGACAGGCTTGGCCCAACTCCAGATGTACACACCTTCCTAAATGATAGATTGCTGCTGACCCATTGGCTGGGCTAATGCCCTGTTCATGCCAGGTGGGTAGCTTCTGTCACACCATCTTTTGATGTACACTCTCAGTCTCTTTCAGAGCCCCATGACAGGTCAGAGGCTACTTTTTGAATAGCAGTTCTCTGACACAGATGACATGACTACACTCCAGAACTCTTGGGTTCTGCAGATGCCTCCAGTATTTATATGTCTGAGAGTCATTTTCTATCCCAAGTATCCAGAGCATTATAGGCTTTGGTGGATCATTAGGTCCAAGTAGATGGGCAGGCTTCAGAGCTATTTCTTCCTCGGGCCCACTTAAAACATGCAGCTTTCTGAACCATCCAATCAATGAATCAGAACAGGAGCTCCATGTGTGGTGCTTGAGATCTCCAGATAGCCAAGATGCTTCCCCGACACTGTGCTCCTCTCTCGGAAGTGCGAAGGGCAGCATCTTGCCTTTTCCCTCACAGAGGATGTCCCGGTGTGCTCTAGACTTTCAGTTCTAGAACCTTGATCATCTCGGTGTTTGTTTCTTTCACTTGTGTTCTGGTATGCACATGTCTCCTCAGAGCACTGGGAGTACCTGGCACTTCCTGCTCCACAGGTCTGATGAACATGGCACTAGCCATGCAGCAAGCCAACATGATCCTGAGTAAAATGTCCAGATGATCAAGTCCTGTTGGGTTAAATTATCACAACAATGGGAAATATGCAAACCTGTTTGTACTGGGTTATTCTGAAATTATTTTAATCCCTTTCAGGTGGGCACAGAAAATAATATAATTGCCAAATTAGTATCCACTTTACCAAGAGCAAGGCATATATTGATTTAATTCTAAACCTAGTAGAAATGTCATAGTCACTCAACTATAGTTGGGAATGTTTCTCGGTGAAGTTTATAGGCGCCCCATCAGCAGCCATGATCTGTCATATTTCTGCAAAAGCCATATGGCTGAATTACATGGAGATATAATAAGAACCAGCACCCCCGCATGTTTTAAATCTCTGAGGGCGGCTCCAATCTCAGACGTTCCGTTGTGTCTGCATTATCACTTCTGAGGTATTATCTTCGTGAAGGTGAGGCACTTCCAGGGAGTTGCCCCTGGCTTTGCCTACCTTGTTAGAGCTCTTCCCTTACCAAGAAACCAATATGAAGGCTCTTCCAGATACTATGTATGTCTGTCCCAAGTGTGCAATCAAGGACTAAGGAAATAAGCACAGAGTGGGTCCATAGTCATGTTGGATTCACTGGGAGATGTGTTTCAACTGGACTCCACTCATCGCCAGCTCTCTGTGTCGATCCTGACAAGGTGCCATGTTAATGTTTGGAGTTTTAAGGCCTCCACATCCAATCAGAGCCTTGTAGAATAGCTGTTAAAAACAAACATCAAACCCTCCCTCCTCCCCCATATCTATTTCCTCTTGTCGCAGCAATGAGTCTTTAAGGGGAAATTGTGATGGTAGGTATTAATATTCTTGCTGTTTCATCACTGGGTAGTTCTTCAAGGACACATCCTTGATATCAAGGGCCCTGGCCTAGCACCCTAACTAGGTTCTTCCAGGAAAAATTCTCCTGTTTTGTGCTATTAAATACTTTCTAGATTCTATAGCTCTTAAGGCAAACAGTCTCTTTCTTATCAGACAACGGCCAGCCCTTCCCTCTTGTGCTATGAGAATAGTTTATTCTGGCCATTGTTCTGGAAGCAGTGAGGGGAGGTAGGACGAGATCGTGAAGAGGATAAGTGACATGTTGCAAGACAGGTAGCTCAGGTTAGCCATGTGTGTGGTCTCCAGACAACGAGAAGCTGCTCTCCTCCAGTGAGAGCGAGGCCGACACTTGTGTGAGTTCAAGTAAATCTGGGAGACTTAAGGTTCTCAAGGGCATCTGCCCAACATTCTCCATGTTAGGACTCATGTTTCTCCCTTCCACATCAAGGCCCTGACTTTAGCGTAGATAACAATCAGATAATGTACCCGATTATTAAGTGTAGTCTGTCCTCATTTTATAAGAGACAAAGGTTTTTCCAAACAGTGCTTCAAAGACTTCACACCAGACCTTGCAGCTAATAACTATCATTTTATTTTGGGGGGGTTGGCTTCTGTGCTCATTAACAACAGACACTTCCACTGCTCTTCATAATTATCATTGTCTATAAAAGTTCCTCATTCTATAACTATTGCCAAAGTCAGTGTGCCCCTTCCACCTGAACCGCACCCCAACCCTCCCAAGGTTAGAATTTTAAAAGTGATGCCACTCCGTATCATTAGCATACTTGTGATCTAATTGGTCAGCAAGCCAATTGTAGAGTCTCATTCCACTGGTCTTCTCAGGATCACACTTGTACTGAATGTTTTAGATAGGCAAAACGATTAGCTTTTGCTATATTGTGAATGACATCAAGATTCAGTGATTTTCAGCTAGAACCTTCTCTTTTTTTCTCATGACCATGTGGGTCGGCCAAGCAGGCTGGGCTTAGCTGGGTGGGTTTTCTAGCTTTGGTGGTCTACCTGTGCTTACGATCAGCAATGAGCCCGTTGCATGTTTGCTCTGCTGATCTCGGCCAAGCTCTCAGTCTTGGAGAACTGAAACAGCTTGCTCTGGCTTTTTCATTGCTTTTGCCAGGCACTCTCAGATTTTTAGCCAAGCAGAGGCATCCGCTCATGGGAACGAGCAGAAGCATGGCATTAACCTTTAGGCCTTGGCTCAGAGTTGGCACACTCTGTCTTCAATTGCAGTTCTTACAAGAAAACATGTTGCAAACTCAGCACCAGGTCACTGAGTGGGCAGTAGTTTTCATCTTGTGACTGGAGAAGTTGTAAAGTCACATCACAAAGGTGAAATGGTGATGGGAAAACTGTGGCCTTTTATTTATTTATTTTTATTTTTTGTTTTTGTTTTTTCAAGGTAGTGTCTTGATCTAGCTCAGACTGACCTGGAATTAACTATGTAGTCTCAGAGTAGCCTCAAACTCATGGTGATCCTCCTACCTCTGCCTCCCAAGTGCTGGGATGAAAGGTGTGCACCACCACTCCCAGCCATTTTTAATTTTTTTTTTTGCCACCAATCAGAGTTTACTTTACCATCACTAGTCCATGTTCAGCCTAAGAAGTGGTTGTAAGCAATTGATCGGAGAGGTTGTCCTAAGGATTGTAGCAAGAGACCAAGGAAGTGAGACAGGTACCATGACAGGGCACACCAAGATTATGTTCATGGGATGCTCATCATTGTGAGGACCCAAGCTCCATGGTGTGCACAGAGCTTGTTTCCGAGCTGACCAGTGAGAGGAGAAGGAGCTGGGACTTTGAGACACTACTTCCTGTCCACCATTGGTTGTCAACGCTCCTGAGGTGCTGACTCCTAGGAGCTTCTGGTTCTTAGCTGCCTTTAGCTGAACAAGCTTATTTCCATGAGAAAGCTTGCATGTACTTCTAAAGGCAGCCTCTGAGTGTCAAGGAATAAAACGGTGAGTTCTAAGGGACAGGAGCTGAGTACTGACAGTGACTTGCGAATGGAAAAATGACCACAGGGCTGGAGGGATGGCTTAGCAGTTAAGGCATTTGTCTGCAAAGCCAAAGAACCCAGGTTTGATTCCCCAGGACCCATGTTAGCCAGATGCACAAGGGGACACATACATCTGGAGTTCATTTGCAGTGGCTGGAGGCCCTGGCGTGCCCATTCTCTCTCTCTTTTTCTCTCTCTCTCCCTCTGTCAAATAAATAAATAAAAGAAAAAAAAAGAAATGACCACAATATTTGGCCATTAGATGGCCACTGAGCATCCTGACAAGGGACATTGTATTGCCATAGTGAGAACCAAAGCCCGTTTAAAGTTTAAAGTTGAGTTCTTGGCAAAAAGCAGTTTCCATGGTATGGTAGCAACAGAAGCTAGTTTGAAGTGGGAGAAAGGAAATGATCACAGGATTTTGCCATCTAATACAGCTGGTCACCCATTAGCCCTACTCAGTCTTCAGTCTTCAATTCTGTCCCTTTCTTCTTCCAGTTCTGACTTCCCCAGCGTATCTTCAACAACAAACAATTCAAATTCTGGTGTAAGTCAAAAGGAATTCAATAATCTCATTGTCAGGACATGGTGGCACACACCTTTAATCCCAGCATTTGGGAGGCTGAGGTAGGAGGATCTCTGTGAGTTTGAGTCCAGCCCCTAGACTACATAGTGAATTCCAGGTTAGGCTGGGCTAGAACGAGACCCTACCTTGAAAAAGACAAAACAAAACAAAACAAAACAAAACAAAAAAACTCCTTTCTGGGCTAAAGAGATGGCTTAGTGGTTGTGTTTAAGGCACTTGCCTACAAAGCCTAAGGACCCAGGTTTGATTCCCCAGTAGCCACATAAAGTCAGATGCACACGGTAGTACATGAATCTGAGGTTCGTTTGCACTGGCTGGAGGTCCTGGTGCCCATTCTCTCTCTCTCTCTCCCTACCCCCCCTCTCTTTGCAAATAAACAAACACATTTTTTTAAACTCTCATTGATGATTGACAGCCTGTGGCTTCACTGGTTACCGTGTTTGTCCCCCTTCCTTAGCAGCAATTCAAACACCGCTGACGCTCAAGGGCAGTGACAAGAGGGAGGAGCAGCGCTTCCTCCAGTGAGCTTGCCTGTGAACTCTCTGTGGGCGTGTGGCATGCCAGAAATAGAAGAGTACTCCCAGTGACTTAGGATTGCAACAGAGGGAAACGTGAAATTGCTTCTGCAGCTCTTCTTTGCAAAACGGAGCCCCTTCAAAGCATGAGTGTTTTTTCCCCTTTGCTGCTTATCTCTTTCCTAATTCATGTAAGATTCTCAGTGGCAAGGTCAAGTCAGGTGGCTTTAGTGAGCTTGGCTGCAACATGGACCAGCACTGGCTGGCATATGGGCAAGGCACCTTATCCTGGTTAGAGCCCGTTCAGTTACAGGGGCTCAAATGAGTAATAGTATGTTGGAACAATTTGAATGTGGGTATTATTTTGATTTTCAAGTTCAGCTGGCTCACTGATGGCTTGGTGGAACTTCGCTTCTTATTCTCATGTAACAGGGAGTGCCTGCTCTACTGATAGCCCCCCTCTGCACAGTGTTGCCTCTTCTCTTTCTCTTTTTACTCGGAATATGATTTGTTGCTTCAGTTTGAATAGTAGGATGTGGGGCTGGAGAGATGGCTTAGTGGTTAAAGCATTTGCCTGCAAAGCCAAAGAACCTAGATTCAATTCCCCAGGACCCATGTAAGCCAGATACACAAGGTGGTGCATGCATTTGGAGTTAGTTTTCAGTGGCTGGAAGCCCTGGGATGCCCATTCTCTCCCCCCCTTCCTCTTTCTCTCTTAATAAATAAATAAATAATTTTTAAATAGTCGTATGAGAATTAGTTTGTCCAGCTAATGAAATAGCCTAAAGTCTAGTTATCCCATATGGAAAGCCTGATATATTTACTATAGCCTAGAGAGTAACATTAATTTTTTATTCTCTAGATGTGATTATAACTTTTATCAAATCTTTGCTTTTCAGATTCTAAGCAATAAACTCTATTGGAAATAAATTTCATAGTAGATGTGTTATTTGATATGCACAAAGCTTTCTGTTTAAGATGCATGTTTTGGAACATTATAGCTTACAGCTGCTGAAGCGTTGAGCTAACTGAAGCATGAAGCAGGTAGCTGGTATGGAGAATGCAACCTTGGGTTCAAGGTCGAGTACCCCCCACCCCTGACCAGCTCTTAAACAAGTCATCTTCTGTTTTGAGCTAACATCAGTGTGCTCATCCTGAATCAGAGCACAACCAAAATATATGTCCCTTATATTTCTCAGGATTATTACAAACGGGGGGCAGAAGCTGAATCCTGTTTAACTTGTAGCCATGTCATTGTTACAAATGCTATATAATTTTATATATGCTATATTAAATGAACATGGAAACACCTTGCAACCTATGAACTAATATACTTATGTAATGGAATTCACAAAATGCTTAGTGATCTAAACCCTTCGTCTTCTTCCTTTCCCGTTTTCTCAACTTCAGTTAATTTTCTTCCTCCCTCTTCTTCTCCTCACTACACTATGTAGTCTCAGGCTGGCCTTGAACTCACCACGATCCTCCTGCTTCTGCCTCCCGAGAGCTGGGATTAAAGTGCTTCTTGTTTTAATAATAAAAAGTGCTTGTCTGAAGGAGTTGAAGTTTGTCTCCAATACCTAGCATTAGTGTGACCCTGGCTAAGAGAACTTGCCCTGCTACTGGCTTTCATACTTCATTTATTCATCCACTTGTTCAGTTTCATTCACCATATGGTTCTGAGTTTTCGGAGATACAGAGTTGCCTCTGTGCTTGCTGTTGAGGCACAAAGATGTGGTCCACATCTGTGAACAGTTTTGTTCTAGAGATTCACAAAGCTCTGATAATTGCCACATCCTGACTACTTACCAAGAAAATATGAAATAGGATTTCTTCCCTGACCAACAAATTCTACAGCAGTAGGACATTAAGAGAAACTAGTAAAATGTTCTGTTTCCTTGGAAATTGATCTGATCAGAAAGGAAAGAGATAGGCACAGGGATCGCCTAGATGGTGGACTATTGTCCTCTAGAAAGGAAAGAGATGATAGGCACAGGAATCACCTAGATGGTGGACTATTGTCCTCTAGAAAGGAAAGAGATGATAGGCACAGGAATCGCCTAGATGGTGGACTGTTGTCCTCTAGAAGGAGACATGTTTCTTTAAGAGGAAAGGGCGCCCACATGGTGACTGGACATCAAGTTCATTGTTGTCTTGCTGTTTCTTTGTGTTTCTTCTGAGAGGATTATACCATGTCTACATGTGTTGTCTTTCTTCTTCTGACACAAGAGATAATACTCTATGGATGCTCTTTCTTTGACACTTTTCATGAACATCATGTGATTTGATCATAACAACCTCCCACTGCTCTCTTTGTCCTTCCTCCCTCTCCCTTCCACTAAACTTCTCCTTCTTTCCAACTAACTCCTTTCAGTTTTTAAATATATATTTTATTTATTTATTTGAGAGAGAGAAAGAGGCTGAGAGAAAGAGAGAGAGAGAGAATGGGCATGCCAGGGTCTTCAGCCACTGCAAACAAACTCCAGATGAATGTGCCCCCTTGGACATCTGGCTTACGTGGGCTCTGGAGAATTGAACTGGGATCCTTGGCTTGCAGGCAAAACCCTTAACCCCTAAGCCATCTCTCCAGCCCCTCCTTTCATATTTTGATGACTTTTTTTTTTTGCCTGCTTCCATCACCCATGTCAAAATGCTGATGAGCTCAATATGGTGGCAGTCTTGTGGGGGTAATGACAGCCACCACCAGCTCATGAGGTAAGCAGCACTTCGTATCCAGAACATAGTGTCCCCAAAAGCTCCTGCCCATCCTCTGGCTCTTACATTGTTTCTGCCCCTCTTCTGAAGGGTGTGCTCTCATTTAGTACTGAGCACTCAGACGTCACTATTCTCAGCCCTTTGATGAGTTTCGAGTCTCCTAGTATTCATTGCCATCTGCAAAAGGAAGCTTCTCTGACCAAAGGTGACAGCAGTGTTATTCTATTGGAATAAACACAATACAAATATTGGAAGCACAACATATTCTTTAAGTCAACTAATAGTGATGGACTCTCCTATGGTCCATGAATGACTTTGCCAACCAGAGGTTTTTAACTAGGTTTTCAGTATCGAGTCACGAATTCCCTCTCACAGCATGGGTCTTAGATCTAATCAGTGAACAGCTGGTTACTCCATAACAGTCATGCTCCTGTTGCACCAGTGTCAAGCTCAGTTTTGATAAGGACCCAATGGCAGTTAGTCTGTGTCACAATGGTGGGAGGATGTACAGGCAAACGGCCATATCTAGCAATGAGAGGCATAGAGAACTAGGTGGGACTAAGCTTAATCATTTTGTAATAAATTTTTCTGAAGAACTCACGGGATGACATGAGAACTATATTCACAGAGTAAGTGCGGTGACTTAGGGACTTCCCACTAAACCCCACCTCTCGCTTCCATTGCACCTCACGGTCTCTCTGTCTGGGGAACAAATCTCCAAGAAGATGAATTCTTAGGGAGAAACCCATGATATCCAAGCATTCAGTGAGGTCCTGGACACCAAATCATATCAAGAGGGTGACGTGTTAGTGATTCGCGCCATTTGATTTTATTTGATTACATCTCCAATGACAAAACCCAAATGTGTCATGAAGATAAACTAATCAAAGAGTATGTGAGGAGGGGCGTGGGGGCCAGGGACGCCCTACTCCAAGATTATCCCCTTCGGGTTTCTTTATCTTGGACCCACAATAAATTTCAGACCTGTTCTCCCCCCTACCCCTTTTGAGACAAGATGCTATTTCCAGCCTCTCTGAAGCCATGGGCAGACTCTGTTTGTCATTCTGTACGCAAACATGAGGTTTTCATGTATGTCCCAGTTTCTTTTTTACAGGTTGAATGACATTCCGTTGTGTGAACATACCATGATTTATGCTCATCCATTAGTGGACACTTAACATTGATTCCATGTCTTGGCTTGTAAAAGATTCTGCAGAGAACCCTGAAGTGTCTTTATACTAGAGACTGCTTAAGGTTCTAATTTCAATTCAATTCTTTCGAATAAATACCTCAAAAGATATGGAAATGGATCACACAGTAAGTTCCTTTTTTTTTTTTTTGCAGAACCATCATACCATTTTCTATAGAGTGGCTAGGTAGACTACTTTGTATTCCCACCAGCTGTGTGCAAGGGTTCTAACTTCTCTTATGCCTTGCTAACATTTGTTGTCTTTTGTCTCGTGAACTAAGCTACTGATAAAACTGGACACCTACATGCAGAAGAAGTGTGGTGGTTTGATTCAGGTGTCCCCCATAAACTTAGGTGTTGTGAATGTTAGGTCCCCAGCTGATGGCAATTTGGAAATTAAAGCCTCCTGCTCAAGTGTATTGTTGGGGGTGAGCTTAGAGTGTTATAGCCAGAGTCCCCTTGCCAATGTTTGGCATACCCCCCTGTTGCTGTTGTCCACCTTAAATTGGCCAAGGGGTGATGTTTACTCAGCTCATGCCATTGTTTTCCCCTGCCATCATGGAGCTTCCCCTTGAGTCTGTAAGCCAAAATAAATCTTTTTTTCCCCACAAGCTGCTCCTGGTCGGGTGGTTTCTGCCAGCAATGCAAACCTGACTGCAACAAAAGAAATAGAACTTTCTTTTATACCGTACACAAACATCAACTCAAAGTAGATCATAGATTTAAATATAAGCTCTGAAATTATAAAACCCCTACACAAAACCACGGAAGACAGTCTTTATGACGTTCCTCTTGCCTATGACTTCATAAATTTGACACCATAAGCACAGGAAACAACAATGAAAATAAGCCAGTGGGACTACATCAAAGGGAAACCCATGAACAAAGTAAAAGCAGCGGTGGGATGAGAGAACATGTTTAAAATGCATGCATCTGATAAAGTGTTAACCTGAAAAACATATAAGAACTCCTGAAACTCAACAGGACACACATACTAACCTGATAAAAATGGGGTGATACTTGAATAGACATTTCTCTAAAGAAGTTGTACAAATGATCAACAGCTATATGTAAAAAAAAAAAAAAAAAAAAAAAAAAAAAGCTCAACACCCCTACTCAACAGAGAAATGCAAATCAAAACCATGAGATGGTCCACCTCCTAGCCCAAAGCATCTCCCTTCACTCAGAAACCACTAAGACCTTTTTCCCTATCCTGTATCCTTGGAAGCACCAAGCACAGCACAGTGTGTGTGGTTCGTTGTTCAATGTGTTGCTTTCTGATTGCTTTCCTTGTGTGACCTATGGCTTCAGGTCTCACCTCTGCAGCATCCCAAACTAACTATGAATAGCGTTCTGTCAAGGCCTTTATCTGAGATGCGTTTAATTTTCATAGAGTAGTGTCTGTATGAACCCTAATCTGTGACTACTGGGGACACATGCTCAAGGAGGCATGGGGATGGGTTGGCAGTGCCAAAAGAAATGGGTAAATTAAACGAGGGTCCCAGGAAGGTCTAAAGAGTCACTTGTCCAGTGAGTGGAGCAAAAACTAGGCTGAGGGGATAAAGGCAAGGACAGCTGGAGAAAACGTAAAGAGAACTGTAATGCACCGAAGAGTGATGAGACCCCCTCCATGTGGACTCCCTCCATTAAGTCAGACTTCCTGCCATGGAGGAGAGTCAGCTCAAGTAAGCATCTAATTCTTTAAGTGCTCTTACTTCTTTGAAGCAATGTCCACTGAATTCAAAGTGCTCCAAGGTGATAAGAATAATGCTATTTTCCATCATCAATTTTATTCTTGTTGCAATGAAACCATTCCAGGGAGAAATGAAAGAGATGGAGGGGGCAAGGTAAACTCAATTACCATCCTTCTGGGTGGGTGTTCTGCAAGGGGCTCTGTTCCTTTGTAGAAGAGCAAGCATTTTCAGAATGGAATTTCTTGTTTGATTTCTTCCTATGACTCGGCCTACTCATAGTTTTTATCCATTGGAGAAAAAGCAGTGAAACAAAGAACAGGAAATTTCACCATGCTGCGCTGCATAGCAGGAACTGTTGAAATGGTTGTTCTGGCAAGAAACTACATATCACACTGACCACAACTCAGTCTGGCATCTTCAGTTCCTCTGCAGAATGATTGCCCAGAAAAGAATTGGACTTTAAAGATCACCAATTCCATAATGAAAGAAAATTATGAAAATAACTTATTAGACTATTTAGTTAAGAGCTATGTATGGTGTAGCACATTTAATTTTTATAACTGCAGGAAGTTCAAATAGCTAACATCCTTATTTTACAGATAAGAATGTGAGGGTCAGAGAAGGAAATTGGCAGAGCTGAACAGTGGACACCAGAGACTAAGATCTTGAATAAATGTCATCTGTCCTATTACATGCAACGCCCCCCCCCCCCACCATCTATGTACAGAAAGCAACCTCCCTAGGTATCTAGTGAAGAATGAAAAATAAATAAGACAATTCCAAGATCATGGAAGCAAGTAAAGAAGCTTAAAAATTCCATAATCTCTACGAATCACAAGCAAATTCTATCTGTAGATTCGTACCTGAAATCAGTCAAAAGCCCAGCAGATATGATATTATCCCAAATCATCATAAAAATGAAATCTATTCTGAAAATAAATCTCTTGTTATTAGACCAAATCCAGATGTCATAGGAGGGTCACGTGGACAGAGAGCAGGGGGATTTCCCAGTTAAGGTCATAAGCAGAGTAGGTTAACTAGTGCTGCTTCATGAAATTTCTATGAAATGGACTTGTTCTCTGTTTGCTTGTTCACCATCATAGCTGCTATTGACATGTGATCTCTGTGCCCTTGAAATGTGGCTAGCATGACTGAGGAACTGTATTTTAATTGTGTTTAATTTTAATTAGCATAACTGAAACGGCCACATGAGGGCTCTGTATGAGGCAATGCAGAAACTGAGAACGCCAGGATTTTTTTCCAGAGTTATGTTAAAAAAAAAAAAAAATCTTGGTGAATGAATTTAGCACCTAATCTAGTCTTTATCACCATGGGATTTTCTCATTCTTTCTAAAAGGTGCAGAGCTGCATTCATATAAAAGTCTTACCTAAATTTGAACAGAAAGGGGAAAAGCCATAATCCTAAGGTACTCAAATGTTTGCCAAAATCAAACTGAAAGGGTGTTAAGACATGGCCCTTGCTGGAATGGGAAAAGCCTACAGGGAATTGATTCTTCACTGGAGATAAGCCACAGCTGCAAAGAAGTGAGTGTGCAAATTCATGTCCTGAGCCAGCAGGGCAGACAGTGGAGTGATAAAAAGAGCTATCGCTAACTGCTTTTGGAGGGTGTGCAGAATGTCAGAAATGTATATGGGGCGTGGAAGGAACTAGAAAGAAAGAACAAGCCTTTATGCCACCCAGTCTCCTCCTTAATCCCGGCCTCTGAGTGGCCCTGTGGAACCAAGGAATATATTACATCTTTTCTTCCTGGAATTGGGGCTGGTAGGAGGCTGTGAGTCCCCACCTGCATCTACATCAGAGCATCTCTCTTGGGCCCAGTTCTTTCTGGCTCCTCCTTCCCGGACCTGTCTGTTGCAGGAATGAAGTGTGACTGCGCAGGCGCAAAGCTGGTTCTTACACAGCTGGAGAAGAATCTCCCACTGGGGAGGTGGCTTGCACACACGCATAAGCTAATTGCTGTCACGAGAAATCACTGTAATCATGGGAGGATGAAGAAGCTGGAGGCCAGATGTGCCTTCTGTAACGAGGGACCCGGAAGTTGAGGGGCAGCTTTTTCTGTGTCACACTGACCCGAGAAAGTAGAGACCCTGAGAAGGCTTCTGGGAAAGAGGAGGAGTGTTTGGAAAATGGTTCTTTATCAAAGCACTGGGCTTGGCAGACATGAAGCAGAGAGGGATTCATTTCCTCGTGTCAATTTTGTTCAACCTAAAATTAGACTCTGGCTAATCCTATGGAGGAAACGGTTCTAGAAAACCCTTCAATGTCAGAAAGATGCATCAGACTCTGACGGAGGCTGGATGTATGGCTGTGCTGATGCTGTTCCCCAGGGCAAAGAGCCACTTGAGCAGCTACTAATGCAGGAAAGTCAAGTTGCGAGTCTTCACAAACCCATGTTGCAAACATGCAAATCCATGGTATATAAATATAGCACTCCGCCCCTCTTACCCATGGCTTCTCTGTCTATGGCTTCAGTTACCTGTGGACAACTGTGCTTCAAAAGTATCTCTGTATGTGGGGGGGGCTCTTGAGGATGAGGAAAAGACCAGCAAGGGCAGGGGGAGGGATGATGGGGAAGGCGGTGGGGGTGAACAAGAATAGAGTTTAATGTTGTGTGTATATGAAAATGTCGCAGTGTGAGCCATTTATTTGCATGCTAAGCAAAATCTTACTTTAAAAATGTATCACATTTTAAAAATGTAAGATGTGAACAATCAAGAAAGATAGAATAATACACTTAATTACAGCATAATGTAATTGTTCTGCTTTATTATTGTTTATTATCACTTAGTAATATTAATCTATTACTGTGCCTAATTTGTAGCACAGATGTGAATATTTAAGAATGAACATAGTCTCTTTAGGGTTTGGTGCTGCCTGCAGTTTCAGATATAACCTAGGGATCTTGACATGTGTCTTCCAAGGAAAAGAAAGTACTGCTGTACAAGTTCAAGGACGTTTTTCAAAGGAATCCAAGAGCAGATGGTTAAAGTCAGCGTTCTAGGATGAGGCCAGGCAGGGAGAAGGCTGAGGTACTGAGTGGGTTTAGAAGCCCCAGGAGAGCAGCTTCAGTTGAAATCTCTCCCTCCCTGGGCTCTGGCTGAGCCACACCCACCCATGGTGACTTCCTTAGTACTGGTAGGCTTTTGGTTGGAACATGATTATTCATTCTTCTTTCTTCCTAACTCAAAACCCTTGGAGACTGACTGAGTGGAGGAATGATTGCATTTGGAAGAGAGAGGAGATGTGAGGGGCCTGTGGATCTGAGACCCATTGTTGTAGTCAGCTGCACATTGCTGGGATGTACATCCAGACTAGACACAGGTTATAGGAGGAAGGGTGTATGTAGTTCAGCTTATAGATCCAAGGGGAAGTTCCATCAATGGCAGAAGAAGCTGATTCCCCATTCATAAATCCAAGCACAGAGGTGCCATCAAAACAGGCATGTGGTAGTTTGAATAGATGGCCTCCAATATATTCAGTGTTTTATTAGTTTATAGTTTGCATCTGCAGCCACCTTGCTGGAGGCAGTGTCACTGGGTGGTTCTTAAGGTGTGGTGGTGGGTTTAGGATTTCAATCTAAAGATACGCAAAGTGTGCCTAGCTGGAGCTCCTGAGGTGTGCTGTGGCTTTGCTCTCTGTGTTTGGTCCTGTGAAGAGCAGGCCAGCTTCTTCTGCCATTATGGAACTTCCCCTGAATCTGTAAGCTTCAATAAATAATATCCCTTCCTCCATAACTGTGACTGGTCTGGAAGTTCATCTCAGCGAACCTGAAGCTGTCTGCTACAAGGCGGTACCACAAACAAGCACAGATGCGCAGCACACAGCAGGGAAGCAAGCAGAGTTCAGACTCTCTGCATATCTTTAGGCTGGAAATCACATCCACCCCAAACACACGTGAGGTCTGGACCCTAGGATCCATCCCCCAGTGACGCCTCTTCCAGCCAGGTAGCTGGAAATCCAAGTTTGAATAAAATCCCTGAGTCAATTGGGGACATCCATTCAAACTACCACCCCCATGGAGTAGGGGAGAGAATGTGACAAGATGTGGAATGTGACAAATACTCCCACTTCTGTGGTCTGAACTATGACCCTTGGTGATGTCAGGCTCCTTTTTCTAGCTGCTCTTGTGGCCACTCCATGCTGGGGTCTCTCAAATCATTGACTTGTCCTGAACTGAACGTCACCTCCTCCACACCACCTCAGTGAATGTCCCTCCATCAGTTGCCCTCAAAATCCTCAGTGTCTGCTGCTTCTCCCTCCCCCTCACTCATATCGGTGATTCACCGAATCCTGGTTCGTGCGTCACTCTAGTGTCTCTTTGACTTATTTCCTATTCAGTTCGCTATTTTCATGCCTGCTGCTGCTCTGATCCATGGTACCATACCTCTGGTCCACATGAAGATAAGTGTCACTCTTCGGGTGTCCTTGCAGCTAAGGCCCCCACTCAGAGATGGCCGAGGGCCAGACTGCTGGAAAATCACAGAGGTGATAATAATATTGTCCCTGCTCACAAGCTGCTACTGCCTCCTTGGTGCACATGGAACAAACCACAAAACCCTCCAGCCTGGGTCTTAAAATGTTTCCTGTTACAGGCTGCATTGTGTCCCTGCTTCATCCGGTCTCCAAATTCCTATGGGTAAGGCCAAACCTATAGCTGTAGATCAATTCATGACCAGTTTTGAAACAGGACCTGTACAGTGGTGCTTAAGTTGGAGCGAGGTCAGTAGGGAGGCCCTTAACTCAATCTGACTGTGTGCATCATTATAAGAAGAGACGTGGACAGAGAGAGAAGCATAAGGGAAGCTCAGAGGAAGACCACGTGAGGATGCAGTCAGAGGAAGGCTGTGTGCAGGGCAAGGAGAGAAGCCTCAGGAGGGCACTGCTCACAGCTTGACTTGAACTTCCAGACCGCTGAACTGTGAGAAGATACATCTGTTATTGAAGCCACCCAGTGTGTGGTATTGGTCACAACAGACAAACAAACAAACAAGCAAGCAAACAAGCAACAACAACAACAAAAAAATCCACTTGCCAACTAGTTTCACCTACATGTTCTAATAGATTTTTTTCTAGTCTTCTCTAGTCATCGCCTCACTGGTCCTTCTGTGGTTGACGGCACTCCCTCCTTTTGTCTGCTGTAAGCCCACTCTGCATAGATTGCTGCCCTCCCCCACCTCCTCCCACACGGGCTTGCCTCTGGGTCCAGCTCACATCGTCCATCCTCCCAGACTGAAGCCCAGATGGGTGGATCTCCTTTTGCTGGGCCTGTGTCTCCAAAGGCATCCTCCTCTTCTCTCCTGCTCGAGGTTGTTAGAAAGCAAAGTGTCAAGAGAAAATACTTCTCCCAGCTTCTCTCCAGGCCATAGGCACTTAGAAAAGCTTGCCAGTCAGATGTTAGATGGCTTCTAAGAAGAAAGACCTTGAGACGTGCTGCAGATGCCATCGGAATGAGTTTCTCTGCTTTTCCACCTTTTCTTTCTTCGTCGTTCTTCCTGGAGTATTCACAGATGGGAACCTTAAAACCACAGGGGGCCATCAAAGTTGTTGCAGATCTAAAATACTGTCACCACATAAAAATGTGAGGTGATGAATATGTTAGTAAGTGTGATTAAGTATTTTCTAATGTGTTAATTATGCCCTTCATAACAATGTCTTGGTCAACATCAGACCACCTGTACAGTGGTCCCATAAGGTACTAATGGAGCTGAAAGTTCCCACCAGCTGGTGACATCATGGCTGTGGTAGTTTGAATGTGTGTCCCCCAATAGACTCAGGTGTTTTTATAAAAAGCTTGTCTCCAGGTCCAGAGGGATAGTTTAGCAGTTACGGTGTTTGCCTGCAAAGCCAAAGGATCCAGGTTCGATTCTCCAGGACCCACGTAAGCCACACGCACAAGGGGGTGCACGTGTCTGGAGTTTGTTTGCAGTGGCTGGAGGCCCTGATGTGCCCTCTTTCATTCTCTCTCTCTCTCTCTCTCTCTCTCCCTCTCTCTCGCCTCTTTCTCTCTCACATCTTTCTCTCTCTCAAGTAAATAAATAAATAAAAATTTAAGAAAAAAAAAAAAAAAGCTTGTCTCTAGCTGCCTGGCTGGAGGTGTCCCTGGGGTGGGTCTGATTTCCAGCCTAAGGATTTGCAGAGCTTGAGCTCTGCCTGGGTCCCTGCTGGGTTGTTTTTGGTTTGCTTGTTTTTTTTTTTTTTTTTTTTTTGTGCTGGTGGTGTTGGCTGCTTGCAGTGTCTCTGTTAAGATTTATGAATTGTAGCCAGCTTCTTCAGTGATTGTGGAACTTCCTCTAGATCTATAAGCATGAAATAAACCCGTCCCTCCCTTAAACTGTGTCTGGTTTGGAAGGAATTTCATCCTAGCAACATGAAGCTGTCTACAGTACATATACACATATACTTGTGTGTGTGTGAGGAAACTGCGTGGTGGCTCACTCCTATGATCCCAGTGCTTGGGAAGCTGAAGTAGGAGGGCAGGACGATTTCTGTGAATTCAAAGCTAGCCTGGACACCACAGTGAGTTCCAAGCCAGTCTAGACTATAGAGTAGTATCCTGACTCAAGCAAGTCACCCACACAGATAACTCGTCCAGCTTGGTTTATGTGTGTGACATTAACACAATGGCAAAAATCCCAAGAACACATTTCTCAGAACGTGTTAAGCAGTGCAACTGTGCATGTGTAAAAAGATCATGTTATACAGCAAAAATATTTATAGATATTTATATTTTTGTTTATTATTCCTTCACAAACCTAAGAGAAAATAGTTGATATATAAACTTTGACCAAAACTTCTTCAAAGCCTTAAAGAAATACCAGTATCACATGCTTCTGAGAGTCTTGACAGAGAAAAATGAAATCCTTCTTCATTGAAACCACTTTTTACCAGGAGTCCCTTTATTGCCAACGAAATGTGACAGAGACATAGTACCATGTTTCCAAGTGTGTCACATGTTTCCAGCTGGAGTCCCCCACACATGTAGGGCATCTCCTCTACCTATTGGAAGCTCTCTGAGGGCAGAAGGCCCCGGTTTCATTTACCTTATACCTTCCAGCACTTCCAGCTTACGGCCAGTACTCAGTAAAAACTAAAGGAATTCTCTGGGTCTTTGTGAATCTTGGCTGAGGGAGAAACCCTCTTTAGCCTCATTAGCTCCCACACGTGAGCTGTTCTGGATGAGAATGTGAAGACACAACATGTGGTGTGAGGAAGGTGAGCCCCAGGCCGCATTTGCAACAAGCTTATTTTGTGACATTCACTATTTCTGGATGAAACCATTTCATTGTGCTATTTTGACCCAAGTCTGGGTCCTTAGACAAGTCTCCATGTTACATGTGCAGGTGGGGAGAGAACATGGTTATATACTTTACTAAGTATTTGTTGTAACCTGAGAAAGCTTGGACTTTTGTTTCAGTCAGTTGGAGCGGCCACAATAAACAGCACGGAGGGCAATTTCAACTTCAATTTCAATTTCAAATAAGCATGCGTTTATTCTTCACAGTTCTGAAGTCCAAGATGAAAGCACAAGTAGGATTGGTTCCTCCGAGGCCAACCACCTTGACATTCAGCTGTGTCTTCTCCCCGTGTCTTTGCGTGGTCTTTTATTCAGCTGTGTCTTCTCCCCGTGTCTTTGCGTGGTCTTTTATTCAGCTGTGTCTTCTCCCTGTGTCTTTGCGTGGTCTTTTGTTCAGCTGTGTCTTCTCCCGTGTCTTTGCGTGGTCTTTTATTCAGCTGTGTCTTCTCCCGTGTCTTTGCGTGGTCTCTTATTCAGCTGTGTCTTCTCCCGTGTCTTTGCGTGGTCTCTTGTTCAGCTGTGTCTTCTCCCCGTGTCTTTGCGTGGTCTCTTATTCAGCTGTGTCTTCTCCCCATGTCTTTGCGTGGTCTCTTATTCAGCTGTGTCTTCTCCCCATGTCTTTGCGTGGTCTTTTATTCAGCTGTGTCTTCTCCCCGTGTCTTTGCGTGGTCTTTTATTCAGCTGTGTCTTCTCCCGTGTCTTTGTGTGGTCTCTTATTCAGCTGTGTCTTCTCCCCGTGTCTTTGCGTGGTCTCTTATTCAGCTGTGTCTTCTCCCCGTGTCTTTGCGTGGTCTTTTATTCATCTGTGTCTTCTCCCGTGTCTTTGCGTGGTCTTTTATTCAGCTGTGTCTTCTCCCCGTGTCTTTGCGTGGTCTTTTATTCAGCTGTGTCTTCTCCCCGTGTCTTTGCGTGGTCTTTTATTCAGCTGTGTCTTCTCCCCGTGTCTTTGCGTGGTCTTTTATTCATCTGTGTCTTCTCCCCGTGTCTTTGCGTGGTCTTTTATTCAGCTGTGTCTTCTCCCCGTGTCTTTGCGTGGTCTCTTGTTCAGCTGTGTCTTCTCCCGTGTCTCTGTGTGGTCTCTTATTCAGCTGTGTCTTGTCCCGTGTCTCTGTGTGGTCTCTTATTCAGCTGTGTCTTCTCCCGTGTCTTTGCGTGGTCTTTTATTCAGCTGTGTCTTCTCCCCGTGTCTTTGCGTGGTCTCTTGTTCAGCTGTGTCTTCTCCCGTGTCTCTGTGTGGTCTCTTATTCAGCTGTGTCTTGTCCCGTGTCTCTGCGTGGTCTCTTATTCAGCTGTGTCTTCTCCCCGTGTCTTTGCGTGGTCTTTTATTCAGCTGTGTCTTCTCCCCGTGTCTTTGCGTGGTCTTTTATTCAGCTGTGTCTTCTCCCCGTGTCTTTGCGTGGTCTTTTGTTCAGCTGTGTCTTCTCCTGTGTCTTTGCGTGGTCTCTTGTTCAGCTGTGTCTTCTCCCCGTGTCTTTGCGTGGTCTCTTGTTCAGCTGTGTCTTCTCCCCGTGTCTTTGCGTGGTCTCTTATTCAGCTGTGTCTTCTCCCCGTGTCTTTGCGTGGTCTCTTGTTCAGCTGTGTCTTCTCCCCGTGTCTTTGCGTGGTCTCTTGTTCAGCTGTGTCTTCTCCCCGTGTCTTTGCGTGGTCTCTTGTTCAGCTGTGTCTTCTCCCCGTGTCTTTGCGTGGTCTCTTATTCAGCTGTGTCTTCTCCCCGTGTCTTTGCGTGGTCTCTTGTTCAGCTGTGTCTTCTCCCCGTGTCTTTGCGTGGTCTCTTGTTCAGCTGTGTCTTCTCCCCGTGTCTTTGCGTGGTCTTTTATTCAGCTGTGTCTTCTCCCCGTGTCTTTGCGTGGTCTCTTGTTCAGCTGTGTCTTCTCCTGTGTCTTTGCGTGGTCTTTTGTTCAGCTGTGTCTTCTCCCCGTGTCTTTGCGTGGTCTTTTATTCAGCTGTGTCTTCTCCCCGTGTCTTTGCGTGGTCTCTTATTCAGCTGTGTCTTCTCCCCGTGTCTTTGCGTGGTCTCTTATTCAGCTGTGTCTTCTCCCCGTGTCTTTGCGTGGTCTCTTGTTCAGCTGTGTCTTCTCCCCGTGTCTTTGCGTGGTCTCTTGTTCAGCTGTGTCTTCTCCCCGTGTCTTTGCGTGGTCTCTTGTTCAGCTGTGTCTTCTCCCCGTGTCTTTGCGTGGTCTCTTATTCAGCTGTGTCTTCTCCCCGTGTCTTCGCGTGGTCTCTTGTTCAGCTGTGTCTTCTCCCCGTGTCTTCGCGTGGTCTCTTGTTCAGGTGTGTCTTCTCCCCGTGTCTTTGCGTGGTCTCTTGTTCAGGTGTGTCTTCTCCCCATGTCTTTGCGTGGTCTCTTGTTCAGCTGTGTCTTCTCCCCGTGTCTTTGCGTGGTCTCTTGTTCAGCTGTGTCTTCTCCCCATGTCTTTGCGTGGTCTTTTATTCAGCTGTGTCTTCTCCCCATGTCTTTGCATGGTCTTTTCATTGCACACCCACCCCTCATATCTCTCTTTCCTTGAAATGTCACCAGTCAGACTAAATTAGAGCCCTATAGCTTAAGTTTAACTTTGTCACCTCTTTAATCACAAAATAAGGCCACATCCAAAGGTACTGGAGGTTGGGATTTCAACACGTGAGATTCGAGGTCACACAAGTTAGCGTGAAACAACCTTCCTATGTGGCTTATGGTATTTGTGTTCAGAACATGACTAGACCTCAGGAGCATTCATGAATATCTTAACCCAAGGGGCCACTACAGACGAGCTGGGAGGCGACTCAGCTGTGCTGTAATGGGTGAGTTGTGCCTGGAATGTCCCCCCATGCCATGAGGAGAAAAAAGTTAGAACACAGGGAGCATTCTGTTGAAAGGAGGAGGACACCATATTATATTGATTTCCACTCAGTGCCCCCAACAATATTTCCTTCACTGTTTTCTAAAGGAACATTGATCATGTGGATTATTAATTGTCATTGTATAATATAAAGTTTTTATAGCCAAGTGAGTTTGAGTCAAAGAAAGAGTGTGAGAGACAGAAAGAGAGAAAAGGAAGGAAGTGAGGGAGGGAGGGAGGGAGGAAGGAAAGAAAGAGAGGGAGGAAGGGAGGAAGGGAGGGAAACAAATCTGTGCCTGACTTTTATTTATAGTTTTATTTAAAATTGTAAAATCACAGAAAAGTACCTCCCACGGCTAAGGTGCTCTCATTTTCTGGGGTGGGAACTGCGGTGAAATAGCCATGTGGGTGGCATTTACACCTGCGATTCCTGCTTTATATTGGAAATAAATTTGCCTGTTATGCGAGAAACAGTGGGAAATGAGCAGTTTTCACTGTGTGCCGTGATCTCACCTTGAAGTCATGAAGGATAAAGGCTCATAAAGCTTTGGAGTGGGAGAGAGCGGGCGGAGGCGCCTCTGCTGATGCTCTGGCTGGGAACTACCTGAGCATGCTGCAATGTCGGTCTCATGGTGATGGCACATTCAGCTTAAGGTCACGAGTCGGGCGCTGCCGTCAGCCATGGAACACAAAGGCAGTTTGCTGTCCTCATCAGCCTGTGTGAAGGGGACAATATAGGGGTAATGTGACTCTTGATGGCCATTTAGAGCTGGGACAGCGTGCCTGACCACATTTCCACATGCCTCCTTATATCTACCTTGAAGAACCACCATCTTGGTTTTCTGACTGCTCTGGGTCATCAGGATGTTTTAAAAAATATTCTGGAAATCTGTTTTCCAAAACTTCTCACCCCACCTACACTTGACTGAATGAAAGTTTGAACATATAATAAGAGTGAATGTTATGGCATTTTCTTCCCAAGAGTCCTAAAACAAACATAGTGTATACCAACTGGATTTATGTAGATTGTAAATTATTTTAGTACTCAAACTTGAAGTATCTAATTTTTAAAATTTAATTTAGTTTTATTTTTGACAGTTTTATATATGCATATAGTGTATTTTGATCATATTCACCCCCATTACCCTCTTTTATTCCCCTCCTTTCCTGCTAAACCCTCCTTACCACTTAGTCCTCTTCCTACTTTCATGTTGTGTTTGTGTGTGTGTGAGAGAGAGAGTGTGTGTGTGTGAGAGTGTGTGTGTGTGTGTGTGAGAGAGAGTGTGTGTGTGTGTGTGTGAGAGAGTGTGTGTGTGTGTGTGTGTGTGCCCCACTGAATTTAATTAGGGTTGCGTGCAAGACCATGGGTGAAGGATTATTAATTCAGCTTGGGCAACATACCAGTGTCTAAATGCCTGAAAAACATGACTCCGTGGCTCCTTCTCCCCAGCAACCATGGCATTCCCCCAACCAACACTACCACCCTTCTTCAGCTCTTACATTCTTTTTTCTTTCTTTCTTTCTTTTTTTCTTTCTTTTTTTTTTTTTTGTTTTGTTTTGTTTTGTTTTTCAAGGTACGGTCTCACTCTAGCTCAGGCTGACCTGGAATTCACTATGTAGTCTAAGAGTGGCCTTGAACTCATGGCGATCCTCCTACCTCTGCCTCCTGAGTGCTGAGATGAAAGGCGTGTGCCACCATGCCCAGCTTCGTACATTCTTTCTGTCCTATCTTCCAGGATGTTCCTGAGACTTGGCTGGTGTTGATAGAGAAGTCTTGCTTAGGGCTAGGCACACAATAGTCACTTATTCTCAGCACTTGGACTAGATGTGTATCTTTGCACACAACAGTTAGGAGAAACTTCCATCATCCCACTGTTGTGGGTACACACATGACTATTTCACAAAATAACAGTAGTAGATTCCACCCTAGGGCCAATGGCCTCCCCAGATATGGGCTTTTGGCCAGTCTTAGAACTGGATTGGTGTATTGGAGTATGAACGGTCCTTTCTTCAATTATCCACACAGAGACTGTATGTTAAGAATCTACTAGGGCCGGGCGTGGTGGCGCACGCCTTTAATCCCAGCACGCGGGAGGCAGAGGTAGGAGGATCGCTGTGAGTTCAAGGCCACCCTGAGACTACATAGTGAATTCCAGGTCAGCCTGGACTAGAGTGAGATACTACCTTGAAAAACCAAAAAGAAGAAGAAGAAGAAGAAGAAGAAGAAGAAGAAGAAGGAGAAGAAGAAGAAGAAGGAGAAGGAGAAGAAGAAGAAGAAGAAGAAGGAGAAGGAGAAGAAGAAGAAGAAGAAGAAGAGGAGAAGGAGAAGAAAGAATCTACTAGGACTGGTGTACTAGAGCCAGGGCAGGTCACTGTCTGAGAGGATCATGGGAAAACCAAAGTGACCTAGAACCTCCTAGTTAGAGCCAGGGAGTCAACAATGGATAAAATCTTCAGCAAAAAGGCAAGGTTCTTTGCCTGTAAAACACAAATAGGTTAAATAATGTCTTTTAACAAATTTCAAGTGTTTTTTATTTCAATCAAAAAAAAAGCTTGAGTTTTGTTTGGTTGTTTTGTATTCTAAAGCTACTTGGCCATAAACAGACATTGGAATTATAGTTTTTAAAAAATTTTATTTTAAAACCCCTTTTTCCTGTAGACTTTTATTTATTAATTTAATTAATTTATTTGTTTATTTGCAAGGAGAGAGAGAGAATATGGGCATGGCAAGAGCATATAGCCCCTGCAAACAAATTCCAGAAGCATGTGCCACTTTGTGCATCTGGCTTTATGTGAGTCCTGGGGAATCAAACCCAGATCATCAGGCTTTGTAGGCAAGCGGCTTAACCACTGAGCCATCTCTCCAGCCCCCAGTTGTTGATTTTTTTTTTAATGGAACTAATTTAACAATTTAGATGGGATTGGACAAAACCAATGACAGAGGGAGAGTAGAAGGGGTTGAGAAAGGAGAAGGAAAGGGGAGCCAAGCTTTACTGGGCAGAGTTTATAGGACATGGCCTGCTGTTAGTTTGAAAACATCACCCCAAGAAAAAATTCAGTTTCTAAACTCCTGAAGCCTGTGCTGTGGTGAAAATGAAACCAAGTACAGTTTGTCATGCCATTCTCCTTTTAAGTGTCACACAGGCCCAGATCTCCTCTGACATGCTCAGCTCCCACCACATGATATGGTTCAGTAAATGCTCATCATTCAAGTGAATGAATTAGAATACGTGTGTTATTGATTTCAATTTCATGTAAGGAGCCAGATACTTTTTTTTTTTTTTTTTGTAGTAATGGGGATTGAACCCAAGGCCTTGTGCATACTTTACAACACTGAGCTATGCCCACAGCTTAGAAGCCACAAAGTTAACTTTTAGAACTTACGATTTATTGGGGGCTGGAGAGATATCTTAGCAGTTAAGGCATTTGCCTATGAAGCCTAAGGACCCCAGTTCAGTTCTCCAGGTCCCACATAAGCCAGATGCACATGGTGGTGCATGCATCTGGAGTTCGTTTGTAGTGGCTGGAGGCCCTGACACGCCCATCTCTCTCTCTCCCCCGCTCTCACTGTCATAAATAAATAAATAAATGTAAAAAATTTAAAAAGAACTTATGATTTATTGAAATAGCTACTTCCTGCTTCCATAGTTAACAGCCCATTTATTTTTATTTATACACGTGAAAGTTTCTTTGTTGCATCTGATAACCTAAAACTTATGCATTTTATTCCTCAGAGGGACTGCTTCCCCAAGGAGGATGCTGTCTGTAGAGTACTGATGCTGTGGTTCTAGTACACTCTATCTCACACTTGGGTCTGTGAAGGAGAAAGGCTTACTCTCCCACACATATAAGTCTATTGCAGGGGCTCGCCCACAGACACCGTGGTTCACGCATTGCAGACCAGAGCCCACTGAAGTGCTGGAATACGCATCATGCAATTTGGGTTGGGGGACTGCAGGGAAGAAAAGGCCTGTGGCTTGCAGTGTGACATGGTGGGTGTCCAACCTGCTCTGTCGAGTCTACCTAGACCCTTCCTCCTTCCTCTCCTCTGGCTGCATAGTGCTTCCTTGCCTTCTGGCCAACGAAGTGTCCTCAAGACGGCTTTGGGTCTCTGGCAAAGGGATTTCCTAGGACAGGATTTTACAATGCAAACTGTAACCTCTCCCCAGCAATGCTGGCCACATTTCACAGCTCTGTGTGGTGGAAAGCCAGCCCTTGTCCCTCTGTCAGTGGTTCTATTGGCTTCAGCAAATAGGAAGCCCAGCAGGGAGGTGTGAGACTAGGAAGAGATGGGGCTGGCATGCTCCCTCCTCCTCCCTGCTGGACCATGTTACACGGCAGCTGCACCTCCACCCGTGTCCCTACTGGAGGCCCTTCACAGGGGTCCAGCTCCCACTGTCCACCCTTTGCAACTTCAGCATGATGTCTCAAGGGCACTGATGTCCCCACTGTCACTGCCTCGACATTTCTAGGGTGTATCTAAACCCCGTTCATATCCAGGTGGTTAATCTCAGTTCCTTCCTGTGATCCACGTGGGATGACTTCCGTTTCTTAGTCAAGCCCTACAGATGCGTCTGCTAAGTTGGACTTTACTGTGGGCCGGGAACATTCTTCTTGTCTCTTTGTTACATCAATGGTGGTAGAATAGAGGTGATGTAACGTTTATCATCTTAACTTTTCTTAAGGATAGAGGTAAGTGATGTGGAGTTCACTCTCACTGTTGTGTAACTACCAGCAGCACCCATCTCCAGAACTCATCTTCCCACACTCTGTCCTCACTAAACACTACCCCAGCCTTCCTGAATGTCCTGACCCTGGAAACCACCATTCTCATTTCTTTCTTAAAAAATACTTTATTTGTATTTGTTTATTTGAAAAAGAAAGAGGGAGAGTGTGTGTGTGTGTGAGAGAGAGAATGGGCACTCCAGGGCCTCCAGCCACTGCAAATGAACTCCAGATGCATGTGCCACCTTGTACATCTGGCTTACATGGGTCCTGAGGAATCAAACCAAGGTTTCTGGCTTACGTGGGTCCTGAGGAACTGAACCAAGGTTCTTTGGCTTTGCAGGCAAGCACCTTAACCATTAAGCCATCTCTCCAGGCCCACCATTCTAGGTTCTATCTCTCTTCACATTTAGCTACCCTGCCACTTTACTTAAGCACAATGGTACTGGAGATTTGTTGACTGCCACGGTCTCAGAGGAGACTAAAAGGCTTATTATAACAAGTGAGGCAAGGCTGCAAAGTCTAGACAGTGCCTACTAGATTCAACAGGCTCTCTTCCTAGGTGTTTCTTTTCTTTGTTAGTATGATCACGTAGGCAATAGTATTATGTGCTTCCCGTTCCCGATCTCTCGGGAGCCTGGGAGTTACCGAAAGTCTTGATTCCTAATGTCAGCTGTGCTACTGGAAGCAAGCTACTAAATTCCTGTGCGTTTTGGTGACTTCGTTGATGAATGACTACATACTGAGCACCCTGCCCGCTAGACCTCGTAACTATAATTCGCCGTACGCTTCAGTTCTCATCTGGTATCTAAGGCAGTGACTCTCAATCTGGGGTGACTTTACTCCCTGCCGGCCTGGTGTTTAGATTGCTACAGCTGGGGTGGAGGTGGTCCTGCACACACGGGGCATCCCTATCACAACGATTCAGCTAGAGAAACCCTGGTTAAGAAGAGACCCCGATGCTCCAAAGAAGAAATTGCCCATCAGTGTGACGAGAGAAAGTTACAGCTAGGAAGTTCAGAAGAGCAGCACAAAGGAACAGGAAGGGCGTGTTGACAGGCGTCCCCTGGCCTTCTCATGGTGCAATAGTGACGGGAACTTTCATTTCCCAATAGGTTCCCTCTACAATGATGAAATAAACTGTAATTGAATGTGCCACCTGGGAATGCTGAAACCGCATGCAGAGAATGGTAGGCTTGGCTTATGTCATCTTCCACACCCCCACTAGATAGAGCGAGTGTGAAAAACTAGTCACTCAGGGGGGGTTATGTCACGCATTTGGAAACACTGAACAGAGGAGCACAAGCCCTCTGCTTACCTGAATGTAGCATGGTGCATTTAAAGGGGAACTGATCACATTTGACATTGGCGAGGCTAGATCTCAAGGATGATGGTCAATCTATTGTGACTTAACTTCACCGCCTCTTGGCCAGAAGTTCCATCCATCTGTACATTTGGCCTGTGGCCACAGTGTATGGATAAGCTGTGTCCTTCAGGGACAGGTTGGGAGATTCATGTGAGAAGAGTGAGCTAATGTGTCAGAAAGTAGACGCCCAGAGATATTCATGTTCTTTGAAAGGATTGGCTAATGTGGAGTGGTGGCAGTGGGGACATCTTGGAATTAAATGTCACCTCCATGCTGCGTTCCTCCTCGGCCCATTTCCTAATGTGAAGCAGGTGGTGACTGAAGGCTGAGGACGTCTGTTTCATGCCAACCTGAATATGTGTCATGTTTGGGTAATTCAGGAGAAAGACAAACGCCACCAAATCTGCCCAGTTTCAATGCTCCAGTGACCACGAGGACTAATTGCTCTGCTAACAAGAACCAGAATTTATTCACACTTGCCAGATCAATGGACACATTCAATTTTCTACATGCACAGCTAAGCTCAGTGTCCACTCTGTGAGCGTTCCACAGAGGCACAGATCAAGGGAAACCTCCAGATGGCTGCAAGCCCCCACTCCACAGCCTGGGGTTCCCCCCTACAAGGGAGAGCCCTGCGGGCTTTCCCTGTGGTCCTTGTCTGTTCACCTGCATAACTTCCCTCCTGTGTCCCTCTACCTATAGAATTTCAAATTCACAATAGGTGTGCTAAAGTCCAGTAAATCCTGAGTGGCCGCATGAAAACCTGGTCATTGCTGGGTGGCTATAGGAAACAAAATCTTGAAGCATGTTAGAAAGTTCTAGAAGAGATAGCAGATACTGTGCAATCAAAACAGACCCCTTCTACCCTTTATATAGCTGGGCTTTGAGGGGGTTGGCGACAGGCGCACATTCAGGCCAGGCTTGTGTTACCAGGCTGATGGAAGGATGAGCTCGTAACATCTCAGTCTTCAGATGTTTTAAAAGCAGTGTGATGGCATTGCTGTCCAAAGAGGGACTGTCATGTGGGCTAAGCACAGCTCCTCACAGTTGCCGCCAATATATGCTACGATGCAAAGCTCTTGTTTCCCGTGGGTGAATAAGGTACACGTGCAGGGGTGTCTGTTGGATGTGAGGCTACAGGACTTGCTTTAATTAGATGATAGGGTTGATTCCTTCCTCTTTTGAAATTACAAAAGGATCTTTATTTTTAAAATTTCCATAATCTCCTCCCACTACCTTCCTTTGTCCTCCCATCTCTCTCCGCTGGGTCCCCACTTGTCCCTTTTCTGTACTGATATCTTTTCTTCCCTCTTCCGTCATCCACAATTGGTACATACGAGTGGCTCCAAGGACAGTTCTTGAAGTTCTCAATGACTCTGCCTGGAGAGTGTGAGCAGGGTCAGAAGTTCATTGGGCAATGGGAAAGTGGGGAGCCAAGAATATAACTATCAAAAATCTATTTTTATCTGCAGATAGATTTGATCAAGGCCAGTCTAGTGTGCTACAGAGATGCTTACATCCTTGTAATCTTAATTCCTAACCTGCACTATGCTTTTGAATATTCCTTCACAACTCACAGCTAGAGTTCTAGCCCATGAGACCAACTGCTTTTATCCTCGAGCGTGTACTTGCCGTCTCTCTTTGCTCTTGCTGTCCCCGATCTGGCTATAGAAATGAGCGCCTCTCCCTCTTTCTTTAAGCACTCGTGTGTGTGGTCTGCTGGGTTAGTAGCTGACTCATTGCTACAGGAACTCTGAGAATTCAAGATAGGACTACATGGTTAAATTCCAGCTCCCTCAAATAAACTCCTTCCTTATTTCCATTATTATTTCCTCCCTAACTTCTTATTGTCAACTATTTGTGAAGCATTATGAGGTACAACATTGGGACTAGAGTGATAAAAGACATGTAATTGGTTTAGAATTTCTTTACAAGCAGAAAACAAGCACTGAGCCATGATACTTGGAAATAAAACCAATTGTTTAAAAACAAATTTCCTCTTGTGTTTATCGAAGGCTAATTCTTGACATGTGAGGAAGAGTTGAGAATGCCTAGGGAATAATATCCTTGAAAAGGTTCTGATGCAGATATTTGATATCTTGAGATTATGGGTCACCAAACCAAGGAGCTGGACATTTGAAGGACTGTCCATGCCTTGGTGCCTTTTAGGCTTGCCTATTGCCATTTAAAACTTGGTTTGCGCTATCCCATAAAATGCTGTCCAATGACTGGAAAATGAATGCCATGTTGAAATATGTCACAACAGCTCTTTGTACTGCTAAGCTCTTCTTTTGTAAGTAGAGGTTACTAGAAAGACCACATGGTATGACCAGGAACCCACAGACTAGACTGTACGTACAACTGGAATGAATTCGGTTGCTATTTCCAGAGCTTGCTGTTACTCAAAGCACGTCTGTGTCTAGCCAGGCTAGTGTACTCTCCTGAGTTGCTTCCCATGGCTGCTTCATTTCTTGCTGTTTCTTGGATTAGTCATAGCACGCTATTGTTCAGCGGGCATCTCTGTTTGCGGAGGCATGTCCACAGAGGCATTTCTGGGGATCACGTTGTCTACTCGGAATTATAAACAGCCAACGTGATGACCCAGCAGCCTTCTGCCACTTTTCCAGAACTATGGAGGCATTTTACCTTAGCAGCGGCCAAGGAGGTTATTTTCCAAACCAAAAGTCAACCGAGCATCTGTGGAATATGAAATGAACTTAAAGGTCTAAAAAGCTCACAAAGGCAGAGGGTGCATTGTTGTAGATTAAGTTCAAATGACTAGGGGCTGGAAAGACCTAAGCACTTTTAAGGTGCGTGCTTGCAAAGCCTGCCAACCTGCTTCCATTTCCCAACGCCCAAGTAAAGCCACACCAAAAAGGGGGTGCATGCATCTGACATTCATCTGCAGCTACAAGAGACCCTGGTATGTCCACACGCGTGTGCACACACACATACACCCCCCCACACACACACAGGCACAGATAAAAAAATAAATCTGTTTTAAAAGAAATAAAAGTTTACACAAAATGGCCTGTTTATCCAGGACTTGTAGACGCAGAGAGGAGCCTCACCCACCCTATTGCAAGCTTAATTTTCTGCTGGGACTGCAGAGCATCACTTACGTGTGCCTCACCTACCAGTGTGGATTCCTAGTTCTTGAACAATTACTGCTCCTGCAGATAGTGTGTTCACCTCCGGGGTGGAGTGCAACTACTGCATTCGGCTCATGACTGTCATCAGCATAACACGTACAAGATGCTTCTGGAAGATCAGGTTACTTGAGCCTGGCTGCGGTAAGTCTCTCCTTCCAGACCTTGAGGAAGGCAGGGATGAAGTCTGAGCGGATACTTGAGACTAATTTCCTTTCAAATGGGTTCGAGTCAATTAACGATTACTTAAAGTTAATAATGTAGGATGATTTTATGGAATAATGCCCATGTGTTTAATCCTATCGTGTTCAGCATGTGATAACTTAGAGCAAAGGTTAATCAAATTTGGAAGGATTATCTTAGTATCTTCTTGAGGAATCGCCTAGCACAACTTCCATGCTTTTGATAGTTTGGAATTGCCCACAATGTGTTGGGTTGAAGCTGTTTTGCAATGTGAACCAAGTTCTGGTTCATGAGGTACAAAAACCTCAGTCTGACGGGATTTCAGTGAATTACTGATCTTCGGGGTTGTGATGCTCTGTCTGTGTATAAGCATTGTTCTCCACTGTAACCTGCTCACAGGTTCATGTGCAGCATCACATAGAGAAATGAGGGCACACAGTTCAGGATTGTCTTTCTTGTAAAGCTCCACGACTGCAGATTTGCAGGACTGCTGCGGCAATGCATCTTTAAAGCCATGCCCCCTGCCTGCATTAGACCAAAATAAGAGCACTTGAGAAATCTGATTTTTTCAATCAATAACATAATTTTTAATTTTTTTGCAAAGACAGAAAGAAAGAGAGAGACTGGGTATGCCAGGGCCTCTTTCTGCTGCAAAGGAACTACTATCAGAAGGATCAAGAACTTTTCCTAAATATAGAATTAGTGAAGACATATAAAGAACATTCTCATTAAGCAGGCAAGGTGGAAGTCCCTAATGAGAAGACCTTGTATTTGAAGCCTGAACATTCCTGGAGACCAAAAGGCTCTCCCTACTCATGGAGACAGTTCAGGCATGACAGACAGATCTATCCGTGTCTGCTCAAAACACCCTATTATTAACACCAGCAGGAAAGCACTGTGTATAGAGAGAACATGGATCATTTAGACATTTAGGTTCTTCATTCATCAATCATCACACCAGGTCTCCCAGACCATTCACTTCCTCCTCTGTAAAGTGCACATGGCCATACCTGAAATTTAGGGTGGTTGTTAACTGTGACTATTAAATGATATGCAAAATGTCTGTGCGTGCCTCGTCAACGTCCAGTACATACTCCTCCCCGCCACCCTGGCATCACCTCATGAAGAAGCAACCCTGTAGCTGCTCGACTGTGACACAAACATGTACAGTGTAACATTATCCAGTCAGTAAGATGCAGCTTTTTCTCAGTTGCTGACATTTCCCACGCACAGGTATATTGAGATTGATTTAATATTCCAGACTGAGGTTGAAACCCTATTCTTGTGAGATAGTTCCCAGCCTCTGTCCACGTTAAATATTTAATGTTAATGCTGAAAATGATGGTTAGTAGGAAAACAGCATGATGCAGGGCAGGTATTATGGTCCATAAACTACTTGAGGAAAGTAAGAGACTGACCACCGTCCAGGAAATTCATCAAGGAGCGTGCGGGGCTGACTGATTTTTTTGTAGGTCAATTTTTGCTGGGAGAGTCAAATGTTTTGAGGGGGGCGGGTAATAGTCCTTCTCAGGGATCCAAAACACACCCCTGTGACTAGTCACTTGACCACTTTCTTCTCTTCACTTCTGTGATCTCACCGCCCCGCCCCGCCCCACCATATCTCCTGCCCATTCATGAAGAAACCACTTGGCAAACTCCAACTGAGAGGTGTTACACAGTATCCAATCAGTGTTTCTTAAAACAGTGAGGGTCACCAAAGCTAAGAAAGTGCGTTCCAGAGAAGCCTACGAGATAACTACATGTGTGCTGTGGTAGTTCATCTTCACTGTCAGCTGCAATGCATTGAGAAGCTCTTAGGAGGTGAGTAAAACTCACCACTCAGTGTGGCTATGAAGATCTTGCCAGAGAGCACTAAGAGGAAATGCTTTCTTGAATGTGAGGAACACCATCCAGCAGGCTAGGGGCCTGAATGTAAAAAAGGGGTGGGGGAAAGGGGCTTGGCTCTGAGGATGGCTCAGTCAGTGAAGTGCCGGCTCCACAAGATGAGGATCTGAGTTCGGGTTCCCATAACTCATGGAATGCTGGCCGCAGTCGTGTGCACCTGTAATTCCAGCACTCCAGAGGTAGAAAGATGCAGGTGTCAGGAACTTGCTGACTAGCTAAACGAGACATATGGGTGAGCTCTGGATTCAGTGAGGGACCCCACCTCAACAAATAAGGTGGGTAGTGAGTGAAGACATTGCCTGAAGTTGACTGCTGGTCTTCACATGCACACACGTGCATGTACCCACACACATGTAGACATACATACACATAAGCTCACTACCACACATACATATACATGCAAAATATAAATAAGTGAAAGGAAGGGAAGGAGAAAACAGCATAGGCAGTCTCTCTGCTTCCTGACTGCTGTAACAGGAATTGCCTTGTTCTACCATGCCCTCCTTACGTTGTTTGTGTCAGATATTTTGTCACTGTGACAAGAAAAGTTAACTAATAGATATCTCTATGGTACATATGGAATTCTGAAGCAGAAAGAGGGCACTCGGTAGAAACTAGGGAAATCTGAATATAGCTGACCTTTAATTAATGCAAGTTCATCACCATTGATTTATAAATGGTAACAAATGCAACAAACAAGATGTTAGCAATTGGAGAAAGTGGCTATGTGGGATGTATGGGAATTCTTTCCATGCATTCAAACTTTTCCTGTAAATCTAACACTGTTCAAAAATTTGAAGTCAATTAAAAAGAAAACAAGCAGCTCTTTCAATTACATCAAGTCCACTCCACTTACTACCTCATAAAACAAACGTAAAGAAAGATACTTCTCTAGCGGGCCTGGGTGGGCTTCCATAAGGTGGGCCTCACTGCTCCTCATGACAGAATGTCACTTCTGATGTCTTCTCCCCATCTGGATTGTCCCCTGTTTAAAGGACCTGTGTCATGGATGAGCACTAACGGATGCTCAAAACCTGATTGCGCATTCATAGAGTGATGTGATAATTAGATTATTCTTAGGTGACTTTTTGACCAAGCAGAACGAATGTCAAAATGTAACGCTTATCTATCTATTTATTTACAAGAAAACCAAGTGGTGGGCAGCACCAAGGTCAGCTCACACATGTGCACAGAGCTGGCTCTGCTCTTGTTCACATTCGTACATGGCTACAAGCCGGCCCTGCATGGAGAATGTCAAAGGAGTCAGTCATTTAATAATGGCAGGGCAGTCTCCCTCTTCTCATCTATAAGTTTGATTAAACCCATGTTTCAATGTTTGAAAACAAATAAAAATCTCTTAACCAGATAATATGTTTGGAGACTACCAGGATTTCATGTAAGTTAATGAACCTAAGCATTTATCTGAGTAATTGACTAATGTACATTTTCAAGTTCAAATGAATGCATCTTTCATGCCAATTTGGCATGTTCTCCATCCATATACACCCCAGAGCACTATACTATTTACAAAGCACGTGATTTATAGACACATATCAGGTTTATATTCCCTGTGTGTGAGAGAGACAGCATGCTGTAGGATGAGTGTATGTACTGGTGTGATGTTGGTTACTAATAAGGCTGAGCCAGAGGAAGGAAAGAGTGGAATATTTTATATTTGGTGGTCTTTCTAAATCGATTTTAAATGAAACTGTTGCTCAAGGTTTTCTTTTATGTTGATCATGAAAAATAGTGGGGGTGATGAACGCATCCTGACTTTCGGGACCTGAGGATGAAGACAGAAGGAACCCAGTGGGCCTACCCAGTCCTGTTGTTAATTAAAGTATTTTCACCTTCTCTGGGGTGTAATGCTCTCTGGGCACTGAGCCCCAGAGAGATTGTGCATCCTAATGATCAGACATCCAGATAAACACAGTCGGGGGCCACCAGGGAACAGAATGGCTCACTCCCCTCCCCACCTCATTAAGGACTGCAGTGCTCTGCAAATGTCTGAAATGCATGCGCTCCGTTCCTTATGAATAATAAATACAAGTTCCCAGTTCCTCAGCACTTCAAGGTAGGGTGGACACCTCTTCGCCCAGCTGAGACCAACATGGGGCAGGGAATGACATTTGCAGCTCAGAGCTTCCCATTTCTGCATTTGCCAAGTGGTTCTTGCCTGAGCAGATGCCCCCCCCCGCCGCCCCTTTTGTGACACCCCATTGTCTGTACTGCCTTGGAATTCTCATCCGCCGGTATTGTTACCACATCTGCCTGTGTCTGGAAGGTGGAGAGCTTTCTAAAGCTGACTGACTTGTCAGAAGGTGGGATCTGCCTGCATCTGACAGCCCACCTGCTTTCAATATGAGGCCTTCTTCCAGACTGCCATACTCAGTGTGTGGAAGCCTCCTGGATGTTTGGAATTACATACAGTTGGGAGCAAGCAGGGCATTTTTAAAAAAAAAATTTTTTTTTTTTTTAGGCAAGCCCAACAGGCTGCCTTTTTATTCTTTTTTTTTTAAATTAATTTATTTATTTGCAAGCAGAGAGAGAGATAGAAGAGAAGCAGGCAGAGAGAATGGGCACACCAGGGGCTCTAGACACTGCAAACAAACTCCAGATGCGTGTGCCCCTTGTGCATCTGGCTTACGTGGGTCCTGGAGAATTGAACTGGGATCCTTTGGCTTCGCAGGCAAACGCCTTAACCGCTAAGCCATTTCTCCAGCCCAGCAGGACATTTTTATTATAGAGAGGTGTGTAGTTAAAAACAAATCCAGCAGGTTAGGAACTAATGGACAGAAATTATGCTAGAATATGGACATTTTAATATATATAAATATTTTATTTATTTATTTATTTATTTATTTATTTAAAGGACAGAGAGAGAGAGAGCAAAAGAGAGAGAGAGTGCATGTGTGTATGTCAGATAAAGAGAGAGAAAGCAAGAGAATGGCCTCTCCTGGGTTTCCAGCCACTGCAAAGGAACTCCAGACACATGTGCCACCTTATGCATCTGGCTTATGTAGGTACTGGGGAATTTAACCTGGATCCTTAGGTTTTGCAGGCAAGTGCCTTAACTCCTAGCCCAATATTGATATTTCATTGTAGAAGATTTGGACCCCTATTTCAGTTACAATTACACAACATGATATAGGTTAAAAGGGTTTAACAACTTAAACCTCATTGTATATTACATTTGGCAGAGTTCTGTGCATGTATGCGAACCACATGTAACCTTCACAACAGCCTCTATGATAGAGAGGGTCGTTAATTTTGAGGCATGTTATATTACTTAATCTGCTTCAAATTTCCCCAGGTTAAGACAGACAGCTGCAATATCGGTTTGTTTGGAGGTTTCAGTGCGTTATCACTTATGGAGGGCCTAGAATAGTGAACTTAGGAATTGGCATATGTGTTCATTAAGTCAAAGGTATCTGTATGTACGGATAACACCCTCCCTGAACCCTGTTTCTAGGTGAACAGTTCACAGGTTTGCTGGAACAGGTGTTGGGTATTCAAGACCTGCAGTCTTAGCCTGGATATGGAAACAGGGAGAGCTCTGATCACCGCTATGTGCTGATATGTACCTCAAAGACCTGTTAGGCTCAAAAGGGGGACCATACTGGATGAGAGGAAGGCCTGGGGTACCATCTCATTGCCTGGCTCAGCTTGGGCCATTGCCTAGCATTTGCAGTGTGACAAGAGGTGCTGTGGCCCCCAGCATCCAACAGTCCCCTATCCCCATTGCTGGTCTCATGGTCTGGGGAGGGGGCTTCGCCTTCTCCTTCTGTGCTCTGGGCAACTTTGCTCACTAGACAGCCTGGTCTCAGAGTCCCCACCTCCATTTCTGCTGACACCACTTCCATAGGGACATGCCCTGGCATGCCATGGGTTGACAGACAACCGCCACACGCTGGCAACAAGAACAGCAGGTTCAAAGGGAGGGAGGCAGGGGCTTGGACCGGGGACCTCAAAGTGGTCCCCCATTTCAATGAAGACTCTCACCAACTTTCCAGAACCTAGGAGCCAGGACTGAGAAAATAATGGGCAGGAAAACAAGGGACATCTGTGGAACAGGAGCTGTTGTCCTTCCTGATCATGTGGTCAAGCTGGCACCAGCTGATAGCAAGGGAGCAGGAAAGGGCCAGGAAGCTGGGGGCAGTTGCCTGGGGGCCCATGACTGACTCAGAGTCTCGGTGTTAGCAAACACACCTATTTCTCTTTTCTTCACCACCACTGTCTCAGGTTCCTCTGCCTTTCCTCCTCACATGAAAGTGGTCAGAGAGATGGCTGCCTATGTGCCCTGCCTCTGATACGCTGTTGAGTCTGGTTTCTCCATTCCTCACCCAAGCTACCGGCATTCAGAGAAGTGTGGTTCTTGGGTCTCAGGCAAGGAGGAGAAGGTAGGGTCAGTTTCCCTTGGCTGCCAGCTCTGAGCTGCATTCCTAAAGGCCCTCAAAAACAACAGATGACCTGTCAGGCAGAGAAACAGAGGCACGTAGAAGCCAAAGCCCACTGGGGATCCATATCTCAGGAGGGAAAAATGAAAATGGACAGCAAGCTGTCTACATGAAGTGAGAGGGGAGACAGCACCATTGTCATGAAATTCTTTGTCCTGACATGGCCCAAGATGTCCACTTTTAGCTCTCTCGAACAAAAAAACATAAATGGTTCTCCCCTTTCTAGAGAAAGAGAGGGACAACCCAAAGAGCATTCCCCTCAAAATCCTTACCAACAACCTTGGCAATGATGCCCACTGCGAAACCATAACAGCAATGAATCTAGACACAGCGAGTGGTGTCATCCACGTGGCACTACAGATGCTAATGATACACACCTCCAAGAGGGCTCACCATTCACGGGTCAGTTCTGGAAGAGTGGCAGCTCCTATCCATTCACGGTACAGGAATATCCCCATGGAATTATAATGAGCCATTTCAAGACACCCCCTTCCCACTGCCACAAGGATCAAAGGACTCTGCCACCCCTTCCAAGAGCATGCACTTCCCCATGGAAGTGCTGCCCAGAGAGCTGCAGTGTTAGTTCACAGCCCAGAAACGGAGGCTTTGACAGAGAGCGTCTCCTCGCAGGAGAACTACCATACTGCCGTGAGGCTGGCATGGTGATGGGTTTCTAGCCCTGTTTGCACATCCTGCCCACGGCTCCAACATTACTATGCCAGGGTAGACCACAGACATCTTTGATAATGACAGCTTCATTGGGTATGCTTTTCTGTCTTAATGAAAAATGCTCCCCTCACACATGGCATCTTCAAGCTGTTGATCAACATGAGCACCTGGATTGCAAACCTACTTTTGTGACAGCATCAGTCATGAAGGACTTTCTGCAAAATATTGCAGGAAGTTTGTTCTCATCGGAGCTCTATGATCCATGTGTCTGGGTAATTGATGGAGGAAATCACGAAGAGAAACTACAATACAATTCAAGGGCTGTTGGGGCAGCTTCTGAGAGGCAGTGCTATACTCCGTATGTTATCTGCTTGGGGTATAACACAACATTGAATAATGTTCTCCGCCCTGTCAGATGACTGCATTTAACTTAGCACTGTATACTGCTAAAGGCACTCGTTGCTCTCTTGCTTCCTCCAAACAAGAACTAAAAAAAAAAAAAATGAATTTACAGAAAAGATTCTCCCGGCTTGTATAATTCCTGGTTGAAAATGACTATAGGATATTTGGAAAAGAAATCACTTCCCTCTTGGGTGATAGTTCCAAGAGATATGTCGCCAGAGAGAAGGCCTCAAGAATGCCTCGCTTCCAAGTCAATGATTCCTCCTGCGACCACTTGGGAAATGAGTCAAGCACAGCACCAGTGCCCCATGTTGTGATCAGGAACGCAATGGGCTGGGGCGGCAGAAGCATGAACTCTACCTCCGTGACTCTGACTTTGACCAGCCCAAGCTGAAATGTGATTTTGAGTGAGATCACCCTAAAGAGCAGACATTCAAATGGAATGGCCTGTTTATCCAGACTGGGGAATGTTTTCATAGTGCACAGCTTGCCAGGACCCCACAAACCTGCCCCAGCTATGGCAGCTTCTGAAACCCTGCAGCAAAGTGCACTGCTTGGATAACCTGGCTGGATCCGAAGCTTTCCCACTCTAAGGCGTTTACCAGGAAAAGCTCTTCACGTCCACTTGGGATGTAGAATTTTCTCAAAAGATGAAGATGATCATCTCCTTGAGAAAGGGGGAAGATGTGTTGTCTCACAGGCTTTGGTAAGAGCAGCTCAACGCCACCAGCCAAACACCACAAAGCAAAGCTCCCCACTAAGGAAGGAAATCACGGGAACCTTTTCACGTGGCCCAAGCCAGCGGCCATTTCTGCGGCATGTGCAGTCGCATGTTGTTCCTGGAGGATTTCTGGGATCAACTCTCTGATGGGGCTACATCTGGAGAGTCCCCACCACACAGTACAGATGATCTCAAGAGCTTAGGGACGTGTTGGTACTGTTCAAACCCCAACACAGATGACCCCAACTACACATGGTACTGTCTCAGGGGATTTGTTCAAAGTAACAAAGCCAGTTGTGGAGATGGCATTTTGCATGTAGAGGAGGATTTATTCCAACTGGCAAATGGAGGGACAGCAGCTCACTAACCAGAGTTGGTCATGGGGGGTTGGTTGGGCAAGAGGGGTACAACAACCCAATGCTCCGAGAAGGCTTCATCCCCTGCACCAAAGCTTGCATCTTCCAGCTTATCCTTCCTAGACACATCTTCTTTCAGGAACTAGCCAGCACCCTCAGATTTCTGAACACTGCCCAATTTAAACCCACTGAAGTCTTCTCTCCCATAGTTTGCACTTTTTAGGCTCAAAGAGAAGAGGAAGAGAACTTCTTAGATGATGGGTGAGAAGCCACACCACTGAGAGTGGATAATGCACTCAGAGTAACTATAGCAGCAGGTCTGCCGGTCCACAGGCCCGGCTGCTGCTGGCACCTCCAAGACTCACCAGTGGGCCAGCACTTGCTCTCTGTGCCACTGATCTTCTCCCACAATCTGACCACGTTCCAGGGGCACAGTAGGCACTGGCACCCTGCAGGTCAGCTGTAAATGCCTCTCCCAGCAATCTGCCACAGAAGTGGCAACACCAGGGACCTTTTATCACCAAAAGATCTCTGTCAGCCACCACCCCTGGAAGTGCCTGCTGCGGACCAGGTGTGGCGGCCTGTGACACAGCAGCCACTGCTAGCCAGGATGTCCTCAGCTGCCCCATGGTCAGGGTCATATAGGGTCTATGAGGGAAACTCATGTAGGCACCATAATGCAAGCCTTGAACCTGACTGGAGGGAAGTTAACCTGGAGAAGACTAGAGCAGGGCAAGTGGGAGAGGGCTCCACAGAAGGCCCAGGGGGTCTGAACACAAGACTGTCCTCCAGAGAAAAAGATGCCATCTCCCCCCCCCCAAGGCCAGGTCAAGGGACAAGGGAGTGCCTCCTTGGTCAGCACACCAAGATACTCAGGTGGGAGGGCCTTCAGCATTCCTTCAGAGCATGAATCCCAGAAAGACTTTCTGTGGAAAGTTCATCACAGGGGCCTTGATTGTATCTTCCTGAAGGGACAGGAGGACGCAGGCCAAGAAATCCTGGCAGAAAGCAATCCATGCTTATAGAAGACCTTCTCATCGAAAGGAGCACACCCAACTTGTCTGAACCGATGACCTTAGCAGTCTTCCCACATCCGTGGAAACTTCTACAGATAACAGTGCAGGGAAGGGAGGAGCCATATGATTCTACAGAAGGGAAACAAAATCTATCAGCAATAGCATAATGCCTTCTATTTCAGGTCACCCCTGTTCCCTTTTAAAAATAATATTTGTGGGCTGGAGAGATGGCTTAGCAGTTAAAGCACATGCCTGCAAAGCCAAAGGACCCAGGTTTGATTCTCCAGGTCCCCTGTAAGCCAGATATACAAGGGGTCACCCACGTCTAGAGTTCATTTGCAGTGGCTAGAGGACCTGGTGCGCCCATTCTCACTCTCCCTCTCTCTCTCTCTCCCTCTCTCTGTCGCTAATAAATAAATAAAATAAATAAAAGTCTTAAAAATTGTAAATATATTTTATTTATTATTATTACTATGAGAGAAAGAGAGAGAGGCAAATGACAGAGAGAAAGAATGGGTGCTCCAGGGCCTCTAGCCACTGCAAACGAACTCCAGACACATGTGCCCCTTGTGCATCTGGCTTTATTTATGTGGGTCCTAGGGAATCAAACGTGGGTCCTTTGGCTTTGCTGATAAGTGCTTTAACCACTAAGCTATCTCTCCAGCCCCCCAAAATATTTTTATATTGTTTAACTTTTGAGTAATTCTGTTTCTTTTTCTAATCAGTTATTGTTATTGTTCTTTATGCTTTTGTACATTAATTGTCGAGGTCATAGGGTTTAATTTCTATCTCACCAGAAAAAGGCTGTCCTGACTGCCCCTTACTTTTTTTTTTTTTTTTTTTTTTTTTTTTTTTGCACCAATAACAATCTCTTTTCTACCTCTGTATCTGCAATAGTCTCTGTGGCCTTCATAACTCCAGGCCACATGTCTTCCTTTCTCATTCAAACTATACCCTTTTCCTTCTTCTTTCCATTCCATTCCCATTTCTCCCTGCTCTAAAAGTTATGTACTAAACTAACCCTTTTGTGACCAGGACTCCAACTCTGCTATCTCTGAACCCTGACAGGGACACAAGTATAATGCACAAGGTCTTCTACAACTAGGGGAAGCTGGGACAACTGGTAAATTATGACAGGACACGCACATCCCACCTATAGATGAGGAGATGTGATTCTTTTAAAAACAATTCATGACCAAACACAAGACTCAAATAAGCAGAAGAGTAAACTAAAGCAATCAATAGAAGGCCTGGGAAAGAAAGTTTCCAAAGTAAATAAAAACAGTAACTCAGAAAAGAAAGTTTAAAAAAAGGAGGTGCTGGAGGGATGGCTTGGCAGTTAAGGCACTTGCCTACAAAGATAAAGGACCCAGGTTCGATTCCCCAGGACCCACTTAAACCAGATGCACAAGGTGGTATATGTGTCTGGAGTTTGTGTACGGTGGCTGGAGGCCCTGGCACCCATTCCCTTACTTTCTTTCTCTCTCTCTCTCTCTCTCTCACTCCCTCTGTCTCTTTCTCTGTCAAATAAATAAATAAAATATTTTAAAAGGGGGGGAAATTTCCACAAAGAAATGAAACACTGAGAGAGAATCAAACTGAAATTCTTGAAATGAAAGACATAACCATTCAAATAAAAACATGTTACAAATCATCATTAAACCAGGACCATGTAGAAGAAAAAAATTTCAGGAATGGAAGGTAAAGTTGAGGGCTAGGGAAATGGCTCAGTGGTTAAATGTGTTCTCTTATAAAGTCCACTGGCCTGGATTTAATTCTCCAGTATCCACATAAAGCTATACACACATAGTGATGCATATGTTTGCAAGATAAAGTTGAGAAAATAATAGTCAGAAGAGATAAGGAAGACCATTAAATAATGATAAAGGAACAATTCATCAAGTAGATACTATGATTGTAAATAGTTAAATGCTGAATCTTGGGGCTCCCAATTTCATAAAATAAGCACTAAAAGACATGAAAGATCACATAGGTCCTGGCATGATCATACTGGGAAAATTCAATCCTTCTGCCTCATATTTAGCTGTCTAAATATCTTCCAGACTAAACCCAGCAAAGAAACTTCAGAGCTAATTTATACCATTGCTACAGTCAGGTTCACATTGCTGGTAGAAATCACCCTACCAAAAGCAGCTTGGGGAAAAAAAGGTTTATTTTGGCTTATAGACTCGAGGGGAAGCTCCATGATGGCAGGGAAAACAACAACGTGAACAGAGAGTGGACATCACCCCCTTGTCAATATCAGGTGGACAACAGCAACAGGAGAGTGTGCCAAACACTGACAAGGGGACACTGGCTATAATACCCATAAGTCCGTCCCCAACAATACACTGCCTCCAAGAGGTGTTAGTTCCCAAATCTCCATCAGCTGGGAACCTAGCATTCAGAACACCTAAGTTTATGAGGGACACCTGACTCCAACCAGCACAACTATAGAGCAACTGGATTTAACAGTTACTTACAGCATATTCTCTCCAATAGACAAGAATACAAATCCCTCTCAGCATAACGTGTAGCCTTTTCTGAAATTGATCACATCATCAACCACAAAGAAAGATCCAACAAATACAAAAAGTGAGAATTCTATTGGTCCTATCAGATCACAATGGAATAAACATAGAAAACAGCAAAAGAAACTTCCAGAACTACACTAGTATTTGGAGAATGAATAATAATAACACTACACCTTTGAAGGAAGAGTGGATTTTTAAAGAAATCAGGGAGGAAAGTTAAAAACTCCTTATAAACAAATGAAAATGATAGAACAACTTCCCAGATTCTTTGGGATGTAGATAATACAGACCTAAGAGGAAACTTAATAGCTATAAGTGCTCATGTTAGAAAAAATCAGAGATTTCAAATGAATAGCCTCATGATGTATTTCAAGGCCCCAGAATAACAAGAAGAGCAACACAAACCCAGGAGATGGCAAGAGATAATCGATGCGGGCAGAGACTGATGGCATAGAGACTAAAAGAAAACGTAGAATCAATCAAATAAAGTCCTGACTCTTTGAAAAAGTTAGCAAGTTGACAAAACCTTAAACAAACTAACAGGAAGAAAAAGAAATAGGGTGCTAGAGAGACGGCCCAGCCGTTAAGGTGCTTGCTTGCAATGTCTCACCATCTGGGTTCAATTCCCCAGTACCTATGTAAAACCAGATACAAGGTCACACATGTGTCTGGAATTTGCTTGCAGCAGCAAAAGGCCCTGGTGCACCCATTTTCTTTTCCTCTCTCTCTTTCCTTGAACAAAAATAAAATAAACATTTTTTTTAATAAAAGAAAAGAGGCCAGGAGTGGTGTGGTGGCGCACACTTTTAAGTCCAGTACTAATGAGGCAGAGGTAGGAGGATCGCTGTAAGTTTGAGGCCACCCTGAGACTACATAGTGAATTCTAGGTCAGCCTTAGCTAGAGTGAGACCCTGCCTCAAAAAAAAAGAAAGAAAGAAAAGAAAGAAAGAAAGAAAGAAAGAAAGAAAGAAAGAAAGAAAGGGAAGGGAAGGGAAGGGAAAAAGAATTAATGAAATTAGAGATGAAAGGGAATTATTAAACCAAGTATTTAAAACACGTAAGCCGGTGGAGAACACCTCATTCAACACACCACATACCACAAATTAATAAAGGCTAGATATGACCACACTGCAGGCAAGCACACACCAGTGAAGAAAAATAAAGAGAATCTCCTGAGATCTGGGGCAATACGAGGTATTGCACTTGCTTCACTCTTACTGAGTAGAGTGCTCAGAGTCTCAACTAGAGCAATAAGGTGAGAGGAAATAAAAAACTGAAGAAGTGATATTACCCCTATCTGCAGACAGCATGATTAGATACTTAAAAGACCCTACAGACTGCACCATAAAACTCCTAAGTCTATTGTCCACATTCAGTAAAGTTGCAGGATATTAAAGCAACTCACAAAACTCAGTAGCATTCATATGTATTAAAAACATACTGCTGGGCTGAGGAGATGGCTCAGGTGTTTAAGGTGCTTGTATACAAAGACTGAGGGCCCAGGTTCAATTCTCCAGGACCCATGTAAAGCCAGATGCACAAAGTGGCACACACATCTGAGTTTGTTTGCAGTGGCAGGAGGCTCTGGCACCCCCATGCTCGCTCTCTCTCTCTCTCTCTCTCTGTCTCTATGTCTGTCTTTCTCAAATAAATAAATAAAACTATTTTAAAAGCATGATTTCTAAGAAAAAACTAGGAAAAGTATCCAAATCACAGTAGCTCAAACCTAAAATAAAGTACCTAGAGATAAAAATAACCTAGAATGTTAAAAAACTCTACAAGAAAACTTTAAGACATTGAAAACAGAAATTAAAGAAGACATTGGAAAGAAAGAACTTGCAAGTTCCTGAACTGACAGAATCAATATTGTGAAAATGGCTGATCTATAGATTCAGTGCAACCCCCTCAAAAGTACAATGGCACTCTTCACAGAACCAGAAAAAAATCCAAACATGCATATGGAAGCACAAATCCGTCCTAAGCAGAAAGAATCCCACCAGAGGATTTACAGTACCTAACCTCACGTTGTACAGCGGCAAAGACAGCGTGGTATTGACACAAGTGGACATGTAGACCAAGGACACAGGAGAGGTGCCCCAGAAACAAACCCACACAGCTGCCCACCTAGCAACTGACAAGAGTGTCAAAAACATACACTGGCAAAAAGACAATGTATTCAACAAATGATACTGGCAGTATTGTGTACCTACCTACAGATGAGTGAGATCAAATTCACAACTCTCTTCTCATACAAGAGTGAATTTAGAATGAATTAAAGTCTTTGATTTAAAACCTGAAACTTCAGGGAAACACTCCAAGACAGAGGCATAGGTGAGAACTTTCTACACAGGAATCCAAAAGCACAGGAAATAGTCCCCAGGAAGTAACAAACAGGACCACATAGAAAGGCTTTCTGTCCAGTCGAGGAAACAAAGCAGAGCACACAGCCTGCAGAATGGGTAGAAATCTTTGCCAGCTTCACTTAAGACAGGGTTTAATATCTGGGATATATTAAAAAACTGCAAAAATTAAATACACAAACCCTGAAAGTGCCAGTAAATAAATGGTCTAATAAAATGAAGAGAGCCTTCTGAAAAGCAGAAACTGAAATGGCCAATAAATATTTCAAAAAGTGCTCAACATTCTTGGCCATCAGGAAAATGCAAATCAAAAGTAGTTTGGGAATCCATCTCGTCACAGTTAATATGAAAATAGATGACAACAAATGCCGGCAAGAATGCAGGGACCCTCATTCACTTCTGGTGGGAGTGCGGACCAGTGCAGTCATGATGGAAATCAGAAAACTAAACATTGAACCCACCATTACCACTGTGGGGCATATAGACAAAAGACTCCATATCCTGCCACAGAGATGCCTCCACAGCTGTGGTTACTGTTGCATCCTTCAGAATAGCAAGGAAATGGAACAAGTCTAGATGTCTTGTCAATGGATGGATAACAAGACCGAGGTAGATATACACAATGGAATCTTATTCAGCTATAAAGAAAGATGACATTATGAAACGAAGGAAAATGGATGGATCTAGAAAGCATTATATTAAGCCTAGTGACCCAGAAAGATAAATATAACATGTTTTCTCTCATGTGTGTGTGTGTGTGTGTGTGTGTGTGTGTGTGTGCTATGAAACTAGAAAAGGGACCACGAGAGGGGGAGAGGTGTAGAGGAAGGCAATAGGGCAATAGAATTCACGTGACATGAAAATGGAAGGAAGCTACCGTGGTGGAAGAGCACAAAGAGGCCTGGGAGAATGGGGAAACAAGGGTCAGCAAATAAGTTTCGTTTGTAAATGCCATAATGAGTTCTAATATTTGTGCACTCAATTTTTTAAAGTTTGAGAAAAGCAGGAAGATCTTTTTTCTGGCTTTAATAGATCTGGCAATTCTTCACCCGTGACGTGGTTGAAACAAGGTTTGTCCAGTTTGCGCAAAGGAAAGCTATAGCAGAAGAGGAGAAAATAGGTTTCTTGAAAGTTACTTCCACATGCTTCTGGCATTCCAAAAGCCAGCTGCCTGCAGTAGTGACAGGGACATACTCCTAAGGACAGCAAAGGCGTGGGGCTGCGCAGACAGCCCCTTGAGGACTGACGGAAACACCCCAGCTCTCCATTTAGTCTAACAGAACGCAGACCCACGCTTTGTATGTCGTCCTACAAGGAAGAAGAGTATAGAGAGATCACACCTGTGATCTTGACCTTGTGGAAGAGCACGATCCAGCTCTATGACGGTGGATGATGTGGCAATGTTATTACAGGCTGGTGGTGGACTGAGATGGTGAAGACAGACGTTGAACCAAAGATATTTAAGCCTAGCACAAATCCAAATATCATAGGAACAGGAGCTGGGCTGATAACAACATAAAATCAATAATTATTACAACCACTTTTTTAATACAAGACCTCAGGTTAGTAGAATAACCTACTCATAACCCTCCCTACTACCTAAATCAAAAGAATTCCCTTTATTAAGGCTGCCTGACAAAACTCCCAGGCTAAAAATTTAGCCTGGGTGACTTGTCCTAGTAAATCACAGGGTTGGTCCTTGTCTGAGACTTTAAAGACCCTCGCAGATGGCTAGAGAAAGTACCCTCCATGGAAGAAGCCTGCCTACATCAGTAACCTGTGAGCTCCATGTCCTTAGAAGGCCAGGACATCAGATAGAAAAACTCGGGTGCACAGGCTGGAGAGATGGCTCAGCAGTTAAGGCACTTGCCTGCAAAGCCTAACGACCTGGGTTCAATTCCCCAGTACCCACATCAAGCCAGATGCACTAAGTCATGCATGCATCTGCAGTTTAATTGCAGTGGTAAGAGGCCCTGGTGCAGCCATTCTCCTCTGTCTCTCTATCCCTCTCTGCTTGCAAATAAATAAATCAAAGCACCGGGAAGAAAAGCATGGCCATTCATAAAGGAAACCATGTCCAACTTTCCCCTGAATCCAAGTCCAGGGCCACTCTGACCTCACTGAGTCCCATGTCAGCACAGGATGATTCTAAGAACCAACCCCCTAGGGTACTGCAGTGGGGCTCTCTGGAGTCACTCAGGAGCCTCAGGCAGTGTGACACTATGATGGTCTTGAAGGGCCTATCTTAGTTGACTTGTTTTCCCCTCAGAGCTGAATTGATTTGGAAAGGCTCTAGGAAACAGAGCTGAGGGGACAAAGAAGGGCAGGTGTGCTCACGGCAGTGCCCTTCCTGAAGGTGCCAGTGTGAAGGACATGCTTGGGAAATGCAACTTTGCCAGGTTCAAAAGCGGTCTCATGGCCATAGGAGATATCAGTGAAAGGGCAACTTTGTGGGTGGTAGGGCTGTGAAGAGGCATTTTAGCACAGGGATGTGGCATTTTGTCATAGCAATAGCAATATTCATGTCACAAGAAGGGACTGAGGTGCTGACGTAGCAAGAGAAATGCCACACTCATGAGGACATGGAGAAGAAAGCTTGTCTGGTGACAATGGAAATCTTGTGGCCAGCCAGTGCCCATTTCGGTAGCATCTTATAGTCACATGTCCTCCAGGGTCCCTCCAGGATCCTTGGATGCAGATGTGTCTGGATTCATCCATTTTTCTTCATTTCGGAGTTTCCTATTAATGTTTGGATTGGTTACATTTCCCTTGCTGATATCGGTGCAGTAACATTGCTCTCTCCATTGAGTGACCTCCTTGCTGAGGTCCTGCTGCCTGGACTGCAGTCAGCTGGGGGCGGGGGCGTGAATCACCCTTTCCCCCACCGTCAAGATTTCCAGTGGAGAGAACAGATTAGATGTTGGCTGGTTCTGAGGAGTCACAAGACAAGAGTCAACGAAGTGGCCTCCAGGCCTTCTCAGATAGTCACTGGCTTCGGACTTTCTTACTTCCAGACATTTTCAATTGTTTGGTTTCAAGGGACTTGTGGTTTACAAATGGTTTACACACCACTAATGCATTTTACATACATGGACCTTGCTCCTCTTTTCTTTTGTACTTTTTCTCTCCTCTTTCTTATCTTAAAGGTTATGCCAGAACATCTCCTTACGTACGAATAAACTATCAGCTCTTACCAACCAGAACAGAGAGCATGGAAATTTGATGTGTTCCTTCATTTTTAACTACTGACCTGTAAGAAGTTGCTTAAAGCTTGTGGGAGCTCTTCAGTCTACCACTGAATGGGATTTTCTTCCACACATGAACTAACATGCTTCATGCTATTTTTCTTATCAGTGTTCACCGTGGGGTCATGAATACGCTGGTCTCTGTCCGGGATGGGACGGGGACAATGCTTCAGGATATACCTTCCCGCCCTGTGGCTCTTACATTCTTTCCACCTCCTCTTCTCCAATGTTGCATGAGCCTTGGAGGGCATGTGATAAGCTCCCTTGAGCATTGAGCTTTCAGCAGTGTCTGATTTTCTGCTTTGCTGAGTTTTGGGTCTCCTCAGTGTCTTCTGCCGTCTCCCTGGATGAGCCCATGAAACACTACTTGGACATGACAGATCAAATATGAGTGCTGCTGTCACTACGACCAGATTTTAAAAATACTTCTATTTATTTATTTAAAGAGAAAGGCAGATATATAGAGAGAATGGGCATAGCAGGGCTTCTAGCCATTGCAAACAAACTCGAGACACATAGAGCAGAGAATCCAGAAATAAATTCATAATGGGGGACTGGTATCTAACATATGGAAAGACCTCAGACAGTTAGACTCTCAAAACAAGAAAACCAACTTATTCAATCACTAACTAAGCAAATGAAACAGACAATTCCCCAAAGAAGTACAAATGGCCAATAAACATATGGAAAAAAATTCAACATTCTTAGCCAATTTGGAAATAAAATCAATAACACGCTGACATTCATCTCAGCCCAGTCTGAATGGCTGTCAGTAAGAAAACAAACAAACGCTTAGAGGATTCAGTGGAAAAGAGGTCCTCACACTTGAAAATGTAAATTTGTTCAGCCATTATGGATATCTATGTGAAGGTTACTCAAAACAAAACAAAATCAAACAAAAGGAGAAGTGCCACATGATCCAGCTATATCCTTCCTAGGAAGAGATCTACAGGAACCTAAAGCAACATGCCACAGAGACACATGCACATCCATGTTTACTGTTGTTCTCAATAGCTGAGTCATGAAATCAGGCTAAACGTCTGCCAGCAAATGAATGAATAAAGAAACTGCCATATATATAATATAGATATAATAAGGAAAAGTGAACTTATATTCTCTGTAGGAAAATAGGTAGTACTAGAGTCCATATCATTGTATTAATGGAAATAAGTCAGACATAGGCAAACAAATTTTATGTATTTTCATATGCAGAATCTAGATTTTAAGCAGATGCATGTATGTGTGAGAAAAGTGTCCATGAACTGCCATTTCCTCCAGGGATTGCTGTGTATGGCATGGGTATGTGTGGGATTTGTGTATGTTATGCGTGCATGCGTGCGTGTATGTGTGTGTGTGTGTGTGTGTGTGTGTGTGCTGTGCATGGTGCAAGGTGAGTGAATATGCGCTGTGTGTGCATGTTTGGATGGCGGGTGAGTGTGTGTTGTGCATTGCAGTGTGTGGGTGGGGCATGTGTATGTGACGTGTATGGTTGCCTGCACGTCCTGTGGTGTTTCTGGAGCATGTGCGTGTGTCTCCACTGCAGGCATTTCTGTGCATTTCTCATCTTCGTGACTTGGCTCTTGCATGGCCGATGCTGTTGTTTGGAGCAGCTTCTCCCCCACTCTCAAGCATGGATGGAAGAGGCGGCCCTGCAGCCGGCCATCTGTTTGGACCCCCACAGCCTTGAAGAAAGTTCACAGTTGTTCGAACTATCAGCTTGGCACAATGACCTAAGGCTGACTTGGTTTAGCAAAAGGCTCACAGTCACATTTTCCTGAGCAGCTGCCGAGCTCTGCATCTCCTGCAAAATCTGGGCAGCAGGTTTCCATGCCTACCCATGGAAAGATCTTGTAGCCAGGATGGTCCTATAACTGCCCCCCATGGCAGAAGGAAGTGGGCATGGCCCCCTCTGGATAATTCCAAAAGAGCGCTGGCCAGACGGTTTTGAATCTCTAGGTCCACAAAGACCGAGCATTTGCAGTATTTAAATTCCAGTGCTACCTGAGCTAGCAGCTATTAGGATAGCATTGCTGACTAATACGTGCCTCCATACAGATGTGAATACAGATGTTGGCAGATCTCAGGCAGCCAGCCTTCCGCCTGCTCCATAGCCACTTGTCTTTTCCTCTTCCCTCCCACCTCCCGGGGAGCAGGGAGTGAATCTACCCCCACCCCACAAGTGGGCTGCCCCTCCTCAGTCTAGCACCGATGGACGTTGCGCCCCTTTCTCTTGTGAGTCCAACTTCAGGGCATCCCTTCGTGGGATGTTTGCTTTCTTGACAAGGGCTTCATCGTGTTGAAAATCCAGGCTGACAGCATTGGAGGAACTCCCCTGGGTTGTAGCCACCTCTGCACCCATTTTCTTAGGACAGATGGGATGTTGTGACAGCTGCCAGATTTACCAAGACCTTCTGAGTCTTGGGAAAGATTCAGATAAAAGTAGAAGCTTCCCAGGGATGCAGGGAACGTGGCAGGTCCTGCTTTTCCTTCAATGTAGCTGCAGGTCCTTTGATCCGCTGCCCACTGACCCCTCTTGGGTCCCATCTATCCATATGCTCCGGGGAGAAGGGCTTTGAAAAATTCCAAGGATGTGTTCATTTATAGAGAACAGCTTTCTTTACCATGTTTGCTGTACAGTTCCACTAGACATGCTGTTTTCCACATCCATCTTAGCAGCTTTTCATTTCTGGAAATGAACAGACCTCTCTCCATTATTTTTCCAAATAAAACTTACTCTCAAGTATCCTCCAGCTGCATCTTGCTGGGTCATTTATTACATTAGAGATCACAACCATCTCTCACTCAGATTGTTTATTCTTATGGGAAGATCTATATCCATAACCCTCCGTGAGAGTTTGGGAAGCCATGTTTCCTACTCCACTCTGTATTGCTATATCAAAAGATACTTAAAGATAAGCACTTTATAAAGAAGAGGAAGGGGCTGGAGAGATGGCTTAGCGGTTAAGGCATTTGCTTGCAAAGCCAAAGGACCCAGGTTCGATTCCCCAGGACCCATGTTAGCCAGATGCACAAGGAGGCACACATGTCTGGAGTTCATTTGAAGTAGCTGAAGGCCCTGGCATGCCCATTTTCTCTCTCTCTCTCTCTCTCTCTCTCTCTCTCTCAAGTAAATAAATAAAAATATTAAAAAAGAAGAGGAAGAAAGAATTAGGGGTTCAGCAGGAGTAGGAGGGTAATGAGAAAAGGCAGGGGTGGTGAATATGATCAAAACACATTGTATATATGTATGGAATTGACCAAAAAAAAAAAAAAAAAAAGGAAAAAGGGGTGTATTTCACTCATTGACCAAAAACAAAAAAAAAAAAAAAAAAAAAAAGGAAAAAGGGGTGTATTTTACTCATAGTTACAAATCCCAAGAACTTGACTCTGGTATCTGCTTCCATTAAAGACCTCAAGGTAGAAAATATCACATGGTGGGAGACAATGAAAGAGGGAGAAAGAGAGAAATAATGAAAAAGGAAGGAAGGGAGTGTGGAAGATCCGATCTGCCTCCTCAACAACAGCCCATTCTTGTGAGAACTAAGCCCGTCCTACAAGCCCTGCGTTTGCCCCTCTGAAAGTGGTCCCTTTGCCACCTGCACATCCACCGTACTGGACCACGGCTTCCGTATCAGCATATAAGGGAAAGTTCCCTGATTATTAATTTTGGAGGCATAAATGATGTCTAAAATGGTGCCACGTGACCTTATTGCTTCTCTCTTAGACTTCATACAACCAGCCAAGGGGTGACCATGGCCAGAGGAAGTGCTTTCACATAGGTATGAGTTGGGCCAATCCCACGTGAGCTGAGATACGAGCAGGGACACTTGCTAGCAAAAGCTGGACGTGCCGTGCCATGCAGCTCTGTGAAGGGGATGTCACTTGGAATCACACATGAGGTGGGAGGGCAAAGAAGACTGAAGACAGTAAGAGGAATGACAGAAGACATGATGGAAAGTGTGGGGCCCCTGCAAATAGAAGACTGGGCTGAGTCCGTGATGTTTCTATTTCACTGCAAATGATGTACCAGCTGTGACCTTGAAACAGGTCTTCCTCTTGTGAGACTGTCTTTTTTTTCACTCATCTCAAGAACATGAGCTTCACGACACAACATAGTTTTATGCCAGCGTCTACTCTCTGCCTTCTCTTGGGTAGTATTAGAACCCTGAATTTTGCCAGCCCTCTATACTTGACATCTAGGCTGAATTTCCTAGTTTTCCTTGATGATACTAGACAACCAAAGAGATTCTTTTATATAGCTTTAGTACTAATATTAAAGTCAGGAGATTTTCTAATCTTCAGACCTTATTATTTCCCCCATTGTCTCAGGAAAGTGTTTTGTGAGAGGAAATCTCAAATGATGCTTCGGATGCGGTTCCTTTCCTCCCTGCTCTCTCCTTAGGGCTAGAACAAGACTTCCTCATGCTTTCCTTGCTTTCTATGACCTTGACATTTTGAAGAACAGACTGGATATATCTCGGAATGGTCTTCCACTGGGGTTTGTCTGATGTTTCCTCACAATGGGGGGCCAATTTGCCCATCTTGGGGCAGAATAGTGCAGGAGTGATGCAGGGCCTGCTCAGCCCTCATCCAGGGAGCTCGTCCTGCTGCATGTTCTGTCATAAGACTCACTGTGTTTACTTGCTTTAAGGCCGAATCTGTCATGGTTGCTATTGTAACCATATTGTAAAAATATTTTATTTATTTATTTGAGAGAGAGAGAAAAGGAAGAGGCAGAGAGAAGGAGAGAATGGGTGTGCCAGGGCCTCCAGCCACTACAAACAAACTCCAGATGGCATCTGGCTTACGTGGGTCCTGGGGAATAGAACCGGGATCCTTAGGCTTCACAGGCAAACACCTTAACTGCTAAGCCATTTCCCCAACCTATTTTCCTACTTTTACTGTTCTAGAGTAACTACTATTGGGAGCATGTGTGAAAAGCTACTTCTTATTTGATGACTGACAGGTCATGAAGACAGGATCATGCACGGACAGCTTGCTCTGTGAAGCTGTCTTAGGTCACGTGGCGAATTGGCTGAGCAATCATTTAAAATCCTCCACTACTTGGTTAAGCTGTCCTTTTCAGACCTTATTGTCATTAATAAAACAACCGGGAGCTAGCAGGGGCTAATCAGCTCTTTATTTTCATAGAAGCTGTTATGAGAGAGCGGCAGAAATTGCTCAGTGGTTAAGGCACTTGCTTACCAAGCCTTATGGTCTGGGTTGGATCCCCCTGAACCCACAAAAGCCAGATGCACAAAGTGGTGCATGCACTGGAGTTCATTTGTAGCAGCTAGAGACCCTATGAGCCTAGTGTCCTCTCTGGCTAATAATAAATAATAAATAAATAAATAAATAAATAAATAAAATATTGTTTAAAAAAAAGAAAGAAACCGCTATGAGATGATTGCATTCTAAGTGAAGGCAACATCAATGCCTTAAACAGAAGAGAAGCAGTGAGGAGAAGATGCTGCAGGAAGTCAGGTGATCTACACAGCACACTCACTGCTCCAATTTACAGTGTCTTTCAATCCTTAAATTGGCTCTTCTCAGAAGTTAATCTGGAGTAAAATTGGATGAAGAAATATTTGGGGATCAATATTGTGCCCACTAATAAAGTATTTTTTCCAACTGTCTGACTTAGCTGTCTCTGAGTTCTGGGACTTTGAAGACCTAAACCCATGAGCTCAACTTCTAAACTATGGGTAACTTATGCTTAAAAGGGCTAGAGCCTCTGCAGGAAGCAATGCCTACAGCTTATTTTTGTTAAAGGCTCCCATCTAGGTCAGAATGGCAAGAGAAGCCTATGGGAAGTATTTGTAGCCCATCCGGCCTGATTCTTATGGAAAAAGCATGAAATGGTTAGGGATACGTGTCAACTCTGACTGGCAGACCTCGTCCCGTGTCTTCGTGGTCTTCAGCATTGTCGGCATGCCCAGTGGTTTAAAGAAGAAAAGCAGCTAAGAGTTCAGTAAACAAGACAATTTCATAAACCTATTTGAGGCTGAGCCTGTGTGTATCAATAACCAGACAAGAACTGTGATTGTCAAAAGCAGGTGAGCTTTGAGCTTTGTAGAAGATGCATCAAATCCATGTCAATCATAACTTTGTTTCCTGGGAAGAATCTTCTAAGATCTATGTAGAATCTTGATCCATATCTTCCTAAAGGTTTGTCATTCATCTTTTTATATCTTTTTCACATCTAATTCACTTTAAAAAAATTATTTATTTTATTTATTTGAGAGAGAGAGAGAAAGAGGTAGATAGACAGAATGGGTGCCCAGGGCCTTAAGCCATTGTAAATGAACTCCAGATGCATGCACCACCTTGTGCATCTGATTTATGTGGGTCCTTTGGCTTTGCAGGCAAGCACCTTAACCACTAAGCCATCTCTCCAGCCCCTAATTCACTTTTTTGTTTTGTTTTGTTTTTTCAAGGTAGGGTCTCACTCTAGCTCAGGCTTACCTGGAATTCACTATGTAGTCTCAGGCTGGCCTTGAACTCACTGTGATCCTCCCACCCCTAATTCACTTTTAAAAGTTCAGTAGAAGTTGGATTTGTGGTAGGCTCAAGAGAGCCCTGAGCAGCCCCACCACTGCCTCTGGGCTGATGACCATCACTCCTGACACCACCAGCAGCTCAGAGAGCAGTGGCCTGCGCAGCCTCACACCCACGGCAAGCTCAGGCAGGGATAAGAAGGTTGTTGCAATAAAGGTTTTTCTGCCTGCAAATAAATTGATTAATTAATTAATTAATTAATTAAAATATAAAGATGTCTGATTTTGGTATCAGTAGCATGTTTTCTTTTTAAAGCCTGTTTTTCTTCTCAATGAACCATTAAAGGTTTTTAAATTGTTTCAAATCTGGTCAAGTTGAGATTTTTAAGAACTTCATTTATTTTTATTTTTTAAACTTCTTAAATATTTTATTTATTTATTTATTTACTTGAAAGAGAGAAAGAGGCAGGGAGAGAGAGAGAATGGGCTTACTAGAGCCTCCAGCCACTACAAATGAACTCCAGATGCATGCATCCCTTGTGCATCTGGCTTACGTGGGTCCTGGAGAGTCGAACCAGGATCCTTTGGCTTTGCAGGCAAATACCTTAACTGCTAAGCCATCTCACCAGCCCCAGAAATTCATTTAAAATTTTTTTTATATTCTTATTTGTAAGTAGACAGACAGAAAGAAGGAATGGGTGCACACCAGAGCATCCACTCCAGCCACTGCAAACAAACTCCAGATTCATGCACCACTCTGTGCATCTGGCTTCATGTGGGTACTGGAGATTCAAACCTGAATCATTAGGCTTTGCAGACAAGCCCCTCTGCCTTTGTCAAACTATGAACATGGATATTTTAAGTCATTTCTGAACCTACCTTGGAAGAAAAATCAACCATAAATATTTACAACACAGATTACTCACCATAACTCAACAAAGACAGAGACTGTTAGGTGTACCCGACCAGACAGAGCATGCCCCTCCTCCTGGAGACTGTCCCCGCCCTCACTGTGTTCCTCTGGTGACAGCCACCATCATCGTTTCTTTGCTTTTCATTTTATTAAATATGTATTTATTTATTTTTAGACAAAGAGAGAAAGAGGTAGAGAGAAAGAATGGGTGTGCCAGGGCCTGTAGCCACTGCAGATGAACTCCAGATGCTTGCACCACCTTGTGCATCTGGCTTTATGTGAGTACTGGGGCATAGAACCTGGGTCCTTAGGCTTCACAGGCTAGCACCTTAATCGCCAAGCCATCTCTCCAGCCCCATCTCTTTGCTTTTCATTCGAGCTTTAGTGTCCAACTATGAAGTCCAAACCACACTGGTATAGTTTCTGGCTTTTTCTTGCTGCATGACTACATATTCTTTGTTGCCATTTCTTATTGTAAAGAATGGCAATTCAGTTTTCAATTGCTATATGCACATATAGTTGGTACAGACTACTTTTGATGGGTTAGGGTTTCTAGTGTTTAACTAGTACAAGTGTTGGGACTGTGGGCCACACATTTCTGAGTACACGTTCTGGCTTTTCTTTAGGGCACATACCTGGGGTGACTTCCTGATGGGCAGGGTTTGTATAGCTTTAGCTTTACTAAGCAAGGCTGCTCCGTGACTTCTTGCTCCGCCAGCAGGTTCCCGGGGCTCCTTCTGCTTCACAGCCGCATCTTCACATTGCCCAGGTTTTCCTGTTCACCAGTTTGGTGGGTGGCTATTATCACCATATTCAATTGACACTTTTTATTAATAGTAACATTGACTATCAATTCTTGGGCATTCGTATGTCATTTTATTCAATGCTGAGTATCAAACTCAGGGCCTTGTGCATGGGAGGCAAGCATCTGTGAGTAAGCTACCCTCCCAGCTTTGTGAACTCCTCTTAAAATGCTTGTTCAAAGTTTGTCAGTCGTTCATTGTGTTGTTATATTGGTATATATCTTCTGCATATTATTTATTTATTTAAAATTTTTACTTATTTGACAGAAAGAGGCAGAGACAGAGAGAGAGAATGGGCACGCCAGGGCCTCTAGCCACTGCAGGCTAACTCCAGATACATGCACTCTCTTGTGCATCTGGCTAACGTGGGTCCTGGGGAATTGAACCTGGGTCCTTTGGCTTTGCAGGCAAACATCTTCACTGCTAAACCATCCCTCCATCCCTCTTCTGCATATTCATTTTTTAATTAATTAATGTACGTGTGTGAGTGGGTTCACACATGGAGGTCAGAGGACAACCTCGAAGCGTCTGTGCTCACCTTGGAGACAGGCTCTCGTGCCACTGCAAACAACTGTTAGATGAGCCGGCCTGCAAGTTTGGGTCATCCTGGTTCTGTTTTCCATTGCTAAAGGTGCTTTACAATAATAGATGCGTGCACCACTTTGCATCAGGCTTTATGTAGGTGCTAGGGGTTCAAACCTGAGCCAGCAGGCTTTGCAAACAAGTGCCTGTAATGGCTAAACCACCTCCCCAGTCCCAGTAAATTTGCTTTTGTCAATTACATGTATGACAAATATGTTTTCCCCCTCTGGCTCAGGTTTTTACTCTTCCATTTGTCTGACTATTATTCTGGATTTCAAAGGAATGAAGTATTTTCCTAAGATAAGTGCTTGTTTTGAGAGCACTTCTGCTACCGTGAGATAGTGAAGCTTTTCTTCTGTGCTCTTGCCAGCTTTTGGCTTTAATATTGAAGGTTGTACACTTCCTGGATAGACTTCCATGTGAAAGGATTCCATTACATTGTTCTTTTCCAAGTTGGAATCTAGTTGTCCGATTAGATGCCTTCTTTAACTCTTAATCCTCACAGCCGCTGTGGTCACCGTCTTTATCCCTGATACTCACACCTTGGTGAGGCATCAGCTTTCTGATTGGACTGGACAGGAGGCATTTCCTTCAGTCTTCATGAGAGAATGTAAACAAGCCCACTCGCTAACATTCTCTGGAGTCTTCTTTGGAAGAGGCCCATGGCGAGTACTCATCTCAAATATTTATCATGACTTTGTGTTGTGTTGAGGAAAATAGCCCCCATTTTTTCACTGGGAAGTCGGTCCTGACAACCAAGCTGCATGGGTAGACTACCAGTAAAAACCAGTAGGGATTCTGCAGGAGCCACTGTGTAAAAGCAGCTTTTGAGCAAACCTTCAGTGACAACCACAGAGGGTTCTTTCACAGTGGAAGAGCCATGGAGAAAACCATGGCCTGAGGGAGCTGCCAGGAAAGGGGCGTGGAGTTGTAGAACATGATGGGACCACTGAGCACACTGCAACAATGTGCCCCTCGGGCCAACCCCTGAGGAGCCTTTTGCTACCTGACCGACTCACTCTGAAGAGGCCCCAAGCAAAGGAGCATGGGGCTAGAGAGATGGCTTGGTGGTTGATAGCACTTCCGTCGCAAGTATTAGGGCCTGAGGAGGCCTGAGAGACTGCTTGGGTTTGATTCCCCAAGACCCACCACGTAAACAGCTAGGCATGGCCGCATGCATCTGTAAAACAGCCCCTCGGGTGAGCAGAGACCAGGAATCCCTGAGGCTGGGAGGGGTAGACAGGTGTACCAGTTGCTCCCTGGAAGCCATGCTGCTGTGGGCCAGCCACCGTCTTATTCAGGCAGGCTCCTCTTGCACGCTTTTCCCTCTCCCCGCAGAAGGGCTCGACTCCGGACTTTATCCCAGGGTGTGGTTTCAGGGAGAGGGAGCAAGCGGCAGCTTGCCTGTCCCATATCTAGTCTAGGCTTCGAATGTTGTCAAAGCGGGCTCTTCGGCTTGCCTATTATTCAGCCTTGTTCCCTAGGATGGGAACTCAAACAAGGAGTCAATTCCAAGCCTTAGCTATGCAGGCTGTATGTTTTTATATTGTTCCTGATACGATAGCTTATGAAAGGCTCTGGAAATTTCCATCCTGAAAGACTGCAAGCTAACAGGCTCTATGCAGTGATAGAAGACTCTTGTTAGATGCTGAAGCAAATCTCTCCTTTGGGCCTTGCTTTCCGGTCCAGACATAATAAGGGCTTGATGACATGACCTGGAAAGTTCTCTTTAGCTCTCAGTCTACAAGTAGAGAAAGGACTGAGTGGGGGTATTTTAGGCAATCTTTGACGACAGTGCTTTTGATCCTACAGTTTTTAGCTCAGTGGCTCCTGGGGGTGGCGACTGCTGTCCGTGGGGACTCTGCCTTCATCTTTGTGCTGGTGGAACCCTTCTACAGAGGAAAAGCTGGTCATGATTTCTAGTTTGGCCGTCTAGTTTTGAGAACCGCTGTATTGATCTGTCATTAGAGAAATGATTAGCGCCTGTAATACATGTGACTCCGGACCTGTAATTACTATGAATAGTGAAAATTTCAGAATCATGTCACCAGAAGGTCCTTTCTCTTACAAAGTGGTCCTGAAATTTCCCAGCAAATCCCCACTCATGCTGAAGTACCAATGACAATCCGTCATGTCTGAGCCCAGATCATATATTTCTTTCTCGTTTTAAAATTTCTGCTGGATCTACTCCCTATTGTCCCAATATGTTATTGAGACCAATTTTATTGGAAGCTGTGTTTCGTTTCCCATGCTATATTTGCATGAATAATGTAGCTTTATTAACTGGGGACTCTTCTCAAAGGTTAAACTTGAATCAGCAGAAAATTGCAAGTCAACCAAGTGGAATGTCATTAAAACTCTTGAAAATGATGATCTAGTTTGTAGAGTTTTAGTAGCTAACTAACAACTGATGAGGTTCTATACAGTCGGGAGTTTATTAAAGCTTGTAATTTAGATCTTTAGCTGCCTGACTGGAGGAGGTGTCACTGTGGGGGGATCCTAGGGTCCAGCTTTAAGGTATGGGGCAGATCTAGAATTTCCAGCCAAAGATATGCAAGTTCTGGGGCTTTGTCTGGAGAGTAGAGTGTGCCTCCTTGTGTTGGTGGCATGGCTTTTGGTGTTTCTCTCTGTGTGGACCTGTGAGTGTGGGCCAGCTTCATCTGCCATTGTGGAACTTCCTCTCAATCTGGAAACTTCAATAAATCCCTTCTTCCTGTAACTTGTCTGGAGGTTCATCCCAGCAACCTGAAGCTGTCTACTACATATGCCTTCATGATGTAACAATGTATCAGCTCCTATAGATTTGGAAAACAGAAATGTTGTTAGAGCCTATTACTAATATCATTTGAGAGAGGGATCTCTACACATTGCAGCCTCCTATAAATTTCTACCGGGGATACTAGTGAATTTGTTCTAAGAAGGAACATGATCTCTCAGTTTACTAACTCGAAAGAAGTGACTACTTAATGCAAGTTCTTCACATGCTTCAAAGCAGTTATTTAAAAGAGGGTTTAAGGGCTGGGGAAATGGCTTACCGGTTAAGGCATTTGCCTATGAAGCCTAAGGACCCCGGTTCAATTCCCCAGGACCCACATAAGCCAGATGCACAAGGGGGCACATGCGTCTGGATTTGTTTGCAGTGGCTAGAGGCCCTGGCGTGCCCATTCTCTCATTCTTGTTCTATCTGCCTCTCTCTCTCTCTCAAATAAATAAATAAATTTTTTGAAAGAGAGGGTTTAATAATTCTACCCTTGGGCTGGACAGATGGCTTAGCATATTAGAGTGTTTGCCTACAAAGCCTAAGAAACCCAGGTTCAATTCCCCAGTACACACATAAGCCAGATGCACAAGGTGGTGCATGCTTCTGGAGTTCCTTTGCAGTGGCTGGAGGCCCCAGTGCTCCCATTCTCTCTCTTTCTCTCAAATAAATAAATAAGATAAAAAAAATAAAAAATTTAAAAAAGAAGTCTACCCTTGTAGTGGAGGAGGAACATATGTGAAGTTACAGCTTCTCCAGTGGTTACTGGCGAAAACTCAGTGTGAAGTCCTTGGAGAACAACTGAAATCAGTCAGTGGAGGCAAATCCACACTGGGTGGGGAAATGATGGCAGGTTAACAGCTTCTCACCCAAAGGCAGCCCAAGCCCATGACTTCTGGAACCAGATAAGGACAAGCCATCTGCCTGGTGATTAGGAATCAGACGACAGAGTCTGGGCTGCTACAGTGATGGGAAAGTGAGGGGGAACCCTTGCAAAAGATCAACAGCACAGAAGGGAGCCCAAATTTCTGCAAATAAGATCTTTCCAAATCTGTAGCCGGATTTATGGGATAAAACCTTGAAGCATGCATTTATGGGATAAAACACAAAACTCCACAAATTTTACATAGTGTTAAAATAACTAAACAGAGATTTCAGCCACTGTCTGTGACAGAGAAGACAAAACTCAGACTTTGAGTCCCATCCTTGAGCTAACTAAAATGAATGAACTGGCATTATTGGGAGAAATATAACAGAGCTAATGGTCTCTATGAAATATCTTTCATAATGTCCAGTATACAGTCAGCATTACTCCATATGTAAATAAGCATCAAATATGACCCACAATCAAGAGAAAGAAATTAGGGCTGGAGAGATGGCTTAGTTCAGTTCCCCAAGACCCACATAAAGCCAGCTGCACAAGCTGGCACATACATCTGGATTTTGTTTGCAGTGGTTGGAGACCCTGGCAGGCCTTTTTCTCTGTGTGTGTGTGTGTCTCTCTCTATCTCTCTATCTGCCTCTTTCTCTCTCTCTCTCAAATAAATTAATTTTTTAATTTAAAAAGAGAGAGAAATGAATGAATAATGAATTTGAGATGATTCAGACATTAAACTTATCAGATAAATATTTTAAAGATGTTATTGAAGTTCTATCCAATAACATGAAAGAACAATTATGACTAGATATACAGGGAATTTCACATAGGAGCATGTAAGAAATTCAACAAGGAAAAGAAACTATTCAAACAAATGGAAATTCTAGAGAAAAAAATCTCCATACTAATAGATTTGTTGATGGACTTGTCACTTGGAGATGAAATGAAAAAGATATAAATAGAAGTAGATTGACAGAAACTTTTGAGCCTTAAGAACAGAAAGAGAAATGATTAGAAGAAAAATTAACTATGTGCAGGTATAACACCACACCCCTAACACATGTAGTTGAAATATCAGAAGGAAAGAAAATAGGACAGACAAAATGTCTGAAAATCAAGAGGTTACAAACCTCCCAAATTTGGTGAAAAACATAACATGTAGCTCCTTCCAGCTTTCTGTCAGCTGGTCCACATGGAGAAGGCTTTCAGCTCAGCTCCAGCAGGATTTCTCAGTGACCTTGCAGATGAAGTTCAATGGGAGAGAGAAAACACCAAGTGTTCACTCAACAGTGAACACTTCAAGCTTTAAATTTGGTCAGCCAGGCCAAATGAGCCAACGGGTGCAATAGTGGCATGTCTGTTATGGAGGAAACCAACCACTCTCTACTTGGACTGGAGTCCCAGTCCATGGGAGGGAATACATCCCTGACACTAAAAACCTACGACAGGGGTAGTCATGAGCCCTAGGGGTATAATGTCTGCTGGTGTCTGGCTAAATGTATATACTATGCTCACCAAACTGCCCAGTAAGCACTTCTCTTAATGTCCACACCCATATATTAATGCTACTCTCACTTTTGGTTAGAGAAGCTTCTCTTTTCAGGTGGTGGCGACCTTGGAATGACTCAGAAGACACCATGTACTAAGAAGAAGTGACAGAGGAGTGCGTAGCACTGAAACATCTCTAACACACCTTCCAAGGCTCAGGGTCCATTGCAGAAGAGGGGTTGGAAAGAATGTAAGAGCCAAAGGAAGAGTAGGACTCCTTACAACGTGCTCCTCCAGACACAAAATGGCCTGGATATCCATGACCTCACAGTGCCTGACACTACCTACACAAGACCATCATAATAGGAGGAAAAGATCATGACATCAAGATGAAAAGACAGACTGATTGAGAGGGGGAGGGGATATGATGGAGAGTAGAATTTCAAAGGGGAAAGTGGGGGTAGGGAGGGAAGAACCATGGGATATTGTCTAGAATTAAGGAAATTGTCAATAAAAGAAAGTAACTAATAAAAAATAAATTAATTTTAAAAAACATAACATGTTTAACTCTGGTCAAACTCTAGAGAACACATGTAGTTGCTCCCTGAAACAAACAAAGATGAACTTGAACTTGAAATGTCAAATTTTCAGATTAGGCTTCTTTGAAAAAAGTACTGTCTTGTCTCTTGATTCACTGTTTTATTTAAGCAGCAGAAAAATGGGCCAAATATGAGTTCCTCCCAATGCAACAGAACAGATGTTAGTAAACAGAAAAACCTAAACACACACACACACATAGTACTAAACAATTTATAATCACAGCAACAACAAACCAGTCCTATTGCACCATCATGGTCTTTGGGAAGTCACAGTTTCCTTCCTGACATTTCAGATGGCCATCAAAGAACCACATTACAGCAGCCTGAAGCGAGAGGGGGAGGTTGGGTCACTCGTGAACTTCTGTTGTGTCCCAAGTGGACTCCAAATTTGAGAAGGGGAAGGATTGAGAGGTTAAGAGAAAGTCAGTAAGGACATTCAAGCCAGTGCAGGCTGCTCAGCTGTGTTAGTTTGTTTTGTATTACCACAGTAAAATATCTAAGGCAAAGTTACCTTACAAAGAAAAGAAGCTGATGTTGACTCCAGTTCTAGAGGTGCAACATCAGAGGGTTGTGTCTAATCTCAAGATGGTCTTTCTGGTAGAGAACAAATATGGTGCACGGCGTCACATCCTAAGGGAAGATAGAGGGGGAGTGTGTGTGTGTGTGTGTGTGTGTGTGTGTGTGTGTGTTCTATCCTCTCTTCTTAGAAAGCCACCAGGATTCAGTCATGGGTTCCACCTTGACAATCTTATCTAATTCTTATGCTCAAATTCTAACTCCCAAAGACGACACCTCTAAACACTACAGTCAATTAACTTTCTACTCGATATCTTATATGTTTTAACACATGGAACCACAGGAGACAAACTCAAGCCACATCCAGGCTGAAGCAGAAACAAAATGTCCCAATCCTACTTCTCCTTAATGGGGGGAGTTAGTTAGAAAACAGGTGTTTAAGAAACTCTATGAGGAGTTTGGACACCTAGGACCGTATGCGCCCATCATCCACAAGTCAGTGTCCCTCCCTCATGATCCCGCCAAGGCCACGTCATTTTCAGATGTGGCTCTATCCCACCGGGTTTGGACTTTGCCCTTCTCTATGTTCCTTAGCCTTAAAAATTTCCTTACCTCTTACTTCTTCACTGCTGGGGCGAGGGAATGTACCTTTCTCAGCTCAAACCAGCCACAGAATTTCTGTTGGAGCCCAAAAGTGAATCCCTGAAAACCTGAGATTGCCTATTAATTATAATAATTATATGATGATACCCATTCTAGAGTTCATTTGAGAAGGGATTTGAGTTCAGGGAGAGCCAGTCAGCGTAAATTACCCTAAGGCAGAGTGAAAAGAGCACTGGGGGACTTTGAGGTTCAGCCTTGCCTGTGTGTGACTCCACCAGAGCCCTTCAGAGCTCATCGGAAAACTATGGGTCTAAGCCCATCTTATTGCTCTTGCAGAATTCTTGTGCGAGGTCAACGAGAGCCTGTGTGCAGGATGGGCTCTGTCGTTGATATAATAAAATGTAACACACATGAGATCTCACGTTATTCAACTATGAAATTTCTTTGAAGAACTACCAGCACACAATCAACTTATGATTTCTCTCAAAGCTAATTTGTCTGCAGGATACTTCTTTGATGTGGGCACTCTCAGCATCTTTGCTTTCTGAAATGACAAATCATAAATGTGGTGCCAGATGTTTCTTTGTCCCCGCTTTCTTGGAAGCATGTCAGAGGTGACCACTGGATGTGTTTAGGCCAATCTGGCAAAGTTCTCAGCAGCTAAGGCCTACAGCCAAGAAGACAGATGGTTTGAAATATTTAGTATATCATTTACAAGTCTATTGATGTTTAACCCATTGTGTTCATTTGCAAAAGTTTCCATTAAGGACATAATGATCCAAATATATCACAAAATAACATGATTTTAAAAATTTAACTAAGATTTTTTAATATGTTGTCCTCCTCTCTTGAAAGTTGTAGTTGAGCAAGCTAGTTTTCCTGTTGGGAAAGTATCAATAAGGGTCTGTCTTACTATATACTTATAAGTGAGAAGCAAAATACAGTTAAGGTATGAGGACACAGCACTGATGAGTATTGAAACATGAAATGAGATTTCTTTCCATTCTTGAAAAACCTCATACCCTGTAGGAACTCCAAATTACATCATGACAGATGGAGCCAGCTCAAAATCAGCACTGACAATTGCTCACATTTTTTTTTTTTTTTGGTTTTAGTAATATGTCCACTTTACTTAGCCACCTGCAGATGAGTTCCGAATCTGTCACCTTCCTTTCCTCCCCATCCACAACAAAACATTCATGTCCTTTTTCTGCTGAGAGGGGGGGACTTGCTTGCTGCAAGTCGCATGCTGTGCTCTGTTCCCCTGTGTTTAGGAGACTGGAAGAGGCATGGGCACTGCCATGGCAATGGTCCAAAATTTTGCTTATCAATTTGCTGAATTTTAATAAAATTCTGATTAAACAGAAGATGTTTCATATGCCTGTAAGTGAACTAAAAACAAAAACAGTGATGGGCTGGAAAGATGGCTTAGTGGTTAAGGCGTTTGCTGGCAAAGCTAAAGGACCCAGGTTTGATTCCCCAGGATCCACATTAGCCAGATGCATATGGAGGCGCACACATGTGGAGTTCATTTGCAGTGGCTGGAGGACCTGGCATGCTCATTCTCTCTCTCTCTCTCCTTCTTTCTCTGTCAAATAAATAAGTAAATAAAAATAAAATATTTTTTAAGAAAAAACAGTGATATTTCAAACCACATCACTGGGTGGATCACCTTGCACTGGGCAAACACAGCATGCTGTGTCTTAGCCTATTTGGAGGAAGACACTCCCCCATAATGATGTGCGAGCACACTGAGTTTTCATCCTACTCATGGTCCCACCAGTTGGCAACTGATACAGAGTAAAAACTCTAAGATATCAATGTTTACTCATACATTTTCTTTTGAGAGAGACAGAGAGAGAGGAAGAGCCAGAGAGAGAATGGGTGCACCAGCAGCCTCTCAGCTGTTGTGAACAAACTCCGGACGCATGTGCCCCGTTATGGGCAAGTGCGGCATTGTGCCCTTGCATCACTTTGCGTCTGGCTAAACGGGGGACCTGGAGCATCGAATGGGCATTCTTAGGCTTGGCAGGCAGGCACCTTAACCACTAAGTCATCTCTCCAGCCCTTCTCATACATTTCTAAAAATATTATTATTTTTTTTATTTATTTGTTTATTTGCAAGCAGAGAGGGGGGGGGCATCCAGGGCATGCTATGCAGAACTCCAGATGCATGTGCATCTGGTTTTATGTGGATACAAGGGAACTGAACTTTGGGCATTAGGTTTTTCAGTCAAGCGCCTTAATGGCCGAGCCTCTCCAGCCCTTCTCACATGTCTTTTAAAATGTCCCTTCTGTTCTCGTGTCACTCCAGACATGAAATGCAGGAAAGGGTGATTTTCCATTCATATTAGCCAGCTGATTAATTGTCCAAGACCAGAAGGTCTCAAATGCCATCCAAGGATGTTCATCATCCTGCAGCCAGGACACACGAGGACAACCAGAGGTCAGGTCTGTAAGGTAGGATGCGTGCTGCTCTCAACTCCTCCTCTCCTTTCAGCTTTGGGAAAGAAGCACTTGTTAACAAAGGGCTCCTCGGGCGCTGTCACAATAAGCCGCCCGTGGGACCTAAGAGGGCGGCATTATTCCACTTGTTGCCTTGTCGTGCAGAGGCTCCACTCTGAGGAGTCAGAAAGCCCTAAGTTCTCCTCTTTTAAAGCAGCGAGGGCAAGGGCCAGCTCTCCCCAGGACACAGCAGCCTTGCACAGAGCCTTGGGGACCTAATGAAGCTCGTGTGGGATGGAGCTGGAACTATGAACACAGAGAACAGAAGCGAGTGAGTGTGGGGAAGCCAGCAGATAATGAAGAGGAAACCCAAAGTGCCTTCTTTATGGGCTGCACAGTAATGTGATATGGGCCTCAAGACAAACTTGTGCACCATTATGTGAACCATGTATATATGTATCACTATAACCATAGCATTGTATTTTAAGTACTGAACTGAATTAGCACGCTATTGCAAACTCTGCATTATTTTGTCAAAACTATTAACGCATCATGCTAAGTGTACAAATAAATGGGATTCACTGTGGACACACACGCACACACATCTTGCCTTGCTTGTGTCCATCCATGCTTCATCTACCCTCTTCCATATTTCCCTTCTCTGTTGCTCCCAGCCCACTTCCTAGTTCTTTAAAAAAAATTATTAAGCTGGGCATGGTGGTGCACGCCTTTAATCCCAGCACTTGGGAAGCAAAGGTAGGAGGAGTTCAAGGCCACCCTGAGACTACATAGTGAATTCTAGGTCAGCCTGGACTATAGAGTGAGACCCTACCTCGAAAAACAAAACAAAAAAAATTATTATTATTATTTATTTACTTGAGAGAGAGGAGGTGGAGAGAAGCAAAACAAGCAGAGAGAAAGAGAGAGAGGGGGAGGGAGAGAGAGAGAGAGAATGGGCATGCCAGGGTCTCCAACTACTGCACGTGAACTCCAGTCACATGTGCCACTTGGTTCATCTGGCTTATGTGGGTCCTGGGACGTCCAACCTGGGTCATCGCTAAGCCATCTCTCCAGCCCCACTTCCTTTGTCCTTCATAGTCCTTTTTCTGTTTTCCAAACACTGCTCTATTGGTAAAAGTTGGGCAATTTTTATTGCGTGAGAAGATTGGCTTTTATTCAGAAGGAATGCATGCTTCCTTTATGGGGAAAATCAAATTAGGAAAAAAAATCAGCTGAATTAGTTTTCAGAACTATACCTGGTCTCTGGTCTCTGTATCACAGTTTGAATAGCACTAGAGTAGAAAAACACTACAGTAATTGAAATTAAACACTGCGAATTTGGATTCTGAAATCCAACAGGCCTAGAGGGGCTCCTGTAGCTGCCACTTGACTTGAATGTCCCAGGAACATTGCCTCATTTGTCTTATGTCATCGGTGCAGGTGATCCCGTTGACTCTCATCAGATTCTTAATTCCTTCCCTGTGTCTCAGTAGGCGGAACCCTCAATAAATGCTAGATGACAGTGTGTTTTCACACTTTCTATTGTCCCTTTATTAAGCACCTACTCTTTACCAGGCTTTTTGCTACTTGTTAGCACTAGATAGGTGAATGGGATTCAGGTTCTGTACATAATAACCACGGCATTTAGATTCTTTCTGCTTTGCACAGAGATTCTAGATGGAGCAGACCCATCCAGGTGAGTCGCTCGTCTGACTTCCAGCACAGGTGCAGAGGAAACAGCAGGATGAATGGATGCTTCTAGTACAATGGACATTTCAGATGTGTCTCACTGGACGCAGCAGGAATGCCAAACCTTCCCGGTTGAAGCAATAGGAGGAACTGCACACCTGGAAATCCAGAGCAAGGACGCCCTTGACGTTCACTTAATTCTTTGATTCTGGGTCCATTTTCCCTGGAAATTGTTCAATACAATCTTCTTCAAGACATTGGCTTCACCCCAGGGGCAGAGAATCTCCCAGACTCCTTGATTTCCATGTCTCTGACTTAAATCACATGCCTACTTCGGAACCAGTCACTCCCAAAGGAAGAGTGAGACCTCCAGGCCTGGAATTCTCATGGGAAGGACAGCAAATGAGAAAGCAATCGTGTTCCCAATAAGCTGTGAGAAAATGTCAGAAAACCCTCCAGGAATTCCAGAGGAACAAATCACCGTAGGACATGTCAGACCCTTTAAACTTGGAGCTCTGAGAGTCTGCTGCGATTGCTGAGTTTACGGAAAAGGAATTAAAAACCACAACGAAGTGAGTTTCCCGAGGTAGCATAGCGGATTGCAGCATAGCTATGGTTCCAACCTGCCGTGTTTGTCATCCGAACGAACAGGAGCAAAATGGAAGCACAGGCGGGATAGCTCTTCCACTGCTCTGGAATCCCAGCCGCTGGTGGAGGCTTTAGCTGGTCCCACGGGGAGGGTTGAGGACAGGTTATTGTTCTATCTCCCTTCGCTTCTTTCAGGTGCATAGGTTGCCTTTCACATTCTTGTGTTGTGTAGCTTCTCTGTTTCTTATCAATAAAGTTTTAAAAGAGCACCTAGTGACCTGAAAGAGGAGCGTAGTGGTCAGGAAGCATGAATGTGTGGTGAGTATTGTTTCACGTTATAACCAGATGCGCCCGCGACGCCAGATGTGGTATAGATGGATTCCTCTAACTTCACAGTTCATTTGTGCAAGACTTTGCTATCATTAGAAACATGATTAGTATAAAATTACTTTGTGAAGCTTTTGTTTAATACATTATTTCATCTTACTTGGAATAAATCCCAGGATAGTAAGAATAATATTATTCTAGTCATCACCTCCACATTTGAAAGTGCTTATACTTATTTGAAAAATAGCCCCATATAATTTAGTGGAGTTTTGGTTAATTTATTCGATCCACATTCCTGAAACAATTTTCTGGAAAAAAGATTCATGTGAGAAGCCTCCCTGGTTTCCTGTCATAGACCAGCAACTGACATGTCAATGTAAATCTTTAATGTCACCGTGTCAGCAAGCTAAGTGTCTTCATCTGACCTATGACTCTGGGGTCCTTTTATGCTGCAGTATGCTTAGGTGAGGTTTTCATGTTACCATGCAAAGACATGTAAGACCTATAATACACAATGGCTGTGTTTCTCAATTTCCCACCAAAAGGCTTCTGTTTCCATTGAAAAGCAATTCTGTTGTTTAAATGATGTGTCTGGCTTGGGCATGTTTCATCTACAAACCAAAACTTTCTTTTCTCTTCCTCTAATTTTTTTTACAATGAGAATTGTATCATTCCTAAATATTTGATGAAGGTAGGAAAGGAGATTAGCCCTCCCTCCACACTTCAGGGACTTGTAGATTTGTTCCCAGTTGGAGGCATATGCATCCCAGGAATATCAAAACCAGTGACCTTTTGGATGTCAATTTGTTTCTCCATCTGTCCCACAATGTCAAGGTGAGAAGCTGGGCTGATGCAAATGAGCTGAGCTGATCCTTAGGGGATCAATGCATCGATTCCTGTGTATGGATCTTCATGGACGGTCTCTCCTCATGGTCTCCCCATTAGAAAGAAGCTTGCACTCAGACCTGTGGGGAATGTTCTCAATCCTATGACTCTGATTCCTTCCCAGCTCCCTTTTTTACTCTACGGTTTCTTTGAGTGCCTTCTAGTATTCTAGTAGTCCTTTTTCTAGCCCAAATGAAACTGTCCACTTCATTTCCAGCTGCCTGATAATGATGAGTTCAGTGTTCCATGTTAGAAAAAAGAAAAAATTGTTGGGAAAAAATTACACGAGTAATTTGGGAAAAAAGTTACACTAGTTTTGTCACATAGAGAGCAAGACCATTACAGTCTGCTTTGATAATAACCTGTGGACTAATGTTGTATACTTGTCTATTATCAAATTACAGACTTAACAAGTGCAGTCCTGATAAATTTTAGGATCATGCCAGCAATTTAAAAGAAAGGGGATTTGAACTGAGTTGGTCATTAACATGAGGCATTGTTATAAATCCTGATTTCAGGTAATTATTTGTTAGCATCTTTGTTTTTTAAAATATTTTATTTATTTATTTAACAGAGAAGGGGGAGAGAGAGTGTGTGTGTGAGAGAGAGAGAGAGAGAGAGAGAGAGAGAGAGAATGGGCATGTTCTAGGGCCTCCAACCAGTGGAAACAAACTCCAGATGTGTGCGCCCCCTTGTGCATCTGGCTAACGTGGGTCCTGGGGAATTGAAACTGGGCCCTTTGGCTTTGCAGGCAAATGCCTTATCTGCTAAGCCATCCCTCCAGCCCCAAGCCTCTTCCTTTTGAACAGGTAGATGGCAATATTTGCTATTGGCCTACCTATAGATGTATACTATTTTTAGATTAGATTAGATTAGATTAGATAGATTGATGATTAGATAGATGTTAGATAGATCCTCTATATATAATCTTTCTTAAACACTTTTTTATTTGAAAGAGAGAGAGTGTGAGAAAGAGGCAGAGAGAGAGAGAGGAAGAGATTGGGACTCCTGCAAATAAACTCCTGATGCATGCACCCCCTTGTGTGTATGTGCTTTTGTGTGCTTGCATTACTGTGCATGTGTCTGGCTTACATGGGACCTGGAGATTCAAACATGAGTCCTAAGGCTACACAGGCAAACGCCTTAACTGCTAAGCCATCCCTCCAGCCCTAAAACCTGGTTTTGTCTGTAGCACAGTCAAGACATTAGTTTTTTTTTGGGGGGAGGGAGACAGAGAGAGAGGGAGAGGAAGACAGATAGAGATGGGCGCGCCAGCAGCCTCTCAGCTGCTGCGAATGAAATCCAGATGCATGCGCCCCCTTGTGGTCAAGTGCAGCATTGTGCCCTTGCATCAGTTTGCATCTGGCTAAACATGGGACCTGGAGATTGGAACTGCTGGAGATTGGAACCAGCGTTCTTAGGCTTAGGAGGCAGGCACCTTAATTGCTAAACCATCTCTCCAGCCCAAGACATTAGTTTTATTTCATTTAAAAGCTTGAATAATTCTGCTTCTTGTTCCAGTTACTTCACATGATACAGTTCAATGACTGGTAGCTCCCGTTTGGATCTGAGGCCCTGCATCTCTATATACATACTTCTTTTCTCGGTCTGTGCCCATTTACTTTGACTTCTGATGAGAGTCATTCTTAGTCTCTGCACTGCCTACTCACCTCCAAGATACCCACCAAAGTATAACCCTGACCCTACAAGTCACCATATAGACGGAAATTGTACTGACCCATTGTTGCATTGACTTTCATGTTGCTGGGATGAAACACCAGACCGAAAGTAGCTGATGGGAGGAAAGGATTTATTTTGACTTTCAGTCTTGAGTGCAAGCTTCAGATGGCAGGGAAAAGATGGTCTTAGAGCAGAGGCTGGGCATCACCTCTGCCACAGCAGTTGGAAGACAGTAAGAGAATGAGCAGAGATTTAGCAATGGGAAGCTGGCTGTAACACTGCAAAGCCTACCCCAACGGGACCCCTCCTCCAACAGGACTCCTCCTCTAAAATTGCCACTAGTTGGGGATCAAGCATTCAAACCACATGAGTGTATGGGGGACATCTGATTTAAACCACCACATGCATATTGCCTCACCTTTAATTATAAATTACTCAATGCCTGAGGTTGTATGTTATCCCAAGAATGGAATCTAGTACAAATGTTGATACAAATGTTCAAATACCATGAACTGGTGGCCCAGGCATAGAGTCATTCAAAGACATATTGAATTGGCCATAATCGTCTTTTAGAAAGACTAAGTGAGTTCAGAAAGGACATGGATGCTTGCTTTGAGTGTGAACTCCTGGAAGTCTGAAATCATACTTCATCAACATTACCTGCTTGTCCTAAACATCTTTGTGATTGATTCTGTGAGACCTGGCTTTAACCAGGCAATTATTTTATGCTTATTCTGCCCCCATTTTCCATTTTAAGAAAATGCATACTGGGTTAGAGAGATGGCTTAGTGGTTAAGGTGCTTGCCTGCAAAGCCAAAGGACTCAGATTCAAAAGCCAGATGGATAAGGTGGCGCATGCATCTGGCGTTCATTTGCAATGGCTAGAGGCCCAGGTATGCTGTGTGTGTGTGTGTGTGTGTGTGTGTGTGTGTGTGTGTGTGTGTTTTGACTGTTGGGTGCTCCATGTCACAATAGAAGCAAATGAACTCAAGGCCTTGCATAGGTAAGCATGTGCTTTACCATCATCTTCCACGCACTGTAACCTGAAGCTTTCTTGTGACGTGACACCATCACGTGATGCTGACATGCTTGGCATTGTTTGTATAAGGGAACGGCAGTGACTGGCGAGAATGGCCTCCCTATCATTCATTTTTTATGAGCAGTGCTAAGTCCCTGGAGAGCTGGGATTTGAGACGGCAGAGAACACACTTCCAAGTCAATCTACAGTGACAAAGGAATGGCAGGCCTGTGTGACATCTAGGCTCATCCATACGTTTAACATACGTTTAATTTGGTGTTTTATTGATGATGATTAAGTTTGATTGAAAGTGATTAAAAGGACAAACATAAAGTGCTCTAAACAGACATGGTCCCGGGCTGGAATAAAACCTCTGATTCATTCAAACCATTGCAGCAGCCAGGTGTGGTGACACACGCCTGGAATTGCATCTCTTGGGAGGCTAAGCCAAGAGGCTCATGAGGTCAAGGTCAGCCTGTCTCAAGGAAAACAAGTCTGTTTCCTTCTTCATTGAGTTCATGATTCCCATGGCTCCTTTAGCTCCAATCATCATGTTCACATTCTAGCAAAAACAAGATGGAAAAAAAGAGCATGCAAGGACAACAGCCCCTGCCTTTATAGATTCTCTCTCTCTCTCTCACACACACACACACAGACATATCTGGCTCTCCATTTATACCCCTTTGTCCACAGTACCGTCATCTGGCTGTAACTAGCACAAGAGCTGTTAGGAAATATTCTGCTTGCAGGCAATTGCTCAGCTAAAACATTTGCTATGGAAGAAAGGAAGATTGGTATTAGGGATGCAAGGTGACAACCCAGTTCTGGGGTCAGAGCAACTGTGGACCAATGCTAGGAAGAGGTTCTTGTGTGAGGTCTCATGGTGATGTTTGAGGAACGTCCATGTGCAGCTTATCCTCACACTGCCAGGAAAAGAGGTGACCTTGAACAGTTGTGTGGGGCTGTGGCCTGCAGCGTGAGGCTTTGGCTGCAGAGGGCCTGAACTGCAGGCCTTCACTTTCCAATGCTGGGAACAGGGACTCATGTCTATGGCTACCTTCATCCAATAGGAACTCACAGGACTCCTCTCCAGCCTACCAATAGCACCCAGTTGTCTTTTGTGGGAGGTCCAGGAATCCTGGGACAGCAGCCCGGGCATCTTGATTCTAGCTGCAGCTTCCCACTCAATGCAGACTGATGGTTGAGCTGCATTCGGTGGTAGCTGGACCAACATCTCTAAAAGACCTTTGCCCATCAGCCACCTAAGGATGGCAGAACAAACGGAACATCAGTGGGCTCCTGGGGACACAGGAAAAGGGGACCGGTGCACAGAAGAGGAAGCCCACAGTCTCAGAACACAAGGAGATAAAGTGATGGATGACACCACGACAGAGCACAGGAATTGTCTCCCGTCCCATTTCAGTTACCAGCAGCCAACTGTGGCCCAAAAATATGAAGTGAAAAATTCCAGAAACAAACAATCCATGAGTCTTGAGAGCTGTTCTGAGTGTCATGGTGAAGTCTCATGCTGTCCTGTCCCATCAGGCCTGGGACAGGAACCAACCCTTTGCCCGGTGCACTCAGTTCATCTGTCACTATGTGGTCCCTTTAGTTATCAGGTTGACAGGGCCACAGTGACATAGTGCTTATGCTCAAGTAACCTTTACTCTACTTAAAAATGGCTCCTAAGTGCAAGAGTAGTGACATTCCAATTTTAGCCATGTATTGCTGTAGTCATTATTATTAGTCATTGTTAATCTCTTATGGTGCCTAATTAATAAATTAAATTGGGGGCTGGAGAGATGGCTTACCAGTTTAGGCATTTGCCTGTGAAGCCAAAGGATCTAGGTTGGATTCCCCAGGACCCATGTAAGCCAGATGCACAAGAGGGCGCATGTGTCTGGAGTTTGTTTGCAGGGGCTGGAGGCCCTGGCATGCCCATTCTCTCTCTCCCTCTTTCTCTGTCAAATAAATAAATAAATAATAAAATAAGCTGCACTATTGGTATGTATGTAGTGAAAAAGTACAGTATGGCCAGGGCTCAATACTAGTCTTGAGTTGAGTATGCTATAAGGGTCTTAGAATACATAGCCTTCAGATAAGAAGGGACTACCATATATAAATGAGCAATAGTTAGGCCTCATGCAAACACAGGCTGACTCATAGTCTGGGTCAACCCATTATCTACGTCTGTATTTCTTAGACGTTTTCTACTTATGACCCCTTTTAATCTAAGAAGTTCTCACAAGACTCTGGATAGCTACATATGTAAACTAGGCACACAAATCAAGCATTACTGACAATAAATCATGCAAAATATTTTTTATTTTTGTTTGTTTTTATTTATTTATTAGCAACAGACACAGAGAGAGAGAGAAAATGGCTCACCAGGGCCTCCAGCCACTGCAAACAAACTCCAGCTGCAAGTGCCACTTAGTGCATCTGGCTTACGTGGGCACTGGGGAACTGAGCCTTGAACCGGGGTCCTTAAGCTTCACAGGCAAGCGCTTAATCACTGAACCATCTCTCCAGTCCCATAAAAACATTTTAATCATTCAATAATTATTGAATCTTTAGTATGGTATACTTTAGTATACTAATCTTTAATGCATATACATATATATTCTTTTCACATTTACTAAAGATGAAAGCAAATGTGCTAATGACATGGATAACTTCTTTCTTTCTTTCTTTCTTTCTTTTTTTTTTTTTTTTTTTTTTTTTTTTTTTTGGTTTTTTTCGAGGTAGGGTGTCACTCTGGCTCAGGCTGACCTGGAAGTAACTGTGTAGTCTCAGGGTGGCCTTGAACTCACGGTAATCCTCCTATCTCTGCCTCCCGAGTGCTGGGATGAAAGGCGTGCGCCACCACGCCCAGCTAACTTCTTTCTTTTTACACAAGGAGTTCAATCTTCGCTGAGTATTTGGAGCTGCATGACATAGAACATCTTCAATATTTTTCCGAGTTTATAGCTCTTTTGATTTTATAATTATCAATGTTCAGAAGATTGCTTCACATACATATATAGTACAAAGCAGCAGAAGTATTTTTAGAACCATTTCAGAAATCATTGGAAATTCTGTCTTAATCCCAAGTCAGAATTCATTGAATGAGCTTTTATGAAACTCAAGTCAGCTCAAACAGTAATTTTTAAAAGCAAACATTCTAACACAATATACTCCAAAGATATACCCATCTGATACATGCTGAGAAATGAAGGTAGGAAAGTGGTGAAGTATGGTTAAATCCACATGTTTCTATAACAGGAAAAAGCTTCATCTACACAGCAAAGCACATCAGTTCAGAGCACACAACAGTCTGGAATCTGCGCCAAGGCAGCACTCATTGGCATCGTGCAGCATGCCGGCATGCACACCACAGCATGTGCATGCTGTGTGTTGAGAACCAAGCTTCAGCAAAGCCGTGTGACAGGACACCAGCGAGCATTGTCACAAACAGCTTATGTTCATCACACGTCTCCTTTGGAATTAACTATTTCTCATCATGCCTTCGGAAACCTTCTACTGTGCTCAATCTTTTGCAACCCTTACGTTCAGGTATGTGACCCCACAATTTAAGAAGCTGTAATCTGCATAACCAGCCAAGAAGCCAGTCTAGTATCTCTAGACCAAACTTGTGAGAAGTGAGCTTGTTATCTCTCTCTTAACAACTCAGGGAAGCATTAGTTCAAAATGAATAGAACCTCATAGCTGACATCTTTCTAAATTTGTTTTCCCACTTCCAACTTAGGGCTAGCCAGAAAAAAAATAGGTATATCCTTAACTAATCCAACAGGAAGCCGTGCTCCTACACAGTAACAGCATCAAGTGCACTCGGGCACACCTGATACCATCCACTCCTCTTCCAGCCTTTGGGTCTGGGCCAAGTGGCTGACTACAAGCCACCTTTGAATAAACAAGCTGCTTTCTCCCCTCTGATTGGTCTTCATTTATTTCAGCAAACTATGCACCTTGCAAAAAGTCATCCTGTCAGCTCTCAGTACATATGCTCTGATATTCGTCACCTTTATTGTCCTCTTCTAGAAAGCCTTCCCATCTTCCCCACCTGCCCACGCCATCATGGCCTTTCTCTCAAGCCCTCATGTCATGTCATTCCAGATGGGGGGCTGGGGGAGGCTCTGGTAGGCTCAGTCTGCAGAGTTCCCACTGGCATCTGTTGTCTCTAGAGTGCATTTGGGGACTTAGAATATTTGGTCTTATAATAAGCGTTCTCTAATTAGAGTATTTTTTCCATCTTAAAATTTCTAAGGGCTTTCTCACAAGGATACTACTCAAAGTGCATCCACTGATGCAGCACCTCTATCCTGTTGGAAATTTTTAGAAATGCAAATGAATCGAGCCCTGGCTTTGACCTCTTTAATCAGAAAGTCCCCAGTGATCACTATGCACGCTGTAGTGCGGGCTGGAGGGGGCTATGTCCTTGCCGCCTCTGGCGCTGCTCTGGGGTCCAAGCAAGTGCTTGATGAGTATTTTCAGAATAGCATTGATTGCTTCCCTTTGAATGACAAAAGCTTCAAGCAGAAGCACTGCCTTTGGTCTTCGAGAACTAAACAAACAGTACAGAAGGAATATCTCCTTGGCTTGCTACACAGAGTAAAAAGACCTGAGAAGAGGCTCTTCCCCACATGTCCAGCCTCCATGAAGACGCCAAGGAGGCGAGCTCGTGATGGTTGGTGAGGAGTGAGTTAAGTACTAGCAAATTCACAGGCTTAACCGTGCTGTCAAATCTGCCTACCAGATGGGAATTCTTGAAGTTCACGACCACAGGAAGGGCTGGTTCCTAACCTGGGGCTGCATCAAAAGCCAGACACTTGGCAAGTGAAGAAACCTTTGAAACCTTTCAGGAGAAGGAACATCTATACAACAAATCCAAGATACGGGGGCCCTGTGACCCAGGTAAGAAACTGGAATGTCGTGTTGCCAAACCCAGTCTTCCTTTCTCCCTAAAGGTAGCTGTGTGTGAAAACTTCTGGACACTTATTAAAATCAAAACAGACTGGAGAAAGTTAAGAACATAAAGCTACATGTTGAGGGACTCTTACATCTATCTGGTTTGTGCAGGCTGTGCAGCTAAGAACCCTGCTGAAGGAAATTCAGCTGAGACACACACATCCTGTGTATTTCCATTAGCTCCATTTTAAGGAAGTAAGGCCGGATGACTGGAGTTTTTCTTCTTATTTTTCAGAAAACACATGGAGTTGGCAAAAATAATGACATCTGCCAGCAATGAGGATGCCTGGCAACTAGCAGCTCTGTGAGCCCTGTCATTTCAGATTGTGGTGTTTTCTGAATAATCCATGGAGCCTGTTGGTAACAGGAGAGACAAGGAGGTTCTGGAACAGGCAGTGAAAAGCAATCAGTGGTTTCACTAAAGCATTCAGAAGTAATCTGAAGCCAAATCCATGCTACAGCAGAAATAAGAGGGACAGCACCCCTGTGGCCCAGGGGGACTCGTATCAAATATGACCAAAGTGGGCTTCATTTCTCAGTAGGCTCTCCCTCTTTGGACCACATTTAAAACTATTTTTAACGACCAAAAGAGGGCAAAACCCAGCCTGAATTTTATTATTGCTAGTGCTCTGAATACAATAATGCTGATATGAAATACTGATCATCAAATACAAAGAAAATCAAGTATTTTTAGTTCAATAATGCCTGCATCTTCCCTCCAAAGGCAAAACAATATTAAAATTTTGTGCCGAGATGTGAACCTGACTGTAGACGGGAAGGCTGGTAAATACATTATCACCACCTTAAAATATGAGTCCTATCACGGAACCATCTTGGCAATTAGATATGACAGTGTAGAATAAAGAACTAAAAGCCAATTACGGGTCCCCTGGGCTCTAAAGAGATTTCATAAAATATTAATGCTGAGTGGAATAGAAACCATCTGACCCTCGTCTGGCAAACATGTGGGATGCACTTTGAGAGCCAAGACTCCACAACAAAGAACATGCGCCATTATCCTTTGTTAGCATGGGGCTCGTCTGTCTTATCACCCGAACGTGCTGAAAGGCATTTTAGACTATAAAAGAAGACATCATGGGAAGTGAAGGTCAGAAGGAGGGTGATGGTCGGTTACTGTATTTTGAGCAAATGGGTGGTTCTAACGTGCTCTGGAAGACCAAGATGGTCACATAAGAACAATGCCATAAGGCCAAGCCTTCTCTGTAGAAGAATGAAGAGTTTGAGAAGTTCAGGATAAATGATCAATGTTGGTCTTTAACTGAAAACTGGAAAGGACCACCTCTGTCTTGCTTCCTTCTGAACCCTGGAGCCATATAACAGAGTCCTCAATCCGACCAGGGCTCAACAAGAAGTCACCTGTTGAGTGACAAGTCAATACCACCCACATAGCTAGCCTCCATTAGGACAGTCTACCTCCCTTCACTGTCTCCCACCCAGTACAGCTGAGGCTAGCCATCAGTTCAGTAGACATGTATGATGCCATTATTGTTTTCTAGAAGAAAGATGAAGCCAGCTCTGGAGAGACCTAAGAATGTGTGGATTTATGGGAAATTTATAATGCTTGATGAAATTTAGTCTAAGCCCCTTATCTGTGATGTGGCAGTCGTGTGATTATGAGCAAGCTCTGGTGTCTGACCAAACATGGTTTGTTAGTCAGTATTTTGTCCTGTGACAACATATCAGCTGGAAAGGTGGAAAGCTTCATTTCAGATCATGGGTCCAGAGGTTTGGGTCCCGGGGTAGTTGGCAGTTTTGTTTCAGAGCCGGAAGTGGGGCAGCACATCATGGCAGGGAATATGTGGCAGAGCAAAGCTTCCCACCTCATGGCAGCCAGGAAGCAAAGAGAAAGTGGAAGGGACCAGAGTCCCAGGTACCCGCTTCAAAGATGCACTGCTGACAACCCGACTTCCTCTAAGTCCAGTCTGTAAAGGCTCAGCCCCTTTCCATAAAGCCACAGCCACTAGGCCTTTACCATGGGGGCCTTCGGGAGGCATTTCAGACCCAGACTGTGTATCACCTCGGTTTCATCATTAGTGCATCGAAGACACTGGAAACGGCTGTTGTGAGCATTAAATAGAAGGCATGGAAATGATTTGTAGGGTGTGAGGTCATTGTATTAATACTGCAATGAGCCACAGCTGTGTTCTCTAGAATCAATTTAGAGTGAAATAAATGATAGGCACTTCTGTAAGTGATGGTGCTAGGCACACAGGGGTTAAAGTCAAAGAAAAATGCACCTGATTTCTCTCCCATCCTCTACTGTTGAAGTCTATGATGCATACACTGCACAGGCAGCCCCAGTGTCTGTGGGTTCCACATCCAGATTCAACTGTCCTCCAATCAAAACCACTCTTTAAAAATGCCCAACAACTCGAGCAAACAATCAACAAATGGGACCTCATGAAACTAAAGGTGATAGGACCCAGTGCATGTCCTGGGCACTATCTGCTTCCTGCCTGCCACGTGACCAAGGGACACTACCTTCCGACTCCTGCCATGCTTTCACTACCATGAAGACTACCTTCTGGAATTATAAGCTAAACCAAACCATTTTTCTTCCATCTATTGCCTCTTGTTGGGTAATGATAAAGTAAATAATACATAAAATTGGTACCAAGAAGTAGGGTAATTATTTCAATAAGCCTGACCATTGGTTTGTAGGTTTTGAAAACTGGATGGTGGAAGGCATATTGAAGTCTCAGGAACTTTGGACTAGAGAAACTATAAGCTATAAGCAGAGATTAATGAGTCATTCTGGTGGGAGTCTGAAAGACCAGAAGGCTAAGAGAAACAGGGACTGTGGGTGTTTGACTTCAGAGGGACCAAGGACTCCAGTGGAAACTGGGCCAGAGGGAGTTCATGTAATGGTCTGGCAAAGAACTGGCAACATTCTATCCATGTCCGGAGAACTTGAGTGGAGCTGCATTTAAAAGTGATGGACTTATGTCTTTGGTATAGGATATTTCAAGGCAGAATAGCATTAAGTCTGTGACATTGCCTCTTTAATTATTCTGATTTGGATCTACGATGAAAGAGAAAAATGCAGAGCAGAAATCTGTGACTGCCTGAAAGACTCTCTGCTTCCTAAAGTCATCATTCATTCAGAGGCTGGGCACAGCTCTTTTCCATGGGTACCAGGCTTCATCCCTGGCCAGCAGCAGAACCTGACAATATGGGTCACACAGTACTGGTTTTGGAGGCATGAAAAATACAAGGTGTGGTGTTATGGAGCATTGCACAATGGTTCCAGAGAACCGAGGCTGGTCTCTGAAGAGAGTATGAGAAGTCACTGTGAAGCTGTGTAGGTAGGAGAGAAATTCCAGGCAGCAAAGCTGGAGGGGTGGAGATACCTAAGCTTTTCAGAGCCCAGGGGATTTCGTCACAAGTACCAGACACAAAGTTGCAAAAATGGTATTCATCTTTCTGGATTCCAGTTTTGTTTTGGTCCAACCTTTTCATGCTATGACTCTGTTCCTCCATTTTGAAATGAGAAATGTTTATCTGTGCCATTATATGTTGGAAGTGTGTAACTTTTTTGTTCGATCTTATACAGCTTATAATTAAGAGATTGCCTGGAGTCTCAGATGAGACTGGACTTTAGATTTTTGAACTGTGTTAGGACTGGTAAAAAAAAAAAAAAAAAGGACTTTTAAAGTTGGACTGAATGCATTATGCATCATGGCCATGAGCGTTTGGGGGCCAGAGTTGGAATGCAATGGTTTGAATGTAAAATGTCTCCATTGACGCATGTGTTTGGACACTTAATCCCCAGCTGGTGGCACTGTTTGAGAAAGTCGTACAACTTTTAGAAGGCTTGCTGGAGGAAGAGTCTCAAGAGGGAGGGGCCATGAGTAAGAGGACCCACTCCACGCCATGTGCTCTCTCTCTCTCTCTCTCTCTCCTTTGTCTCCTGATATGACAATGTGACACCAGCTTCCCATTCCTGCCCTTATTCCTCCACCCCCTACGAAAGAGTCTACCCTCTGGAACTACAGACCAAATCAAAGCCTTTTCCTTCCACAAATTGCTCCTGGTTGAGTATTTTGTCCCAGTGTTGACAAAGCAACTGATACAGGAAGTTACATAAACAGTACTGATTGGATGCTCAAAAACAGTAAGAATGCTATGTTGGTTCTCAGGTTGAGTTAAGATACTTGGTTTTGTTCATCTGTGATATGTTTTCCCTGGAGTACTGCCTCTCTCAATTGTAGACCTGACCTCAACATTCTATGCTTATGGCTTTGAGAATAATGCAAGTGGGGAGAGGAGATAACGGAAGTGGCTCAGGGCATTGATTGGATTTACCATCGTTCTTGGATACAAAGTTTTGGAATGATATTTGCAAGATCAATCTCAAGGAATTTTTGCAAATATCCTCAGATTAACAAGCATGGAACTTAACCAGGGATGCAAAGTGGCTTCCCAGGTCTGGTGGTATGTGTCCTGTACTCAGTCTAGGTTTAAAACAAGGTAGATCTGATGGTCATTAACACAGACACATACACATACACACACACATACACATACACACACACACGATAAGCTGCCCAAAGAAACATGGAGAATGTATCAGAATGTGTTTACATTCTGATGTGATGGTTGGTAGGTGGGTAGGTGAGTGGTGGGTGGGGTCGAGGCTGGGCACATTTTACACAATTTAGGAATACTATGTATGAATTAAGTATTCAAGGGAGTATAAATCATCACGAACATGTGCAATTATGTATTGCTTCCTTTCATGAAGTTTCCATCCTCGGAAAGCCTGTGTAAAGTGAGTGGCGGATTGTTTAAGGCAGGAGATGAAACAAACAAGCGCTCCATACATAATTCACTGAAAGCCTTATTTCCTATTTTTGGTCAGTAACACATTTTGTTTTCACTGATGTGAGAGATTTCACTGACTTCAATTCATTAATCAACATGTGTTTCTGCACACATATGCCAGATTAAGTCCATAAAAAGATATTCGTCATGGGAGTGGAAAAATAAAACATTATGAAATCATAGAAATATACTTCTTGATTAAATTCCAAAAGACTAGCTTTTAATATAGTTTCCCCTACTGAACTATAGGCCTTTTAGACAGAAATCATCCCTTACTCATCAACACCATCAGCCAATAGCAGCCTTTGGATATTTGTTGGATTACTGTGTCTCACTTATCTATTGCTATTTAACAAAGTACCCAAAGCTTAGTGGGTAGATTAAGAGGTCACTTGATTTCACGGCTCACAATATTATGATTGTGGTAGGTTTAAGCCAGGTAGTCTGTCTCTGCTACATGAACCATCCCCAGGGCTCCTCTTTCTCTGCACATGTCCTATCTACTTGGTCCCTCCTGGTGCCAGCTAGGTTCCAGGACCACAGACAGACTTCCTCATGTGGGTTCAGGTTCCTAAGAGTGTGGAATGGAAACTGATTAGACCTTAATCAGCTAAAGCCAAGACCCAGTGCAGGTCACTTTCATTGGTTAGATACAGAGTCACTGTGGGAGGGGCCAACACAAGGGCGTGAGTACCAGGAAGCATGGGTAACGAATCAGCTCTGGAAAGTAGCTAATATAGAGCATACAAACGTAGTCATTAAAGAACGCTTCAGATGCCAAGGTGTTTTAGGACACGTGCGTAAAGCTATGCATCCCTCCCTCTGGTGGGAGAGAATGGTGTCCTGGGAAGTTGCATACAAGCTGAGACTATGGTAAAGAAATGCATGGACATGGGTCAAGTTCAATTCCATAAAGCTTTAAGTCATGTGATGTCACAAAGTTAAGCTTGTAAAACATTATTTGTTCTGTTTTTGAACAATCAAAGACAAGGGACTATAATGATTCGTGGTTGCTACAGGGCTTCTTCTGGGAACTGGTGCTAGGCCAGTCACAAAGAATTCTGAAATGCTGGACACTGGAGGACCTCAGGATGGTTTATCTTCTAGGGCATCTGGTTTTTCTTTTTCAAAAACTAAGCACCAGGCCCTCTTCTGGATCAATCACAACTTATTGACATAAATATAAGAATGATTCTTAATCAAGTGAAGACATATCATATGAAGTATTACAGAGCATCATAGTACATGCCCATGATGTGTCACTAGCATGTCAGATGCTGTTTAACCATTACAGGCAGCTTCCCAAGGAGTGAATGCACAGGAAACGTGCTTGCGGGAAAGGCTCTGGCATACCATCTCAAATGCACTGTAAAAACTGACGAGCGAGCATGAGCGAATAGAGAACTTACCCACTCCTTTGGCCGTGGCCCAGTGCTCACACTCGATTGTGCAACGCTTGTTGGCTTGCTTTGGAAATGCACAGCGTGTTGTCCAGAAGGTCTGCCGTCAGGAAGACCCTACAGAACATCATGTCCCTTTCACTTCCTTCTGGGCCTCACTAGGAACTGCTCTTCCAGTTTCCAAGTTCAGTATTGGTTTCTGGGCCCTGTGGGCCTGGGGCTGGTGTCCCTTCCCCATCCAGAATGCATAATAACCACAAGAGGGACCAGCTGCGACCTTGGAGGAGAGCCTGCCATAACCTGAAGGAAACCTCTACCAGCTTCCATAGGCCTCCCTGGAGAGTTTGATGAGATGCGCATGTGGCCTGCCTGAGTGGGCTTCCAGAGAGAACTGTACCCATGCAAGAGCCCATTCACTGCCTACCCTCCGACTTCCTGCCAGCTTCCTCGTGAGCTTCAAAAGGAAAGGATTCATTTGCTTCAGTTAGCAACGAACTATGCCCTAAAACTTTCTGAGTGACTAGCAGCTTCAATCATATAATCGCCCCTGATAATGGAGAAATTCAGATGACAATAATTACTAGAACAGGTGAAAGTATTCTTCAGGGCTGCATGGGGCTGTTCGCTTAAGGCACTTCCATTGTTCAGGGCTTTTTTAGACCTAGTTTCAGGCCCAGGGTGGGATGGAATTTTGTGGGTACTTCCTTCTTTGATCTTCGTAACCCCGTGTGGTAGTCCCTGAGGTGATCACCATTTTACAGGTGAGGTTAGGTGATGTGCTCAAGGTCACACAGGGAGCAGGTGAAGAAGCCTAGATTCTAAGTACAGCACCATTGTCCCTGGAAGTCGTGCCAGCCTCCCACTACCTTTGTGGACACACGTGCACATGCAGTTTGTCAGCACACTGCCAGCTTTAGTGAAGTGAATATTGTACAGCATCCCCACTGTCATTTTCATTTACTGCTAATCTTTGTAAAAACTTTAAATTTTTTAAAATTTGTTTGCAAGACGAGAGAGGTAGACAGAAGAGAGACAGAGAAAATGGGCACATCAGGGCCTCCATCCACTGCAAATGAACTCCACATACATGTGCCACCATGTATGTGGCTTTATGTGGGTAGTGGGGCATTGGACTCAGGTTGTTAGGCTTTTCAGGCAAGCTCCCTAACTGCTGAGCCATCTCTCCAGCTCTGTAAACACTTTTTATTGACAGTTCTTCTGCAGAATGGACCTGCCAGGGCCTTCAGCCACTGAAAACAAACTCCAGAGGCATGTACCACCTTGTGCATCTGGCTTACGTGGATCCTGGGGAAGTGAACCGGGGTCCTTTGCTTAGCAGATAAGTGCCTTAACCACCACTAAGCCATCTCTCCAGCTCTTCGCTACTACTCTTAATACATCCATAATAAATTTGTGGGATTGCTGTCATTTCACTTCTGTTGATTTTTTTTCAGACATAACATTATATTGTCTGTTTCTAAGTGTTTCATTTCATATTTATTTATTTAAGAGAGAGAGATAGAGAAAGAGAATGGGCTTGTCAGGGCCTCTAGCCACTGCAAACAAACTCCAGATGTGTGTGGGGAATCAAAGCTGGGTTCTTAGGCTTAACCTTGGGCAAGCACCTTAACCACTAGGCCATCTCTCCATCCTGTGTTTTTGAGACAAGGTTTCTTGTAGCTAGGTTGAGCTCAAATTCTCCATGTATCTGAGGACTTTCCTGATCCTCCTGTCTCAGCATCCTGAGTTCTGGGTTTACAGGTATTTCCCACCAGGCTTGAGTATGTGTTGCCATTCCACTTGCTGTGTTTTAATATAATCATTTGTTATAATTAAATGCTTTATCTTTTGTAAAGTGAGATAAATGGTGTTTCAGTCAGCTTTGCATTGCTGGTAGAAAACACCTGACCAAAAGCAGTTTGTGGGAGGAAAGAGGGCTTCTTTTGTCTTACAGACTTGAGGCGGGAGGAAATGATGGCATGAGCAGAGGGTGGACATCACCTCCTGGCCAACGTCAGGTGGGCAACAGCAATGGGAGAGACTGTGCCAAACACTGGCAGGGGGAAGCTGGCTATAATGTCCATAACCCCCCCCCCAACAATACATCACCTCATGGAGGCTTCAGTTCTCCAATTGCCACCAGCTGGGGACCCTCAGAACACATAGGTTTATGGGGAATACCTGAATCAAAGCACCACAGATGGGGTAGATGGATATGGGCTCTCTTGTTAACATCAGAGGTCAACAGCGCCTGAGCATAGCAGAAGGAATGAAATTGAAAAATAAAATATTCAGCAGTCCCTCCCACGGGACTGCCACATGCTAATGAGTCTAGGTATGGCATCCTAGGGGCATTTTGCCCCACCCCACATGTCCATAACATTAACATAAACATCTCTTCACTTCAGCTTAGAAAACCATCTTCTGCAAAAGGTCCAGCGCTAGTTGAACGTTTTAGTGTTTTTAAAGAATTTTTTAAGATTTTTAATACATGAACACACTGTAAGTGGATCATATTCCTGTCTCAACCACCTTTATCCCCCTCCCTCATTCCTATTCCCCTGAGCACCTCCTCTCTCCAAATAGTCCTTCTTCTGTGTTGATGTCTTATTTCTTTTATCATCAGTCCACAGTGTTGACATGTTGATGGGCTCAGAGCAGTGCAGAGCTTGTGGGGTAACACAGCCGCTGTGAGGTCATGCGTGCACACTCAGCTCATACCCTAATGACAATGTCCCAAGTACCCCTGCCCACCCTGTGGCTCATATAGTCTTTCTTCTTTTGCAACATTCATTGAACCTCGGAAGGATATCTCCTTTAGTGTGAGCTCTCAACAGTCTCTGATTTTCAATGTTTTTGTTCATAGAGAGACAGACAGAGAGAGCGAGAGAGAGAGAGAGTTGGCATTCCAGGGCCTCAGCCACTGCAATAAAACTCCAGATGCTTGCGCCACCTAGTGGGCATGTGATACCTTGCGCTTGCCTCATCTTTGTGCATCTGGCTAATGTGGGATCTGGGTTGCCAAACATGAGTCCTTAGCTTCACAGGCAGGCACCTTAACCACTAAGCCATATATATATATGTTTGTGTGTGCGTGCGTGTGTGTACTTTGTAAAATTTCTTCATGTTTAACAATGTCTTGGAGTCTCTTTACCACTACTCCATGACTCTGCAGGAGCTGGGAACAATGAAGAGGGTTATCTGAAGCTACACCTGCTTCTAAAGCATGGTGAGACTTCAGCTCAGTGACTCTTCAATGCTCCACTTGTCCCTGCTGTCACAGACATCACAGACACTCACCTGGAAGCACACATACAAATGCTCTTACCCACAACCACGCAGAGTCACGCGTAGAGATGTACACACCCTCACACCAAGATTGCACGCACAAAAGCAGTCAGAAGGCACATGCAGTTCTACAGAGCTTCAGCTGTGTGAGATGTGGACATTTAGACAACTAGCCTTTTCTACTGAATTATACACTTACAAATGATTAAGATGGGCCTGGATTTGATTCCCTGGTGCCCAGGTAAAGTCAGACACACAAAGTGGCACATATGTCTGGAGTTCATCTGTAATAGCAAGAGGTCCTGGTACACCCATACACTCCCTCTCTCTCTCAAACAACAACAAAAAAAATGTAAATGGTTAAGATGTCAGGTTTTTTTAGTACTGATTCATGCAACGGGGTTTAACATCATAGCCTTTCTGCCTCTGCCACATGAGTGCTGGATTGCAGGCCTTTACCACCACCCCAGACTGAAGATGGTAAATTTTGTGTCATGTGTGTTTTACCAGAATTTAAAATAAAAATACTTAAAGAGTTATTCACTGTAATTATGCGAGTCATTGGTTAACATTTCACCCTAAAGGAGTGGAAACTCCAGTTGGTGTCCTGGTGGCCTGCTGTCAGGAGCTGCTGACCAACAATCCCTTGTTGCTTTGAGGGAAGGTGGATCCGACTGAGTGTGGTCCCCAGTCAGGAGATGACCACGCTTCAAGAAGCTGAAGCCATCAGAAATCCTCTGCCACCGGGTGCTGTCCCTGGCAGAGACTCACTGCTCTCCTGAGGGACAAGTAAGGAAAGGCAAGATGTACAGAAAGCGTCAGGGGCAGGGTCTCTCTTAGACCCCAGCCTGTCTTGGTGGCGGCCACAATGTTACTTTATAGCTTCTTTCTTGTCCTCGGAGCCTCCAGTGGATGAAGAGGGTCACTCACCTTCACCGCCTGCTCATTCCCGTGGCTGGAACATGACTATAAACTGCTCACCACCCGTCCTCCTCTTTTCATTGCCCTCCCCTCCACACCTCCATGTCGTACAGCACCGGGGGCAATGGAGGAGAAAAGCACTTCCAGGAGATGAACTTTGAGCCTTCATGTCAGAGGGGGACAACTCTGCACAAGGCCATTTGTTATTTATATGCACTCTTCTCTCTCTCTCTCTTTCTCTCTCTCTCTTCCTCCCTCCCTCCCTCCCTCCCTCCCTCCCTCTCTGGAACTTTAGCTACTACCCACATAGGCCAGGTCTTGTTCAGCTGTTAAAAAAAAAAAAGAAAAAGAAAAAAATCAGTAGCATCCAGATATGACTGGGGTCTTTGTTTAAGATGTGAAAATTTGCATGCAAATCAAACAGTGTTTTCTGGAACATTCATTGCCTGAGCAAATACAGTCTGCTTCCTGCATATTGCCAAGTCGGAGAAAGATGGCTGTTTCCTTAAAGACTGTCAATACCATCGAAATGAAAACTTGGAATTAAAGGACCAAGTTAAGGAAACCTCTGAAAACTCATTGCATGTAGCCTGTTTGCTCAAAACTCCAGAAGATTCGGAGTCAGAATCCCTAGATTATGCGTTTGGGCATTCTTGCCTGCCCTTTGGGCTGGCAACTTTCTTCAAGTTTCGGCCAATGGGACATTGGGTTCATGCAGAAGAATGAGCCAAGCATGTGCCAGACTCACGTAGGCAGAGGGATGCTGGTCTCGGGGACCCATTCTTACCCAGTGAGACTAGGGAATCGGGGTCTAAACTGAGTGACCCCAGTGGCTGGGCTGTCCTCTTCCTCCACGCTGAAGTGGAGGCTTAGCAGGCAGCATTGTCATTGTTGTTCCTGAGTGGGCGTGTCCTGAAACTGCCTGCCCCAGGACCATTCCTTACCACACCCTCCTTTTCTCAGTGACAGGGGGCTTCAGAAAAGAATTCCATAGCAAACTTCAGCCTCAGCAAAGCCTGCTTGCAAGGTTGCTCCAGGATGGCATCTGGGAACTTGCGTTTCAGGACTCTTCCCACCATTTTCTCACTGATCAGTGCCCCCCACTGCTCCTCCTTGACAAAGATCAGGCCCATATTCAACACGTGCTTCCCTTCTGGGAGTGTGGAATTTGGATCCCAAGTAGGAGTAGAGTGCCCATGGGACCGGGCCTTAGTAAAACCCCAGGCACAGAGACCAGGGTTCTTTAACTTCTCTGGTAGACACCATGACACAGGTGTGGTCACGGCTCATTGCTGGGGAGCTAGGCACATCTTGCCTGAGTTGCCTGGGAGAGGCCCCTTGGGAGTGTCTGTCTGGTTTCCTCTGGACCTCATCCATGGGCCTAACCCATCACATGGAGATCTCTTTGCGGTAGTGTACGTCATGCCATCAGGGCAGCTGAGTCTGCCCGGGTCCTGCTAGCTCATCAGGGACCCCGAGGGTCCTCTGGGAGACCTTGACAGAGGAGTGTGGGGTTAAGTCTGCAGACTGTATTCCCCAGGCACCCATTGGCTAAGTGATTTTTAGCTGAGATCAGGAATTAGGAAGCAATAGAGGGACAAGAGACAGAAAAAGGAACAAGCTCGGATAATTCTCCAACCCCCAACCTCCAGATCATGCTTCTGGTAATGACTGAATCCCATGTTCCCAGCAGGCAGACAGACAGACAGACCCATGGGACTCCAGTTCCTGCCACATAACCTCAGCCGTGGCCCTGTGTTGACACCACATACTCAGCTGCAGTTTGTGAACTTGACTCACCATCGCTGTTTGTTTTCCTGTCTCTTCTATCACCTGTGTAACCAATGCCCTGTGTTTAACTCTTGTTTTAAAAATACCCATGGCAGGTTCTGTTTTCCTAGTTTGACTCCATCTGCTACCTTTCTTAAATGCCTAGTCTGTGCCTCCCCCGTGCCAAGCAAATGTATTCAGAATTGAGGGACACCATCCCATGCCCAGGACCTCAGAGCTGTTCACAGAGCCTTACTCGGTGGAGGACACACTTACTGGCACTGCTCATACTTTACAGTGTGAACAGAAATCTCTGTTCTGACTTTTTAAAAAATTTTGAGACAGACAGAGAGAAAGAGAGAGACAGATAGAGAATGGGCGCACCACTGGCCTTTCAGCGTCTGTGAACGAACTCCAGACACGTGCGCGCCCCCTTGTTGGCATGTGCGACATTGCACACTTCGCATCACTTTTGCGTCTGGCTTAACGTGGGACCCTGGAGAATTGAATGGGCGTTCTTAGGCTTCGCAGGCAGGCGTCTTAGCAGCAAACCATCTCTCCGGTCCTCTGACTTTTAAGCCGAGGAGCTGGGAGATGATGATCTGTAAGGTGGGTGAGTTTCAACCGCACGTTGGAGCACGAGACCTCTTGTCCTGGTTTACTGTCTGGTTTCACAGGAAATCCACATTTATGATGCTGCTGGGCTGGTTGAGGGCTGTGGACAGCTAAGTCGTGTGTGTGTGTGTGTGTGTGCCCACCCAGTTGAGTGCCAGGCCAAAAGTGGCACTGTGTTGGTAGTTGTGAGGTGACGATCTTGTTCTAAATGCACAACTCAACCAGTGGGTTGACATCTGTGTGGCCTAATCTAAAAAGCACAGGTAGGGGCACTTTTCCCCAAATGCCACATGCGTGAGGGTATCTAGGAACCCTGGGAACTTCAGCTTGATGTTTGGCGGGGAACTCCCAGACCATGGTGACACCTCCACTTAGCTCTTTCTTTAGCACTTGGTAAAGTTGGGCTTTGTGTAGTTACATGGGCAGCTTCCTCTCTCTAGGAGCTCTGGATAGAGTCCTTACATGGGTGTGGTCTGGTGGATCGTGAGTGAATGATGTGAGGAACAACATTATAACAAGACAATCTCCTCGCAGGCGTCTGGGCCGTTGAGGTCCTGGTATCTGGAGGATGAGCAAGAAATGATCTGGTGGCAAGCAGAGAAGAGGAGGGAGTTTCTGGCAGGGGCCCAGACTTCCAGGATTGCTGGAGCAGAGTCAGGGAGGGAGTACAGCAGGAAGCCAATGTGGCCGGACAGTGTGCAAGAGATGGACTGCAGAGGAACACAGGGTCTAACTTGTACAAGGCCTTGTTCAGAAGGTGGTTGGAAATGACTCTAAAAGCAACTTTACTTAGCCATAGCAGGGCTTTGGGTAAAGAATATGAACTCAGCTTTGAGCTCTTCAAAGTGCATTGTGAATGTATTGTGGAGGATAAATGAGAAGGAAGTAAAGAGGTATATTCAAGGCTACTTTGAAGACAGAGTACAAAACACGTGGTGAAGGATTGGATTTGAGGATTTGGGGAGAGAAGAAGGAAGGGTGGAGAAGGTTGCCCTCGTGTCTAGCTTGGCAGTTGTACTTGACACAATGGCATTCGCTGAGACAGGGACTTTGAGATGTGTCAGGTCCTTGGGGAAGACACTATCTCAGTTAAGGGAAGATGAGTGTGGCCTGTCACTCTGATATAGCAAGTGAAGGTGACCAGCAGGCAATAGCGAGGGATGTCTGCAGCTCTAGAAGCATCCTGGAGACCTAGATTTGGGAGGCATCCAGAGACTGAGGGAACTGAAAGCCATCAGAGTTAGTAAGATGACAGAAGGATAGTGTGTTTGCTACACTGAAGGGAACAGCACACTGTGCAATGTCCCAGTGGCCAGTAGAAAGGACCACCAAGGAGAGATCAGACCCAAGATCCAGTGCTTCAAAAGGTCAAGTATGGACTGGAGAGATGGCTCAGCAGTTAGGGCACTTGCCTGCAAAGCCTAAGGACCCAGGTCCCACATGAGCCAGACACATAAGGTGATGGAAGGGCTTAAGATTGCACATGCACACAAGGTGGCACAAACATCTGGTGGCTAGAGGCCCTGGTTCACCAATTCTCTCTTTCTCTCTTGCTCTCTTGCATAAAAAAAAAAAAGGTCAAGTATAGGACAATTGAGTCCTAGTTTGTTCTTTGGCTTGAAAGTAGACTGTTGATCCTGCCAAGGTTTGAATGTGATTTGACTGCGAAAGAACTCAAGCTGAAATCTGGTCCTGGATGTGACAGTGAGGAGAGGTGGTTAGACCTTTACGAGGGGTTAAGTCAGTAGAAGGATTAGCAGGCTTCTCACGGGGCTGGACTGGGTTAGTTAGTCACCAGAAGGGCAGTTTGTTATATAAAATGCAGTTGCCCCACATTGTTCCTCTTTCTAGACATGTGCACCTTCCTTCTTGTTTTCCTGCCTCGTGAAGACATACACGAGAGGGGTATCCCTCTTGCTACTGCCCAGCCCACTGCTTCTGCAGTGTGCTTGGCCCCAACCTGTTTTCTTTGAAAAGAGACAGTGCACTAGGTACTTGCCAGAGGCTAAGGTGATGTCAGTGCCATGTCGTCATGGTGCAGGATTCTGGGTCCAGGAATGGATTAAATTCCATAAAGATGCAGAAAAAAAGCCAGGTCTGTGGATTCCAATTTTGGGGTCCTTCATTCACGTTAGCAAAGAATTGAATACACAGACTCAGGAAAGGGTAATTATGAATTATAAAATTTATTTTAGGGAGAGTTAGGATCCAGAGGGGAGGCTAGCAGGGACACCCAAGATAAAACAGCTCTTCTTTACTGGCGGGGGCGGGGAAGAGGGGAAACAGAGAAACACTCTTTCACATAGAAAAGTCTCCATGGAAGAAGTCTCTAAAGAAGGCATGTGAGTGTGTGTGTACACATGCAGACACACACACACATGCACACACATGGACACAATGCACACACACACGCATGCATGCATAGAAGGGAAAGCCTGAGAGCCTAAGCCAAAAGGCCCCCTTATATCAGGGGTGAGAGAAAATGAAGAGACAGGTAAGGACTGAGAACTTAAAGAGAGATCATACATGTAGACCATGCATACAACATACAAGAAAGTACCTAAAACAAGGCAGGGAAGCATATGTGTCCAAAGAAGTCCTCCCCTCCCCACCTGGATGGGGAGAGCACGCTAAGAAAGGCTGACATGGAGGGGAGGGTCCTGAGGAGCCAAGAGGTTTACACACGTGGTCAGGCTCCTGGAATGCATCAAACACCCAATTAGACAAAGCCTCGTCATCAGACGCGGATGTGTCAGGGAGAGACCCGTTCAGTTGGTGGACCCGACTCAGGAAGGAGCAGCCTCCAGGTGTGCTAAGCTGGGGAAAAGTTGAAGAAGCAGAGCGTAGTGTTGAGTCGTTGCTTGCAGCCATCTTGAATGATATTGGGTCAGGCGTGGGTTCTAGTCCCACCAGGGCAGGCGAGGTGGCATCTCCCAGGGCCTCTGTCCCTGGCTGACTGCCTATAAAAGGCCATCTTGGGTTTAATCTCCCTCCCATAGACTTTCCAGTTTGCAGAACCACAAGCTGAATAAACCTATGTGGTTTTTGTTTTGTTTGTTTTGTTTGCAAATGCCCTAGTTTTAGGCATTTTGTTAAAGCAATACAATGGACTGAAACAGGGCCTTGACCTTGACAGTTTCAGCAGAATGATGAGGGTAGAAGGCAGATGGAAGAAGCTGAGTGACAGAGAAGAGGAGAGACAATGAGTAATGGCTGGAGAGACATGGGTTGAAGAAAGACTTTTGAAATTGTTGAAGGGACTCAACTTGAAATTGTGTCAATGCTGACAGGCTGCAGCTGTGAGGGAGCCTGGGCAGAAGACACAGAGGAAGAGTGGACACCAGTGCAGCAAAAGCCCAGGGGAAAAGGAAAGGTGATGTGACTCAACGTAGAGACACAGAGCACTTGGCTTGGACAATGGGGAGGGAGGCTTTGGTGAGAGGAGGCAGGGAGACTAAGGTTACAAGTCTTAACCAATACCATTCTCCCTCCCTCTCTCCCTCCCTCCCTCCCTCCCTCTCTCTCTCTCTCTCTCTCTCTCTCTCTCTGTCTCTGTCTCTCTCTCTCTTGTTTGGAGACAAGAGTCAGGGTCAGACATTTGAAGACAGTCAAGAAAGTTAGATACAGCAGTGGCTGAACATGAGAGACGCAAACCTCCCCAAAATAAAACGATGGAAAATTCCAGAAGGAAAATTTTCTTTCTCCATAATGTTGACATGGTTTTCAGAGGATAATGCAGTGTTGTCCTCTGATTTGTGTAACACTGTTCAAGGTATCTACTCATCTGTCCCAGGGGCTGGACTCCAGCCTGGCTGTCTTGCAGGAAGCCCTGTGGTTTGGCAGCAGATGAAGTTTTGTGGAGGATTCAAGAAGGTGGCTTTAGTCACAGAAGGGTGCACTGCTATTGCTAACTGTGTGGGACCCGAATGTGAAAGGGCAGGCCCTCCCTCCGCCCAATTTGCACCTTTGCACCGCAAAGCAGGCCTTTGTTTAAGAAGACTTTTCCAGCCCTTCTGACCAAGGGAGGCCAGGGGGCTGCCTCACACTTCCAAGTTGCTTGTAGTTTCTCTAGCAGCCAGGGGCTGAGGGCTGAGGTGGAAGCTGGGAGTGGGACTGTGAGGAGTTGGAAGAATGGGACTTGGGGGGCAAGAGGGCTGTGGGGAAGGAAGGGGCTCATGCCCAAACATCTCAGCAGGATGGCAGCAGGGATGGAAAGTCCTGGAAGCTCCTCTGCTCCATCCAGCTGTCAAGAAGGGGGTGGAGAAAACCCCATGGGAGGGGGAGGAGGATGGGAGCGGTTAAGAAGTTATTTAAGAATCAACTTTCTGGTCGTTTTGCCTGAGCCCTTTGAGGAAGTATCCTGAGGCCCAAGGCTTGCTTACAGAAGCACCCCGCCTGCGGGAACTCAGGTAAGAGGCTGCCTTGCTGCAGCACCACCTGCTTGGTCCTCCTGCACCTCTGTTTTGGGAAGATGAAGTGAGCCTTGGGGAGCAGGTCACAGGCAGCTGCACTTGTCCAATTCCAGCCCCTCGTTTCTGAGCAGGACTGTCTTAGGACTCTGCCAAGCCATCCTGAGGGTGATGTTGGCCGAGGTCATCTGTTGGGAGTAGGGGGGAGAGCCGCTCTCCAAGGGCAGGCGCCCCCTTTCCCTAGGGAACTGGACTTTGAATCGGGGAGGGATACAAGGAGTTAGGGAAGAGGGGAGGGCCTGCTTGGCGGGAGGAAAGCGGGCTTGGCACCATGGTCCTACTCAGCCCTCTTGCCACCTCCATGCAGTTGCTGAGCTGGAGAGGCTCTGCTTCCCCAGACCCTCCACAAGGGGCAGATCTGTGCCTTCGTCCACCCAGCCTGGCACGCACTGGCCTCAGCTGGCTAGCTCCTGGGGTGCCCCCATGCTCCGTTTTACCTGCTGTCTTCCAATGTGCTGCTGAGCTGCCCAGCCCTGCTCCCGCCCAGTGATCAGTCAACCTGTCTTTGCTCTTTGCTGCCAAAACATTGCTTTTATTCCATCTTCCTGGTCGGGAAACCTTTTCCCCCTGAACTCCCCCTGTCCCATCCCGCCTGCCCAGCTGCCCAGATACCATGGGTAAATACCTACAGGGACTTATGGATCCCTCCTCATGGCTCATTCTTCCCAGCTCTCCTTCCAAGACCAAATTCCTCTGGAAGTGGTTTTGCGCTCGCCCTTGTTGCCACTGCTCCACGCATGTCTGGAACAGTCTAATCTGGTCACTTCTATAACAGGGACCCTTCATCTTGTGAGGGCGGTGGCTGGTTTTTTGAAAACAGCCAGGTTGCCAGGAGTCATGACAGGTTGATCCCAGTGAAGAAGGTTCAGGAACAAAGTCTCCCTTCATTTGGTCAGTGGGTCAACAAGTCCTTGTTGGGCGCAGAAAGTAAGCTTTGTGGTGTTTAGATTGGCTGTCACTTGTACGAGCTTCAAGAGAACGCAAAGCAGGCTTAGTTCAAGGGCAGTGTCAGCACCCCTGGTAGAGTGAGTTAGAACGCAGTGGAGCAGCTACAGCCCACTTGAAGTTCCAGTGGCCTCCACCTCACACCTCTAGCTGGGTATATTCGAGTCTTGTTGGGCGCATCCCTCACATTCAGTAAACTTTCAGGGTAGAAATATCATCATGGTCTCTGATGTCCCCGCCCAAGCACAGAGCCCACAGTCTAGCACTGGTTGAATTAACTTGCAAATATAACTGTGTTGGGGTCTATCCTGGACTGGACATAACATTGCCAGTTTAATCTTCAGATTTACTTGGGTGTCACAAACGTCCATGAAATGGTCCGACAGGTGCATATGACAACAGTTTCTAAAAGACATTGCCTTTGGGGGTATTGAGGAAGGAAAAACCCTGTTCTCTGACATCTTTTAAATTTCTCCTTTCTTTAAAGAGAGCCTTTCTCTTCTGCTTTCCATATGGTTTGACAAACAGGAAATCTCCCGAGATCCTTGGGGAACCGTACTCCATCATCAGGCTAATCCTTGCCACCACTTCTCAGTTTTCGTTTACGTGCAACTCTCAATGTGTTGCTTAAGTGTTATCGCACACAGATATGTCTGTGTCTCCGTTTTTTGCATTCTGGCCTCAAATGCAACTTATTTCATGCACCTTCCCGTCTCCCTCTCTCTCTCCCCAAGGACCTTGAGAAGCTAAGAATGGCAGACACTCCCAGGACCACATTTGGGGGCAGGAGAGCAGTCCCACCCAACAACTCCAATGCAGCAGAAGATGATCTCCCCACTGAGGAGCTGCAGGGACTGGTGCCCCGGGGTGTCAACCTGCAAGGTAGGCGGAAGATATCTCTGTGTCCACTTGAACCTGATCTCCTTTCCCTGAAGGAGCTGGGTGGACATTCTCTGCTGAGATTTACAAAAAGAAAAAGAGAAAAAACCAAAATTCCCCTGCCCATTTGTGGCATCAAAGAAAACATATCACAGTCTTCTGAGCTATAAAAGCACCAGGGCCTGGATCTTTGTCCCTCTCCTTCTGCCACTTACTCACTTTGTAAGCTCAGGGGAGTTTCTCCATCTTTCTCCCTCTCACTTCTTCCCTCTACCAAGCAAAGAGTGTGTTCCCAGCCCTGCTGTTTTGTGCTTGTGACAATGTTCTCTAGCTGGAAGATGCCACTTCCAAAATATTTGATTGTCTGCCTGGCACCTTTTTCCTTCTCCTCCTCCCTCTGCCGTCCTTGCCTGTGAATTGTAGAGCTGGAAAGAAGTGCCAAATTCTGACAGTAATGGAGATGGAAGCCCTCCATTTGTCTCCGGAGCAGCCTGGGGAGCAGGAGAGGCAAGCTGCTTCCCTTGCCTCTTGCCTTTGCCTCATCCCGAGGGAGATGCTCCCTGCTCCGGGAGCAGCAGCTACCATGGAACCTCTCCTCAGCCCTGTCAGCTGTGACAGGGCCCAGGTGCCAGCACTAGCTTGGTGATGAAGAAGCCATTCCCTTGGGCATGGGCAGGGACATTCAGACTCTTGTCCCTGAATGGCATCTAGCTGGGCATACTTTTGTAATAGCATTGTTGTATCAAAACCCAGTTTTGCTTCGGAAGGTTCTCAGAGCTGCACCTCATGGAAGAGATAAATATCCGCTTGCTGGGGTGTGTGCACACGCAGTCACACTGTGGCTCTCACCAAGATAAACTCACTCAATATTAACCTTCACAACTAAGCGCCAAATTCTAAAGCCTGCAGTTAAAACCACAAACTGGTGAAGGGCATGCTACCCAACCAGTCCCAGCCCTTTGCGGTAGGTCAGGAAACAGAGGTCCAAAGCTAACAGCTGATAGTCACTCCTTCACTGCTCAGACTACATCTTTTTTCTTTCTTTCTTTTTTTAACGAATGCCAATGTAATTGGAAAGCCTGCAGACATCAAACTCCCCAGCAGGTCACCTTGGAGTATTCGGTTTTCTAGAAAATTTCCCCTCTGGCAGAGAAGATGCTGCTGGGCCCTCAGAAGGAGGCTGTGCCGGCAGAAAGAAGTTCAGCCACCCTCACCAGGGTTGACTCCAGGATCCTGAGCTTCCACACAGGCAGTGAGGGGGCACAAAGAGCCCCTAGATAATGCAGAGGTCCCAGCTTCCTGTCCCACGATTCAGCACAAGTCATCTGAATGCCCCAAGCCTCAGTTTCCCCGAGATAGCAGCAATACCTCCTGTAGAGGCTGTGCATGGGTTTAATAAAGAGTGCTCGTGGTGGCAGCTGACCACCGCCCGTGACTAGTAAGTATTGTTCACGGCTTGGAATGTGCAAATGGTCCTTCCCTAGCAAGGTCAGAACAATATGGTCAAGGTCCTCCGCAAACCTGAACTTCAAGTCAAAACACATCAAAAATGTCAGAGAACTTGAATAGGTCATTCCTGTTTCTAAATCTGAGATGACTGGTTTCCTGTAACTTTACTTTTGGAAGCAGGGCGGGGGGATACTTTGCCAGAACTATTTTTAGTCATTATTTACTTGGCAGTCATGTGTCCACAGCCCAAATGACACACTGAGAGGCCCTCACACAGGAAGACGAGGGTCCAATGACTGTTTGTGGAATACTTTGAATGAATGAAAACAGCCAGTCACCTGCAAATTGAATGACTCATCATCCCTAGAGTTATTACAATCTTATTAATTACTCATTTCAGGTTTCAAAAGTCTGAATTTGTTTAAGTTTTCACTATATGCTGTGACCAGGAGGCCTCTGAACCAAGAGTCCTCACTGTGTATTCTCAAATGAGAACAGAACACGCACGTGTACACACACACACACACACACACACTGCACCACCAACAAACTGTCTGAACCAGGCAATTATTTTGTAGAATTCAAATTTCTGTGTGTTTGTCCAAAAAGCAGTGGGTTTCTTCTTCCTCCTCCTTCTCCTCTCTTCCCCCTCCCTTCCCCTTCCTCTCCTTTTTGGGGAGCCCAGGGGCACTAAATAAATCAAGTTTGTCCCATATCACCCTTGCTGGGAAAAGACATCATCCAGCCTTTGTATTGTTCTTGCAGTTCATGTAGTGGCCACTAGTGGGCCTCCAAGAGCACTCACTTTCTCTGTTCACCTCTCCAGAATGCCTTTGGCTCCAAGATTACACAGCCCTGTGTGCTCTACGCTTTCTTTTTTTCGCACTGGTGGCTCTTTCCTTTTGAAAGCTATGCTTACGAAACTGACTAAGCAGATTTGAGACTCAAGAAAAAGAAATGAAGAAAATCTCAGGTTTTCACTTTAATTAGCCTATAGCTGTGTTTACCATCTCTCTGTGACTTATGCACATATATTTTATCTACCGATATGTATAAATCCTCAAGTCGTGGCTGTGAAAATTTGGTTAAGATCTATTTTATTAGAGTCACCCATGTCATAGTCTTAACTACTTGGAAGGCTGAGGCAGGAGGATCACTTGAGGCCAGGCATTCACTGTGAGCTTGGGCAGGAATCCATCTGAAAGAAATTATTTTAGAACGTGAACCTTTTACAAAGTCACATAAACTTCCTCCTATACTTGACATGATATTGAATAGAAATTGAAATATTTGAGATAACGAAGACCTCAGAGGTGGAGCTACCCAGTCACCACAAAATGTTAGTACCCTGTAACGCTTAATTGTAGGACAGTCACATGACTTGGACTGGTGTCCATTCCTAATAGATCCTTCTACATAATTCGCTGGTGTTTCTGAAAAATCTCTCTGCAGCCTTCCTGGTCTCAAGTTCTGTGTGGCTCCAAGGACGACACTGCAGAAGATTGCCTTAGACTCATGGGCTGGTTGGGGACTGTGTTAATAATAGCTCATTTGCATCAGTGGTAGGGATATTGATTTTTCAGGTCTAATGCTTTGTATTCAAATAAGGAAGCAAGTGTGGCCCGATGAAAAACTCAAATGTAGATCTGGTAGTTAATAGTGCATGGAATGTGGTTTTTCTTTTTTCCTTTCTTTCTAAGAATCTTCGACCTCTCATCACTTTTTGTCAGAACTCAGCCAACCAAATAACCACTTAGGATCCACTGCTCCTTGGTGTAAGGGAAACTTTTTGGGTTTGAGGTTATTGAAAGAATGAATGAGGCATTCATTGTATGGTTAATAAATTATATAAGGGGCTGGAGAGGTGGCTTAGTGGTTAAGCACTTGCCCGTGAAGCCTAAGGACCCCGGTTCAAGGCTCAATTCTCCAGTACCCATGTAAGCCAGATGCACAAGGTAGTGCATGCATCTGGAGTTCATTTGCAGTGGCTGGAGGCCCTGGTGTGCCCATTCTTTCTCTCTCTCTTTCTCTCTGACTCTTTCTCTGTCTGTCTGTTGCTAATAAATAAATAAAAATAAAAAAGAAATTATATAATGATGCGGTTAAGTGAAGTTCATTCTTCACTCTGTTTATGAAAAACATGGTGGTTGTCGTGCATGTGTTGGGAGCTGTTCCTGAGTCTCCCTGGAGACACACAGATGAGTAAGTCAAATCAGTCCCTAACCACAAGTGGCTATCAGTCTAACAGACACGACCAGCAAAGGTCCCTGAAATTCAGTGCAATAAACATGGTAACTGACATGTAGACGAACGACAGTGAGACATTAGCAAGTATGTGGCATATGGAGAAGGAACGAAAGGGAGGAATGCTCCATAACAAACAGATGTTGATATCTGAGCTTGGTATTACAAGATGGCTAAGAATGTTCCGGGATTCCCTGGGTTGGCGGCACATGCCTCCAATACCAACGCTGGGAGGCAGAGACACGGAGATCAGGAATTCCAGTTCATCTTCAGCCACATAGTACATTCAGGGTGAGCCTGAACTAACACAAGAGCCTCTGAAAAACAGAAGAAATAAGAAATCAAAGCAAGGACAGAGCTGGGTGTGGTGGTGCAAGCCTGTAGTGGCAGCATTTAGGACGCTGAGGAAAGAGGGTTCAGACTTTGAGAAGGGCCTGACCTTCACATGGAGACCCTGTGTCAAAGAAGGGAAGAAGAGGAGGAGGAAGATGTTCCAGAAAGACAAATAAAGGGAAGAGCATTTTGAGCAGAGGGAACAGCATATGTCAAGTGGTGAGGAATGGCTAGAGGACAAAAGAAAGGAGATAAGTCTGAAAACTTAAATGGGAGAGATCACACCCAAATGGGCACCGAAGACCCTTGCAGATAACAAGGGACTTTCAGAGAACTCTAGATAGAGATTGATGTTTAATAAAGACAATTCTCATTATGAGGGAAACCAGAGCAATGCTGGCCGCGGGGGAAGTGAGCCTTATTTCTCTTGCTCTAGCTCCTCTAAGCAGCAGAGCACTTTTTTACACATTTTGGGTGACAGAGGATATCTTAATAGCAGCAGTTTAAATAATAGCTGCAAAAGGAAAAGGCCTTTAATCGTCCTAATTATACTTTAAAATTCCGAGTTTGCAAAAGAAATGTGGGAAAGAGTCCTTTCTTCTGTTGTTCTTTTCATCATAAATGGACCACCTTCCTCATGTTTAGCAGTAATGCCTAGTAATCACATTACCAAAGATTGCATGGAGAATTAAGCTCACCGGGGAGTTCCCCGAATAGGAACCTAAACATTTAACTTATTTCAAGATTCCATCGGTGACAGGTATAATCATTCTCAGAAGAATATTTTTGCAACTCAGGGAGAAGATAATCCACTTTTTTCATATTAGGGAAAGAGTAGGAGGACGGGGAGGCAGCTGGCTCCTAGAGAGGGATTTTGTTTTTTTCTTAACAGTCTGATTTCCGATGTGTTTGGAATTAGGCTAAATTGTGTTAGGTAGACTTTTTGAAAGCTGTCACTTTGAAAGAATAAGCTGCCTAGCTTCTGGCCATAGTATCTTTTTAAACAAACAAACAAACAAACAAACAAATAAATAAATGCAAACTGGCTTCACGATGAGCTGCTCTGTTTTGCCAGGAACCAGGCTTGGAAAGGGAGATGTCGATTCACTTCCTGTTGGTGGTGAATGGAGCCTGAACGACGAGAAAGCTCTTTCAGTCTGGGTTCTGTCTTGCTAGGCCAATAACAAAGCAAAAATTAATTCAGCAGCTTAACAAATGTTTTCTGAGTACCCTCTACCTGGAAGGGCACTACTAGGCAAAATGGCCACTGGAGGCTGGCGAGATGGCTTAGCGGCTAAGGCGCCTGCCTGCTAAGCCTAAGAACGCTGGTTCTGATCTCCAGCGGCTCCAATCTCCAGGTCCCACGTTTAGCCAGATGCAGTGATGCAAGGGCGCAATGCCACACTTGCCCACAAGGGGGCGCACGCATCTGGATTTCGTTCACAGCAGCTGAGACACTACTGGCGCGCCCATTCTCTACCTATCCCCCTCTCCCTTTCTGTCTGTCTGTCTGTCTCTCTCTCTCTCTGTGTCTCTCTCCAAAAAAATAAACAAAATAATAAAAAATGGCCACTGGAACACACTGGGGGAGTTTTATGTCCTGCTTTTATTTTGTGATAGTCATCTGCAGAGTTCTTGCTATTATCAGGTATTCCAAGAACCAAATTCTGTTCTTGGCTTGATCTGTGATCCATTAGCAATGAAAGAAAGGTAGGTTTTTCTTTTTTGCATGTGAGTATATGTGGCAGATATGTATGTATGTATATATGTTCGTATGCATGTGGACACACACTGTGTGGACATGCTTGTGGAGGTCAGGGGTATTCCTCAGTCAAGTTTTGAGTCAGGGTCTCACATGAAGCATAGAACTCACCAATCTGGCTAGGTTACCCGGCCAGAGAGCCCCAGGGATGCTCCTGTCTCTGAATCCTCCACTCCCACCCCTGGCATTGGAATTACAGAAATGTCTCACTGTGTCTGGCTTATACATGGGTATGGGGACCTAGGCTAAGCTCCTCATACTTGAACAGAAAGCACTTTCCCCTCGGAGCCATCTCTCCAGCCCAAGGAAATGTTATTTAATCAGTGATAGTGGAAATGTCACTTTCTCCCGAATCCTCTGTCGATCACTTGATACTGTGGTTTGGATATAGTTCATGTCGCAAGGGTTCATGTGTTGCAAGCTTGAGGTATACTGCGGTGAACTGAGAGGTGGAGCCCAGTGGGAGGTCTTTCAGTCACGGGAGGCACACCCTTGGGAGAGATGGAGGTATTTGTTGTAGGACTCTGAGGTGATCTCATGAGAGTGCATGTTAGAGAAGCTTGATTCTGACCCTGGACCACTCTCTGACTTCCTGTCTGGCCACGTGGTATCTCTCTCCTGTCCCTCTTCTCTCTTTTGTCTCTTCTCTATCTCTCCCCCCCTTTCTCTTTCTTTCCTGTTTGCTTTATAAATAGCTAGCCTTAAGTATCTCTCAATGAGAAACAGACTAAATCACCTAGTGATCCACTGGATTCTTAGGAGAAGAGCACAGTGACCATTTTCTCCTCTGCACAGAAGCAGCCACTTCCCTATATCTTTACTCGCCCACAGTCTAAACATTATTGCTTTCAACCTTCCACCTCTCAGGGTCATCATCCACAATTCAACCAAGTTTCATTTTTATAGCTTTTTCTCCAAAGGCCTTTTTTTTTTTTAATGAAATGGTTTTCTTGGAGTATTTTAAGATAGACTTTTAAGAGATGAGACACAGATTTTTTTACTTACCACTGCCCTAGTTTTTCTTCACTCTAACCAGTAAATTTCCTTATTTTTTCTGCCTTTCGAAAGGTGTTGGCTTAGTAGAGTGATATTGCCATAAAAAGCAAAAGATCACTTGGAAAAATATTTCCGAAGACTGCATGCTTAAAATCAAATATTGTCAAAATCACAGTGCTATACTGACTGCATTATTTTTAAAACAAGCTCTTTCTGTGTGTTTGTTTTCACTAAGGAAAAAAAAAACAAACCTAATTACATATCTATAGGACCATTTCCTTGCTTGGGTTTGATATACTCAAAGGAATTCATCAGTACCTTTGCCTTTTCCCTGGTTCTAAACAGCTTTAAGACATGGCATGTTTATTCCCATGTGAAAGAAAACTTCTCATCTGATGTGGCCCTCAAAATGATTGATCTTGAGAATAAAATTGGTAAATGGTATTTAAAGAGCTGGTATGGTTGCTCCTAATTGAACAATTCATTTTAAAAGAAAAATAAATTTCAACATCCAAATTTTCAGAAATTGGGTTCATTCAAGTGAAAAGTGGCTTATCTGTGAAGACATTTCCTACACCCTTACCCAGATGTCACAGTTGAGGACAAGATGACTGCACTGTGGTCCAGTCCTCAAGGAGTTTCATGTGTATGAAGGTGGTAGAAAGTTGTTAATGCTGAAAAATACATAGTTTTGAAAAGAGAGAAGTCTATTCTAAGACTCAGGGGGAGAAAGGGATTTCCCTACCTGTGGAAATGCATGGAAGGGACAGTAAGGAGACACAAAAGGCGGTGCTTGCAGAGCGAGGTGAAGGGCTGCTTCCTGGCAACACCCAGGAGGCACTTCCACCATGTCTCGGATTCCAGCCTTCCAGCACACCCTCCCAGATAACGTGTTCCTAACTCGTGAGCTCCCGGGGCCCATCCAGTGCTCTGTATGACTACTATCATTGCTATCGATTGCTGAGCATTTACCATGTGCCAGGCCCTCAGCAACGTTTTCTCAGTGCTCCCATCACCAGCTCCACTTTACAGATGAGGAAACTGATACCCAGGACGTTTGTGCAACTTATTTAGGGTGGTCAAAACAGGGCTGGAGAGATGGATTAGCAGTTAAGGCACTTACCTGCAAAGCCTGTGGACCCAGGTTTGATTCCCCAGGACCCACGTAAGTCAGATGCACAAGGGGGCACATGTGTCTGAAGTTCATCTGCAGTGGCTAGAGGCCCTGACATGCTCTCTCCCTCTCTCTCTCTCTCTTTCCCTTAAATAAATAAATAAACAAAAATATTTAAAAGAACTGTATATAGCACAATTGGGATTTGAGTCCAGGCAGTCTGGCTTCAAGTCTCATACTCTTGTCCAGGGTGACAGTCTTCCTCCAATAGCGATAAAACAATAATAAATAAATACTTATTGAAAATTGGTGCTGGGTGTGGTGGCATACACCTTTAATCCCAGCACTTGGGAGGCAGAGGTAGGAGGATTGCCATGAATTTGATGCCACCCTGAGACTACATAGTGAGTTCCAGGTCAGCATGGGCTAGAGCAAGACCCTACCTTGAAAAGAAAGAAAGAAAGAAAGAAAGAAAGAAAGAAAGAAAGAAAGAAAGAAAGAAAGAAAAAATTGACTAGGTGCCAGGCAGTCCGTGAGGTAGACCCTGCCTGCTCATATTAAAGGCAAGAAAACAGGATCTCAGAGGTTGCACAATGAATGAGTGGTAAGACATCTTGAAAGTATATTTTTCCACCTACAGTTCTCCAGAGAGAAGTTGTCATGTAGTACTTAAGTATGGCATCCACTGCTCATCTGGGAGGGGTGCAGTGCACAGCAGCATATCCAAGTCACCCACCAGGGCTGCAGTAAGGAACCCAGATCGTCTCTGGTTAGGCCAGTATCTGCCAAGGTGCCAAACACTCAGTCTTCGTACCAATGTCGCTGCATTATTCAAGGGTGAACTGACTTTGCACACACTTCTCTACATGCTAACCAGGTTCCTCAGGCTGGGGAGGAAATAGATGTCGGGTATCCTTTTTCTGTGAGCAGCAGATATCCAAGAAATATTTGAGTCTTCTCTATATGGGAAGCTGCTTGAGAAGCCCATGCATTAAAACGAATAGACACCGTTTCAGGGCAATATGATCACGGAGAAGGGAAGGTAGGGATTAAGGAGCCAAATTTTGAGGGTATGGCTGGATCTCTGCATTCATTTCCTGTAGAGAGACTAAACTCAGCACCATCTATCACCCAAAACAGGGTAGGGGACTCCGAGCTAGCCTCCCAGACTTCAACACCAACCATTCAAGCCTCTTCCACTCTATCCCCAGAAGCAGTTCAATTTATATTTATACATGTAATCATACCAGTTACCTGCTTCAGGTTCCCAGTGGCTCAATCAAAATCCAAACTCTAGAACATGGTCAACAAGGCTTGCGAGAGCTGGCTCTAACTGGTGATTCCACTGTGGCTGCGCACAGCTTATTCTCCAGATAGCCAATCACCTTCCAGCTTCTTCAGCATTCAAGTACCTGCTTGCTTCCCACATTCTCTCAGTGCCAAAAACCTTCTTCTCTGCCTCCCTTCACACATGGACCATTTACTCCTCTACTGAGCATTCCCTATATTATACTTCTGCCAGAAAACTTTCTTAAATCCCCTCAATCTGGGCTAGGGGTCCACCCACATTCCTCTAATCCAGTATTCTATACTTCCCTTGCTAGCTACTTATTACATGTCATCATCATTATTCATGTAGTTTCTACTATCTACTACTGTGTGTTTATATAGATTGCAGTTATGAGACAATTACCCAATCAGTACTTTTATCCACGTGTTGAGTAGCAATCTAAAATAGCAAACCATAGAGATTCTAGAGTCCGGGAAGCTTGACAGAATATTAACCATACTGAATGCACACCTAGAGTTCAAAATTCTACAATATGAATGTTCTACATATGAATGTGTGAGTCCTTACAACTGAGCTAAAAAGAACTAAACACTCAAGAACTAAACACTCACATAAGTAAATATGGTCAATAGAAACAGGAGTGAGAGATTTGTAGGTGACTGAACTGAGTTTTAATTTTCTTTTGGAAGAAATGACATTAGAATGCATTTTAGGGTGTTGCTTCAGCAGACACTTGCTGTAAATTCATAGCAAGATAAGAACATCCAACACAGTAAATTATATGTTGAGTGAAAATGACAAAAATACACTATTTTATTTTAAAAGATGTAATGGTCTCCGTGTAGTCTATTGGAAAAAAATCACAACCAGAGTAATATACTTCATTCTAGGGAAAACCCTTCAAGAGGGAAATTGACAAAATGAAATCTATTACAGAACAGATTGATGGATAAAATCTCTGGAGATTACTTCTTAAAGATCAGTTGAAGAAATGGAAACTATTTCACTCAGGGTATTCTTAAGAGTGGTCTTCATATCCCTAGTGTGGCAGATGAAATAAACGGAGGACTTGCCCTGTATCTACACAGAAGTCAGAACCAGGTTACTTGGTCAGACAAACTACATGGAAGCAGATGTCATGGGATCTGAAGATAAGAGTTGTATCAAAGTAGATCAAAGCTGGGCGTGGTGGCGCACGCCTTTAATCCCAGCACTCAGGAGGCAGAGGTAGGAGGATCGCCGTGAGTTCGAGGCCACCCTGAGAATATAAGTGAGACCCTACTTCGAAAAAAACAAAAAACAAACAAAAATGTTATGTTTATTGCCTGCCTTTATGAGGTAGTAAATGCCTTGTTCAGTCCCAGGCTAGAAAATGTCATAGAGATGACTCCTGTCATATCTACCAGAGGACCTGGAAAGTCTTTGCCTTTGAGATTTAATGAGGCTTTGATATTAGAATGTACCTTCCATTGGTGCTGAGGGATGGACAACTGACTTGGCCCATTTCTGAGGGTTTCAATTTTTTTTTTCAAAGATAAGGAAAAGGACCAAAGGAGTTTTACCTGGCACATGGATGAGTGCCAGCTCTTTCCTAGGCTGGTTTAACACTAGGGACTGTGATCTTGATAAGGCCACAGAAGTTAGAAGAAAGTCATCTTGGAAGACAGAGAGAGAGGCATTAAGGTACTGGGAGGAAAGTGCCTTTAGGGGACCATGTACCATGGGTGTCAGGTTCTCAGATGCAAACCAAATAACGCTGCATCTTGCACTTTGCCTGCTGCAACGGCAGTCAGAGGAAGCCATGGAGCACCTCTCCACACCACGTAGTTCCATCAGATTCTTGGTTCTTTAACCATCGTGTGCAGGAACAATGCCAGGCCCATCATGTTACTGTTTCCCTGTGGAAGTCCTCATGGTGTCAGCACCCTCACTTTAAAGGAGAGAAAAAGCGAGTCGGAGAGGTAGAGCACCTTACCTGAGCAATCTTGAGACCTGAGCTTTAAGCTCAAGTTTACCTGAACTTGAAGGCCATCAAGAGTGTTTTGGAGACCCTTCGACTTCTGAGAGTGAGAAGTTCTTAAAAAGATCAACGTCTTGGTTTTGTGCATGGAACATGCAGTCCTAGGGCCTGTGTGAAAGCAAAGGAGTCTTTGGAGTGTTGCAGGGAGAAGCCGCTACAAGGCACAAGCTCAGCAGAATGCTTTCTGAACTTGCTGCATCACCATGAGCGCCAGCGGTGCCTAGGAGAACAAGGACCCCACTCAACCTTCTCCCCTCAGACTCCTTCACAACCCCAGAGCCACATGTTGAAATCCATCTCACTTCAGACTCCAAAGCTGCATCGTAGCATTACCTTCCGCTAAGTGGTCCTTTGCGTAAGGGCACGGGGGAAGGGCAAGCGGGCACTCCCCCATCCAGGGCCAGGACAGGTTATACTCCTTGCTGATTGTTTTCATGCATGTCATCTTATGTGACCACATATGTCATCTCCCGCATGCTATTATAACATGTCGGTCTGTAGAGCAGATGCAGATGCCCTCGTTTTATAACGAGGAAACACACAGCCAGATGACCAGTGAACATACAACTGATGTGCAACCGATGTATGCGCTCCTAATTCTAAAAGACAGACAGGAAGACCCGGAAATCCGGGCATCCAACAGACCGGAGTTTGACACGTAGACAGGTCATTTAGGCAGCGTGAGGCTCCTGTCACGGGAAGTGGTCGCACTTACCTCACAGGCATGCTCCTTTTCTTTCTGTAGAGGCGTTCCTTTCTTGCCTGCTTTTGAGGAGCATATCCACTTTTAGAGTTTCAGTCGGGGAACATTTTGACCCTTCCTGGGGTGAGAGGAGAATTTTGGATGAATAGCAGCTTTGTCCTCAGAATGTCCCTTTGAGGCTTGTCAGATTTGATCCCTCTCTTTGGAAAGATGGCAGTGTCACATAGGGAGACGTAGACATGATGGGAAGGGCCTGACTTAACAAAACGCAGCATGAGACAGAAACTCTGAAGACTTTAACTGTGGCCAGTGTCTCTGTGTCTGTCTGTAAGCCAGGTACACTCTCTCCCAAGGGAGGGTCCTGTGATCTGAAAAACTTTCAAATCCTCTCCTCCCAAACAAGCGGGCTACACGGGCTGGCCCTCAAATCTGCTGTCCCTTCCCTCCCGATGTTGAGTTCATCCACGAGACACTGCTCCCTGCCTTCTTCAGGAAAATGTAACCTTGTCTTTTTGAGTTTGTATTGAAATCAGACTTCCTTCATGGTTCCCTTCTGTTGTTTTCTGCATGTACAGACTACCTTAATGTCACATCCGTTCACCTGTTCAAGGAGAGATGGGACAGCAACAAGATTGATCACCACACAGACAAGTATGACAACAGCAAGTTGATTGTCCGTAGAGGGCAGTCTTTCTACATCCAGATTGACTTCAACCGTCCCTATGACCCCAGGAAGGATCTCTTCAGAGTAGAATATGTCATTGGTGAGTGCCCGGTGCCCTAGCCATGGTACCATGGTTGGTTGGTTTGGTTGGTTTGCAGAGAAGGGTGGCCACAAGTGTGATTGCACTAGTTTCCTTTGCTACATTTAACACTGGTTGAAGCAATGGTTAAACTGGTCAACCATCTAGCATAAATAAAGTGGTTAAAGTTGGTGTAAAATGTTATTATACTGATTTTTCCCCTCAAACAAATGGTTTTGGTGTTCTATAGTTGTGACTGTGAATAGGTTACAGTGATTTAATTAGCCTCATGTACTTAAAATGTTTGCAAATCTTCGCATGTGATCTCTACATATGCATGTCTCTAAGTCTGTTCTGTACTAATGTTGTCCCTGATGGTCCATAAGAAACGGATGGAGGGCTGGAGAGATGGCTTAGCGGTTAAGGCGCCTTGCCTGCGAGGCCTAAGAACGCCCATTTGATTCTCCAGGTCTCACGTTTAGCCAGATGCGAAAGTGATGCAAGCGCTCAATGTTATGCATACGCATAAGAAGGCTTATGCGTCTGGAGTTCATTCACAGTGGCTGAGAGGCCACTGGCATGCCCATTCTCTATCTGTCTCTGTCTCTCTGTGTCTCTCTCAAATTAAAAAAAAGAAAGAAAGAAAAAAGAAAAAAGAAATGGATGGATTGTCCAACCAAACTCACTAAATGCTTTAAATACTCGTCTCAACCTAAAGACTGACAGTGCCCCATAGTGTCAAAGTTTCTGGGGAGCAACATGGAACTATGGTCCAGGGTTCTCAGATTAATGGGCTCATGGAGCCCTAGACTGTTACTCACACCTGATAAATTGGAGTAAACATTTCTGTAGGAATTTACAAACGTATCAAGGACACATGCCCAGAAAATCAAAAAAGGCTCAATGTAAGGAGCTCTGTTCACATAGTCTTACTCATGAGTTAAAGGAAAAAGTTAGACAGTCAAGTTTATCGTGACAGAACGCTACATGATAAAAATTAGAATTTAATTAAAACAAAAGTAGAAGTTCGTCAATTATAAAAGCGATTTCCCCTCCCCCCCCAAAGAGCAACTTAAGTGGGAGCTAACAAACTGAATTGAGATCAGAAATTAGAAATAGGTGCCGTCACCATTTGTTTTAGTGAAAAAGAAAACATTGCATTAATATTTGAGAAAATCTTTAACAGTTTCTCAAATCTTAAAGTGTGTAGATGGAAGGAAACTAGAAAGGGGCCCATGAGGGATTGGGGGAGAACTTCAAGAAAAGGTAAGGAAGGTAGCAGATCACTAGGGCTAAGAAAGTCAAAGGGGGGATGCTGGAAGTAGAAGGGTGAAGATGGGGTGGGAGGCAGGGAGATGGGGGGAGGGAAGGTTAACCAAAAGGTGCAAAATTTCAGTTAAACAGAAGAATGTTTTTGCACTTATATGTATGTGGTGTGTGTGTGTGTGTGTGTGTGTGTGTGTGTGTGTGTTGAGTGTGCATGTGGAGGCCATAGATAGATGTCAGGGTCTCTTTCATCTCTCTTCTCCTTATTTATCCAGGCAGAGCCTCTCACTGAATCCCTCGCTCACCAATCAGGTTACTCAAGTTTGCCCAGGGATCAGCCCGTCTCCACCCCAGAGCACTGGGACTATAGGCATGCCCTACTGTGGGCTCTCAGGATGCAAACTGAGGTCCTCACATGTGCATGCTAAGCCATCTCCCTAGCCCAGCACGAGTTTTATGAACAATTGCACAGAACAGTGAACACAGCTAGTAGTAGTCTATTGTGGAATTTGGATTGCTAACAGATTTTTATCTGTTGTTTTGAGATGTTTTATCGGGTTGTTTGTTTTGATATTTGTAGACAAAATATTGCCACTAGCCTAAACTGGCCTCAAAATGGGTGTTGTCCAAGCTACCCTGGGTCTTACACGCCTACTGCTGCTGGGTATGCAGGCTCATTTCCACCACCCTCAGCTTCAAAGAACAGAAAAGAAATGACAATTGTGTGAGGTGATGGATATGTAATAGTGAGCTTGCTTTAGTAACTACAATACTTCATAGCATAACATAGTATTCCCAAAATACATGCAATCATTTAAATGTTAACTTTAAAAAGTCTCCCCATATTAATATGTAAATTTAGTGACTTTGCACACAGGATACAAATGGTACTTTAAGGATTTGGGATTTTTCTGTTGCTGTTATTGTTTTTATTTTATTTTATTTTATTTTATTTTAAGTAGTTTATTTTATTTGGTTGAGAGAGAGAAATAGGCAGAGAGAGAAAGAATGGGCACACCAGGACCTCAGCCTCTGCAAATGAACTCCAGATGCATGTGCCCTCTTGTGCATCTGGCTTACGTGAGTCCTGGGGAATCGAACCTTGATTCTTTGGCTTTGCAGGCAATGCCTTAACCACTAAGCCATCTCATTTTTATTTTTGCCTTGAATAAATTATCCTGAAGGTTTATTTGAAATAATAATTACTTGAAAAGAATAAAGAAATAAGTAATATTTTTTTCTATCAAGAACAGCTATCAGAACATACAACAAAATATTCAACAGAACACAGTAGAGACTACAGAAAGAAATCTCAGTATTTAAGAGAAATTACTGCAGTTGTAGGTTTATTAAAGTAAACTAAGTGTGTTGGTTTGTGTTTGCTATTTTGCTTCTTAAGTAAGTTCAGAGCAACTGGACGTCCAGTCAGAAGAAAGTTTGAAAACAGCCTTCATCTTATACCCGGTACACTAATAAGTTTCAGATGGAATAAATATTAATGCAAAACAAACATAAGACAATTTTATGAGAATAATGGGCAGACTTAAATAAGATTATTAACTCTGAAACTATAAAAGAAAACAACATGTATACAAATACACCAAAATACCACAGCGGGCCACATATACAATGGTTCATTATGGTATTTTTGCATGTGTATGTGTGTAGTGTAAGGATGTGTATATGTTTGTTCATATATGTGTGAGCACATTACAAATATATATATAATCAAATAAAATGAATAGGAAAATAGATGTGGAAAACTATTCAAAACTTAGATCACAGATAAAGGCTTAACAAATAAAGTAAAAACACTCGCTTCTCATCTTCTTATTTGACTGTGCAAAGTCAACGCTGAAAGGTTAATAGACAACAAGAGAGAAAAGTCAAATGGAAAGCAATGCTGTAATGGCATTCTCCAATACTCTACAAGAGTGGAGAAGCAGCTTAAAGCACTCTTTTCCATATTGGCCAAATTTAGAAAAATAATGGTATAGTTTGCTCACATGTATGCAGACAAAAGCATGAATTGCTCATGTAACTCCAACTTTATACTCTTTTTCTTTCTTTCTTTTTTTTCTTTTCATTTTTTGAGGTAGGGTTTCACTCTAGTTCAGGCTGACCTGGAATTCACTATGTAGTCTCAGGGTGGCCTCAAACTTGTGGCGATCCTCCTACCTCTGCCTCTCAAATGCTGGGATTAAAGGCATGTGCCACCATGCCTGGCTTTATATGCTTTTTTTTAAATGACAATTTGGCAATATCTATTTATAATAGAAATACATTTTCTCTTTGATCAGCAATTCCAGTCTTAGATTTCTGTACCAAAGATATCTAAAAGTTTATAAAGATAGATATTATCAATTGCAACATTGTTAATAGTAACAAAACTCACATTGCAATAGTGGAATGGCTGAACATGTTATGATATATTCACATCATGGATAGTTACTTTTGGCAGGAGGGTTGATGTAGGGTCTTGCTCTAGACCAGGCTGACGTGGAACTCAGTACATAGTCTCAGGCTGGCCTGGAACTCAAGGTTATCCTCCTTCCTCTGCCTCCTGAGTGCAGGGATTAAAGGTGTGCACTACCATGCCTGGCTTAGTAACTTTTAAGAATGAATTAAACCTATGCCAGATGACTTTAAGATAGGTAATGGGTTAGAGAATATGCAGAAAAATGGGCATATGATCCTCTCTATGAATGTAAATGTACTGTTGTCCCCAGATCTCCGGAGGACACATTCCAAGATCCACTCTAGCTACCTGAAATGATAGACTGTACTGATTCCTATAGACAGTAGCCATATGTGTGTGTGTGTGTGTACTCTATATACACACATGCCTATGATAAAGATTTATTTGTAAATTTATACAAATACAAATATATATAAGGACACGTGCACTCACACACATGAGCACATATACACAAGTGTACACATACACTAAATAAATAAATAAATAAGCCACAGTAATTTGAGACAGATAGCAGTAACTATAATCAAATATGCAATTATAACAATATCCATTTGATAAAGGTAGTCTTTCTTTTCCCTTCTCTGAAAATGTCTTAAGGTTCTGTACTCACATTGCTTGTGGTGATATGAGAAATGCAATGCCTATGTGATGACATGAGGTGAGATGATTGGCCTCACTGTGGCATTAGGAAATAGCATTATACCATTAGATTACCATGTAAGTGTCACATGAACATCAGTGAGTGATGTTATGAGTCTCACTGTCAGGGGTACAAGTGACAAGGGGCAGTTAACACATACAGTGTGGACAAAGGGATAATTCATGTTCTGGGGGTGAAAAAGCAGAAAGCCAAAAGGTTTCATCATAGTCCTCAGAATGGCACACAGCTTAAAACCTATGAGCATTTCCTTCTGGGAGTGTCCACTTGATAGCGGAGGAGGACAACTTAAAGTGAAGTGTAGAAAGTAAAAATGCAAACGGGGGAGGGGTCATTGCATAGTTCATGGATCTGTGTGTCACGGTGAGTATAGACGAGAATAAGAAGGGCGGCTTTTGTAGTGGGAATAGCCAAGCTAAGGGGAAAGGAAGCAAAGAGGGGCACAAAAAGCAAGAAAAGGAGAAAATGAAAGCAAGCAGGACATGATTTATACATACAGATTTAATGATAAGGGGGGAACATTTATCTAAAGAAATTGAACTAAAAATTGAAGTTTATTTAGTAAGAAAAATCTCTGGCCTCCAGTTGTTTGAGAAAGTTGGTTGGACTTGCTTGCATTTACAAGTGCAAATTGATGTGTAAATGTGGGGAAAGCAATTAGTTAGATCCGGAACAGAAGTGGGAAAAGAGAAAAAGATCACCCAGGTAGAGTAAACAAGAACCACGTGATGCTTGGTCTCCTGCATTGTTTGTTATCCCAGTTGTGGAGTGAAAGGAGAGAGAGCTAAATTAGTATTACAATATGTTAAGCAACATGGAATTATGCAATATAATTATGTATTAGTAGTAGACTATTACCATTAGTATACATTTTAATGATTATTTTAAAAATATTTTATTTTTATTTATTTATTTGAGAGAGAGAGAGAGAGAGAGACAATGGGCATGCTAGGACATCTAGCCACTGCAAACGAACTTCAGATGCATGTGCCACCTTGTGCATTTGGCTTATGTGGGTCCTGGGGAAATCAAACCTGGGTCCTTTGGCTTTGCAGGCAAGCACCTTAACTGCTAAGCTATCTTTCCAGCCCCATTTTAATAATTTTTAATAGTGGATAGTTCGGGTGAGAGAATAAGTCATAGCTAATGTTGTTGAGTATTGTTAAATCTGGTAAAAATTTATTTTTCTTCCTAAATCCATTATCTTATTCCATTACATGCATTTATGAGTGTGTTTATCTGTTTGAACACAAGGAATGAACTTGATTAAAGTGACGTAGTTTTACCATGTATCACTGATATCTCTTGTATGCCATGCATTTCAGCTAACACTCCAGGAAAACTCTGCCCACAGTTCTGCTCCAATTATGAGGGAACACTCATCTCCCTATGTATTTATTTATTTGTTTATTTATTCTTTTTCTTTTTTTTTTTTTTTTTTTTTGTTTTTCAAGGTAGGGTCTCACTCTGGTTCAGGCTAACCTGGAATTAACTGTAGTCTCAGGTGGCCTCAAACTCATGGTGATCCTCCTACCTCTGCCTCTCAAGTGCTGCGATTAAAGGCATGTGCCACCACGTCCGGCTCATCTCCCCTTTTAAAATCAAATATTTAGTGCAGTAATAAGGGAAGCTCTGAATTGGACTTGAATTTGACTTCTCTTTAGTCCAAGACCTTTTTCCAAAGTCCATTTAGAAAATAGTCCTGGGCTGGAGAGATGGCTTAGCGGTTAAGGAGCCTGCCTGCTAAGCCTAAGAACGCTGGTTCCAATCTCCAGCGGTTCCAATCTCCAGGTCCCACGTTTAGCCAGATGCAAAGTGACGCAAGGGCGCAATGCCGTACTTGCCCACAAGGGGGCGCACACATCTGGATTTCGTTCACAGCAGCTGAGAGACTGCTGGCGCGCCCATTCTGTGTCTCCTTCTCCCTCTCTGTCTGTCTCTCTCTCTCTCTGTGACTCTCTCCAAAAAAAATAATAAAAATAATTTTAAAAATTAAAAAAAAAAAAAAAAAAAAATAGTCCTGAAAACAGGAGTCTCAGAAGGAGTGGTAACATATGCATCTTAGATCGAGTTCAAAGACACAAAATTCATGAAAGATATTTGTGTTTCGACAGCTTGCTGAGGAGCACCCTCTCAATCACTGTTTGTGAGGAGTAAAGGTCTCAGTATTTGGTAGAGGGGAGTTATTTAGCAAGACAAAAGGGATCTTCTAGGCACCCTGGACAAGATCTTCAGGTCTGTCACACTACAAAGCAAGATCAAGCTCCTTGATCTGCCAGCATAGACAGGAGCTTGGTTCCAGGCTGCCCCAAGGGAGAAGCTGTAATCCCAGTACAGTTGCTGACCGTGTGCCCCTTGGAGAATCTCTAAGAGTAATTCAGTGATGGAGAGCTGTCAGTCACCAAAGCCCACAGTGCTACAGTGTCCACCACAGGGAGCATTTGAATCTTAAAAAAAAAAAAGAATTAATGAATGAAATAGTACTGCTATTATTCCTTCTGCAAAAAGAGAAAAAAAACAACAGCTAATCTACTTTCATATTTTTAAACCGGCATGTATTTTAAATCTTTTTCAGAATATATCAAACAGATTTTTAGATTTCAGTGGTATTCCAACTTGTAGGCATTGTTGTATTAGTGATTTTTCTAATTCCAAATATATCGTAGATATAAGAAAAGAAAACTGACAAAATTCCACTTTCTGTTTACTATATGAGAAATCACACACACTTAAAGGAGGCAATTACAGGAACACTGTTGCAGACAGCTTCAGGTTCGCTGAGATGAACTTCCAGACCAGGCACAGTTATGGAGGAAGGGATATTATTTATTGAAGCTTACAGATCCAGGGGAAGTTCCATAATGGCAGAAGAAGCGACCTTCTCTCACAAGACCAAGCAGAGAGAGAAAAGCCAACCAGCCACCACAGCACACAGAGCAAAACTACAGCCAAAAGGTCACACAGCACACTTCAGGAACTCCTGCTAGGCACATTTGCATATTTTTACAATGGAATCTCAAACCATCACCACACCTTAAGACCGGCCCCCAGTTACCTTGCCTCTAGCAAGGTGATTGCAGATGCAAACTATAAAGTAATAAAACATTGAATATATTGGGGGACATATATTCAAACTACCACAAACACTTTGGGGGATTTTGTATTGATTGGTGTCCCCTGTCACTTAGGAAGTTAAGGACCAGCACAGCTTCCCCACCACGGTAGTGCTGAGTGGGAAAACAGGAGAAATAAAGAAGAGAATTAAGAACATTGTTGAACACTCACTGGAGCTCAGAAATAATTCTCTGAAAATGCAGTACCTGTTTCAATAGGACTGAATAAAGCCATGGAAATTAGATTTTTAAGCATAATTGCTGTAACAAAAACAGACAAGTATTGAATGCGAACTGGAAATGAAGTTAAGTGGAAAGGTTTGTATATACAGGTGTATCTTAATAGCAGGAAACTCAGAATGTGAAAAAACTTGATTTAAAGAAGCGTTCTTGGTGATCACGACACCAGAAAAAGGCTGAAGGAGATAAACACAGAGAACATCCAACTCCAACTAAGCCAGATATCCAGAGACACAGAGGCTCCCAAAATCTCACCACTGAAGCAGAACTAAAATACCCCAATGTGGCTCAGGGAAACTTGCGGAAGAGGGGTGCGGAAAGAATGTTAGAGCCACAAGTTGGGGCATTATGCACAGAGACTTGGCCTATCCCCCATTGCTCTTGACTACCCCCACAATGCATGACCCACATTCCCCATTGCTGAGGGTCCCTTTGGAAGAGGGAGGACAGGGAGGAGGATAAGGGAGTCACCGTTATGAATGTAAAATTAGAATAATATAAATAAAAAATAAAGTATTTTTAAAAAAGAAATAGAAAAGACAATACATTGTGAAAACAAATAAGAAGACTTTTTTAAGCAGCTTTACACAGCTAGATATCAATAACCAGCAGTTGAAGCATTCTGTTTTAAGAGCATAACTACTACTCACAGAAGCTATAATTACATTAACATCCTAGAAAAATAGCAGTATGCCTAAATGTGTCCAATCCATATCCAGTACTTTAATGCTGTTCTATTCTGATTTCTTGTGACTTTGACTGCTGTGAGGTGGGATGTATTAATTAACACTTTGTGGTGCCCCTTGTTGCTGTTCATAGAAGCTGGCTCATGGGATTTATTTATAAGTGATTTCACCATATTAAACCCCGTCCTCCCTCCCTTCCTTTCTCCCTCCCTCCCTCCCTCCCTTCTTCCCTTCTTTTCTTTCTTTCTTTCTTTCTTTCTTCCTTCCTTCCTTCCTTCCTCCCTCCCTCCCTTCTTCCCTTCTCTTTCTTTCTTCCTTCCTTCCTTCCTCCCTCCCTCCCTTCTTCCCTTCTCTTTCTTTCCTCCTTCCTTCCTTCCTTCCTTCCTTCCTCCCTCCCTCCTTCCCTCCCTTCTTCCCTTCTCTTTCCTCCTTCCTCCCTCCCTTCCTTCTTTCCTTCCTCCCTCCCTCCCTTCCTCCCTCCCTCCCTCTCTTCCTTCTTTCCTTCTATCCTTCCTGCATTAAGTAAGTAAATTGTCACTACTTAAATGCTTCTTTTTACTCTACTCAAGCAAGATGATGGTCTTAGACGACCCATGTGCAGCGGGTTCTGTGCAGAGAGTGCGTGGACAGGAGAGTTGGGGCATTTCCTTGCACAGGAAGTTTGCAGGCTGATCTTGTGGCTAATGACCACAGTCATCAGTTTGTGGCCAGCACAGCTTTCTCTGAGGCACCAGAGAGGTGTTAATGAATTTGAGAAGAAGGATGTGGCTAAAAACATGCCCCATGGCCCTTCTTCTCTTCCCACCTCTAAAGGTGCAGCAACGAGGTCCCATGACAAGTGTGGTGCAGGGCGTTTATGATGGGTTTGCTAACCTGTAGCTGGAGCTGTGACAGTTTAGGAACAGCTAAAGGTGTTAATTTGCTTTAACATGATCCCCTCACGTTTCCATACCCAATTGAGGGGGAAAAGTCATTCTCTTTAATGAATTAGTGTTGCTGTTATTATCAACATATGTGCAAACTAATGGGGTTCGCTGTAACATTTTCACACAGGTACATATTTGCCCTTCCCTCTACTGTCTCTTAACCCCCCACCCCTGTTCTACTTCCTTCTACTTTCAAGTCATTTAATTTTTGTTAGTTTCCACATACAGGAAAGAACATCACCCATGTCTTTCTCTGTGTGGCTTATTTTTGGTAACATGATGTCCTCCACCTCTACCCATCTTCCTGGGAGCTACATGATTTTATTCTCTTTACAGTTGAATAATATTCTATTGCATTATGTACCCTATTTTTTTATTTTTATTTTTTTAGGTTTTTCGAGGTAGGGTTTCACTCTGGCCCAGGCTGACCTGGAATTAACTATGTAGTCTTAGGGTGGCCTTGAACTCACGGCGATCCTCCTACCTCTACCTCCCAAGTGCTGGCATTAAAGGCATGCGCCACAATGCCCAGCTGTACCCTATTTTCTTGATCCATTGTTTTGGTGACAGGCACCTCAGCTGATCTTATATTTAGCTGATGTGACTAGTGCTGCAATCCACATGAATGTGCAAATATCTCTGGGGTGTGCTGGCTCAGATTCCTTCTGTTATATTCCAAGGAGTGAGATAGCTGGGTCATATAGCAAACTTTTAAAATATTGTTCCAGAATCACCATACAGTTTTCTACCTCAATTTATAAGGTTCCCCTTTTCCTCTCATTTTGTGCAAAATTTGGTATAGTTGTGGTTTTTGTTGGTAATTTTGTTTTTATTAGTAACCATTGTGATTGGGGTGAGAAAGAGTCACTGTAAGGGAAGAACTCTCAGCTGTTTTCCTCACCAGCTCTCCACAGAGAATATTTATCTGCTCAGACCGCCGCAGTAATGACAGGGCCCTTTCCATGAGCAACTTCCATTCTCCCGGAAGTTCAGTCACCAGAGCCCCAGGCAGTCAGGGCCTGGAGATTCTCTTAGTCTTTGCCTTAGCCTCACAATGGCCCCCACAGTCCCTTGCTTCCTGTTCCTGGTTACAACAAAAAGAACACAGTAAAGAAGAGAACCAGCAAAACCTTACTCTCTCATCAGAAAAAGGAACATTTTCCCAGAAGCTTCCAGGAAATCTACTTACCTCCTGTGCTACCTCACTGGTGACAGAAGCCGTGGAAGTATCATCTTCTCCCAGCTGTATCAGTTATTTTTGCAATTGTTATGACAAAAACGCCTAAGAGGACAACGTAAAGGCGGCTCATGACTCATTAGAGAGTTCGGTTCATAGTCCTTGCCTCCACTGATTCTGGCCTCATGATGTGGCACATTGTGATGGTGGAAGGGTATGGAGGAGGAGACCTTTAAATCACTTATGCTAAACAGGAAGCAGAGATAGCAGAAGAAACTGGGGTCCAAATATAACCTTAAAGGCATGACCTTACTGGCTTACATCCTCCAATGAGGTCCCTTCTCCTAAAACCTCTCATGATAGTGTTACTGAGGGGAACTAAACATGTGAGGGCATTTCAGATTCAAGTCATAATAGAAATTATCTTGCAGGAGAGAGGCATGGGAAGGCTGGATTTCTCCCCCAGACTTGCTAGCCCGTGAGTACACATATGGAGCCCTTCATGATGGTTGGCAGCACTGACATAAAGGTATCTGTAGGAATGGTTCATCATGTGCCCAAGTATGTCTAGCATCTGGTGAAATTGGAGTACCTGAGGCACTTTGAGATGTTCAAAGACAGATTGAGTCTGATGTCTAAGGATGATGTCTCAGTTGAACAGAAGGAAATGTGGGTAGCATACACACCTGGACGGCCAACCTATCTCAGAAGTTAACCATGGGTCCAAGAAGGTGGCTCAGTGGGTAAAGTGTTTGCCCTACAAGCCTAAGGACCTGAGTTGGGATCCCCAGTTCATACCAGTCATGGCAGTGTACATTGGACATCCTAGTGCTGGGGAGGCAGAGACAGGGGGATCTCTGGGGACTCACTGGTTAGCTAGTCTGGCCAAATCCATGAGTTTTAGGTTCATCAAGAGACCTTGTCTTAAAGAAAAGAGTGGAGAGTGGCTGAGAAAGACCCCCCCCATATCAACTTCTGGCTTCTACACACACAAGCACCTACATACACATTTGTACCAATGTACCTACAAACATTCACACACACAACACATGCACACAGAAAAAGACAGAGGGAAGAGAGAGAGCAAATAAAAGAAAAAGAAAGAAAGGAAGGAAGGAAACATATGTCCTGGAGAAAAACGCTTTTAAGAGGAATTCCAGGAGCTGGAGGCCTTGAATGAAGCAAAGACCAAATGTGTCAGTCACCTTCGTATTGACGAAACAAAATCCCTGTCAAAAATAAGCTTAAGGGAGGAAGGGTTTATTTCATCTTCCGGTTCCAGTTATAATCCATCCTAGCAGAACAGGCGTGATGGTGGCAGGAGCGGGTCACATCCGGGCCATCAGTGAGGAAGCAGAGCTGCTGCTCAGCCAGCTCTGTCCTTTTCATATAGCCCAAGACTCTGGCCCATGGAACAATGCTGTCCACAGTCACAAGTTAAAGAGACAGTGGTTATTCAGAGGAAGTTATTTGTAATGATCTGAAAGTAAATGAGATGTAAGGAAATAGTTGGGTCAAATGTAGACTAATACTACAATTTGAGGCACTGGGGTTAGCAGCAGATGCTTGCCACCCCAGCCCTCAGGACACAGAAATGGGAATCACAAATTCAAGGCTAGCCTGGACTTCATAGAGAAACCTTGTCACAAAAAAACATGTTTTGACAGGGCTGGAGAGATGGCTTAGCAGTTAAGGCACCTGCCTCCTAAGCCTAAGAATGCTGGTTCCAATCTCCAGCGGTTCCAATCTCCAGGTCCCACTTGACCACAAGGGGGCACACGCATCTGGATTTCGTTCGCAGTTGAGAGACTGCTGGCGCGCCCATCTCTATCTGTCTTCCTCGCCCTCTCTGTCTCTCTCTCTCTCCCTGTCTCTCTCCAAAAAAAAAAAAAAAAAAAAAAAAAGTTTTGACAATGCAATCCTCAGGAATAGAGCTCTTGAGTGGCATAAACAAGGGCCCTGGGTTTGATCTTCAACACGAGAAAAAAAGCAAAAGGCAAGAAACTAAAAAACAAAGGGAAGAAAAACAAAAAAAGGAACTCCTATAATTAGAAAAGAATGTGAGGTAGAGGAGGGGTGTTTTGATTTGGTATTTTTTTTAATTTTATTTATTTTTTTGGAGAGAGGACAGAGAGGGAGAAGGAGACAGATAGAGAATGGGAGCACCAGCAGTCTCTCAGCTGCTGTGAACGAAATCCAGATGCATGCACCCCCTTGTGGTCAAGTGCGGCATTGCACCCTTTCGTCATTTTTGCATCTGGCTAAACATGGGACCTGGAGATTAGAACTGGGTTCTTAGGCTTAGCAGGCAGGCGCCTTAACCACTAAGCCATCTCTCCAGCCCAGTATTTTTTTTTTAAGATTGAGGTAATTGAATATATGCAGAGTGAAAGAGACGGTAGTCACGGATGAGTCCCAGATTTCAAGAGAAGCACTGGGTGATTGAAGGAGAAGCCCAGAGGTGGTAGAAGCATGAACTATACTGTGTAAGTGAGGCATTTGCTAAGGTGAATCTCTTGTCCTCTGAGGATGCTGGGAAATAAGTTATAGAGGATGTGGATATTTTATGAAACTGGTTATTGTGCTGATAACTTCAAGCTAGTCACAGCCATAGGAAGGAATCAAATGCTATATGGGCTTAGGAGAGAAAAGGACCAGTCTGATCTCTCTGTGTTATTTTATTTTATGTTGCTAAAGCAACATACCCAATGCCAAGTACTTCATAAAGGAAAGAGGTCATTTTAGATCATGGTTTTAGAGGCTGAAAGTTCAATATCAGGTTAGTTGTTCAACTTCTGATGAGGGAACCCTTGGCTGCCCCCAGCATGACAGATGGCCTCATGGCAGAAGCACATCAAGATATAGAGGGCACATGGGGGAACAGAAACAGAGAGATGTCCAAGGACAAGGTCACTCTTTATAACATCCCACTTGTGCACAACTAACCCAAAGACCAAGCATGCACCCCTCCCAAGGCCAGTTCCTTCAAGAACCCAATGACTTCCTGAAAAGCTTCTGTCTCTTCCCAACACTATCACACCAGAAACCAAACTTGCAGCACACAAACCTTTGGGGGATACGCTCAAGCCATATCCAGACCACAGCAGTCTGAAAGTCAGGTCCTTTAGGACAATGTTTTCCTATAGAGTTTTATTTCAGAACAATCCAGATAAAATTACCATACTGATATGTGATTTTTCACATCCATAATAGGTTCTCTGCCAAGAAATTTCCTGCCCCAAATCACACAGCTGCTAATCTGTAGAGAAATAAGCATTAGACCATGCCCCATGTACTTTTTCATTTTGCTGAAAAGGGGCAATTTTAGCATTTTGAAGGAATATTTCTAGAGAACGTTATTTCAAATGTTTTGCTCCTGTAGCTTTCTGCATTGACGGCCAATGTGTTCGTTTTTAAGCATCTGTGTGAAGTAACTAATAATGGCATCTAAGAAACTAGGACAGTGTTTCCCAGAGTGTTTTCCCTGTGAACACCTGTCACGAGATGTTCCTTGGGAAAAGAAAAAGTTCCATGGTCAAATATCTTTGGATCATGCTGTGTTTTGTGTCTCTTCTCAGCCATTCTCCACACACATCATCAATGCATTAAAGACTCAAGGTAGGCATGCAGTCAAAAATGAATCTTGTTTAGCTGAATATTTCCTAAATTTATTTTATTACAAACACTGCCTTAGTATGTTTTACTGCTATAGAATCCTTTAATGAAATGCAGAGCTCACCCTAGAAATATGACACTATGGATTGCTATTACTTTCATACTGAGGCGGTGGATGCTAGGACTTGAGTAGATTTGCAGTTACATGGGTGCCACTTAATATAATATTGACATGCTATCCCTTTTTTCATTATGACAGTTAAGATTTTGTGTCGACATTAAAATACATCTCAACTTGACATTCATACTCAGCAACTTTCCTTTCAAACATGACTTTTAAGTGCTCTTTTTATACTTACGTATTTATTTCTATGTTGTTGTTGTCTTGTTTTTCCACAAAGCCTATTTAATTTCCTTTTGAGTTTATTTACTGAACTCTTACCTAACACTTTGCAGGTGCAAAGCACCAGATTCGGGTTAGAGCAGTAAATGTCTCACTGCCTACCTTTGGAGGGGAGGTCCATAGTCTGAAGGTGGCAACCTGAACAACAAAGTTTGAGTTTGGGCATCCTGCCTGAAGGCACCTGGGAGACAGTGTCTGGCTATGAGCATAGCTGCAGGAATCCCTCAGGAAGTCTATTAAAGATGGACCTCAAAGGATGATGGCAGTTCATGTACCAGGGTGGGAGAAACATCTGTTCTGGAACAAAGGGTCAGTGGAATGTGAAAACCTGGAGCATAGAAGTAGCTTTGCACGAGTGGAGAAGCTTAGATGTTGTTCTATAAATAGCCAGGAGCTTCAGAGAAGGAGAGTGATGAGAAAACGTCAAGACAATCTGAAGCCAGGCATAATAGCTCAAGTAGTCTAGCACTCGGGAGGCTGAAGCAGGAGGATTCCAGCAAATATGAGGTCAGTCTGGCTATAGAGTAAGACCTTGTCTCAAAAAGAATACCTGAGTATTTCCGGATTGTTTTTCACTTCTTACATTAAATATGACCGAGTTTAGAAGATTAAACTGGAGTGCTAAGCTCATTGGCAGAGGTATTAGTGTGAGACTTGAGAGGAAATTGCCTTTAGTAAGTGACATAGTAAATAGCACTGCAAGTTCTATGGTTTTCCTTCTCTTCCCCAATAGAATCTGTATTTAGTTTTTTAAAAATTATTTTATTTATTTGAGAGAGAGAAAGAAAGAGGCAAATAGCGAGAAAGAGTGGGCATACCAAGGCCTCCAACCACTGCAAACAAACTCCAGATGGATGCAGCCCCTTGTGTATTTGGCTTATGGGGGTACTGGAGAATCAAACGTGGATTCTTAGGCTTTGCAAGCAAGTATCTTAACCACTAAGCCATCTCTCCAGCCCCCTGCACTTACTTTCATAGCAAGAAGTTATAATAGAGGAAGTGTTCTTCATGTGCGTGCTAGAATACTATCTCCCTGAAATTAAGCACTGCACCGTGGTTGGGGCAACCCAGTGATTGTCCTTGTTCCTTCTGAGAGGTCATTTTCAGGAGCCCCTCACTGATGGAGAGTGGGGGCAGCCAGGTGGAGGAGGAGGGTCAGAGCTCACTCAGAAACTCAGTTCCACCCATGAGAGCAGTTAACAGCTCAAACCTCCAAATGGCTGTTGCCTCATCTAAAAGTAGGGATTACAATTCTTTAGATAGCCAGGGTATGGATGGCATTGATATTGCCTAAAAACCTGGGGAATGAAGGCTTGGTCCTCATGGTGGAGCTGCTGGAAGATGGCAGACCTTGAGGTGCAATCTAAGCAATCCCAGCCGACAGCGCACAGGATTCTAAGAAAACCTAGGGTAACAGTCACCAGTATATTTTATGACAACTCTTGGCTTCAAGAGAACTTGGAAAGGCCCAAGGGAAATGGAGTGAGACCTCACCACTGTCTCCCTTCCTCCTCCTCTCTCCTCCTCCTCTCTGTATTCCTCTGGTTTGCCTTCACCCCTGCTCCTCTCTCCATCTCCAGGCTCAGGTCTAACAATGACCTCTTGCATTCTGCAAGAATTTATAAGCTTGGCTCATTAACACCCACATAATTGAAAATGTACTCAACCAGAAAGTTGTAACCTGAGCACACGCATGATGCAGTGCAGGCACCCCCAATATTCCACATCAATTCTAAGGAAATTTGCCGTATGTGAAGTGAGGGGTGAGGAAGGTGGGGGGAGATGCCTAATGAGAACGAATGTGCCTACTATTGCACCTTGCTCTTAAGTTTCCCTCTGAATGGAGGCAGCAGGTAAGTGGAAAGAAAACTCACTTCAGGAAGAGGCTAAGTGGATTAATTGTTCATGGTGTGTGCCCCTGGGTCACTCTGTGAGCATGCTGTGAGGATGGATGGAGGAAGGGCTGGAAGTTCTTTGAACTTCCTAGTGATGTCTGCTTGCTAATAAGATGACCCAATTACCAGCCTTGTTTTGAATATTGTAAATGCATGGGAAGCTGCATCCATCCAGTATTCTGTAAGGAAAGATAAGCTTCATAGAGCATCACTCTCACAGAAGCCAGGCAGGGTCTCCATGACCATGACCTGGGCCATAAATAACTCTGGGTGCTTCCTGCTCTCCTCACCTTCTCGGGATCTCAGCCTTGTTTCTGATCTTGTCTCCTATTTCTGTAATCCCTGACACTATCCATCTCCCTCTCTCTTGCTTACTCATTTCCTCACTCCCATCACACCATCCTGGGCATACATTCTGTGGAAGGAATGCGAGTGACCATCTAGCTGGTGTAGCAGTTGCAGGTCTGTTCACAAGGATTTCTTCAGTCTCCAGGAAACCAGGGTCAGTGTTTTCAAATTTGCTCTGCTTCTGGCTAAAGCCTCGTTTGGCCCTGTGGTGTGTGTGTGTGTGTGTGTGTGTGTGTGTGTGTGTGTGTTTGTTTTGCTGGAGACTGAAGCCAGGTCCTCATGCACACTAGGCAAATGCTGACCACAGAGCCATATCCACAGCCCTGTCTTGGCCACTTGGCCACTCATTTGCCACACTGCTGGAAGTCATGCCATGGCTTCTATGGCCTCCCTGTGGCATCCTTTCTAAAGTCGCTGTTTGAGCCTTCACAGTATTGCGTGCAACATCTTGTTCAGATGCCTCCTTAACACAGGAGGCAGCGAGGCAGCCTCATAAAGTCTGATTCAGCGACGTCCTCCTGATGCAGAAGCTGCTGCTGTGTCCAGCACTATGTGACAACCCCCGGGGAGGGGCAGGGGAGTGGATGACCCCATCCCCATGTTTAAATGTGTTTGTTTTCAACTGATAGGCAAGTGTTATACTTCTTAATGGAGGCAGTGTAATCTTTTGGCGCATGTGTACTTTATGTGGATGGTCAGCTCAGTGTACTTAGGTTGTATCTGTCAACTCAAAATATTCATTTCTTTGTGGTCAGAACATTCAAAAATCTCCTCATCTGCCTCTTTTATTTCACTCTCACAATATGCTCTTGTTGGCTATGATGTCCTTCTGTGTCCATGAGAATCACCTGCCCATTACCTGTATCTTTGTGCCCATTAACCAATCTCCTTATCCCTTCTCTCTCCTCTCCTCCCCTGCCACCGGTAACGTTGACTCTACTCTGCCTTTATGAGTTTAGCTCTTTAGTTCCATATATGAGTGAATTGGCACCTGATCTGTATTTCTGTCTCTGACTCATTTGCTGGAAAGGTTGAATCTAAGTCCATCCACATTTCTAGAAATGAAAGGGTCCACTCTTTCTCAGGCTAAGTAGCATTCCATTGTGTATATGGACTATTTTCTTCTGCCCTTCAGCTGATATCTTAGCTAGTCCTGATCCTGATTTCATGTTCTTCAATGCAGATCTGGTAGTCCAAGCCTGCCTTTAGAGATTACTATACATGAGTATTCCACACACAGTTAATGAACACGTCCACGCAGTGCATCATCACATGTGATAGCTCCCAGAACTGTGTGGGACAGGCAGGCAGGAGTCCCTCCAGGCAGTCAGTCTGGAGGAAGGGCAGGAAGAGGAGGAGGGTGACAGGCTGGAGCTGCAGAGCAAAGTCTCAGGAGAAGGCAGGTAGGTCTTGAAATGGACCTTCAGGACTGGGGGCTTTTCAAGAGCAATGAGGTACACCCTCCTGATTGGAAGGAGGACGTTCATGGAAGCCCAGGAGCTTACTATTCTGTGGACACATATCAGCTTCTGATGAACAAGGGTCATTCGTATAAAGCTTCCTGGCTCTTTTTGGGGCTTGAGCACAACACACTCTGCAGACACAGAATGTTCAGGGACGGGGAGCACACTTTGGCCAGCCCATGAGGACTGTGTAGTTTTTTTTTTTTAAATATTTTATTTTATTTATTTATTTGAGAGAGAGATACAGAAATAGGCAGGTAGAGAGAGAGAATGGGTGCGCCAGGGCCTCCAGCCACTGCAAACGAACTCCAGATGCATGCACCCCCTTGTGCATCTGGCTTACGTGGGTCCTGGAGAATTGAGCCTCGAACCGGGGTCCTTAGACTTCATAGGCAAGCATTTAACCGCTAAGCCATCTCTCCAGCCCAGGACTGTGTAGTTTAATTGGACACCCCCCAATAGATTCAGAAGTTTTACTCAAGCTTGTAACTTGGTGTCATTGTAGGTGGATCCTAGGGTCCAGCCCTAAGGTGTGGGGGCTGCAGACCTGGAATTCCAGTCTAAAGGTACACAAAGTGCCTGGGTTCCGCCTGGGATTCCTGGAGTGAGCTTACTTATGGGTGCTGGTGGTTGCTTTTCTCTGTGTGTGTGGACCTGTGAAAGGGGGGCAGCTTCTTCTGCCATTACGGAACTTCACCCAAATCTGTAAGCACCCATAAGTGTGCCTGGTTTGGAAATTCATTCCAACAATGTTAAAGATGACTACAAGGACTGTGCCTCTCTAAAGAGATAAGTCTTCAGTTATCACTTGGGTAGTGACTGCCTGCATGCTGGTGCCCTAGAATTCAGACCTGGTTTCTTATTTATTCGAGATGTGCTATGGCATCTGGATTCTCCACACAGTGCACCATTTTCCTCCCAAAGCAATCGATTTCATCAAGTCAGAATCAAATGCAAACCCTGAAAAACTCTCTTATCAACAATCAGAATCTCATTCGCATGATCAAGTGAAATTAGCTTGCCACTAGTTTCCAAGAACAGTTTAAAGTGGTTCAAGAAATTGTGCAGAATATCGGAGATGAAGGGAGACTTGAGTGATATCTTCCCCACTTCCCACTGAATCACTGAGAATGCCTGTAGGAAGGATCTAGAAGAGAGACATGGACAGTCTTTGCTACCTAGAGATGAGAAGATTCTTACATGATGACATATAAAACAAAATGTCCTTAAAAAAAAAAGAAAAGAAAAGAGTTCCTGGGGAGGCAGTTACCAAAGGATAATGAGGTAGATTTTAACAAAAACACATGCTTCCCCTTCACCACTCACTTGAATTGTGACTTAGTGAACTATGTTCGCCAATCACAGGTGTTGCCACCTACTCCACTGCTAGTCAGGTAAGAGGTGGATTTCTGCACAATGAGACATGAGGTGTCCTAGGGAGTGGCCCATTGGGTCCCTTCTTTGTAGTTCTGCCTCTGAGTGGAGACGCGACATTGGCAGGTCCCCTAGTGGACATGAAAATGTGCCGTGAAGATGGCTGTGGTGCTTTGGATTAGGTGTTCCCCATCAATTCATGTTTTGGATGTTTGATCCTCAGTGATGGCAATATGGGAATTGGATCCTTACTGGAGAGGGTGTGTTATTGGGGGTGTTATAGCCAGCTTCCCCTTGCCAGTGTTTGGCACACCCTCCTGCTGCTGTTGTCCATCTGATGTTGGCTATGAGCCTGTGCTTGTGTCATGTTTTCCCCTGTCATCACGGAGTTTCCCCTCAAGTCTGTAAGCCAAAATAAACCCTTCCCTCTCCAAAGCTGCTTTGGGTTGGGTGCTTTATGCCAGCCATGTGAAAGACAGCTTTTAAAAAATTTCCCAACCAGCCCCTGCTCACCACTTACTCAGCTTGGATTTACAGATGACTGGCTGACACTGAAGAGAGAAATGTCCTATGGAAAGAAGATTCTCTGAGAGAAAACTTGGGGAGACAACATGAAAAGTGTAGGGAGCTGGGGGCAGAGAGAGGGAAGAGGATTGCGTGCTCTGAGTCAGTGGTGGCTGGCAGGATGATGCGGATGGATGGGCTTGTGAGCAAGGTAGAAAGGAGAAGCTGAGAGTACCCAAGATGGGCTGTGCACTGAGCAGTTAGCCCAGGCTGCTCCGATGGGCAGAAATACTGGGACTACCCAATAAGGAGGACTTGATTACTCTATACAAGGAGACAATGAATGTGAGGAGCTTAGTCAAAATGTAGTCCAGCAGGGACAACCTAAGACCTTTAGATGGGAGTGAGAAACAGTAGAGAGGAAGCATGGGACATGTGATGGACTAAAATGTATGTGCTCTGTGCAAATTCACATGCTGACACACTAAATGCTGGTGTGATGGGATTCTGAGATGAAGCCTTTCGGAGGTGACTGTGTTATGATGTGGAGCACTCATAGGGATGGGTTAGGGCCCTGCTAAGTAGAGACCAGAGGTCCCAAGTTTAATCTCCCCAGTTGCATGAGGACGTAAAGAGAAGGCTCCATCTGTAAGTCAGGAAGGTTATCCTCCCCAGAAACCAGATCTTGATCTTTGTCCTCCTCTCAGCCTCCAGAAGGGTGATAAATGGATGTCTGTAGCTACAGCGTCTGTGGTTACCAGCGGCCCAATCCGATGAAGACGGGTATTAGGGTATGAAAGCCTTTGAAGCCTGATGCTTCCCCATTGCTTTGAATGGAGTGACTGACACTTCACTGTGGGTTTGTCCTAGGGAGAGACACCGCAGGATGCTGTGGGGGTGTCCCCACCATTTCACAATGCTGTCACCTCTTCCAATGAAGGTTCTGAGCTTTCCCATTGGACTTTTGTAAGCACTAATACTAGCTTAAGTCCCATTTCCTCATCTAGGTAAAATGAACACAAGCAAAATGTCTTTCCCTCTCAGCCTCAAAACTTACTGCTCACAGTAAAAGCCATACTTGGTGCTCTATACCTCCAAATTAAATGGAAAGGTACCTATAGGCTCATCAGAACATTAGTGGCCAGGATAGGCAAGAGTCTCTAATATTCTGAAGCAACTAATTTCACAAGAGACAAAGGGATGTTTCTATGATTAAGGTGACGGAAATGAAGTAGTGGGTGACAGCTAGGGTGGCATTTTCTACCCAACAACATTTTTATTTGTGCAACATATTCCTAAGTGATAGGAAATGACACACTGTTTCCATGTTCTCATTTCCATCATTTCAATCTTCTTTAACTTTTATATTTGTGAAACAAATTGCTTTAAACATGTCAAAGACATTTGAGTGGAGTGTTAGCCAAATTTTAAAAATAAAGATGATTCATAAAGGCGACACTGTGTTTATAGTCATCAAGATAAAATTTCAGGGGAAAAAATTACAGTCTTGGCTATTTAGGCACAAGCATTAGGTAATAATCTTTAGAGTTAGAAAGAAATCTCTTGTTTTGCTTTCTACCCTATTTTATCAAAATTTGCCTAAGACTCTGGGATTGTGGGATCACAGTCAGCTCTCTTTAATGATTTGTGAAGTGACCACTCACACATGGATTCTTTGGCCTCTGCTTGGTTTGTTCTCAGACAGTGGGCTGAGCACCTTTCTGAGGTTGTGACCCTAAGGACAAGTGCCAAGTGCTCCTACTGCCACATGAGAGAGGCAGGGTGGCTCCTAGGATCAGGCAAGAAAGCAGGCATCCCTTTAACATGAGACTTATCTTCCAAATAAAATTCAAGAAATGTAACTCAACTAACAAAACCCCTTAAAGGCCTATATCTATCTAGTTTAAAAAATGAAGGATGGGCTGGAGAAATGGCTTAGCAGTTAAGATGCTTGCCTGCAAAGCCTAAGGACCCATGTTTGACTTTTCAGATCCCATGTGAGCAGACACACAAGGGGACACAAGTGCACAAGGTTCCACATGTGTACCAGGTGGTGCATGCATCTGGAGTTCAATTGCAGAGGGCCTGGCATGCCTCTCTCTCTCTCTCTCTCTCTCTCTCTCTCTCACACACACACACACACTTTCTCACATAAGAAAAGTCCAGTCTGTTGGACTTGCCTCAAAAAAAAATTTTTTTAATGAAGGACATGGAAATATAAGATCATTGTACAAACAGTGGCTATCCATGCATATATAATTGATTTGGTGCATAAAATTGTGCTAATTTTCAAATAAACTCCATTTTATAGAAAATTCATAAGAACAAGGCAAAGAAGTCCGATTTTTATTCCAAAAGCACTGCAGTTGTTCACCTGGTGTCCCTGCATGCTTTGTGTGTATGTTTTATAAAGAAAGACGTCCCCAGGTCATTACGAAGATGAGGACATTAATGATGCCTATGAGCGTGTAAGCTTCAGAACCCACTCAAGTTTCATCACTGTTTCAATAATGTCCCTTACGGCTAGGGGACTAGGTCAAGTCCCAGACCACATAAGGCACTTAGTTGGCATGTTTCATGTCTCAGCTCTTCAGTTTTCTTCAGTGTGGAATAGATTCCAAATGGGTTTATAGTTTTTCTGTGACTTTCGTGAGTTGAGATCTTTAGAGTTTACAAAGAAGTAATCTTGTAACACGCCTCTCAACTTGGGTTTTGTATAACATTTCCTCATCATTCAATCAGGTTCCATACCTTTCACAGGAATATCTTGAGCATCTTATCCATCTGTTTTCTGTTGCTATAAGAGAATAACCTGGGATGGAAGGAAAGGGATTTGCTTAGCTCACAGTTCTGGATGCTGAGAAAGCCAAGACCAGTAGCTATATCTGGTTAGGTCCTTCCTGCTAATAAGGCCTCTGGGGTCCTGAGGCAGCACACATCTTCTTATGGAGAGAAAGATGTAGACAGACATAAGCCAAACTGGATTCTACAATACAACCCTCCCAGGACATAGTTCTTTCATTTACTCATCCACGACTGGATCCAATCATTCTTAGATCTAATCTCTGCTTAAAGGTCCTACCTGGTCCCACCTCTTAACACTTCACAGTGAGGATTAAACTTCAACGTGAGTTTTGGTGGGATTTCAAACCACAATAGCATTCTTCCTGGTTGAGGATTAAACTTCAACATGAGTTTGGGTGGGAGTTCAAACCATAATAGCATTCTTCCTGGTTGAGGATTAAACTTCAACATGAGTTTTGGTGGGATTTCAAACCATCATAGCATTCTACCTGGTTGCACGTCATTTCCCACAGGTTCCATTGCTGATGAGGGCTGCATGATCATTTCATTAAGACGGTGGCACACGTTGGCTATCCCAGCACAAAGATTTCGAAGTTAGCTTGGGAAAGCTAAGGACGAGGAAGTGCTCTTGGGATCAGCTCCAGAGGAAGGAAGGACTGTTGAGCCAAGGGAGAATGTGGGTCACCATGTAGTTGCAAACACAGGTTTTGCTGACCCCACGTGCAGCTTCACAGCCAGTGTAGCTTTATGGCTTTCTTGAGCTGAGGCCATGTGCAGTGGGCTCTGTGCTCCCGTGGATACTAGAGGTGCGCTTCTTCTAGAATGAAGTGTGAATTGTCCTCAGTGGAGGCAAAACTGACCCACCAAAGACCATTTTCTATCCCCACTCCCGGCAACTGTGGAGAGGTCTCTTTCATTCCTAAAGGGAGCTCTGACAGCAGATCACAGAGCCCAGCACCGTGGTGCCTGTTGGGATTACCCACAGCAAGTGACTCTTTATTTCCTGTGTCGTTAAAAAATTCTTCATAAGAAAGAAAATTATTCCATTCATGGATAAAAAATTTCAAGGATGAAATGACTGATTGATATCAGTATGAGTTACTGATTTTTCTCATTTAGGTTAGTGAGTTGCTTAAATCTATTATTATCACTAATTAGGTTGATGTTCAAACAGTTTTAGATGATGCCAGTTAGAAGCAGTTCCAACTGGTCTCATTATTCTACTTCCTTATTTTCTTTCTTATTTATTTATTTATTTGTTTGTTTGTTTGTTTGTTTGTTTGTTTTTCAAGGTAGAGTTTCGCTCAGCTTTAGGCTGACCTGGAATTCACTGTGTAGTCTCAGGGTGGCCTCAAACTCACGGTGATCCTCCTGCCTCTGCCTCCTGAGTGCTGGGATTAAAGGCATGCGTCACCATGCCCAGCTTACTTCCTTATTTTCTAATATAACAACATGTGTTGATCTCACGTTGTATTTTCCCTGTCCCAGTCCTAGAAGCAACCATTTCTTTGAAGCTATGTGCTTCCTTCTGGTACAATGCAGCATTTAGAAACCCAGATCTGCATCCTTGGCATGCTCATTGCTATTTCCCCTTTCAGCACTATTCAGTCTGATCCAAGTTAGCATTCTAACCTAGGTGAGTGTTGTTTTATCCTTGCGCCATGCCTATGGGGAGTCATGACCTCTGGCCATTCACCTCCATAATGCATTCAGTCCTTAAAGCTTCTTCCAATTCATACTCAAGAAGCCTGGAGTGAATATGGGTAATAGGCAGTCACAACAGCAGACCGCATTGATTGAGTCATCGACACGTACTTTATGTTCATGGAAGTCGTCTGGTGCTGCTGTAACTAAGTATCTTAAGCCTGGGCTTTGAAATTATTATTTTGAAGGGAAGCATAATGATATACTTTTAAAATCTTACATACTCCATTGGATTTTGCAAGGCATAATTATTTTTGATGGTACAAGGAAACCTCACTGAGAGCCGCACGTCTAGTGTCTTCTGTCAAAAAGGAAAGAGGAAATTCAGATACTGATGGTTGGCTGGTCCCAGTATTCAAGCTAGAATTCCGAGCTGGGACCTGGCAGGGTCTTAGAAACATGGACTCCATGGGATGGGAAGTGAAGGGCAGAAACCCAATGCCTTCTCCACATTTTACAGAATAAGTGGATACCACTGTGGAAAATCATTCCCTTACTATGTTAAGGCATAATTTCTTATAAAGTATGAGCATGGAAGTAAGAGGAAATACAATTATTAAATACAGTTACTAAAATCGTAGCAAGTGTTGTACTTACCCTCTCTTCCCGGGGACAAAGCACCAAACAAAAGCAGCTGGTGGGAGAAAAACTTTTATTTTGCCTTATAGTCTTGCGGGAAAGCTTCATGGTGACAGGGGAAAGCCTGCTGTGGTGGTTTGATTCAGGTGTCCCATAAACTCAGGTGTTCTGAACGCTAGGTCTCCAGCTGATGGAGATTTGGGAATTAACGCCTCCTGGAGGCAGTGTATTGTTGAAGCGGGCTTATGGGTGTTATAGCCAGTGTCCCCTTGCCAGTGTTTGGCACACTCTCCTGTTCCTGTTGTCCACCTCCTGTTGTCCAAGGGGTGAGGTCCACCCTCTGCTCATGCCATAATTTCCCCTGCCATCATGGAGCTTCCTCATCAGTCTGTCAGCCAGAATAAACCTTTTTTTTTTTTTTTTCCTGCAAGCTTGTCTTGGTTGTGGTTGGGTGATTTCTGCCAGTAATGCGAACCTGACTGCAACACATGGCATGAGCAGAGGCTGGACATCACCTCTGCCACAGCAGGTGGAAAACAGCGGCAGGAGAGTGAGCTGAGCTCTGACAAGGGGGAGCTGGCTATAACATTCCTAAGCCCACCCCCAGAAACATACCTCCTCCAGCAAGGCTCCACCTCCAAAGTTGTCACTCACTGGGAACCAAGCATTCCAAGCACGTGGTTTAAGGAGGACATCTGATTCAAGCCACCACAGCAAGAATGGAGGATTCTACCTTCCAGGGTGACACACAGTGATGTTTGGAGAGTAGATGCTCCAGGGATGAGTATCCCTGTTGAATCTGAAAAGGAAGATTTTGCAGCCACTTGGCAGAAGGTATAAAAATCAGTATATGCTAAAAGTATTCCTGAATCTAAGAGCAGTGTCAACAAAAATAAAAATAAAATGAGAAAAAGATATTTAAGGCTGGAGAGATGGCTTAGTGGTTAAGGCTTTTGCCTGTAAAAACTTAGGACATAGGTTTGATTCCCCAGGACCCACATAAGCTAGACACACAAGGTGGCACATGTGTCTGGAATTCATTTGCAGTGGCTGGAGGCCCTGGCACACCCATTCTCTCTCTCTCTCTCTCTCTCTCTCTCTCTATCTATATATATATATATATATATATATATATATATATATATATGTGTGTGTGTGTGTGTGTGTATATATATGATTCTTCCTCTCTCTCTCTCTCTCTCTGTGAAATAATTTTTTTAAAGTATTCATCAGAGCAGATTGAGTGCAGGATTACTTATAAATGTGGGAAGTTAGAATCAGTCTCGGAGAATCACACAAGCACACGCACTAACACACACGCACATTCACAAATAAAATGCAGATGCAGGCCAGTGTGCCTCAGGGTCCTGGCTTGAGGAGGTGTGGAGCATGACGTCAACATCCACAAAGTCACTCCCATGACCAGCCCTTCCCCCATGGGCACCATGTGAACAGAGAGAAAGAGAGGCTGAGGGCTTCCGTGAAGCAAGCTGAGGAGTTCTGATCACATCAGCTGTGTTAGCAAGAAACACAGTGGCTCAGAAAAAGGCCACAGAAAACGAAAGTATATAAAGACTCTAGAGTCCCCCTTCCAGCTGGGTCATCCAAGAAAGGGCCCAAGAAGGTGGCATCTGATGCCCTGTCATCTCCTTCTGCCACTCTACTCAGCAACTTCAGTGCTCCTGAGGCCTACTGTCCTACCCTAAAAAATTGAAGGCTTGGGGGCTGGAGAGATGGCTTAGCAGTTAAGGCGCTTGCCTACAGAGCCTAAGGACCCATGTTCGACTCTCCAGATCCCATGTAAGCCAGATGCACAAAAAGTAAAGAAAGTGCAAGGTTGCACATGCCCACTAGCTGGCACAAGTGTCTGGAGTTCGACTTCAGTAGCTGAGGCCCTGGTGCCACAATTATCTCTCTCTCTCAAGTAAAAAATAAAATAAAATAAAAATTGAAGCCTTGGGCTAGAGAGATGGCTTAGTGATTAAGGCACTTGCCTTCAAAACCAAAGGACCCAGATTCGATTCCCAGGACCAACATAAGCCAGATGCACAAGGTGGCATATATGTCTAGAGTTTGTTTGCAGCAGCTGGAGGCCCATTCTGTCTCTTTCTCTCTCTGCCTCTTTCTCTCTCTCTCAAATAAATAAAAAATATATATATTTTAAAAATGGAAGGCTGGCATAATACTCAGTGCTCAGAATAGCTCTCAGGCCAACAGTGATGAACCACATCTTACCTCTTAGACTTTTTCTGTTTTGACTTTTGTTCTATCAATAATTGGTTGAGTCTTTGGTGATGTAAACATATTTCACACTTGCCATTACATATTGTACACACACACACACACACACACACACACACGTTGCATTCCAAGGATAAATAATTCATGTCAGAATTGCCACTGGTTCATTCTTATTCCTACTACTATGGCCATAGAACATTAACACTAATTGACTTCCTTGGATACAGTTCCATCATTTGGTCTGTTTTGTTTAGAAATGTTTATTTGCTAAACTTCTGATCTGATTCTTGTTGGCTAAAGACACTTTTTAACTCAGTTGCCATAATTTAAACTCAATGAGACTCTCACTTAAGACCTAACTGCCTCATTCTGCTCACATGATCACATGATGGATGAAACACACCCGTGACCACATATGCAAATGGAGCTTTGGCCCCACGGAATTGCCATTTACTGAAGAAACTCAATCTTAGGAGGGAATTCCTTTTGGCATAGTTTGGCCATGAGCTGCCTGCGACCAAGCTGCTAGATGTTAGGGATCTGCTTGTTCTATCCAAGTTTCTATCTACCCTTGGACTTCCAATGCCCAGTTTGAGAGGGCAAAAAGCAAGAAATATGAAATTCATTTCCTAGTTTGATGAAAGAATTGTCTTAGAGCTTCGGTGACATGAGGCAGAAGTCTGGGGACACAGCTTGGTTTGTACTCGTGAAGTACAGCAAATGAGTATCCATCAGATCTCAGACACCAAGTTCCTTTCTCTTTTGCCTGAATCTCCACGTCCCCAAAGAGCTTTATCCCTCTACATTGATGGAACAATCGAACCTCATGTAAGCCTATGCCAGGGGCATGCCGGGGATTGCCCTAGAAACTATGAAGACCCAGGTGAACTTCTGATAGCAACATCTTCCATACCATCTCCTGGAGCAAGCTTTGTTATTGCCAATGTCCACTTCCCTCCTAGTTGTGAAAACCAGCTCTATGAATGATAATCAGGTTTCACAGCAGAGAAAAACAAATGTAAGCAAACATATGGCCTTTCCCAAGGATATAAATATTTCAGCATTATCTCTGATGTCTTCTGTGGGCAGGACTTTATTTACCAGCATGCAAAGTAGGGATGTGATGGGAGGTCAGGTGAAGCTCGGAGCAATCTTGATTGCTCTCCTGCAGATTGCACAGGACCACCAAAGTGATCATTTAATGAAAACATTTTCATTTACGTGTGTGTGTGTGTACATATGTGTGTAGGCACACCAAGGTCTCTTGCCACTACAAACAAATGCCAGATACTTACATCACTTTCTGAATCTGGCTTTATGTGGGCACTGGGGAAATAGAACCCCCAGGCTGGCAGACTTTACAAGCAAATGCCTTTAGCCTTTAACAGCTGAACCACCTCTCCAATGCAATTATTTTATTATTTTTTATTTTTAAAATATTTTATTTATTTGAGAGAGAATGAGGCACAGAGAAAGAGAGACAATGGGCACACCAGGGCCTCTAACCACTGCAAGTGAACTTTATACGCATGTACCACCTTGTGTATCTGGCTCTATGTGGATATGGGGAATCAAATCTGGGTCCTTAGGCTTTGCAGGCAAGTGCCTTAACTGCTGAGCCATCTCTCCAGTCCCCAGTGTGATCATTTAAAAAAACTTAAGAAAGACAATGTTTTCACCAACGTCCAATCAAGGTCCAGTGGCTAGAAGCCCTGGTGTGCCCATTGTCTCTCTCTCTTTCTGTGTGCCTCATTCTCTCTCAAATAATTAAAGGTCCAATTAATGGTCTACAAGGCCCTGCTTGATTTCCTGACTCTCTGACTTTACTACCCACAATGCCCTGTGCTCCAGTCGTGCCAAGTTCTCTACTGTATTTACACTAATGCTATTTCCACAATGTTTGTCGTGGTCACTTCCTCGCCTTTCTCCTGTCTTTGCTTCAATGTCCTGCTCTCCTCAAGTTAGTGCCACCGTTCCCATCACTCACTGTCCCCTGAAGCTGATCTGGTCATTTGTCATAGGACTCCTCTCATTTTGAGATAGTTTATCTTTATTTATTTACTGTCTGTTTAGTCTCTCTAGACTATACACTCCATGGCTTTAACTATGTAGACACCACTGTATTCTCAGTGCCTGGAACCATGCTGTCATTCATAGGGTATACGATAAATAATAACCTGTAGACTGAACAGGTCTCTACACCATGCCCAATAAGCAGTCACCTCCTTTACATCCCATGTGGGTCACACTCAGACATAAAAACATGGGGGTGTGATGAGTTTCCTTTGCTGTTGTGATAGTCAGGTACCATGTGATAATGACACAAATAATACTGTATTTAGATCACAAAATGCCCTTCCTGTTCATTATTGTTCAATATTCAACTTTCATAATAACCATTTTGTAGATGGAAAAGACTGAGAAATTCATCAGAATCTCTAGGCACAACCCTGGTCCGAGTAGACTGTGTTCAAATTACTCTTCTGCAACCAGATAGCTAGAGCTTGAAGCTATCCGGAACTGCTTCCGGTGTGTAACATGCACAGAACTGTGAGAGCCGGTGTAGAGCAGGGTCAGGTTACAGCGTGGGAGACAGAAACTTCACTAGATCCTCCAGTAGCAGAAGTTTATTCCAGTGAAACAGGACAGAGAGTAACAGAATCCCAACAGGTGACCCAGCGAGGCTAGCCAGAAATGGGTAACAGGGGACAACTTTCCTTGCACGTGGAGCTAGAGTCCATGGAAGAGGAGGTCTTGTCAGAACATGGAAACCATCGACAAAAGCAGAAGTCATAATAGGGCCAGCAAGCAATGCGGGAGACCTAGGTTCTGGCTCTAAAATCAGAGAGAAGGAGAGACATGCCCTGGTGTCTCCCCATCTCCACCCTCCGAAGCCTCTCATGGCTCAAACTGACCTGGAAGCCAGAAGGCAGAAGAATCTAGAAATGAGACCTCGTATGGGTCTAAGAAGAGGAGTCCGGGGTGTGCAGGCAAATGCACAAATAGTACTCCCGAGGGGAGAGCAGGGACCCAAAATTCCAGTTGTCAAAATCTTGCCCTTGCTGTTTCTGGGGAACTTGGTGAGCAGACTGAGCAAACCCATAGTGTAGTGATGTTCGGGGTCCAGCACTGTATTACAATGTGGTGGTGTGTTCTCTGCCCAGTGCTGGATAAATTGTAGAGCTTTTCCGCTGATTAGTTTTTCCTGAATTGAGGCAGCATGTGTGTTTTTATGGGAACTTGCAGAAATGGATGGCGTTGTCCGGTGAGTTTTCCTCGCAGTGAACTACCCCAGGTTCTAAGTCTAGGAGCAGACTGCTTACAGCGTAGCATACACTCTCAGTCACAAGTCCCGGGTTCGAAGGTGATGTCTTCTTTCTTTGTGGCCGTGTACCTAGCATCTACAAAAGAACGTGGTACCTTGTAGACGCTCACAATCTTTCTGATGAAGAGTGAGCTGGTGACTAGGGTGAGCTTTGGCTCGGCCACATCACTCAGTGCCAACATCGCTGGCCAAGCGCCATGCTTCTGCCCTGCATCTGTCTGCCTGTCACACCAGAGCCAGGTGTGGTGGATGCTCTGACAATTCACTTCCACACCTCCTCCATGTCTTCAGCCAGACTCTCTGGTTTCCCTGTCTTCACTCTGCTCTACTCCTACATCCGACTGACAGTGAGATGCAAGCTCACTGGACCACCGAAAGCCCCATTTCTAGCATCTCCCAAGGGTCCAGCCCAAATGCCTTTGAACAGGGTCAAAGGTCCCCATGCCTCTGACTGCATGGGTCAGGCCCTCCCTGCCGCAGCACTCTGAGCTTCCACTGGGTCTCTGCTGGGAAAACTTCCTGCACTGTCCACCGTGATGGCTGGCTTTTTGGCTACTGTGACAGAATGCCCGACACAAACAGCTTAGAAAAGAAAGACCTACTGAACTCATGGTTTCAGAAGCTCCATTCCATCGTGGTAGAGAGGGTGTGGTGGGGCAGAGCAGCTCACATTATGACACGTGTTTCACAAATCTGCTAGGCCTCTCAGCCCAATCAAGTCAACACAGGAGATTAACTATCACGTTGAGGATTCGATCTCAGCACTTCCTCTGAGGAGTTTTCTGACTTCCACAGACACCATTATTTATGGCCTCCACTGTGTTTCCACTCTGCCATCCTCGTGGCTGGTTATCCCAGCAAAGACCTGGCACAGTGCTGGTTTCATGTACATGTCTCAGAACTATATCTTACTTCAAAATGGGGTTTCAAAATTACTTAGAAGACATTTAAATAAAAGTGAAATAAGATTAAAGTAAACAAAACACCTCACAGGGTACTTAGCTTCCATGATAGGGCATCATGGACTAGAAAGATGGCTCAGTCAAACGTGTTTCCTTGCAAAACCTGGAGGCCATGGTTTGATTCCTCTGTACCCATGTATAGCCAGATACAAGTAGTACATGCATGTGGAGTTCATTTGTAGTGATAGGATGCCCCGTTACATTCATTCTCTCCTTCTCTCTCTTTCCTCTGTCCTTTCTCCTCTTGTTCTCTCTCAAATAAATGAATAGAATTGCAAAAAGATATGACGTCAACCTAGGCGCCCCTCAACAGACATAAGCATAATGAAAATGTGACAGCCACAAAGGAAAAATGTAATTATGTCATGAGCAGTAAGATAGATGGAGGTGGAAGACATAATGTCATGAGTGTCATGTGCAGCAAACAGACATGAGACGACCAGGACAACATGTCCTATGTGGAGAATTAAGAAGCAGTCACCCTGAAAGTACAGTGACACTGACAAGTAGACAGGTGACGTGGTGAGGGTGAGGACGAAGAAGAGAGTTGGGATAGAGTCCATGCATTCTGTGTGCACATGTGACCAGGAGCCCCATTAGCATGTATGATTAGCATGTGTTAACTGTTAAAAGCACTTAGGTCCTCTCTTCTGCATGTTTATTGGGCACCTACTGTGTCCCACGCATTTTGCAAGATGCTGAGTTAAACAAAATTCAATCCTGGTCCTTAAGGGGCTTCCACATCCTTCTCCAGGACTCTGAAACCAGAATGACCGTACCCAGCCAGGAAGCTTCCTTTAGGAAATATCTGGAAACGTATACACAGGTGTATATGTACGTGTGTGGGGTGGTGTAGTGTCCCAGTGGGATTGTACGGAATGGAAAGGACACATTCTCAGAGTTCTTAATGACATGGTTTGATGAGCATTGTACAAGGAGACAGAAGGGTTGAGACAGGATCTTTCTGCATAGCCCAGGCTAGCTTTGAACTCCCATCCTCCTCCTTGCCTGGCCTCCTATGTACTGAGATAACAGGTGTGCTCTGCTGTGCTGTGCTTTGAATTGAAGTATCTGCTAAAGTGATCATTTTCTTTTCTGGTGCTGGGGGTGGAACCTGCTAAGCCAGCCCTCTCCTCCTGAGCTGCATCTGTACTCCTTGAACGTTGTGATTCTCCCCTCTTAGCTGGGATTTTTCCATGACTTCTGTATCTTGCTGGTGGTTCCTTTTCTGGTTGCGCTATTTTGTTTTCGCAGTTGGTAACCTGGATTCTAACAGTTACTTAGAGGCCTACTCCATGCTGTTCCTCGGGAACTCCTACCCAATCCTGAGCCTAAGAGAACAAAGCTACTGCGTCCAGGTTTCCAGCTTGTGACATGTGTCGTACTTCACTATAATACTTTCAGAGCCACTTTGGAGATAGCTTGATGATTCTGAATGTGGAAGTATCTTGAGAAAAATTAAGTAAGTGGAAAAATTAGTTAATGTCATGAAATTTACCTTTATAGTGGGAGTTATGATATATGCCTAAGATGGTCTCCTCACCAGAATATATGGATAAGGAGGTTTGCAGTTATGTGGTGGCAGAACTCAGCTAAAAATGTGTTTGTACATAAATGGAAAACAAATCCTGAAGGAAAAAGTGTAGAGCTAGAACTGTTCGTTTCTTCTGTGCCACGTTTCAAATGGAGTAGACGCCTCCTCCAGTTTCCAAAGTCCGGCAATGTTCTTCATGATAGGACTTCTGTGCAGGGCTCAGTTCAGTCACAGTGACATTCTAGGTCAGTGACTGACTGTGTAACATCATGGCGTCCTATGGGGGATATACAGATAATTAGAACATACCATAGCTCAGTGTAATGTGAGAAATGGGTATTTAAGAATAACTAGAAGCTGGGCGTGGTGGGCTGGTGGGCACGCCTTTAATCCCAGCACTCGGGAGGCAGAGGTAGGAGGATTGCCGAGTGTTCGAGGCCACCCTGAGACTACATACTTAATTCTAGGTCAGCCTGGACCAGAGTGAGACCCTACCTCGAAAAACCAAAAAAAAAAAAAAAAAAAAAAGAATAACTAGGGAAATAAGGGGTGTTTTGCATTTTTTAAAATTAAGAACATACTTTGCATGCATATATCATGCATTACTACAATAAGAATTTGCTTGGATTTTTCTCATAGTTAATAAAGGGTCACATGGCCAAAAGTTTTACAATTAAAAAAATTAGCTGGGCATGGTGGTGCACACCTTTAATCTCAGCACTCAGGAGGCAGAGGTAGGAGGATTGCCATGAGTTCAAGGCCATCCTGGGATTACATAATGAATCCTAGCTTAGACTGGGCTAGAGTGAGACCCTATCTCAAAACAAAACAAATCTAAACAAAAAAGTTTTACAAATAGAAAGCATATGGGAACAAGCTTTATATGTGCCCAGGAGATGACAGAAATGTGAGTGTCCAGAGTACTCAGGGGACCAGTTACTAATGGGAGTGTCCTCTCCGTCACTGCCAACGAGACCTCTTTCCTGCTGATTTGTTCTTCCAGGTTCCTGGTACAAGCCAGGTAGAATTGGAACAGTTGTATTAGCCTCAGTAATAACCATCCTGAATGTACTGAATGTTAATTAATTGCCCTGCCAGACTATCTGGGACAAAATCACTACTTAGAACATTAGATTAAATTTTTGTTTTTGTTTTACTCTTTTTGTGCTGTGCTGGGTTTTGAATGCAGGGCCTTCCACATGCTCAACAAATGCTGTCTCACAGAACCACATCACCAGCAGGACATGTTGCTTTACTGGGAAAATATTCCAATGGCCTCAACTGACAAAAAGAATGAATTTTTTACAAAAGCAGTAAATCCCTCCACTGGATACTACCAATGCAAGACTTTGCATAAATGGTTGAGAGTTAATTTCCCCTAAGGTTCCTTGAGGCTAAGCGTGGCAACAGACAGATCTCTCATCACTTCAGTGCAGGCAGATTGCTCCTCCACCTCAGTGCAGACAGATCTCTCCTCACCTCAGTATAGACAGATCTCACCTCCCTCAGTGCAGGCAGATCTCTCCTCACCTCAGTGTAGACAGATCTCACCTCCCTCAGTGTAGACAGATCTCACCTCAGTGTAGACAGATCTCTCCTCACCTCAGTGTAGACAGATCTCACCTCCCTCAGTGTAGACAGATCTCACCTCAGTGTAGACAGATCTCTCCTCACCTCAGTGTAGACAGATCTCACCTCCCTCAGTGTAGACAGATCTCTCCTCACCTCAGTGTAGATGGATCTCTCCTCACCTCAGTATAGATGGATCTCTCCTCACCTCAGTATAGACGGATCTCTCACTTCCCTCAATACAGGCAGATCTCTCCTCTACCTCAGCAACAGCACAAATGTGAGGAGGTCATGCACAGAACTTTGCAGCAGTTTCCCAGGACTGGGAAAGAGTCACATTGAAATGTAATGAAATATTCTCTTGCCTTTTCTCTAGCTCCAGACTGGAAAGTAAGGTGATGCATCTTTTCAACATCTGTATGCATACATATCAGGAGAGTGAGGATTCAATATTGATGGATTAACCGAACAGATTTTGCCTTAAAACAGTAGATTTCTGGTCTCAAAACTAATTTGCAGTAAAAGAATCCATGAAGAGGAAGGGACCTGGAGGGAGATGGGAGGGTGAGCAAGAAAGGGTAATGGATAGTGGGACCTGGGGAGCAAAGTGTATAATACCAAATCTGACACAATCATAATGAAACCCATTATGTGTCCGCTGTGTGCAATATCATATACCAATGAAAATAGTGAATCATGGGCTGGAGAGATGGCTTAGTGGTTAAAGCACTTGCCCGCAAAGCCTAACAGCCTGGATGACCTGGGTTCTATTTCCCAGTTCCCTCATAAAGCTGCATGCAAAAACTGGCACATGCAGCAGCTAGAGGCTCCGGTGCATCCATTTTCTCTCCCCTTCCCCTCTCATCTCTCTCTCTCTCTCTCTTCTTGCAAACAAATAAAAATCTTTTTTGAAAATAATAAATTAAGCTGGGTGTGGTGGCATATGCTTTTAATCCCAGCACTCAGCTCTTGGGAGGCAAAGATAGGAGGATCACAGTGAATTCAAGGCTACCCTGAAACTACAAAGTGAATTTCAGGTCAGCCTGGGTTAGGGTGAGACTCTACTTTGAAAAATCAAAAAATAAAAGTAAAATAAGCTTAAAATTAATTTACAAATGAAAACAAAATGTATGTTAATAACTAGATCTCTTAAGAAGATGACTCCAATTTTAGTGTGAAAGAATACAACTGGAGGCTGGGGAGTTAAAGATGCTTGCTTGCAGCTTCATGGTCTGTGTTAGATTCCCCAATAACCCATGTAAAGCATCACAATTTGTTTGCACTGGCAAGAGGGCCTACCATGCCTATTCTCTCTCTCTCTCTCTCTCTCTCTTTTCTCCTTTTCTCTTTCTCTCTCTCTCAAATACATAAAAATATTGTTCGTTGTTTTTCAAGGTTGGGCCTCGCTCTAGCCCAGGCTGACCTGGGATTCACTATGTAGTGTCAGACTGGCCTTGAACTCACAGCCATCTTCCTACCTCAGCCTCCCAAGTTACAGGATTAAAGGCGTGCGCCACCACGCCCTGCTAAAAGTATTTTTTAAAAAGAATGCAACTGGCAATTATCAACTCTTCTCATGCTGAGTAATTCAGTTACTGAGACTACATTATTGAAAACAAAATGAGAATCCTTAGTCTGGTAGTCCTTTGGCACACAGTTGCACAGTTTGAGGTGGGGGTCGCATGTAACCAGGTATTGAGTGCTGCCAGCCACCATGCACATGAGCATCACCTACGCAGGGCTGTTTCACATCCAGACCTGGCCAGCAACAGCTGACGGGCAGCTGCGTGTGATGATGGGTGAGTGCTCCAAGCAAGCCGGATGGTGGTCTCCAGATCATACTAACTCCTGAGGCTGAGAGGGGCTCTTTAGCCAGATGAAATATTACCGTGTCACAACCTCCTCATACACTGTTCAATCACGGAAAATCCTTCCCCAGTGCTGTCACTGAAATCATTACACTCAGAATTAAACACAGTGTAATGGAGCCTCTGACAGGACCCTGAGGTCCTATTGGCACATCAGGTCTTGTGTTAATAACCAGCTTTTCCGTATAGAGGGTAGGAAAAGGACTGCAGGTTGGGTGTTGTGTTTGGCTTCTCTTTGGTATTCATGGAATCACTGCCTTCTCCCGATTCACGTGCTCCCGATTCACATGCTGCAGGACCTCCTCGCAGCATCAGCAGTGTGGACTGCTCTTTCTTCGTCCTCCTATGTTGTCACGACTTTAGACACTGACGGAATCTGTGTTTTCCTGAGACGTCACACATCCTCTCTGCTTTTCTTTCTCAACCCTTTGGTTCATGTTTCCAGTTCACACATCTGTTTTGACAACTACAAATTGGCATGCTGACCTTTATCTCCTATTCCTTCAGACCTTCCATTATTTTTAAATTATTTATTTATTTATAAGCAAAGAGAGATAGAGAGAAAAGAGACAGAGAATGGGTGCCCCAGGGCATCCGGCTGCTACAAACTCCAGATGCATGTGCCATTTTGTGGGTCCAGCTTCATGTGGGCACTGGAGAATCGAACTCCGAATGTTAGGCTTTGCAAATAAGTGCCTTAACCACTGAGCCATCTCTCCAGCCCCAGATCTTCCATTCTTATGCTTCCCTTGATGTCTTGCATTGTCCCCAGTGTCTTCTAGCAACTTCCACCTGCTCCATGAAGGCAGCAGAATTCACAGAGCAATGAGAACAGGCTATAAAATGCAATGACAGTGGTCCAGTATTTCTACCTGACACCATGCATGAAACATCCTCACCAAGATTTAGTTTCCCATGTCTAAAATTTCCCTCACAGAGTTTGCCTAAAAACCCCAAGAGAACCCTGCATTCTTGTCATTTGATTTCCACTTTTTATGAGAACTACCTTGGCATTTTAGCTATGAATGGTGAAATCAAGGAAATGTTACATGCAATTTCCCAGGTTTTCAGTATTCTCTGAGAGTGTGAGGAACTGAACTAACAGGCTTTATGGAAATTAATGGCTGTTATTGGTTTAGAAACATATCTTTAAAAAAGACCTAGGTTTTGGTATTTTCTCCTTAGGCCTATGTTTTATACACTGAATATGTATAATAAAAAATCCCATAAATAAATAAAATGCAATATAGCAGAGGTTGGCAAATTCTGACTATCAGAACCAGATAGTAAATATTTAAGCATTGTAGACCATATGATCTCTGTCACAATTGCTTACTGTATTATAGCACAATCATATTTAACAAATGAACACAACTGTGTTCCAATAAAGCTTTATTTATATAAACAGACACTGCAGCTGTTACCATCTCATTTCTGGGTCAAAACACATGACCAAAGCAGCTTATGGGATGGAAGGGTTCATTTCAGCTACAGTTTTGAATGGAAGTTTCATGATGTCATGGCAGAGCAGTCTGGGCATCACATCTTCTCCATCATCTGGGAAGGAACAGCAAGACCGAGCTAGCTTTGAACAGCCAGTGAGATGAACTAGTAAACCTTAATGCCCACCCCTGTTGACATGCCTCTGCACACAAGGCTCCGCCTCTCAAAGGCCCTATAGCTTTCTCAAATTGCCACCAGCAAAAAAAAAAAACAAAAACAAGTATTCAAACTACACAAGCCTGGGAGAGGCATTTTATTCAAACCACCACATTCCACCCCTGGCCCCTATAGACTCATGGCCATCTCATGATGCAAAATCCATCCAGTCCAACTTTAAAAGTTCCCACAGTCTTTTCCAATTCCAGCACAGTTCAAAAGTCCAAAGTCTCATCTGAGACCCTAGACAGTCTCTTAACTGAGTTAAGTTATATACTTTCAACTCCTAATGGCACACACTAAGCATTCCCACTGCCAAAAGAAGACATAGGAAGGAAAGACGGGACCAGTGCACCCTAGAAAACCAGCAGGGCAAACATCAACTCCTGCAGCTCCATGGCCAGCACCAGGACTTGTGATGCTTCAAGACTATAATCATTCTGCCTCTCCAGCTGTGCTGCTTACAGCCTGGACAGACCCACCTTGGGCCTGAAGTTTAGCTTTCCTTGGTGGCGGTTCTAGTCCTGGCATCTACAAAATCCTGAGGCCTACACTGCAACCCATGGTTCACCTTCACAGCTTCATAAAATGACCTCACAGAGTCTCCATGCAGGGACTTCAACCCTGCCCCACATTGCCCAGTGATCATCTCCAGACCCTCTTCCTGGCCCCTCTTCTCTACATATGTCATACTTTCAAACCCAATACCAATTGGCTACCAAATTTGTTAATACAGAGGGAATAAAACTAATGTTGAGTAGCAGGAAACTCTTTCGGCATTCCTTTGTCCATTCAGCATTCTTCCTGCTGTCCTGATGCAAAACAGCTGGTCCAATCTCAATGGGGGTCATCTCTTAAACAATCACAGCTGATGACTTCAGTCTCTGTGCTCAGAATCCAAAACTGCTCACATTTCCTCCACCAGACACTGTTATTTTTAAATTCAGTCTTTGTCAAGTACTCAGACATGTGCAGAACTCAGCCAGACTCTTTGCCAGAATATCACACAAATTGCCTCCAGCACAGTTTCAAGCACTTCCTTTCCCCTCTGAAATCTCATAAGCCAACTCTTTACTATCCACATTTCTCTCTGTAGTTGAGTCTTTCACAGTCTCATCTCAGTGTCCATCAAGCTCTGCTCATAACATTAACATTCTTGCACTGCTTCTTAAGTCCGAGATTCCAAATCCTTCCATACTCCTCCCACAAACACACCCTCAGGTTCATTGCAGCCACAGTCCCACTCCTTGGTACCAATTTTCTGTAGAAGTTATTTTCTCATTCCTGGTATAAACAAAACTCCCAATCAGAAGCAACGTATGGAAGGAAAGGTTTCATTTTGATTTATAGTTTCAAAGGGAAGCTACATCGTGGTGGGAAAGCAGTCAGCTGGGGCATCACATTTTATCACAGCAGCAGGAAGGAAGCAGTCTGAGCGAGACAGCTCTGAACACCCGGTGAGCTGCACTAATAAGCCTCACCATCCACCACCAGTGAGTGACACACCTCCTCCAGCAAGGCTCCACAACTTTCCCAACTGTCACCTCCTGAGGACCAAAACACACGAGACTATGGTGGACATTTTATATTCAAATCCCCACAGATGACAAGTTGATCTGGACCATTTGTCCCAGTTTTCTGGCCTCTATTCCAAGAGGTGATTGAATGATTCAAAAAATCAAAAATGATAATTGGATGGCATAGTGACTGAGAAAAGTAATATTAAGGGCTCTTTTGGATAACAATGACTGACACATTTTTTTTTTCTTTTTTGGCCTGTACAAGTACTCCCAAGAGAAAAATTAGTTAAGAGTTTCAAATCTGGAATAAAGTAATCCTGAATGTACATTTGGGCTGAGCAGGTCTGCTGACAATGGATAAGCCATATTCAGGTTAGAGTCAGAAAGTGTGGGATGTGGGGACTAACACTAATTGCCCTTCCCACTATTATCCTTCATTCACAGTATAGAGGTTTTGTTGTTGTTGTTTTGTGTTTTTTTTTTTTTTATCAAAGGTAGGGTCTCACTCTGGCCCAGGCTGACCTGGAATTCACTATGTAGTCTCAGGGTGGCCTTGAACTCACAGCGATCCTCCTACCTCTGCCTCCTGAGTGCTGGGATTAAAGGCTTTCACCACCACACCCAGCATGATTCACATCTTTCTTCATATCAAGATTTAATCTATTCCATTTGAGAGAAGTTTGTTAATGGAAGTTTGGCTCATTTTAAACAGCTAGGAATTTGATCTTTCCTGCAAATTGTATTATAAATGAAACTGTAAGTTAAAATTGTTCCAGAATTCTGTGCAATTGACTTTCTGTATCTATCTCAGAAAAATGTTAAATGAAATTTGGTTTTGAGGTTTAAGACCATATGATCAAAAGTTCATCCAAAACAGGACCAGTAAGAAAAAATAAGATATACCTTGAGCTAACCTATACAAAAACTATGATGAGCCTAGAAATGGTGTTAAATGACCTCATGTTTCCTCTTCAGTGAAAATAATAGCTATAAGTTCTCAGGTATTTGTTATGCATGAGAAATTATGTGCGAGGATCTCGCATGGAGCTGTACTTGATAGAGCAGGCCTATAACCTCAGCTACTCAGGAGACCAAGGCAAGAGAACTGCAAGTTCAAGGCCTGCATGGTCAGCTTAGGGACACCCAATCTCAAGGTTAAAAAAAAGCAGTTAAAAAAACAAAGGGACTGGGGATATAGTTGAGTGATAGAGTACCTGCCTATGCTCAAGACCCTGGGTTTAATTCCCAGTACTGAAGAAAAACAAAACCAAAATCGTATGGCATTGTTTTCTGTGAATTAGACAGTATTCATTATCCTTACAGATAAAAAGAAGGGAATAAGAACTTTAAAGATAGGGGATTCAAGGCTAAGAAGTAGTGGAGCCAAGATTCAAATTAAGGTCGCTTGCCAGGGAGCCTAAAATATGAGCCATTGCTCAAGCATTAATGGGACTGGTAGCAAACACTTACTTAGATTGAATATAAAATTGTTACATATAGACAACCTGCAAGTGTAATACCATTAAAGATACTAGCATAACAAGTAATCTATATTTGGAATAGATATATTTGCTTATGGCCCTAAAAAGCTATGCTGTGCACCAATTGAGTTTGTATTTTAAAGCTTTTTAGATTTCAATTTTTATTAAAACTTATCATATCTTTTTAAAACTTATTTTAATTTCTTTTTATTGATAATTTGCATACATGATGGTAATGTAACTTGATCATAATCTTCTTCCAATACCTTCTTCTGTACCCTAACCCCCCTCATCACCCAACACTCCTTTCCAACAAGATCCTCTTCTCTTTTATTGTTTTGTATTTTTTTAACTAAGAATATACTTTGTATGACCACATCATGTGTTGGTACCATCATTTCTCTCCTCCTTGCCCCTTATTCCGCTGATGGGCCCTCCTCAGTGGGGTTGCTGGTATTCACCATGGGGCTGTGGGTTATGCGTTGTGAGAATAGCAGTAACTTATTAGGGTGGGGGGACAATGTCGCTGGATATGCCATCCCAACCTTTGGCTTTTACAATCTTCCTGCCCCCTCTTCCACAAAATTCCCTGAGCCTTGGTGGGTGTGTTTTAAGTCTACTTCAGTGATAAGCTCTTAGAAGCCCCTAGACTTCTGCTTTGGTATGTGTTGAGTATCCTCAGCGTCTCTCTCCTTAACCCCGGTGCTTATTGTCAGACTCACCATGGAAACATAACTCTTGCTTATCTCCCCAATTCCTCTGTGGTTTCACCTGGGCCTTGGCTGAAGTGTGAGGGGAACAGGGAGTTTGAACCCAGGAGCCTGTCACTCAGGAAGCTGGAGAAAGAGGCCTGCTTTCACAGCGTGCGTTCAGAGTCCAGGCTGCCCACCAGCAGCAGGAGCGGTACCAGGGGCCAGGGAATAGGGAGGTCATCATAGCTTGATGTACATCTATTTCATATTCTTTTTTTGGTGGATCATGAATTTTATTGTATTATCCTATTGGGTGCTGGTCATATTTTTATTCACTTATTTGTGAAGAGAAAGAGAGAGAGAGAGATAGGGAGGATGGGCATGCCAGGGCCTCTTGCTGCTACCAATGAACTCCAGATATGTGTTCCACTTTCAGCATCTGGCTTTATGTAGGTATTGGGGTATCAAACCCAGGTTGGCAGGCTTTGCAAGCAAGTGCTCGTAATCACTGAGCCATCTAACTTGCCCCTTGGTATTTTAAAATACATATATATATATATATATATATATATATATATATATATATATATATATATTAGTGACCAGAGAGAAAGAGAAGATTGTATAACTTTGTGATCATAGAATTTCAGATAATGATAGCCCCCAGGCACCCCACAAGCATTGTTGTTTTATGCACTCAAACTGGAGTTTCTACATCTTGTTTGAATTCACTGTCTACCAGGGCTAGGATTTTAATATCATTTGTCTCCTCTCAAATCCATGTTAAAATTTAATCTCCATTATGAATAATATCTAACTCTGTCAAGAGTGTGGCCTTTGGGTATAATCATGATCATATAGTGTAGGAACCCCAAGATTGAATACTGGTGACGTCAAAAGAAGAGAAAAAGAGTCAGAGACACGCACGCTCTGTCCCTCACGATGTGGAGCCTGGGCTACTTAACAAGGAGTCCTTGCCGGAGGTGGCCCCTCGGGAACTATGAGCCAAAATAAACCTCTTTTCTTTATACATTACCTAGCGTGTGCTAATGTGACATCAGCATTAGAAAACGGGCTAAGGTACCAACCATCAAAAACCTAAGACTTGCTATCTTTTTTATTTTATATAGTACTGGAAAATCTGAGGCTTGGGGAAATTGGAAATGTCAACTATTAGCCTGCTTGTTGGCAGCAATAATAAAATTCACACCTACTACTTTTCTAAAAAAATTTTAAGCCTAATGGAGTATTTTTCTCCCTCCAACCACAGATAACAGTGATAACAAAAACAGTGTGTGAAAAGCTTCTCAGTCCTATTTCTTCTTCCTCCTCCAGGCCGCTACCCTCAGGAGAACAAGGGTACCTACATCCCGGATCCTATGGTATCAGAGCTGCAAAGTGGAAAGTGGGGGGCCAAGGTTATCTTGAACGAGGACAGGTCTGTCCGCCTGTCTATCCAGTCTTCCCCTGAATGCATCGTGGGGAAATTTCGCATGTACGTTGCTGTCTGGACCCCCTACGGCATCCTGCGAACCCGTCGAGATCCAGAAACAGACACATACATTCTCTTCAATCCTTGGTGTGAAGGTAAGAGGCAAGCATTTGATTTTCCCACTTAAAAAAAAAAAAAAGAAATCACATCCTTCCAAAGCATGTCTTTTGGAGGAGTGATAGGATGATTCTAGAGAGTACGCTGGTTACTTTTCACATTGTTGTGACTAAGCAAGAGCAGCCGGGGGGGAGGGGGTCTCCTGACTCACTGTTGGAAGGTCCAGTGCATCATGGAGGGGAAGGCTTGGTGGCCAGTCACATTGTGTCCAGTCAGGAAGCAGAGTGAGACGCATGCTGGCCCAGCTGGCTTTCTCGTCCTTCTCTTTTATTCAGTTTTCATCCATAGGATGGTGTCACTCACATTAAGGGTGGGTCTTTCCTCCTAAAAATGTCCCCACAGATACACCCATACAGCTATACCACCTATACAATACCACCTATACAATTCCAGATCTAGTCACGTTGACAATGATGATTAACCATGACACTGTTCTGTCACAATTTAAGAAAGACACAAACTTTGGGCTGGAGAGATGACTTAGCGGTTAAGACATTTGCCTGCACAGCCAAAGGACTCCAATTCAATTCCCCAGGACCCACGTAAGCCAGATGCACAAGGTGGTGCATGTGTCTGGAGTTTATTTGCAGTGGCTGAAGGCCCTGGTGCACCCATTCTTTCTCTCTCTCTCTCTCTTTCTCTCTGTCTCCCTCAAATAAATAAATAAATAGATCCTTAAAAAAAAAGAAAGATACAGACAGACTTTGTCCTTGGTGTACATGAAGATAAAAACGTGTTTTGTGGAGTTAATACTACTATACAGTTTATGCAGGAATTAAGTTAAAATTGCTTTAATTTGCACAGTGAGTTCATTGTGGGCCTCTGCATCAATGCTTTCACCGCAGCACGCTGTTGCTCTGTAAGCAAACACTGGCATATTAAACTTGACTTTCAAAGCTAGCAGAATTCATGACTCTGACTTCCAAAAACTAAATAAAGTTAACTATGTCCATAGCAGAACTAACTTTTCCATCTCCCTAGTTCAAGAACACTAAGCCTACAGAATCTCCAAAAGTGTTTACATGTGTAGGTATACATTTCACAATCATAACCCTGCATGTACAAACTGCAAACTACCTAACGGGATGTTAATGTTGTATTAATTAATCTCGAATGCTATTTTGAATATTCCTCTCTTTCTGCTGCTGAAGCATAATCTAGTTTTATTTAAATGAACTCTGTCCAATTCAACAATTTCTCTATCAAATCAATTTAAAACCTCAGTTACAGCCAGGCGTGGTGGTGCACACCTTTAATCCCAGCACTTGGGAGGCAGAGGTAGGAGGATCGCCAAGAGTTACAGGCCACCCTGAGACTACATAGTGAATTCCAGGTCAGCCTGAACTAGAGTGAGACCCTACCTCAAAAAACTAAAGATAAAATAAAATATAAATAAATAAATAAAAAAAACCTCAGTTACACACAAGATTTTCTCCCCTTCCTTATACTTTTTTTTGTCCTTCCATATTTCCCTCCATTTCCCATAGGTGTATGGGGCGTAGAGAGGCAGGTGCAACATTGTCAAATCATTGGTAATAAGACAATGACACAGGTAAGAGTTGAGAACAGAATGTCCTTACCTATGCCTGTTGGAGGTCATTGCAGATATCCAACCAGAAATGTGCATCTTGAGAAGACAATCAAAGATGTGCCTTTGGGAGTCATCTATACCCAGAGAAGACATGTCAAAACCTCAGTGGGCTGGAGAAATGGGTCAGCAGTTAAGGCAATTGCCTGCAAAGCCTAGGGAGCCAGCTTTGATTATCCAGTACCCACACAAAGCCAGATGCACTAGGTGACATGTGCACATGGAGTTTGTTTGCAGTGGTTAGAGGCCTTGGGGTGCCCATTCTCTCTCTCTCTTTCAAATAAATAATTAAGAATGAAAAACCTCAGGAGGACCAGCATGTAGGAGTCCAGTAGAAGAAAAAGGAAAATGAGTTGGAAGAATATGTAAAAGATCAAAAAATTGTATTTAAAAATGCCTATTTTTTTTTTATTTGAGAGGGAGATAATGGCTGTGCCAGGGCCTTCAGCCATTGCAAACAAACTCCAGATGCATGTACCCCCTTGTGTGCATGGGCAACATTTCATGCTTGTGTCACTGAGTGTCTGGCTTACATGGGACCTGGAGATTTGAACATGTGTTCTTAACCTTTGCAGGCAAGTACCTTAACCACTAAACCATCTCTCCAGCCCCAAAATTCATATTTATAAAATAAATTAAGAATTTACTCTTGGTTTTCTTTGTACTGTAAAAAGAAAGTCACAAGTTTCATATAACAATCCAGCACTCTGGAATGTTCAAGAAATGATGTGTTAGCCATTCTTTAATTTGTTTACAGCTTTTCTGGATTCTATTTTATGTGTCAAACGAGTGAAGATGTGTAAAGCCCATGTGGTCATTCCTCTTGAAAAGAAAAGGGTTAGTCATGTGGTCTGACATACTGATTTTGTAGGTGAACCATCCAGGTTATAAATCACCTAATAGTCTTCAACTATCTCACTGCTTTCTTGATCTTCCCTTATATGCATGGTGAGTGGCCTCCAGCTACTCCATTTTAAAATGTTGCTTAAAGACAATGTGGCTCTTCCCCGGATACTACTGTACAATAGAGGGACCTCCCTTTGAAGCTCTGTGCAGAGGAAGAATTGAAGGAAGGTGAAGCTAAACCCAGAGAGACCCTTTTAGAACCCACGGTTCCCGACTTACCCAAAATGCTGGCCATGGAGATGAGAAGAAGGAGATGGGTGGAATATGTGGTTTGCACTTACACAGCACTTGAAGAGGGATTGGAGATGAACGGCAAAGAAGATGGGAGAGTGAAGGGGAACCTGATGTCAAGTGCAGACAAGTGAGTTGATGGTGGTGCTGTCTTAGAGTTGCAAGGTGGCCTCTCTGTTCTTCCCTAAGAACAAGGCACAGTGACAGAAGATGGCCAAGCTTTTCAAGATTTGCTGGAAGGAGAAAGGACATGGTGTTTGACATGACTCTGTCAGCGGGAAACAGTCACATGTTCAGAACACATGGTGAAGAGGGTGTCACAGGCTCAGTGGAGGAGACCTGAGCTAGCCACCAGGAAAGTGGAAGGTTGGCCTACTGTCGAATCATGATTGGCGAGTGCGCTTGCTCTCTGGAACATCAGGAAAATGACCATCACCCCCTAATTTCTTGGCCTGTGGATGCCTGAACATTTCAACCAGTCCCTGGTGTGTTTTGGGCCCTCCCAGCAATCTCTGCTTCCAAGTAATCCTGTTACCTCCTCGTTAACCCCTGGGAGGAACTCAGTCCCTCAGTTTCAACACATCAACACCACCAAAAATAATCACACAAAGCACATATGACTGCGAGGCCTTAGGAGGGGCCTTCTCGGGGGTTCTGAAAGTTAGTCGCCTGCAAGGACTCCTGTGACGTACTTCTGAACTCCATCATCAGATTGAGTAGCTCTGGAGTTGTGCCTGGAAGTTTGCATGTCTGACCAGCTCCTAGGTATGCCAGTGATACTGGCTGAACCACATTTAAAGAACCACTGTGCCATGTCATAATCACAAAACCATAGTGATAAACCCAGGAAAATATCATTTACTCGCAAAATTTCGTTAGCTCCTCCCTGAACCTAACTTCAGTCTCTCTCCAGCTGACCACTTTGCCTCTGCCCCATACTTACTCTTCTTTGTTCTCCAAACCCTTCTGTATGATGCTCTTCCAAGGGCAAATTCTTTCTTCTATCACAGAGAGGGACTCATTGAGCTTTATTTAGTTCGAAGACCATTTCCTCCAGAAATAGTCTGTTGCTGGCTTTAAAGAAAACATCTCCTAAGTCTCAGTGCACACTGGGACCTCCCAGCAGGTGAGTGTGAAACAAGAGAAGGGGGTCAGGTCATCTCACTTTGTGTGACTTTCCAGTGTAATCCACTTAGAACCCTCCATCACACTCCGCCTGACGATGCATCCCCACACATAACCAAACACACGGCCACTCAGTGGCCAGTTGTCACTGCCATTGTGTGCTTGCACAGGCTGCTGCCTAACAAGGGGTGAGCAACTGGAACCCGGATCAGAAGAAGCATGGTACCCTGGCCCAAGTATAGATGATGAAGAAAACTAGGGGAACCGTTTTCAGAAGCTGTCAGAAGAGAGTCAAGTGGAACAAGATGCTGGAAACTATATACCAGATGCAGTGGTGAGGACCAAGGCGGAATGGACACTGGGTGGAAAGTGACACTGGCATGCATCACAGTTATTGAGGAAAAAACGCTGAGCTATGCTCCTGAGGGTACACTAGCCTGCTTTGCATTCATAGGCAATTTATCCTCCTTAATCACCAATTAATGGGGATCAATGGCAACACTGTCCCAGAGAGGGCAGGGTGGACGCAGGGAGAATGATTGCCCAGTTTTTTTAAGTTAACAGTTCTAACAGAGCTTCAAGCTATGCGAGAGCCTTTCTCTTGAATATTGGGGACAGGACAGACAGAAAGTCAGCAGGAGAGAGTGGAGCATTGAAGGTGATTTTTTTTCTTTGTCTTACCAACGAGGATCTTTAAATGACTGAATGTATTTCATTTTTTTTTTTTTTTGGTTTTGTTGAGGTAGGGTCTCATACTAGCCCATGCTGACCTGGAATTACTATGTAATCTCAGGGTGGCCTTGAACTCATGGCAATCCTCCTACCTTTGCCTCCCGAGTGCTGGGATTAAAGGTGTATGCCACCACGCCCAGCTCATGTGTTTCACTCTTTAAATGTCCTGTGTTTCAGTATGGTGGTATGGCATTACTTCCAATGAGTGAGTTCTGGAAGATCTAGATCTCTGAAGTCTGGGGCAGTATTCAGTGCTTATTTGGGGGTGGGTATCAGTATTTGTGTATTTTTAGCTAGGTATTAGCATTGTGGTATTGGCCTTTCCATGGGGTCCTCCTCACTCTTGACATCTTGTCCCTCCACTGACTTTCTCTCACCTCATTAAATCTCACATACCTCATGTTGCAGGCACCTTCACATTGCTGGCCAAAAATACCTGCCCACGGGTAAGGAATCTATTTAGGCTTACAGTCTACAGGGGGCGTTACATGACACCAGGATGGCTGTATATCACCTCTGCCACAGCAGGTGGAACACCACAGCAGGAGAGGGAGCTGAGCATTGGCAGAGAGGAGCTGGCTGCAAGACCCATCAGCTCACCCCCAACAACATAGTTCCCCCAGCAAGGCTCCAATCCCCAAATTTCTACCACCTGTGGACCAAGCACTCAGAACACATGATTTTATAGGGAACACCTAATTCAAACCATCACACCTAACATCCCACACAATGCCTGGGGAATATTTAATGTTGTTTCATAAACGTTTGTGTTTATTTAACAATTCCCGTAAAAACTTTCGAGGTTCCATTGTACCCTGTCATCATAGATAAGTAAGAAACGTAGTCTCAGACTTTACCATCTTGTAAAGAATCAAGCCGGGCATGGTGGCGCATGCTTTAATCCCAGCGCTCGGGAGGCAAAGGCAGGAGGATCACCATGAGTTCGAGGCTACCCTGAGATTACATAGCGAATTCCAGGTCAGCCTGGGCTAGAGTGAGACCCTACCTTGAAAAACCGAAAAATGAAAAACCAAAAAAAAGAAAAATCAAAACACATGGTATGTTCAAGGAAGTATATCAGTGAAGAATATATGCATAGATTTCTGTATTAACATCAAATACCAAGTTAGAATCTAATAGCTCTAGCTTTTTTATTCCATGCAATTTTTTCATTTCCTTTTAAACAAAGAAACCAATTTAATTTCATGTAAAGAAATCAATACCTACAATTTATTGGATGTTTTGAAAAAGATTAATAAATATGACCAGCTTACATTTTATTATTAAATGTGTGCCTAGACTATTTGCTTTGTAATTACACGTGGTCGTTAAGACCCTTCAATACAGAATGGAGTAATTTCCAGGACTAGTATTCTCTGAGGAACAATGATAAATATCCCCTGTTCTGGAAGGCCTTTGAGCCTAGACCAGAATTGACACCTCAGGCTAGCTCCATTCATCCATCAGTCCACAGGCATTGACAGTATGTTCTGCCCACGGCCATGACAACACAATTACCCATGCATGGTGCAACAAAATTACTTATTCACAAATATTAAGAGTCGATGTTTAACCCAGCAGTGGGGATATGACAGTGAAAAAGACCCAATATTTTCCCTCACAGAGCCACTAACAAGGGTTTTACAAGTGAGCTACTAATAAAATCTAATTACAATTGTTTTTAAAAAAAGAGTTCTAAAATAAGTCAGGGCATTCCAAGCACCCAAAATAGATGCCACTGGCCCAGGGGGAGCTTAGGAAAGACAGCCAGTGACTGTCTTTGAACTTCTCCTGTCTCTAGAATAGTGCTGTGAGCAATGGTAACCAAATGGTTGGTTGAATAAAATTATATGTTTAAAAACTGCTTATGGAAAGAATTAATCTTTTACTATTCAAAGCTTCCGTTAAATAAAATAGTTCATTAAAATAGTCTTTTCTGGGCTAGAGAGATAGCTTAGCGGTTAAGGCGTTTGCCTGCAGAGCCAAAGGACCTCAGTTTGATTCCCCAGGACCCATGTAAACCAGATGCACATGGTGGCACATGCATCTGGAGTTCGTTTGCAGTGGCTGGAGGCCCTGGTATGCCCATTCTCTCTCTCCCTCTCTCTCTCTCTCTCTGCCTCTTTCCCTCTCTTAAATAAATAAAAATAAAATAAAATATAAAACTAGTCTTTTGTACCTGCAGTTTCAAATACTGTGACTTCAGTTACTTGAGGCCTAAATATTCAAAAATATTTAAAGGAAGATTCCAAAAATAAACAATTTCACATACCTTGAGTTTCATGTTTTTCCAAATTGCATAAAGAAATCTCCTATCATCCAATTCCATGCTATCGTAGCCATGAGTGAGCTCTTGGCCCCGCGTTCCCCAGCTCCTCAGAAGTGTCACACTTACCAGATTAACTATTGACCCAAGAGCCCAGGCAGTGGGAGAGCACAACACACAGAAGTACAGGGTAAGGCTGGCGTTGTGTGGCCATACTGCAGGGCACCGAGGAGCCTGTGCCTGTGCACATGGGTCAGGTACTCTCTGAGGTTTCCTCCACTAGAGGTCTCAGAAAGTAGCCTTGGTGGAGAAGGAAGGGGGGTTAAGTACTCTTTCCAACACTTACGTCACCGAGAGTCTCATCATCCTCTTATGAGGGAACAGTCACCATTCAACATGGCCCTGTGGTCAGAAGGGACAGCTCATGGAAACACCTTGTCCCCTGTAATAACTATAACCTCAGCACAAACATCCAAAGCTGTTGAGAAGAAGTTCCTAAAAGAAGCAAGGCTAGAAGGTATGAATAGTCATGTTCACCTCCCAGGACGTGGGACTCACAATTCCATGTCACAGTCTTCAAAAAGGTGTTCACAGGTGGTATCTCCCTAGCTTGAATGCTTTAGAAACCGCGATCCTTGGTTGGGTGTGGTGACCCAGTCCCATAGTTCCAGCATGAAGGAAGCTGAAACAAGACAATCACCAGTTCAAGGTTAGTCTGGGTTACATAGTGACACCATGTCGAGAGAGAGAGAGAGAGAGAGAGAGAGAGAGAGAGAGAGAGAGCATGCAAAAGAGGGAGGGAGGGGAAAGGGGGAGGTGAGGAAAAGAAGAGGGAAGGTGAGAAAAGAGGAGAGAAGGGCAGGTGACCCTTATCCCTTCATCCTGGCTCAAAGCTGGAGCCCAGGGAACATTTACAAACTGAGCTGGTAACCACCACATTGAGACTGAATTATTAGTTCATATTTCAAGAAAGAAATCAGAACCCCATGATGTTACATACATTCCTTAAGGTTATACAGAAAATAAGGAAACAAATTGGAGCAAAAACTTGGGTATCTAGACTCCATCAGGGCAAATTCTTTTATTTTTAACATTGAAGACATTCGTATCTGGCCTTGTGTAGCAAGAGCGACATTAAATGGTCCACAGAGGTGTTTCTGCAATTATTTATTAATGTTGGAAAATCCTGCCCTTAAAACTAAATAAATAATGGCTGGAGAGATGACTTAGCAGTTAAGGTGCTTGCCTGCAAAGCCAAAGGACCCAGGTTTGATTCTCCAGGACCCACGTAAGCCAGATGCACAAGGTGGAGCATGCATCTGGAGTTCATTTGCAGTTGCTGAAGGCCCTGGTATGCCCATTCTCTCTTTCTTTCTCTTCTCTCTCTTGCTCACAGTCTCTTTTCTGTCTCTTTCTCAAATAAATAAAATAAAATAAATATTGTTTAAAACATCAAAAAAGCTAAATTAGCAAAAATAGAACCAGGTTGATAGCTATAAGATCAAACAGAAATTTTTCTCGAGGAGGAAGAAAGGAAACGAAAGCGTCCCAGCAGAGACGCAGGCTCCCTTTGAGAACACATGCTAAGGAAAGAAGCCTGACGTGTTCCCTGGAGACTTGCTTCCTGTATCATCACTCCTCTTCTGAAATTATCGAAACCGAAAAGTCCTTAACCAGCAAAACTGTAAAGGACTACACATAGAATAAGCTTCCCGAGCTGGTCTGAGCTGTAGCATCATGCAACATGCTTACAAGGGACACCAACATGTCCAACCACTGCCAAACTGCGTGTCTGTGTTTCCTGGAATCATTCTATATCAGTGTTGGTAGGTACCAAAGGAAGGGCCCCAGTTATGTGAAGAAGGAAGTTGCTTTGGAACCTTCCAGAAGAAAAGGCACAGGTTCTGGAAATCCCATTCCTGAATATGATCCAGTGTTCCGCAGCCCAACATGGGTCACCACCTCTTCTGATTGACCTGGAGATGGAAACACACATCACTACGACACCAAGTTGGGACTCACACTGCTCTGCAGGCGATGCCACTCCCTCCAGGAGTGAACGCGTGCTCCCAACACAAATCTCCCCTTAGAGATGCTCAGCTAGTCTATGAAAGGGAGGCGGGCCATGTGACACTCTCCCCTTGCTCGGAATTCCTTCCTCCTCTTCAAAGGTGACGAGCTTTGCCTTCTGGAAGGACCCAGACCATAATTCTTCCTGAAGAATCAGAAGCAAGACCAAACCCTGATGGAAGCTGTGAGTCTCTGGGACATGCCCTGTGCCGTGGCTTTTCTGACACCAAGCTTTCTCTGATTCCAGAGCTCTTCCCTCGCTAAGCTTGTGCCTCGCAGCACTGGACATAGAACTCACTTTAACTTTAAAATAGTATGTAAATACCAGCAGCTTTTCAGCTCGGGAAGTGATGAATGGCCCTGCCTCCCCTAAGGAGGCTGTATGGATACAGAAATCGATAGGTTCGACATTCATCTTTCCATGTTTGTTATAAATTCTTACTCTGCAAGGAAGGCCTATGGTAATTTCCAAGGGTACCTGAAATCAGCCTTGTGAGTCTTAAAAGTCTTGCAGCCTACATTTTTTTTAACTACCTCGGTATCCTCATCAAAGGAACAGCAAAATAAATGAGGTCATCGCTCATTACCACTTGCTTCATGTGCTTGTCAGTCACCCTGGAGGGGGGGGCCACAGTATTTGCTAAGCATTTTGAAATCTTTTCTAGTGACACAGAGCTGCTTTGAGGACACACGTGGAGATGTTGTGTCACAACTACCAATGACACCCTGTGTAGTCTGTTTTCCTCTTGAGTTTAATTGCAATGATGGTTGCTTACCAAAGGTTATTTAGAACCCTGAGATTGTGTTCCCATTCCGTAAGCCACTTAATCCTCATTTCCCCTTTGTACATCCTTCAAAGAAAGTTACCAGTCCCCACATTTACACACACACACACACACACACCCCGTCACAAACCCCGTCATACACACACTGATCACACACACACACACCGTCACACACCATCACAAACCCCGTCATACACACACACACACACACCGTCACAAACCCCATCATACACACACTGTCACACACTGTTCATACACACACCGTCACAAACCCCATCATACACACACTGTCACACACACTGTTCATACACACACCGTCACAAACCCCATCATACACACACTGTCACACACACTGTTCACACACACACCGTCACAAACCCCGTCATACACACACTGATCACACACACACATCGTCACACACCATCACAAACCCCGTCATACACACACTGATCACACACACCGTCACACACACACACACACACACGATTCCCAGTGTCGGGGCTCCTGCAATAGGGAGTTACTGTTTTCTCTAGGAGAGGACTCCTCCGCTGATTAAGGGGAAACAGCTTTTCCTTGGAAATGATCAAACCCTACGACTTCTCCAAAATCAGTCCCAAATACTAAAACAAATACAAACAATAACAAATAGCAGCAATCAAAGTCCCCAAAGGCAAATATGATTAAACTTTCCTATTTTTATTAGTCTTTTGAACGTGGGTGGGGAATTTTGGAGTTTCTGTAGTGATGGGGATTTTTTTTTTTTTATAAGAATCTCTAGACAACTGTATTTTGAGGTGGCAGATCTGAACAGCAGCAGGGGAAATAAAGCCACAGCCTTCCACCCACAATCTTCTTCGAAAATCATAAATAAATTTAAAATTAAAATCGGGGCTTCCCATCTGACTGCCTTGCTTGTTGAGGATTCATGATTATGCCTGCCTGATTTGAGACGAGATTTAACTCAGCTGCTGGAAGGAAAAGGATGGCCTAGTGAGGGACACGAAACTGCTCCTATTCATGGCTCTTGAATTTATAACTGCTTATCAATAATAGCCCACAGCCCAGTGGTAAATCCTTCAATCTCCAGGACTTCTCCCTCCTCGAAGGCACTACACTGTCATCTTTTTATTCTTGCAACAGGCACTAAGTGACCTTTTATCATGTTTGTGTTGCCATTCCTACCAAGGTGACCGTAAGGGTCATGGCCTATATGAGAGGCAGTTAATATTCAAATCCTGGCTTCATATTTCACTAGCAATATGGCCTTGGAAAACTCAGTTGGCTTTTCCTGCCTGATGTATACTATGAATATAATGTAGTACATTATATGAGCTTTCTTTTTTCTTTTAATGAGTTAGTTTGGGGGAGGGGTTGTTTCTGTGTGTGCGCGTGTGTGTGTGTGTGTGTGTGTTAGACAAGCTCTCGTATGGAGCCCAAGCCAGCCTCAGATCTACAATCCCCTGTCTCAGTGTCCCAAATGTTGGGCTTACATATACTTGCATGCCCTTTTCCTATTGATGGTAGAAGAGTAGGAAAGGCGTGTGCTTAGCTGCTGGCACATGCCACCCCTGCTTATGTCCTTCCTGCGTCCCTCGAGAATCCAGTCAACCACAATCCAAGAAAACCAGCCATCTTCTTTTTAAAACATTTCACTCTTTTGCCATTTTCCCCACATTTTTTAGGATAGACTTTTGAGTCAATATGCAAAAAAAAAAAAAAAAAAAAATCTGAGTGGCATTCTGATGAGTTCATAGTCACTGCACTGACTAAAGTGGAGACAATTTATGTCTTTATAATGCTGAATCTTCACACCAGTTACATTTTGCATGTTCTCATTCCCTCAAGTTTTCTTTCAGACCCACTGGAAGTTTTTTTAAGTAATTTTTATTTATTTATTTATTTATTTATTTATTTATTTATTTATTTATTTGTAAGCAGAGATAGGAGAGAGACAGACAGGCAGACAGACAGACACACACACACACACAGAGAAAGAGAGAGAGAGAGAAGAGAGAGAGAGAGAATAGGCACATCAGGGTCTCTAGCCACTGCAAATGAACTCCAGACACATGTGCCACCTTGTACGTCTGGCTTTCGTGGGTCCTGGGGAGTCAAACTCAGGTTGTTAGGTTTTTCAGGCAAGCTCCTTAACCACTGAGCAATCTCTCCAGACCCAAAGTTTATTTTTACTATTAAAAATTGTTCAAACAAATAACTCAAAAGTAGAAAAATAGCTCAGTGAATATCCATTTACAAAGCTCCCAAACATGACAGTTAGTAGGGACTTGGCAACCTTTGTTTTATCCATCTTCACTCCCCTCACCCTTTTGTCTTAGTAGATTCATGAAGATCCCAGTCATCCGCCCCTACATATTTTAGTGTGCATATTTTAGTTTATTTTTAATTTTTTAAATTTATTTGAGAGAGAGAGAAAGAGAGTGAGTGAGTAGTGGCACTCTTGTCACTGCCAACAAACCTGGACTGGCAGGTTTTACAAGCAAGAACCTACAACTGATGTGCTACATCTCCAGCCCAAAATATTATTATATTATATTATATGTATTATATTATATATATTCATATGTGTTCATACATATACGTATTCATATGTGTTTGTATATGTATCTGCATGTTATGTTATGTGCACACATTATACATGAGTATATTTATGTACATACACAGTCATGCACCAAGTAATGACATTTCTGTCAGTGACAATCTGTGAATGCCCAATAGTGGTCCCATGAGACACCTGTTGAAGTCACAGCTGCTGTGGCTTCTGGAAGTGCACACTATGATGCCTAAGCAATGACAAAGCTGGCTGAGGACACATCTCTCAGATATGTTCAGGGACACATTGACTGTACAATTATGAGAAGAAAAAAAAAAACAGAAAGACTTCTTGATATTATTTGATGACTAGTCCTTAACCAAATCTCCCTAATGTCTTTAAAAAAGACAACATCGTTTTATAGTTTCTTTGTTCAAGTCAAGGCCTATAACCTAAATTTGGTTGTCATGTCTTTTAAATCCTTCCCTCTGAGCAATTCTCTTCATTTGTTTTGATTCTACCACAAACTTGTTGCTGAAACAGTGTTGTCAAATAAAACTTGACATATTCTTAAATTGCTGGTTCGGTCCCTTGGTGTCTCTTGCCCTTGGGCAGTGTTCTCTTAAGTGATTACTTACATTTACAGACTAGATCAGATACGCCTTTAAATGTTTTTGGACTGGGAGGGGGTAAGAGAGAATAGGTAAAAACACTTCATTAAATCCTTCTAGGGCACTTACCCCATCAATAGGTACATATATTTAGCTTTGTTAATAGACTCGGATTTTATTAGTCTCGTGTATCCATTATGAACTCCTCCTGTTAGCTAATGACTTCAACCAAACCCAACAAGCCCCAAAGCAGCAGGGCTACTAGCCATGGGCTGAAACCTCCAAAACAAACCTTTCCTCTTTATAAGTTGATGAACCCAGGTTTTATTTTGGTGGTAGCAACTGACACCATAATGAAAGTTTAGGGACACTCATTGCTACAACATTGAGGGGTTTTAATTAATTAATTAATTTATTTATTTATTACAGAGAGGGAGAGAGAGAGAAAGAGTGAGAATGGGTGTGCCAGGGCCTCCAGATGCATGCGTTACCATGTGCATCTGGCTTACATGGGACCTGGAGAATCGAACTGGGGTCCTTAGGCTTCACAGGCATGCGCCTTAACTACTAAGCCATCTCTCCAGCCTGAGGGGGGTTTACTTTTTATAGTTCCTTTTGGTAGACAGCGGTAGAAATTGCAAGCTAGTAACTGATCAATTGCCTTGTTGATTCTTTATATGTAGGCAAACATTTTTTAACTCATTTTGCCGAGGTTTGATGGACATGCAGCCCCTGTAGAAGTGAAGGCCTATGACAATGGTTTCCAATCTGGTTGCATTTTAGAATCACTGGGGAGCTAAGAAACAGCACACAATCCCAATGGCTTACGTGTCATTGCACTGCTGTCCTAGCACTTCTGAGTTAATTGATGGAGATAGACCAGCATGGGTGTATCAGGCAGCTTTTGATTGCTGCGACAACATACCAGAGCTAAATCCACTTCAAAGAAGAGCCTTTGACTCATGATGGGAGATGTTTTAGTCCATAGCCATTGGCCCATTGCTTTGGGGACCTATGTTGAGGCAGGACATCAAGGCAGATGACCCCTGCTCATTTTGTGGTATTTGGGAAGTAAAACAGAAAGAGGAAAAAATTGGGGTCCCCACACCTTATTCATAGGCTATTTCTCAATGATGCAACTTCCTCCCCACTAAGCCTTAACCCATAAAAGTCCTTCCACCTCCAGATCCTGCCACAGGCCCCAACCAAGCCTTTAAAACACCAGCCTTGCCAGAGTGAGACCCTACCTCGAAAAACCAAAAAAAAAAAAAAAAAAAAAAAAACAACAACAAAAAAAAAAAAACCCACCAGCCTTTGAGGCCCATTAACAATCCAAACCTGAACATCTAGGAATCAGGAAGTTTTAAATCTTCCCAGATTCTTGTAATGCTTAGCCAAAGTCAAGCATTTCTACTCAAGATGAGAGATTCTTTTTAATGTGTATCAGAAAATACGGCGGAGGAGGAAGGCGGAGGAGGACATCACCCTGAAAATAACCCTTGCCCTCAATCAGAGTGAAGATTGACCCTGTTCCAATTATGCAAATTTACCTGAGTGTGATTTGCACCTTTGTGGCCTTACCTGCGTCAAAGATGCTTTGATGGGCCTGGGAATAAATACCAGACTAGCTAGGTAGCTGGGAGCAGGTCTTCCTGAGGCTACCGCCATCAAAGAGTAAGGATGGATGGTCCTCTGCAGTGGATAATGTGAACCAGGGAGAATAGCTGGGCTTACACAGACACCAACACATCCACAGAACTTTTCATTAACCTGATGGGCCACGAAGCAGAGATGACAGATGATGTTCTTGTCTTCTGACATGTCCCAGATTTATTTCCAAAATCCCTTTCAACTCAGCTACTTTTCTATTAACATTAGGAGGGTGGAAATGATTTTTTGATCTGTCTTGCAAATTTGCATCAGCACCAGAGAATTGTGATGCTGAAGCCACTGGTGCACCAGCGTCATGGCATGTTTGATGAGACATGTCAATTGAACTGTGCTTCGGGACTTCCAGAGCCAGAGCTTGTTAGCATTTTGCTGACAAATGTCATCATTTACAGACTGATCTTCCGTACTGATTATGGCTTAAAAATATTGGGAAATGAGCTATGCTTTGTGAAACAAAAGACAGCTTTTTGCTTGGGAGATGAAATTTCAGTTCAGTAACAAAATAAACTTGCAAGTGTTTGAAAACAGTGTGGTTGGGTAAAGGTCATTATGTTCCAATCCTGGTGCAGAGGATGCCGTGTATCTGGACAGTGAGAGAGAAAGAGAAGAGTATGTCCTGAATGACATCGGGGTGATTTTTTATGGAGACGCCAATGACATCAAGAGCAGAAGCTGGAGCTATGGTCAGGTGAGCTACTTAAAAATTTGTCATTGTCAAGAACATTTTTCCTTAATATTTTTTTTGTCACATCTATTACTGCCGGGTGCCATGCATCGATATTAGACAAGTGCAATTTCCTGCTTTTCAGGATCTGAGACTCCAAGACTGAGAGCATGGAAGTAGACTCTCACAAAGACAGCTGCATAATTCATCAGCTGAAGCAACCTATCTTCTTCTTATTACAAATGTCCCTGAGATCAGAGAGTCGATGAATAATGTGGCAATCGTGAGAAATACTTTGGCTTCTTAGAAACCATGAAATCTCATTATTTCAACCCAAAGTAGAGTGTCTTTTAAAGAAAGACATTTTGACAAGAGAGTCAAAGAATATTGCAAAGTTTGTGCCCAGTGCATAGGAATGTGGGCTAAGGAAGTATGAGTCTAGAATACTGCTACTTAGAAAAGAATGTTCCCATTTGGTCAAAGGAGGGTTCACTGGACAAAGACACATTTTCGCCAGCTGAAACCTCAACTTACTTTCTAGGGATGAAGTAGCCAATGGTATTCCTTTAAGAAACACAATAATTCCAAACGCTTCAGCCTGATGTCTTCCACGGCAACGTGAACGGACAAAACATTTTCTTGTTTCCATAAACAGTGCATGCCCTGTGACTTAGAAATGATGTCTTATTAGTGACAGGAGTCGGGGGTGACTGTCAGAGTGGGCTGGAAAGGTACATCACTGCTCTGTGTGTCCAGGGGAGATCTAATAGCGTCTCGCCCTATCAGGGCACATGGTGCTGTTGTTGCTCCAGATGTTTTTCCTTGACTTCCACATGGGATTGCCATCTGCCTGACCATCAGTGCCTCAGTCATCATGAACTCTTATTCCAGGGCCCAGTTTCATGCCCTTCAACCTAGCTCCCAAGAATCACATGCTGTGTTTAGGCTTACCCACTTTACCCACTTGCATTTCACCATCCTGCCAGCTGTAGCCCATGATTTATTGACTTATTTTTAGGTTCATTTCAGCCCTCCCCTTCCAAAATGATACCCAACTGTTGACTAGTACTTATGACCTGGTACTCTTGCCTTGGGTCACCATGCCCTAGCTTTTAGATGCTATCTTGGTGTGTCTTCTGTTGCTATAGCAGAATGCCTGAGGCTTGGTTCTTTATAAGAGAAAGATTTATTTACCTCATGGTTGGATGCTGAAAGTCCTAGATTAGGCAGCCCCATCTGTTCAGTTCCTGGTGAGAACCCCCTTGGCTACATCACAATTTAGTGTAGAAACAAAGAGGAAACTAATCATATGCAGAAGGGGGTCAAGCATATGGACTGGCATTGCTTTATACCAACCTGCTCTGGAGAGAACTAACTCACTGGGACCAGCATTAATCATTTCTTGAGGCTGTGTTCCTGTAACCTCATTGCTTGCAGAAACCTCATCTCTAAAACATTCCTCCACCCAAACATCACAACCCTGGAGACCACCTTTTCAAACCATATCTGCACCACATCCTGTGTGATTGCATTTATCATCCCAAGGTGACACATTACATATCACTAGTAAAGTGAGACACCATCAAAGGAGGCAGTAACGAGAAACAGGAAGAGATTCCAGACAGTCACATTATGTCTGGCCAGTATAACTTCGAGTAAGCATCCCTGGCCACAGGTCCTGTACTCAGGGGACCATCAACTTGGGACCTTCTGCCAAAACAGCAAGCCAGGCCAGTTGTTTACAGGGATGTAGGGAAATAATGAATTCTGTGTGAGTGTGTTAACATGGTTAGCTACAATCAGGTTCCACAAACACAGCTGAGGTATGCTACTTAATGAGACCCAGAATGAGTTATTTATATACCTGAATTACAGATTACTGCATATATCCCAGCTGTCTGGGATACACCCACAGTTGGTATTCTAGCTAGATTTGATAAACAATTACATGATAATTAGCCATTAAGATTGTAGTCACTGTTACAATATGTGGAAGATAATATGAAAGCTTACTGTATTTAAAGAAATCTCCCATTACAGGGCAGCACAGTATAGGTAGAAATCACCCCATCTTGCCATTTTATTATTATTTAGTCTTTACTTCTTTTTCATAAAATTCTGGTGTTGGGCTATGGTCAGGCAGTTCCTGCCAAGGAAATTGAACTGGCTAGCAGGCTATCCCCATGGGATAAAGCAGTTTACCTTCTCCAAGCTTTCTGCCCCTTCTGTGGCCTCAGAAAGGAGAAAGCTTAGAGGGCATTTTCAACACAAGGTCTCTTCCTATCTTGAGTACAAACTGAAGTACCTTCCTGTGATACATCTGACAGCATTTATTTTCCAAATACACAAGGACTCAGTTTACTTTTGAGATTGGAAGATTTGAAAGTGAACTTTGAGAAATCATTCATTCCTGGGTTCTTGGGAAATGCTGCTGATATATCTAAGTGATCTTCAAACTTAATTTGTACAGCAGTTTTCTCAAAATTTTTGAGTCAGTTTGTGATCCTTGAGTACATAGTTCTGTGGTGCTATTTCTTCCTCTTCTTTCTTTGTTTCAGTGAAAAATTAAAAAGTGGATGCATCCTTTCACTTTAATAGTTCATATTATGAAGATTATGGAAGTTCACTCTATGGGAAATAGACATTTCTAAGCATTACATTGTGGTTTCATTTTATTTTTTGCATACAACGTATCTTGTTTGCAGAGTGGACATTAAATAGATTCCCTTTTCATCCCTGCCTCCCCAACAGTTTGAAGATGGCATCCTTGATGCTTGCCTGTATGTGATGGACAGAGCTCAAATGGATCTTTCTGGCAGAGGGAACCCCATCAAAGTCAGCCGTGTTGGATCTGCCATGGTAAGCAGCAGCTGCTGATGACTAAAATCCAGTGTGTGTTAGAGATGCAGTTCATTGGGAGCTGGTGAAATAGTGATTTACAGTTAATAAACTTTTACTTTTTGTGATATCCAGTATAGCTATTGAATTCTCTGCACTTTTCATGTGTTATAAACAAAATGTCGAGCTTGAAGCTGTGCATTTCTGTGCCTTCAAACAAATGTTCATGAATATCTTGATACCATTGAAAAATTCTTCTTAAGAATCTCATCTTGCCTAGGACTGAGAAATAACCATGATTTTTAAAAAGTCAATGTGTTTAATCAAATGACTGATCAATCAAATATGAAGGAAACAAAGGTGTACAAGATACAGATTTCTCCATGTGTACACTGGTAGTTGGAATAAAGAAATAAAGAGTTCTATGGAGTCCTAGCTCCTACACAATGGCACCTTACCAAGGCTTGTATCACTTATAGAGTGGGTATTGATTCTCCCCAGTGATGCTGTGGGGCGAGCTTTACTCTCGCCATATTTAAGGAAAGGAAACTGGGTGATGAAAGTTTGTCAGTGACAAGGCTTCTGCTAGAATCCAGGTCTGCTAATTCAATGTCTAGACTTGCTCTACCTTCCACACTGCTCTCTGTAGGAGAGCCTGGGACAGCTTCAAAATGCAGAGATTCTGCCATGGAATGGATGAAGAGGAGAAAGAAAGCCATGAGTAGGAAGGGTCGGGCCAGAGATTGGAAATGAACTAACATTCTGGAGCCTGTGTAATATGGACTACACTTATTTCCCCCAAACACAGCTCTGAATTCATGGTTCAAAAATGAATATCCTGTCTGATCCAGTGATAAAATAAATAGTCCTAAAATAATACTCACATTCCACTAAGCTGTACTTATTCCATACAAAGACTAAAGGGAAAACTTTATTACACAACCAATATCTTGAAGTTTTCTAAAAAATTCTCTCTGGACAAATTTTATCTTTGATTTTGATTCACATAACTTTTAGCTAAATAAAGTTAGTACTGTTGACATGAAATACTAGTCTGGAAATAATGTGACATGTGATTTCTGATTAAGTTCTAAAGAGGAAGATTGGTATTTTAATAAGAATCAAGCCATGTAAGACATGGTAGAGCTTTAAAAATAAAAGTAGAATTCAACATCTGAAGGCATTTTGGGACTGGAGGTATGGCTCAGTGCTGAATGTATGTTTAACATGCAGGAAGCTTGGAGGTGTTCAGTTCCTAGCTGCAAAACGAAGAGGTTGGAGAGATGGCTCCGTGGTTAATTGTGTTTATTTGCAAGCTTGCTGACCCACAGTGATTACTGATACCCCTACAAGACGTGCACTATTCTGAGCCCATCAACATTTCCACATAGAGGGTGAAGAAGGGCAAAAAGAATGAGACAACAAAACAGAGAATAGACTGCCTTGAAAAAGGAGGGTCCTCAGCAGAATGGGGCCAGAGGAAGGGGAAAAGTGAGGATAATGTGACGGGAACAAGAGCAATTTACAGTTCATTCATGTATTAAAGTTCACTAACTAAAAAAAAAATTAAATGAGACTAAAAGCAAAACAGGACCGCTTGGAAGGGGGTGTTCAATGGAATGGGGGTGGAAAAGGGAGGTCAAAGAAAGGTAATGTGAGGAGAATACAATAAAATTAGATGTCCATGAATTTAAAATCTCTATAAAAAATAAGGTGGGGGCTGGAGAGATGGCCTAGCAGTTAAGGCGTTTGCCTGCAAAGCCAAAGGACCCAGGCTCAACACCCCAGGACCCACGTAAGCCAGATGCACAAGGGGGTACATGCATCTGGAGTTCTTTGCAGTGGCTGGAGGCTCTGGCATGCCCATTCTTTCTCTCTACCCGCCTATTGTTGTATCTCTCTCTCTCTCTCCAATAAATAAATAAGTAAAAAATATTTAAAAAGAAGGTGGGAAGAGGAGATAAATGCCCAGAAGTTGTTCTCTGACACACACACACACACACACACACACCATGGCACACATGCACCCATCCACACACATATACATACACACAAACAAATACTAACAATAACAAGAAATAGGCAGTTTTGCTTTCTGTTGCTGGTTCCTGTTCTTTAATGAAAAGACAATGAGTTCTAAAGGCTTTGAGACTCTCTTCATAGCAGCCGTGTATAGCAGCATGCACTGGATCACTGTTTGCTACATTGAAGAAAAAATTTCCTCTTTTTTTTCTTTTCTTTTTGGGAGCTATCGTGCAAGCTTGCAGTGAGGAGTAAAGCAATAGCAAGGAGAGACAAAATATAAATTTATTCCTTCTTATGTCTTCTAAAATGGCTTGCTCCTCCACCTGAGCTTACACACACATTGAGTGTATTTTTAACAAATGCAGAAATTACAGTTCAACACAAACCAATACCAGAGGAGAGCATAAAGGGGCCAGCTAACCTAACACTGTCTGCAGCTCAATCTGTCCCAGAGGAAGCTGTTAAGTATTGAATTAAACACATAATGTTAATGTGAGTTTGCCTTGTAATTTTATTCATTTTGAAAAGCCTATGAAGCTCTAATTTTGAAAATGTACAGTGCAATTACAAAGCCTGGAACTAGACATGCTTGGGGCATGATGAGGTTTGGGTTCGGTTTGGTTTTTGGAGGGGCAATCTGGGGTGCTAAGGGGCAGGGATCCTACCCTGAGCAATTTGAAGAAATCTCTCTCTAGTCTTGCCACAGGGCTGCCTGCAACCCAGGAAGCATTAATGTCTACACAACCCCTTCACCTCCATTATCTCCTTTAATCCTTAGAATAGCTGAGTCTTTCCAAAATCTATTCAGCTATAGTGATTTTTAAAACTGAAATCTTGAGCCTACCTCAAAAAATAAAAAATAAAAAAATGAATGAAAAGATAACATGGGGGCTGAAGAGACAGCTTAGCAGTTAAGTTCACTTGCCTGCAAAGCACAGGGACCCAGGCTTGATTCCCCAGAACCCACATAAAGCCAGATGCGCGAGGTGGTGCATGCATCTGGAGTTCATTTGCAGTGGCTAGACACCCTTTCGTGCTCATTCTCTCTTTATTTGCCTTTCTATCTCTCTCTCTCTTTCTCTCTCTCAAATAATTAAATGAATAAAATATCTTTTTAAAGATGAAATGGAGAACAAAATACGGACTGTGTTCTGTTCTTGGGGGCTGTTCCTCCCTTGTTCACAGGGCATGTAAAGGTATTGTGAATTTCTGAGTGCAGTTCAACAGAGGAAGAAGAAACTCTTTGGGTCATTCATTTTACGATGCCATTGGAAAGCACCCCGCCCCCAAGAACATGTTTGAGGCAACAGAACCGTAGCCAGAATGAGAATTCACAGGTGGATGGCTGCTGTTTATATTCTCCCCAGATAGACTGGGGCCTGCTGCCAGAGGGGTGGTCAGGGAGTTCTGAATCCCTCTCAAATGCCACTCAGCCTGGTCACTGGACAGTAATGCCAGAACAGAGATGTATGTAGCAAGCAAGCCCTCCCGGAGGAGAACACATTGACAGCAGTTCCTGCCACAATGGGAGCCTCGGCATGCAGAGCCTTCCCGAGAGCAGCCGCTGGCAGGAGCAGAGCAGGGCAGGGTGTGGGAGGAGCAGCCTGGGGCCTGGCTGGGAACCTGGAGAGAGTGGAGCCAAGCAGGTACAAGGCTTGTGAGCACATGATTGGGACCCCGAAGTCAAACTGGCTTCCTGGGGGCAATGTCAGAGCAAGGAAGGCTGGGCAAGGGGATGCAGAAACCTGGCTGTGCATGATGCTAGGAGCAAAGACCTAGATTGTGCAAACTTTCTAATGAGATATGTAATATGATATTAGTATTAATCTCATTAAGTCCAGTACGTATGTATGACCAGGGAATGTTGTTGGGGTGGCCTAGTACATGGTAGCTGGCTCCTACCCAGGAACTCCAGTAAGTTCTTCAGACCACACACTGTGGCATTCAGAAGGTGTCCAGATATTACTAACTAAAAATCCACTAACAGGACTATACCACGCACTGACCTCCTCTGCCTCCTCTGCAATCAGTTTACCCATCCTTTTTTCTTTCTTTTTTTTTCCCTCACTCCAGCCCACTGTGACCTGGAATTCACTCTCGTCCCAGGCTGGCCTCAAACTCACAGTGATCCCCCCACTTCTACCTCTTGACTTCTGGGATTGAAAGAGGGTGCCACCACCCTGAGCCTATTTTGTCCTTTATGAACTTAGTTTTTCTTCTTGTTATTCTGGGTTGTTACTTCATTTTTTTTTTTTATGAGAGTAGGAAAAGTTGGTTATCTTCTGGGTAGCCTAGGGCTATTGGACATTCCTAAGAGAAAAAGCTTCCCCAAATCCTACAATCTCATTGTCGTGGGAATTGGGCGTGAGATGTTATGACCCCACATAGACTAGCTTTTATTTAGACTTTTCTAAATACCAAGTGCCACATTTTACTAATGCTATACTACCGATAAAACGGAAATGATGTCACTCGGTCAAGGTCTCACAGCATTTAAATAGTTGAGATGGAGCTAGGGTCTGTCCTTGATCTCAAAACATACTGCTTTAGAAGGCTACTACCACCACAGATTACCAATAGCACAGTCACTATAGCAATATGTGCAGCTGAAAAGAAAAATTCCCTAAGAACAGGTGAATGTCAAACAGGGAAATGAGTGAAGAGAGGTGTAAGTAAGAGCATTTAAAAAAATTTTTTATTTATTTTTGGAGAGAGAGACAGAGAGAGCTAGACAGAGGGAGAGAAAGACAGAGATGGGCGTGCCAGCAGTGTCTCAGCTGCTGTGAAGGAAATCCAGATGCATGTGCCCCCTTGTGGGCAAGTGCGGCATTGCGCCCTTGCGTCACTTTGCATCTGGCTAAACGTGGGACCTGGAGATTGGAACCAGCGTTCTTAGGCTTAGCAGGTAGGCGCCTTAGCCGCTAAGCCATCTCTCCAGCCCAAGTAAGAGCATTTTAAATACCCAAAGGCTCTATGTCCCTGAGAAAGAGTTCGTCAAAAGGAAGAATGTAAATATGGGTGGGGACAAATGTGCATTAAACCGATAAAGACAGAGCTATAACCAATTCAACTGTCATCAGGGGAGCAGGAAGAGGGAGCAGGGAAGGGCAAAAGATTGCATGTGATACAGAGGGAGGGGCACTGGGGAAAAGAGAGGGAGGAGGGATGGGAGGGAAGGAGGAGAATCAACGAGTGACACCTAAAGCTCTATATGTCAACTCCAAGTAAATGAATGAATGAATGAATGAATGAATGCATTAGGTGCCAGATATGGTATGGCAGAGGTGTGACGATGGCGGTGTTTAGGACAATGGTGGTAGTGGTGATAAAGACAATGACAGTGATGTGGGGAGGAGGTTGTGGTGATAGTGATGATGGCTGTGAGGGTGGGAATGGTGGTGGTGAAGGCAATGTGGGGATGGCTCTGATGTGATTAAAACACTCAATATTAATTCATTCATTCAACACGTGTCTGGGCTTTAGGGCACAACTGTGTATGAAACATAGTTTCTGCCCTCACCAGGCTTACAATCTAATAGAGAAGACAGACACGTACATCAAAAATTTCAATGCAACACAATACATTCTCTGATGGAAACAAGCATAGGATGGCATGGGGAAAGAAAATCACTTGCATTTAACTGGACATGACCCCAGGCCTAACAGTGCTAAGGAGTGTTGGGATATGAGATGTAAAGATAAAGGGAGAAGTTGACAATGGTCTTAGCTGGAATAAATACACCATGTTGTTATTCACAGAAATTCTTGTTCCATGGCTAAGATTATATTCAAACAGCCTGTTACCAAGTGCACTGGAGGAAAACGTAGCTGGATTGGGGGGGGCACTGTGATTTGTTCCTCTGGGGCCTGTTTTGTTTAGCAATTCAGAAAACATAAGTTTTCTACAACTAAAGTTTGTCCCATAGGGTCCCAACACTTACAGTCCCTTGATCCCATGACACTGCATTTTGATTTAATTATGATACAAAAAACGTAGCATGAATAGGAAATTCTGGAGGTGAAAGAGGAGGACAAGATGTCAATATCATTACATATTTTAAAATTCCAGTGCTTCGTACCATTGCCAGCCTGGACTTCCAGCTTCCCCTGAGGCACACACATTTATTTTTAACCCTGATCTTTGGCTGCTATCGAACCAGGACGCCATCATTAATCCCCCTTAATGCTTTGGTCTGACTGTGCCTTTAGGGAATTAAGTCAGGATTGAACTTTTTTAACCAATCAATGCTCTGTGTACTCTTTAGTATTATAAAACAATCTTGGACTACAGCTCGTAAATCAAACTGGCCGCACTGGGGCAGGGGGAGGTTCTAGATTCTTTCTGAGCCCAGCAGAAGATGAACGACTGTACATATCTGAGATAGCACGGACTGCGTGGCCTCTCACCCTCTGCCCCTGCGACCTGTCTCACAGGTCTACTGAAAACAAAGCATTTTCACTTTCTTCCTGCTTCCTCCCCCTCCCTCTTTCCAGTATTTAGGATGATTTTTCCTTGTATGGATGAAAAGACAGTTATAGTGTCACCTCTTTGTTGTGCTGCCAAGCAACTCGATGGGGGATTTAGGACCAAAGCGTGCCTTGATCGTTTCTTTCCAGTTGTTTACTTGCACAGTGGAATGCGAAGCTTCACGTTGTGCCACACTTCTTCATGTAGTGAACCCGAGTTACAAATACTCAGATTTCATCCAAACGTTTGCTTGAGTTAGGAATTCCACACCTGAGTATTCCCAATGAATTTGAACATCAAAAATAAATGTGCAAAATCTATTCTCTGATCATACAACCAACTACAGCATAGTTTTTAAAAATACAAGGCCGGGCGTGGTGGTGCACGCCTTTAATCCCAGCACTCGGGAGGCAGAGGTAGGAGGATCGCCGAGAGTTCGAGGCCACCCTGAGACTACATAGTTAATTCCAGGTCAGCCTGGACCAGAGTGAGACCCTAACTCACAAAACCAAAAAAAAAAAAAAATACAAAAACCATACAAAGCAGTATCTGACTACCTCTTTGGTTCAGAAAGCAGCCAAGACCCCTTTTTCTGAGTGTACAGGGTTATAGAAACCTGAGGGACCAGATGCCACTGTCCTTGACCTCTTCAACATCAAAGAATTTAAATAATCTATCAAAAAGAAAAGAATGGGCATGATTACATTTCCCCCATTTTTGTGTCTGATATATGTAATTGCCAATTAGTACTTCCAGTAGTGATGGAAATTACCACAACCAGATAATTAGTGCAACCAGGATATATGATACCATGCCTCCTCTGGAATGTAAAACTTGAACTTCCATTGGTGTTTTTGTAAGAATGATGACCCCTCCCCTTCACAGCATTACTCACTTGCTGGGAAATAGGGTCAAAATCCCCATCTGGTAACCATTGCCAGAAAAGTCTCTTGAAGGGAGTCAAGTCCTTGTCTGGAGTTGTGTGTCTTCATCAGCTTCTGTGTTGGCTGTTTTATATTTAATGGTTATTATCTACCTCATGATTCACACACGCGAATAGCAGAAAGACATTCCTTGTGTAGGGATTGTAGGAAAGCCAGAACCTCTTTATAACCTTACAATAGTGACGGGATTCAACTGGAAGGTGCGCCTATATGGTGACTTTTGGAGAAATGTTATGGCTGTCCAACATGGTGAGATGCTAAATCACCAATTGTAAAGAGTTTTTAAAACCTCTTAATGGGGGCTGGAGAGATGGCTTAGCAATTAAGGCACTTGCCTGTGAAGCCTAAGGACCCAGGTTTGACTCCCCAGAACCCAGGTAAGCCAGATGCACAAGGTGATGCATACGCACAATGTCATGCAGGCACACAAGATTGCACATGCATCTGGAGTTTGATTGTAATGGTTAGAGGCCCTGGAGTGGCAATTCTCTCTCTCTCATTTAAAAAAAAAAAAAAAAAAAAAAACAGGAAAAAACCCTCTTAATGGTAGAGTTAAAAGAATTTTCTAAAGGCCTGGAGAGGTGGTTTAGTGATTAAGACATTAGCCTGTGAAGCCTAAGTGCCCAGGTTCAATTCCCCAGTACCCACACAGGCCAGATGCTCGTGGTAGCACATGCTTCTGGAGTGCATTTGCAGTGGCTAGAGGCCCTGAGATGCCCATTCTCTCTCCCTTTCTCGCTATCTGTAATAATTAAATAAAAAATAAAAATAAAATAGTTTTAAAAGAATTTCCTAAAAATGTGAGTCATTTCTGAGGTTCCAGCATGACCAGGAACACCCGGTGATGAGGGAAGTGAGAGCAACTCTCTATGCTTTCCCAGCGAGGTCACCTTCATCACCCCAGATTCTCACTTCTGTTGACTGAAGATATTTAACAATTGACAGATCTATAGGGAGCCAGTGGGAAAATGGAAATTACCTAACAGTATCTTCATACTCACTTTGGAGAAGTCACAGCCATTCCTTAAATAACCAGTGTGCAGATGGAGAGTATGGGCTACAAAGAAGTCGACTCACCTTATCCAAGGTCACAGGTAACACTGGAGATGGCTCTGGAGCTCTGGCTTCATACAATGTTACAGTGCCCCTGGACGCATCCTATTCCTGTCCTCTGTCCAGATCACATGAGCTCCTTGGGTGCAAATATAGAGCCATCACCTGCTTTTCCTGACGCAGAACTCTTTCAGGCGGGGGGAATGGGGATAGTCATCATTTGACCCCTCTGGTGGCAAAAGCCAGCAATGTAATGAGGGTTCCATTTGTGAGCAAACAGCTTGGTTTCTCCATTATTAAGGTTACATTTCTTATGCCTGTTCTTCCCATACATTTTAGAGAAAAACAGACATTTATTACAAGCCATCTCCCAAATGTGATAATCATAGTCAATCTAAATGCCGCTTTCCCTGAATTGCTTCCTGGAATGAGTTTCAACACGGTATCTGTTTTGTAATCACACAGGCTATTTCCGAAGCACGGGTTGCTTACTTTTCAGCTCTCCCTCCAAGCTGTGTGGTTGGGGCTGCTCTGGTCTCCTGGGACAGCTGTCCGTTCCCAGGACAGATGGATGCAATGCAGCAAAGCCAGAGAATGCTCTTAAGGCCAAGCTCTTTGTGCACTCGCTCTTTCTTGACCTCTCCTCTCCCAACCTCCTTTCCTCTCCTTTTTCCTCTTGCTCCATATTTTTCCCTCTCTCACCCATCACCCTTTTCATTCAAATATTTATTCTACACCAACCAGCCTAAAGGACATGGAGCACACAGTAAGGATATGGCCATGTAAAATACAATAAAAATTCCCTCCCTCCCTTCCTCCCTTTCTTCCTTCTTTCCTCCACGTGACAACTTCACTCAATGATTGTCAATTAGTAAAGAATTATATGGTCAAATGAGAAACCTATCACTAAGAGAGACATACGTTCATAATTTCTTATAATGTTTATCATGAAAAATGAACCTACTTACCCACCTCCAGAACAGCATGATGTTTTACACACACACACACACACACACACACACACACACACACATCCCCAAACCTGAAATTAGTTACAGCCTTTACAATATGGGTTAAGGTTATTTCATGTATGACATTGAAAGAGTGGATAGTAAATGCTTAAGTCGGTGACTTTCGCTGGGGATAATCACCACCCCTATGAAAGTGTAGACATTTCCATCCATTCAAACATGTCCCTCATGGTCAGCCATGGGGCATCACTGCTCTGTTTTCTCACAATAGCTGAACTGCCTTCCCGGAACAGGATCCGGACTGCCTTCTTTGACCCCATCAATGAGTGCATGTGTCTTTCTCGTTATCCTTCCTCTACTGAGCGGTAGTTACTGTGTTTCACATCACAATGCATCTGTCATTCACTGGATGAGGAGCCTTTTCGACGGTTCCACCTTAGGACTGTTACAAATGAAGCTGCTGTGAACATTTTTGTGCAAGTCTTTGATGCGTATGCTTTCATATATCTGGAGTAAATAGCTAAAGATGCCACTTCATCTACATCCTAGGATATGCTCGTGTTTGATTTTATAAGACCTGTTAGGTTTACAATTCTTCACACAGGTGTGGATGAGTGATCAGGTTTCCTCAGCCTCATCCGGTTTTGGTGATTTCAGCCTTCCTAACTGTATCCAACCTAGTGGCTGAATCGCAGGATCCAGTTGTCATTTTGCGTTTTCTTTTCTCTGATGAGCAGTGTCACTCAGTACTTGCCTTCCCTTGCTGGGCACTCACATACATACCTCCTGGTGTGTGATCTTTCTGAGTCTTTGTCCATTTTCCTATTGGACTATTCATGCTTCCGTCAAGCTGTAATGGCTGCCTGTATACTCTGAACCATGTACCTTCTCAGATATGTACAAAGGATATTTTCCCCCAGACTTTATATTGTACTTACATTTCTTAAATGAAATTTTTAAGAATAAATTGCTTAAATTTTATAAATCCAACATTAATTTCTTTGTGTTTGTTTTTTGTGGTACCATGGATCAAACTTAGGACATCTACATGCTGGGGTAATGCTTTTCCACTAAAATGCAACCCTTGCCTTAACTGCTATTTTTTTTTTTTTTTTGAGGTAGAGTCGCACTCTAACCCAGGCTGATGGAATTCACTATATAGTCTTAGACTGGCCTTGAACTCAAAGCAGTCCTGCCTTTGCCTCCTGAGTGCTGGGAAAATTTATCAACCCCATCTTAAACTGCCTTTTTTTTTTTTTTTTTTTTTTGAGGGTTTCACTAACCTGGAATTAACTATTTTTTTTTTTTCTGCCTCCAGAGTGCTGGGATTAAGGTGTGCGCCACCACGCCGGGCTCTTAAACTGCTTTTTAAAAGTAGTCCTAGAGCCAGGTGTGGTGGCGCACGCCTTTAATCCCAGCACTTGGGAGGTAGAGGTAGGAGGATTGCCATGAGTTTGAGGCCACCCTGAGACAATATAGTGAATTCCAAGTCAGCCTGAGCTACAGTGAAACTCTACCTCAAAAAACCAATAAATAAAAATAAAAATTGTTCTGTCAAGGAAAAATACTGTTTTTATAGATCACAAAGGTGGTGTCCTGTTTTCTTTTCAAATCTTTATAGTTGGAGATTTTCCATGCTGCTCCACGATCTATCTTGAGTTTTCTGTGCAATTGAGGTGAGACCAGGAGGCATTCTTGACAATTTTTTCTATGTTTGCCAGAATCATTGTTAAAAAGACCATTGTTTAAGTCTTCCATTTACCACTCTCGAAGCGCTTTAGTGGCTTTGTTGGAAATGAAATGATTACTTGAGGCAGATTGACCCCTGAACTCTTCATCCTGTGCCACAGTCTGTCTGTCTTTCCCAATACCAGCACAAGTCAGCATCATTGTCTGCAGTAGTAAACCATGACACAAAGTAGTCTTCCAGCCGTGTCCTTCTTCAATATTATGCAGGTTATTCTAGGTGCTTTGCATTTCTCTATAAACATCAGTTCCAAATATCAGTCAGCATCCTGTTGTCCGCGTCTAGAAAGGAAATTATAAATGGCGGTCAGTCATCGAATCACATGCGTTCATCCGACAGAACTCACTGAGCACCTGCTCTGAGGTAGGCAAAGTCCTGGGCATGCAAAGTCCACATAGCATGGTGACTGCCCTCCAGGACATACGCCTGGTAATGGACAAGCAACCTGATGACACAATACCATGTGGTGAAGAGGGTAGTGCAAGCAAAAGAACCATGTGAGCACCACGACCCCACGTCAAAAAGTTGCAGCACAGGGCCGAAAGCAGTTCAAGGTACTTGCTTTCAAAGACTAAAGGCCTTGATTCAATTCCCCAGTGCCCACATAAAGCCAGACGCACAAAGTGGCACATGTGTCCAGAGTTTGTTTGCAGTAGCAGTGGGAGGCCCTGGCGCGCCCATACTCACACTCTCTCAGTCTTTCTACGTCTGTCTCTCTTTCTCTCTCTCTCTCTCAAATGAATAAATAGAACCATTTTTTCAGTGACAGCATGAAACAAACAATAGACACCTACCTGATAATGAAGGGATTTGACTGTAGACAGGCATTTCAGGAAAAGAGAATGAAATTTCCAATGGCATCTAGCTAGTAACCACCCTCACTGGAAACAGCCCAGGTGCTGAATGGTTTTCCGTTTCCTTTGGAGTACATGTGTGACCTTGGTGTTTATAAGTTCCATGGAAACTTGGAAAGGACCAAGGATGAGGCGCTGGAGAGGCAGAAGACAAGAATTCCTGCTGCCCTATATCTTTGCTCTGGGCTGTATTTGCTGGGCTGTCAGCCCGTGGAATAACCTCTCCAGACTCTTCAACTTGCATTCATCCTCCCTCCTGTCCTTACCAAATAACCTGGAACCCAGCGGAGCAACACAAGACACACATCTGTATATTCCAAAACCAATGGGCTTCCAAATTTTCTCTTCCAGAGTCGCTTCTTTAGGATAGCATTGAATCCAAATGCAAAAAGATACAGTGGGATGGCTGTCATTAACAGGTGATGGCTTGTAGCCTGTAGCCCCATCACCGACAGAGTCCACTGTTGCTTCTTCCCAGGGCAGTAACTACAGAGTTTCACTTACAAAACCCCAGCTTGTCAGGGACACAGGTCCCATGATGAAGAATGGTCACCACTGGTGCAGCTGAGGTTCGCAAAACCTAGAAAGGCTTTGTACAAGGAATAAATCTTCTGCTTCAAAATATGACTAAATGCCTTTGAAGAAGCTCATATTACCCCAAATTTGAATTCAATACTCTGAGAAACTACTATAAGCAGGGTTGGGTATAAAACTGTTTTCTTGGGGAGTTACAGAAATTCTAGCCTATGAAAACATAACTTTTAACAATGAAATTTAACAGTGATGTAATAGGCTTATAACGGAGAAAGTCATTTCATCATAGCCATATAAAATGTGCATACAGGAGAGGAGAAACTTCTCAGGATGTTTATAAAAAGCAGAAAACAAATTGTGGCTATATAAAATGTCAAACTGGCGCTGCTTGGAACGGGCCAATCAAGAAATGTCTCACTTCTTTACTTGTCAGTAGAAGGTATAATCTGCTTCAGAGCCACGACCATCATCCCTCTGTCCTTCCAGAGGTACAGGACCTCAAGGGTTATTTGTACTCTAGGGTGGTCATCTACCCCGCTTGACTCCTGAAACAGATTCCAGGGGCAGAGTGGGCTACTCTACCCTAAACTGCACTCCCTGGGAGCCAAACATGGCTGCCTCTGCAATCACTTTTCCTGATGGGGGGGTGTATTTTTCACCCAAATAGGGCACCCATAACAGGGCAAAGGAACAATTCTATCTGGAGTTATGGTACAGCAAACCAGTGAGTTTACTAGGTTACTAGAGACAGCTGCATGGCTGAACCTCCCTACCCCCACCTGAGCGTGGGAACCCTGCAATTCCCTGCACAGTTTGCAGGCAGTTCCACCAGCGTCTCTTAAAGCAATTATTTCCTGCCGATATAACCTGGAGGGAGAGGCCCATGAGCTTGTGAAGTTCCCAGCTTCCCAAGCCTTGTAGGTTTCATTCACTTCCTAAATATTTTGAGCCTCCCTCCCAGTAGGGATTGTTTCAATTCTAAGGAAACAGATAAACAACACCCACACTGCCCAAAGCCTTGGGGGTTTACCTCCTGATTGGCTGCATCGCCATACGTCCCGGCAACCACTGCCTCGAGGTGAGCGAATCTTGTGTAGTAACAACTTCGCGTGGGCTAAGTCTTGAAATTGGAGCAACAGCCCACCCCTCTGGACAGCTTCTCTACAAACAAGGTAAACTTCCACCATCTTCTCCCTGGAGTAAATATTCAAGAAACATTTAAACATTCAGCAAATATGAAGAAGAAAACAGCATGTACATTCTCGCTGCAGAAGAAAACAATGAATCTCTTGGCATAGCAGCTTCCACTATCACTTACAAATGATCTTTCTTTTGTTTTACAAAGAAACAACAAAACCACCCCACTTCTTAATGGAATTCAGACAATCCAGGAAAACTTAAAAGAGTAAGTTTTTGTTTAAGTCCATAGTTTTCTTCTTCATTAAGAATCTGGGGCTGGAGAGATGGCTTAACAGTTAAGGCACTTGCCAGCAAAGCCTAATGACCGAAGTTCAATTCCCTAGCACTCGTGTCGTGGTCTCATCACCCTGATTCCAATCGCTTTGCATATATACCCACACACGCATCCATCATATGGTAATTCTCCTTCCATTTTCACCAATTATATGCTCGAGTTCCCCCTTTTCTCCACATCTTCACCCATATTTTCATCCATTGTTTGGATAAGAGCCTTTGTGAAAGGTGTGAGCCAGTATCTCAGCGTGCCTTGAACTTGCACTTCCCTGATGAGTAGAGACGCCAGGCAGCATGACATTTACCTACTGCACCTACAGCTTCTTTTGAGGAATGTCTGATCAGACCCCTTCCTCACGCTGCTTGTTTTCTGCATGTGACAGCCTTGTATGTTTTGGATACTAGCCTCTTACCAGGCATTTGATTTGCAAATTTCCATGCTCTCCATGTTTGCTCCGTTGATTGCTTGCAAGGTGTATATGCAAAGTTAGTTCATGTTTTGCATATAAATATCCAATTTCCAGCCCCATTTGTTGAAAAATATGTATATTTGTCTATGAAATTTGCTTTGCAACGATGTCAAAAATTAACTATCAGTTGTGTATGTTTATTTCTGTGTTCTCTGTTGTGTCCCATTGATCTGTTTATTTATAGTTCTACCATATAATGTCAAGCTATTTAATTTGAAAGTATTGCATTTAATTGTACTTAAATCCTATTTAATTTTAAGTTTTACTTAATTTTTTTAAATTTTACTTTAACCCAAAAAATAACAAAAAGAAATTATTAAACTTCAAATAATTGTCTCTTCATAAGACAATATTTTTAAAATTATATTTATTTTATTTATTTATTTATTTGACAGAGAAAGGAGAGAGAGAGAGAGAGAGAGAGAGAATGGGCATGCCAGGGCCTCCAGTCACTGCAAACGAACTCCAGACACATGTGTCTTTTGCATCTGGGGAATCAAACCTGGGTCCTTTGGCTTTGCAGGCAAGCGCCTTTATCGCTAAGCCATCTCTCCAGCCCAAGACATCAATTTTTGAGACATAGTTTCTTAACAAAGTCCTCTAAAATTATGAAACCAATTAAAAGTAATTATGTACTTTTAAATTACATTTTTATCTTGGACGGTATCAGTTCGCTATGAGAGACCAGCACAGTCAGACATTAGCATTTTCATCCCTCTGCTTCTCTCGATGGAACGTCTGTGTGTCTTCTTCATTGCGTTTTTAGTATCTCAGGTTTGTCAGTTGTGTTCATTATTTTCCTTTTAAGTGTCTACTGTGCTTCTGGAAGTGAAGGATTTATTATTAGTTCTGTAATGTTATGATTTGGTCCTCAACTTATTCCCTTAGGTCACTGATCTCCCAAGAGACCTTGAGAAAATTCTTTGTGTTCCTTCATTTTCTTTTCTTCGAAGTATGATTTGTTTTTGCTTTCTCTCCTCTTTTTCCCTCTTCCTTTCTTTTTTTTTTTTTTTTTTTTTTTGGCGGGGGAGGTGGAGTAGAAGTAAGGTTTCACTCTAGCCCAGGCTGACTTGGAATTCACTATGTAGCCTCAGGGTATCCTCAAACTCAGGTGAGGTGCTCCTCCTACCCCTGCCTCCTGAGTGCTGGGATTAAAGGCTGTTCCTTTCTTTTTCACTCCTTTTTTTTTCCTTCTTAAGGCCTCGTTTTCTTTTGTTTGTTTTTACACTTGCATAGCTCTAATAGGTGAAGTCTCGTCTCTTTACAACCTAAAGTCAATTTGAGTCCTCCCCTGACCTACTGCTTGAGGCCAGTGTACTTCACACTATTCTGATGTGCTCTGAGAGGTTGGAGCAAGGAAGGGAGGTTCACTGAGGGAGGAGCCATCTGCATTCTGCTCCTTTCTTTATAATTCCATAAGATTTCCTATCCTGGAGCCACTGCCGTGAGTGGAGGTATCCCTCATTCACACAAGAGAGACAGCCTCTGGTTTCCTGTCATATCCCTACTGTGGATACAGACCTTTTCACCCATTTCCCCATAGTCATTGTTTACACTATTTTGTTAAGATGAGAAAAGGATCAGCATTGAATGCCAGATTTTGAAAAGTTAATGAAAGCTCTCAGGGCTGTGCTACTCCACAGTCCACCGGTTGGGGGAGGAGACTCTGAGTAGGGCTGCCCCTCCCCAGCTACGCTCCACATCTCTCCTGTTTTCATGGTACCAGTGGTTGAAGGTCAATGCATCATATCACAACACTGATGTTGCTAGTGGGTGGGGTCTGCTTCTCCAGCTCTCTAGGCATTATGGGGCGGGGGAAGTTAGTGCCACTTTCTTGGACAGTTTTTGTCTGTCGTCCTGGGCTCATATTCTCTACCTGGTCACAGTGACTCAAGGCCAAGACATTTTATTCTGCTCCTGTGCAAATCTTGAGGGCACAAACAGCTATGGCAAGAAAAAGGACCAGCATGCCCTTGAGTTGTCCACCAAATACATCTTCTTGTTTAGAAAGGTATATTTGACCTTAACCCTTTCCACCTGTCACTGAAGACTTATCTTTCAGTGTCTGAGCTCCCTAGAAATCAATGTTCTAATTAGAAAACAGGAGCTAATCAGGCCAAATGCTAATAAATGAGAATTGTGATTTATCTAGCAACAGGGACGCCTCTCAGCATTAACAATTAAAAGGTCTGTAGGGAAGATGGCATTTTTTTCTTACTCTTCTAGCTGATTTGGGTTCCTCTTGATGCTATTAATAGCCCTTCTGATGAATGTGTGTCTATCAGAAAATCAGTCATCAGGGCCGTGGTGTAGGACCCTCGACCTTGGGGATTTGTAGACCCTATTCTGTTTCTCACTGCTATGGGACTGGTAATATGAATTCCAAGTTCAGTCTATGACCCACAAGACCAAATCACACCACAGATACTCTTCAGGCTCCGTTATGATGGATACATATTTTTTAATAATTCGTTCACCTGCAAGGACAAGTTCTGTTCATGAATATAGCCAGCGTGTTCATCTCTCCAGCTTCCAAGACATCAATTTTGAGACAATTTCTAAAATTATGAAACCAATTAAAAGTAATTATGTACTTTTTAAATTACATTTTTATCTTGAAATCAGTTCCCAGAGAGCCCTCCTGAACGCCCAGGCTGACGTCCTTTCAGGATCTGCAGCCTAGAGTTAACATTCACATCCAAGAAATGTGTTCAGGCTGGAGAGGTGGCTTAGTGGTTAAGGGGCTTGTCTGCAAAGCCTAACAATCTGGGTTTGATTCCACAGTACCCATTTAAAGCCAGATACACAAAATGGACCATGCATCTGGAGTTCGTTTGTAGCAGCTAGTGGCCCTGGTGTGCCCGTTCTCACTATCTCTCTCTCTCTCTCTCTCTCTCTCTGTTTTCTCTGTCTCTCTCCCTACTTGCAAATAAATAAAAATTAATTAAAATATTATTTTAGGGCTGGAGAGATGGCTTAGCAGTTAAGGCACTTGTCTGTGAAGCCTAAGGACCCATGTTCAATTTCTCTCCAGATACCACATAAACCAGATACACAAAGGTGACACAAGCCCAAGGCTGCACACGCATACTAGGTGGTATAAGCATCTGCAGTTTGTTTGCGGAGGCTGATGCCCTGTCTGTCACTCTCACTCTCGTTCTCACTATCTCTATCTTTTAATATGTGTGTGTGTGTTTTTAAAGAAATGAGTTGCAATCAGCTGAATTCAGTCTTTCAGAAATTTCCAAAATGACCATTTTGTCTTCATTGAACACCTTCCCTGGGGAGTGACTAAAACTCTTCACTCCAAGCTGACTGTGAAAGGTGAGAGAAACAGCATGCCTAAGTCAGACTGGACAGCGACTTCCTCCACAGTACTCTGCAGAGGGCCCCTCTCTGGGCAAAGCCACCCAGGGCTGCAGTGAATCTCACATCTTGGTGGTCTCTCTTCACCATAGAAGATGCGTGCACATTTTACTTGGGTTTGTCTTCTGTTGATATTACCCATTTTGTCCCATATTGACTACTTACATGATAACCTTTTACAGAAGCCCCTAAACCTGTCATTATTTCCCAACATCAAGCATGTGTTTGATTCTGGGTGACCTTTTCTGGCTGGCTTGGATGACATCTCCTCTGAAAACCCCACACAACCCAAACGATCGTCCTCCAATCCAATCGATGATTCTCTCCTTTGGGCCCTACCCTCCCATCCTACAGAAAAGATATGCTCCTGTCTCCAGCCCAGGAAGATTTACTTGCGCTCACCCCACTTCTTCCCCATTTCTCCCCAGGTTCAAGGTCTTGTTCCTATTCAGTGTGTGATGCCTTGTGCGTGTTGAACATGGATGCAATTATGGACACTAACACTCTGCTTATACTCCCTGGGATACAGAAAGACAGAGATTTTCATAGAGCTGCTCTCTGTTCTCCAGGTACTAATGAATCTTTTAGAGAACAGAGCCCTTTCCAACCAAAGGCAGCGTGGCAAACAGAGAGGTCCCAGCAGGCTCTGAGGCCGCACTGATGGGTGGCGAGGCAGCAAACACAGAACTCACCACGCTTTAGTATCTGTCGATTTCACAATCCAGATGCACATGCTCCCGATCTGGAGTTTATATCACTTACTAATACTTTTCAGCTTCATCAAGAGCTATGCGTCTCAGTCTAATGTGCACATGAGCTGCCAGTGAATCTTTTCAAGAAATGCAGATATGAATTCAGTGCTCTGGGAAGAGCCTACGAGAATATTGCTGAAGACACCACATGTATTGGTTTGGGGACACTGAGAAATCAAGGAGGAATAGAGCTGGGAGCCTCCCCTCTGCAGGCTAACTGTCACAATGCTGGAAAGAAGTGTGCAGCCTGCTGGGGGAGAAAGATCATCAACAGTCTTAACCATCAAAGGAAACAGTGAGCTCACAATGGACCTAGTGAGGCAGTATGTGCAATAGTGGCATGACTATTATGGGGCAATAATACCACTGATTGGATCTAAGGACTATTCCACAGGGAAGAATTCATGCCTAGTACTGAAAACTTCCTCAAAAGCTGATGGTTTATAAAGTCATCGGCTCTAGAAGGAAGCTACTAGTTGTGTTTGCCCAAGTGGATATGTTGTGCTCATCAAATGGCCTTCTACCCATTTATATTTATGTCCATCTATTAGCACTAGTCTCACTTTCAGTCAGAGAAGCTTCTTTTTGTAGATGTTGGCAACCACTGCTAGGGAGACTTGAGACTCATCCAAGTGCTAAAAAAATTGCAGTTAAGCGCTCAACACCAAATAAGACATGTTTATCACGCCCATCAAGGCTCAAGAAACATTGCAGAAGGGGAAGAAGAAGGTGGTGGAAAGAATGTAAGGGCCAAAAGATGGGAAGAGTGCTTTGGAACACTGTCTTCTGGGTATGAAGTGACCATTGCGTTCACGATGAGGGAGCAACTGTACAACACAGGGTTTATCAACATGTCGTCATGGTTATGGAGCAGGGCAAAAAGTCACCAATACAGAAGAGTAACCAACAGGAAGAAGTTGGATGGGAAGGGTGTAAGGTGCAAAGACAATAATGGGAGGGAGTCATGATAAAAATACATTATGTAGGGCTGGAGAGATGGCTTAGGGGCTAAGGTGCCTGCCTGCTAAGCCTAAGAACGCTGGTTCCAATGTCCAGCGGTTCCAATCTCCAGGTCCCACGTTTAGCCAGATGCAAAGTGAGGCAAGTGCGCAATGCCGCACTTACCCACAAGGGGGCGCACGCATCTGGATTTCGTTCACGGCAGATGAGACTGCTGGCATGCCCATCTCTGTCTTTCTCTCCCTCTCTGTCTATCTCTCTGTGTCTCTCTCTCCAAAAACAAATAAAAAATAATTTAAAAATTTTTTAAATACATTATATACATGTATGAAAAATGTCAATAAAAATGTTTTTAAAAGACAGCATTTCACCGGGCGTGGTGGTGCACACCTTTAATCCCAGCATTCGGGCGGCAAAGGTAGGAGGATCGCCATGAATTTGAGGCCACCCTGAGATTATATAGTGAATTCCAGGTCAGCCTGGGCTAGAGTGAGACCCTACCTTGAAAAACCAAAAAAGCGAAAAACAAAAAAAACAAAAAAACAAAAAAAAGACAGCATTTCTTTAATGAAATTCAAACATAAATTCTGTGAGGTAACCATGGTAATGTGTTTTTTATTAACTCTTAGTGGTTCCTATGGCAATATGTATTAACTTTTGCAGTTCCTTGGCATCGGCCACTCATGGTGGATGTCAAAGTCCAGCGGACCACTGATTTCTCAGTTCTGAGTTCTCTTTCCACAAACACAAACACAAGATGGCCTCCTGAGCCCTTCCTCCTGTCTTCCTCACATGATACTAGTCCAGACCAGTTACCCAAGGTAGATACTTCCTTGGTCTTTACCTGGACGGAGAAGACTCTTCCTATCTGCCCCTCAGCTGCACTCCTCCATCTTATAACCGCTCCAGAGGCAGCCTTCGTTAGTGGGTCTCTCCTTTGCAAAGCTTAGTTTCTGCAGCATGTCTCTTGACAACACAACAGTGAGTTGAACAGGAATGAGCAGTGTTCTCAGAATTCAGAACACTTGGAAGACACTGGAGGGGACTCATCAAAATAACCTTTCTTGCTTCTCCCCTGTCACGACCTCATTTAGGTAAATGCCAAAGATGATGAAGGTGTCCTTGTTGGCTCATGGGATAATGTCTATGCCTACGGTGTCCCTCCATCAGCCTGGACCGGAAGTATTGACATTCTGTTGGAATATAAAAGCTCTACAAATCCTGTCCGGTACGGCCAGTGTTGGGTTTTTGCCGGTGTCTTTAACACATGTAAGTATCCAATTGACTGACACTTTTTAATGTAAAGAAAAGTTCACTTCCAAACATTTTGTCTATAACCTGGCAAAGAGACTTAGCAGCCCCTGTTGTCTGTATAGAATTTATGGGTGACTATTCTGGGATCTAGTCAATGCATAATTAAACTGTACCGGATCAAATGTGTTTGTAGTCTCTTGGGATGCAGAATCTTTATGGAAAGAATGATAGATTGTTTCTTACACAATCCATCATTCAGAGCTATGGGAGAGTAGGTGGTGGGGACAAAGGAAGAAAATGGGAGGAGATGTGAGCCATGAAAGAAAGATCCTGAAATAATGAACTATAAGGAAAGGTATGTTTTGTTTATTATTGAGAAGTTATTGAAATATTCTTATTTGTTGAGAGTTCTGTAAATACTTGAACTTTTAATATAAAGGGCTTGTAGTACTTGGTCTCATCTGTATCTCTTCACATGTGAGCAATTGCACATCAGGACATAACAAGCCTCCCTCATCTCCTAGTTGCTCCTCTTGTGTTTAATCCGCCCAACGTTAAATCCATATAGAATACACATGAGAACAGAATCATTACCTTCAGCCTCATTCATCATTTTTTTCAAAATAGCATTTGCATTTCTAGGTCCAGGTAATGTTATATTTAAATCAGAAAATATTTTTTAAAATAGCATTTATTTCAGTATATCTTCATTATTGGTAATGATTTTCATTCATAATCCATTTCTACAGCCTTGGAGAACCATTAAACTTAAGTCAGACAGCTTTTTTTTTGCCTGCTCATTAATAAAAATGCTTTAGATAGTTAGAATTTTTTTAATAAAAGAAAAAAATCAAGAGGCTAGAAGCCTGGGCAAAGCTATTTTTTAAAGCATTTTAAAAATTATTTTACTTATTTATTTATTTATTTAAGAGAGAGGAAGGGAGAGAGAAAGAGAGAGGAAGAGGCAGATAGAGAAGGGGCACACCAGGACTCCAGGCACTGCAAATGAACCCCAGACACATGTGCCACCTTTTGCATCTGGCTTCATGAGTACTGGGGAATTGAACCTGGATCCTTGGGCTTCACAGGCAAGTGCCTTAACTGCTAAGCCATCTCTCCAGCCCAGCCAAGCCATCTTTAAAAATTATTGTGAAACCCATTGATTTTAACTCAAAGTTGTGAGTCTGGGGCCCAGTCAGTGTTCCAAGTAAAAAGAAATTATGTTTTGTCTTGTCTGAGTTGTTCCCTGTGACATCAACTAAATAAAAATATTTTTAGCATTTTTGAGTATCCCAAGGGCTAAAGGACCCAAAGAATCAGTCTTCTAGAAGGGCTTGTCCTTGTCATTCTAGACAAAAGCCTGAGCTACATGAAAGTTGAAAGTCGGAGGGCAGCCTTCTCCTTCAGGGCTCCCAAGCCGAGGCAATGCGAGGCGGTCAATTTCATGAAATGACTCTAGGAAAGCAGAACGGATCCAAGTCTTCCTACATACAGGGCTTCACTGCCCTGCCTCAATTCCTTTCATCTTTGAACCAGATAAAATAGTGAGAACCTTACGTCCATTTGTGTCTTTTACGTAAAAGAGCTTAGACCTGTGTCTGAGCAGCCTTCGGTGGCCAAGTAAGAGAAAGACCAACACTGTGAAGACCTCACCATGTGACAGACCTGGGGGAGCACAGTGGGAGAGCGGGGGGGGGGGCTGCCCAGAGTCAGCCGTCACCTGTCTTCAACCCAGTTATGACCAGGCACACTCCAGAAGAAGAGCCCTTTGCGATAATGTGAATTAATGTTCAGTGATTAACATTAGAATTCTCCAGAAACACAAAGTGAGTGCCCTGGCCATGGATGCCAGTCAGTCATTGAACTGGAAAGAGCATGGGTGAATAAAGGGTGGCAGAGGAAGGTGTGAGCCAGTGGGGTCTGCCACCCTTGTTTGGGGTTTAAGGCCAAGACTTTTAAAGAACTACGGATTTGATCTCTACCAGATTCATGTTTGTATTTCCAAGGTTGTTCCAGCGAAGGAAGTGGATAGTTTTTGTTTAAAAATGCTAAACTATTCTTGAGAGAAAGAAAAAAAAGGCAAGCCAAGTCATTAATCTTAAAATTGTCAGCTGAATTATTTTCAAGGAGCCCTGATGTCTGGCATCCTGGCAGCCAGAGAGGACATTTGGATTAAGCTTAATCAATAGATGCATATGGCAGAAGACGTACCCGGGTAATTTATAATCTAACAATTAAAATGAATCTGTGGTGTCACCCTGAACAGTGTCATACAGGAAAAGCACACCCCACAGAGGAACTGACCTGTACATTCCTACCTTCCGGTTGGCTTTTTAAAAAAACATTCTTTTTTTTTTCATGTTTGGTTTTTTGAGGTAGGGTCTTGCTCTATCCCAGACTGACCTGGAATTCACTATGTAGTCTCTGGTTGGCCTCAAATTCATGGTGATCCTCCTACCTCTTCCTCCCAAGTGCTGGGATTTAAGGTGTGTGCCACACTCCTGGCTTTAAAAAAAAATTCTATTTTTAGGAACATGGTCCCATGAACGAGACTAAGATAATACTACATTGAGGACCATAAATTATCATAGCAATTTTATTGGGTTCCTTTTCTAATTGGCTTTCTTGGTTCCGCCAGTCGTTCTAAAGACCCCACAATGTCACAGGATGTCTTTCCAGTTGTGAGGGATGGGGAAGGGCCCAACACACCATCTCTCTTCAGTATGGAACATTCTGAAAGCATGGCCAGAGGAAGTCTCTATGTTGGGAAAGGAGAACATGCACACAGAGAGATTTCTTCCTGTGCCCTGTGAAATTGGTTAACGTGCCCACTGTCGGTTCTCTCCCATAGTTTTGCGATGCCTTGGAATTCCAGCACGAGTCGTTACCAATTACTTCTCTGCCCATGACAACGATGCCAACTTGCAAATGGACATTTTCCTGGAAGAAGATGGGAGTGTGAGCTCCAAACTCACCAAGGACTCGGTGTGGTGAGTCTGACTTCCAGAGTCCCAATCTGTGTCAAATGAAAGCACTATCACGTGCTTGTCACAGGGCAGCACAGCCTCTCGTGCCTCCCTGCTGTTTCAAAGTTCATTCAATACCCAACGCATAGTCGTCACAGAATGTTTTGCCTAGTGAATTCGACACATTACTGAGCAGGCAGTTTGGGTTCCTAGAAGAAACGTCAATCATCTATGCAGCCACCCAAACCAGCCATGGACTTGACTGGCTGTTGCTCTCTACCTTACAACGTTAAAATACTGTGTTTGATGAGGAATTGGAGGCCAGCATGAATATCTGCTAAGCGTTTCCTGTGTACCAGTCTCTGTGTGCACATGGTCTCACCTGGGCTTTTGAACAGTCACGTCGGGTGGGTGGTAGTAATACCTCAATGTACAGAAGGGAAAATGCAGCCTAGAAAAGTTTCCTCTAGATTACATATCTGGTAAACTCCTAAGCTGTCTTTATTCTTAGCCATATCTATTTTTTAATTTTATTTTATTTGAGACAGAGAGAGAGGGAGAAAGAGGAAGAGGGACAGAGAGAGAGAATGGGCACGCCAGGGCCTCTAGCCACTGCAAAGAAACTCCAGAAGTACATGCCACATGGGTCCTTAGGTTTTGCAGGCAAGTGCCTTAACTGCTAAGCCATCTCTCCAACCCCAACATGCCTATGTTTAACTCAGCAATATTGGATTGCACTTTTAGTATATAGATGTAGATAGATATAGATATATGGCATAGATATATAATTTGCAAGGAGAGAGAGAAACACATCAGGACCTCTTGCCACTGCCAAAGCAACTCCAGATGTGTGCACCACTTTGTGCACCTAGATTTACATGGGCGTGGGGAGTCTCACCTGGGTCATCCAGCCTGAGGTGGCACTGTGAACTGAGGTTGGCCTTGACTGTTTGCCAAGCTTTTATTTCAAGATCCAGATGGAGTAAACCTGGCATGGCTTTGAACACAATTAGATGTTTCTTCCACTGCCCAAAACAGTTGTGTTGCAAGCTTCCCCATCCTGCGGGGAGTGTGAAGTCACAAGGCAATGTTGTTTTTTCCTGAGAACTCCCCACTCCAACTTAGTCCCCTTAAAAGAAGAAAAATCCTCAGGGTCAAAAACAGAAGGATATTTAGCAAGTTCTATATGGGAGGAAATAGAGACATAACTTCAGCTATCACCAGACGTTGAACTAGGTAAAATTTCTAGGCCAAAAGTGTGTCTCCCCAGTTGTTCTTCACAAGTACTAAAGTTAAAATACAGTCAGTTGTAAAAGTACCCGAATGGGCATGGTGGGAAGGTGTAAGCTCGTTTTAAGAGGAATTCAAACTTAGAAGTGTCTGAGCTCCCCGTGCTGCAGGCATGGATCGGGTTATTAACTCACCAGGACCTGTAAATGACCATCGGAGGAGAGTATGGAACGAGGGGAAACTGTTGAAATACCCCAAACTGGCAGTAACATGTTACTATGAATAAAAAATAGACCCTCTCCCCTGAAAGAATGAGCTGAGCCAGGGTAAGCTGGAGAGCTTGGACTAGACAGAGCCTCACCCCTGAAAACTGAACGGCGATTTAAAGAACCGTTCAAATGCGCAGAATTATAAGCTAGCAGCCCTGTGTGGCTGTGGCATGACCAAAACAGGCTGTAACCTCCAGTCCCCCAGAGTCCACTGTGACTGTTGAAATAGCCAAAGGAGAATTACTTGGCATTCTCTGTTCTGTATTCCTTTCACACACACACACACACACACACACACACACACACACACATAATGCCTTTGTAGGCAATGAAGTCTTTCAGCTGCTGATCCAAATATCTCCTATGATAAATCACTATGGAGAATCCCCTAAGCAGCCCAGCAAGGCCCTAAACAGAGTTCATACCGTTTTGAGGTGGTTCGATCTTGCTCTTGAACCTTTTTCTCTTTTGAGTCCCTATTCCAGTTTCTTTTCTCTATCCCTGGAACCATCAACTCCTCCAGAGCCTTTCTTAAATATCCACCTTAGCGCCTGGCACTCTGTTCCTAGCCTTCACGTGCTGCCCCGGGCTCCTTTGCCCCCCTTGCTGGGTTCTTGGTAGGTGGGAATTGTGCTGAGTAAGCATTTCTCTGCCATGACTTGCACCAGCCCAGCTCAGACACACCGAGACAAAGAGCTCAGACAATGACAGCTCTTCCACAGACGAGGTGCGTGACCTTGGGGGAAGGCATAACTTCTCTTTGCCTCCTTCCTCCTCGAACCCAAGATCCCCTGTTTCTCCCAGCACAGGGTCCAGGAGAACAGGTGCCCACGTGAACGTCATCTGCTGTGGCTGCCTTCATTATCAGTGGCACAGCTGGAATCTCATGGTGACATATGTTGCAATTTGCCTTAATACCTTGAAGAAGTTAAAAATCAGAGATGCCAAGTGTCCTAGGATGAGTGCTATTTCTGTCACTCTGGGTTTTTGTTTTTTTTTTTTTAAGCAGAAAGTTGTCCTTCCAAACAGTGGCGCAATTAAAAGGCTATGTGTGTCCTAGGACGTCACGGTGCGTGACAAGGACGCTCCTTATCAAAGGGGCTGGTGGGGACTCTCCTGGGACACACAACCACCCTCCACGGCAGGCTCTGAGTTGGCCTGTCACTTGCTGTGTGGCTTTGAGAAGACGTTGTCACCTCATTGAGCTCCCAGTTCCTCATGAAAACAATGAGAAGGGTCTTCCCAGCTGCCCTGTTCTTCAGAGGTTGCTGTGACCTTGAACGAGGCTACCCTCTCCAGATAAAATATAGGACGAACATCTCTAATCCAAAACTGTAAAATCTGAAATGTTCCAGAACCCAAAACGAATTCCATGCCTGGCCTCGTGTGAGGGTCACTGTCAGAACATGGGCACCCTAAGATGTGCTTTCTTAGAGTTACCTTCAGATTGTGGGTACAAGGTGAATGGGAACCACAAGTCAATTCTGTGTTTAGATTTGGGTCCTTGTCATATTTGTATATGCGTATGTTCCAGAATACTCTGGCCCCAAGCCATGCACTTTCCAGTATAATATGCTGAACTCTTCCTAACCATGGTGGTAGACCTGGTTCTAATTAAAGCAATGCTACTCGTGGTAGGAAGAAGGGACTGATCTGAAGAGAGACGGGGGAGAGCACAGGTACTGAGCAGAGGCTAAGGCGCAGGGCCAATGATTTACTACATGTCAGCAAACTGCTCAGAGGTCAGCTCCATGTAGACTGACAGCAAGCAGCCAAATGAACGAAGTTCCTCACACAAGTCTCCGCAGCAGGTGACCTCACCCAAGCACTCCGGACTTATTTCCTTGATAGGCGATAGGCTCCAATGAACCCAATTGTGGATCCTCATTCCTGCTTCTCTCTCTCTCTCTCTTCTCCACCTCTCCTTTTGTCTAGCCTTCTTTTCTCTCCTTCTCTCCCATGTCTTCAACACTTAGGATCCAAAGGTGACAGTTTGTGATGAGCTGATTTGTTTATTAAGTCCCCAATAGCTCAGGGCATCCTCCTTCCCAAGACTCAGCCAAGCCTCCCCGTGCCAAAACCAGGAGCAAGCCAGCAGGGAGACTCAGAGAGCGTGCTCAGGAATGTGTGAGGGGTGTTGTGTGATCACATCATTCCCAGGCTAAGTGGCAGTGCCTGGACTCCATCCCTTGCTGACTCTCCTCTTTCCTTCCTACTCCCTGGCTTGCCCCCTCCTGTCCCCAGCATGGTGGATATTCCTCTCTGAGAGTGGCTGGCTTGTGTGCAGTTTGTGGGAAAATGGGACGTACTGTGGGCATAGCTCCTGGAGTGTGTGTGGTTTGAGGGAAGCATGACACTGTGGGCAGCTTCATGAAACTGCAGGCCCGGAGCTTTACTGCTGTCCGAGCAGTAAGGGAGCGTGAAGCTTCCTTGAAGAGGGAGTGTCACCTAATGTAGCTGGGTAGGGGCAAAGACTATTTCGCTGTGCCTTGCAAGAGCTCAGCTCACAGTAGAAATGGAAACAATCTTTAAAAACAAGGATAGTGGTACCAAGTGGGGTCAGGAAAGATTTCAGTGGAGGGCTTGGCCCCTCCTTCTCAGTGTATATTACCCTGTGCCCTTTGGCTGGAATGAGCAGTCTGATTGGATGATTCTGGGTGAAAAAAATGTGCCCTTCTCCTGCATGTCTCCATCAGAATGTAGCCCACACTGGGGGAGCAATATCCGATCTCAGTGTTGTTTATTTTTGCCTGCATGTAGCAGCACGCGGGGCATAGAGCAAGTACTGAATAAATGACATTGTTGCGGAAAGAAAACGTAAAATGCTAATTCAGCTGAACAAATATTATTTCATCCTGTTGCAAATCCTCGCTGCACACAACTATGTCCAAACACCAGACACTAAGGATTCCATGGGAAACGAGATGGGGTCATAAGGAGGTCATAATGTGCGCTGGCAATCAGACCGAAGGAGAGATTTTCATCCTTAGCCCAGGGAAGTGGGGCTGCTCCCATGGGAAGTGGCCATGCGGTCAAAGCCATTATCTTCCGTGCAAGCTTCCGGCTGTGCTGTTCAAAGATGGAAATGTCCTTAGCCCACACAGGGAATGTTGGTAAAGTCCAAGGACTGAGCTGGGGCAGCCAGGCATCAATCTGCTTTGGAGACCAGCAGTCAGGGATGGAACTGCGTCCAGTTCCCGCAAGTCGCTCTGACTGTGAGTGTTGAGCGGGAAACCTTCGCGGCTCTTCCTGTCCTCATGGGCTAATGCCTCCAGGCTCTGTGCCCCCACGGGAGCACGGGGAATTTTCACCCTCTGCCCTGTGTGGCTAGTGCCCATGCATCCTCACTGCTCCTTCTTCCCCACTGGCTGGGTGCTATCCCACTCCAGACCTCTTGGGATATCTAGCTTTGTTGATCACTGACCAGTGTCTCCATAGTGTCCAGTTCTCAGTCCCTTCCTCCTGTATACCTTTCACTCATTGCCATGGCCCTACATACCACCCTCGACTTCATGATGGGGCGAAAGCAATGTGTAATAATAAATACCACTTCTGATTTTGAACTTGGATCTTTTCTGGAGCTGGTGGAACCCTTTTCCATGATCCTGAGCTGTAGGAGCAAATCACAGCTCCGGGTCAACCAGGTGGTCATAAAGGGAAAATGACCCACAGGCCGCAAAGCTCCATGGGCTAAACTGGGATGCTTGGTAGGTTAAGAACATTAAATGCATTTTCTGCTTTCAATGGATGATGATATATGAGGCAGGTTCTCTAGAGGAGCAGAACTGATGGGATAGATATATATTATTCACAGGGATTCATTAGATTGGCTTACAAGATATGGGCAGGGCAGTTCAACAATGCCAGTTGCATGCTGGAGATCCCAGGGGCCTGGTAGCTGTTTGGTCTAAGAAGCTGGAAACCTCCTCAGTCCCCATCCACTGTTAAAGGACTGGAAGACTCCTGGAGAGTCACTGGTCTTCAGCCCACACAGGAAGCTCCAAAGAAACTGGAATCTGGTGTCAGAGCAGGAGGACAGTGGCAGAGATGGGTACATGTGGCCCAGCAAGAAGTGAAGGCAGGCAAGTAGCCTTGCCTTCTCCTTGGACCTCTTTAGATCGGCTGTGTGCCAGGTGCTGCCCACTCTGGGGAAGGGAAACACATCATGAAATCACCTCGAGTTTTAAGGCCTCCAGAAATCTTTTATTTTATTTTACTTGAGAGAGAGAGAATGGGCGCACCAGGGCCTCTAGCCACTGCAAACCAATTCCAGACACATGCACCACCTTGTGCATCTGGCTTACATGGGCCCTGGGGAATCGAACCTTGGTCTGTAGGCTTCACAGGCAAGCACCTTAACCGCTAGTTATCCCTCCAGCTCCTCACCTCGAGTCTCTTTTTTAAAATTTTTTTTTGAGAGAGAGAGGCAGACACAGAGAGAATGGTCATACCAGGGCCTTCCAGCCACTGTGAACAAACTCCAGATATGCATGCCCCTGATGCATATGTACAACATTGCACGCTTGCATCACTTTTGTGTCTGGCTATGTGGGACCTGGAGATTCAAACAAGCATTCTTAGGCTTTGCAGGCAAGCACCTTAACAGCTAAACCATCTGTCCAGCCCTTGCTTCGAGTTTTAATAACTATTTATGGAAAACAGAATAATATGAAAATAAATTCCTAATCAAATAGCATCTAAGAAAAGTTCTGAATATAGACCAAACTGCTTAAAGATGCTTGAGGGTGTATAAAATTATCCCATAAGATATCCAAGTTGCTGGTTCTTAATGGTTATCCAAGATGTCTGTTTACCTTCTTTTTTTTTTAATTTTTATTGATTTTTAATCTTACATACCAAAAAAAACCCCACCTGATATTTCCCTCCCCTCCCCCATTCCACTTTAGAACTCCAGTCTCCATCATATCCCCTCCCTTTCTCCATTAGTCTCTCTCCTAATTTGATGACATCATCTTTCTCTTCTATTTTGAGGGTCTTGCAAAGGTATTGCTAGGCACTGCAAGATCATGGATATCGAGGCCAATTTCTGTCTGGGCAGCTGCATAGTAAGAGGTCATATCCTTCCTTTGGCTCTTCCATTCTATCCGCCCCCTCTTCCGCAATGGTCCCTGAGCCACTGGAGGATGTGACAGAGGTGTTTCAGTGCTAGGCACTCCTCCATCCCTTCTTCTCAGCACTATGTTGCCTTATGTGTCGTCCCAGTGGTCATCACCATCTGAAAAGAGAAGCTTCTCTAGCCAGAAGTGAGAATAGCGTTAATATGTGGACATGAACATTTAGTGTAGTGTCCCCAGGGCAGCTTGGTGGGAATAATATATACATTTAGTCAGACATGAGCAGGCTTATACCCCCAAGGCTCATGACCTCACCTACCATAGACTTTTACTTAGGTTTTTCAGTACCGGGTATGTATTCCCTCCCGTAGAGAGGGCCTTCAGTCCAATTATGGAGCAGTTGGTTACCCCAAGAGTAGACACGCCACTATTGCACCTGTTCAGTCATTGGGCCTGTCTGGCCAAGCTTGAATATTCAGCATCCACTATTTTCACTGTTGATGGCTTCTGTCTCCCATACGCTGCGTGCAGTGCAGCTTTTTCCAGCTTTCAGTTGGCTGGTCTACAGGGAGAAGGTTTTCTGCTCAGCACCAGCTTGCTTTCTCAGTGTCCTTGCCTCTCAGGCATGAGATGTCTTCAGCAATAGGGTCTTACTATCTATTTCTCTAGGGAAACCAAGGGCTTTGGCAAAAGCCTTAATGTTTTGGAGGCTACCGGGACCTCCTTGGCCAACATCTCACTGGAAGGAGTTCCATCCCAGGTACTGAAAATTTTCTAGTAACAGTCTACATCTTCTAGACGTGACCTTAATCAAAAAGTAGTTTTACATATGTCTTATTGATAATATCTTGAGTTTAGATTGTCCCTCCCCCTGCCCTTTTTGTATGCATTCTCTTCCCATGGCCTCGCTTAGGCCATTCCCCTCCCTGTACTCAGTTCTTCTACTTACATATGTGTATTACCATACACTTAAGTCCTTCCCTTTCTTCCCTCCCTTATAGTCTTTTACCCGCTTACTGGTTTCTGGTACCTATTTTTGGTTCCAGTTCATACACAAGTCTATACATTGGTAGCTAGGATCCACATATGAGAGAGAACATGTGACGTTTGGCTTTCTGAGCCTGGGTTACCTCACTAAGTATAATCCTTTCCAGATCCATCCATTTCCTGCAAATTTCATAATTTCATTTTTCTTTACTGCTGAATAGAACTCCATTGTGTAAATGTACCACAACTTTATTATCCACTCATCTGTGGACGGACATCTAGGCTGCTTCCATTTCTTAGCTATTGTGAATAGAGCAGCAATAAACATGGTTTTGCAAGTATCTCTAAGGAAGTGAGAAGAGTCCTCTGGATATATGCCTAGGAGTGCTATAGCTGGATCATATGGTAAATCTATTTCTAGCTGTCTCAAGAACCTCCACACTGATTTCCACAGTGGCTGGACCAGCTTACATTCCCACCAACAGTGTAGAAGTGTTCCTGTTTTTCCGCATCCACGCCAACACTTATTGTCATTTGTTTTCTTGATGGCAGCCATTCTGACAGGAGTGATATGGAATCTCAAAGTGGTTTTAATTTGCATTTCCCTGATGGCTAAGGATGTAGAACATTTTTTTAGATGTTTATATATGCATCTGTATTTCATCTTCCGTGAATTCTCTATTTAGTTCCGTAGCCCATTTTTTAACTGGGTTGTTTGAATTCTTGTTATTCTGTTTTTTGAGTTCTTTGTATATTCTGGATATTAATCCTCTGTCAGATGAATAACTGGCAAAGATTTTCTCCCATTCTGTAGGTTGTCTTTTTGCTCTATTCACAGTGTCCTTTGCTGTACAAAAGCTTTGTAATTTTATAAGGTCCCAGTGGTTGATTAGTGCTTTTATTCTCTGAGCAATTGGAGTTATATTCAGAAAGTCCTTGCCTATTCCAATATGTTGAAGAGTTTTCCCTACTTTTTCCTCTAGCATTTTCAGAGTTTCAGGTCTGATATTAAGGTCCCTGATCCATTTGGACTTGATTCTTGTGCAAGGAGAGAGACAAGGATCTATGTTTATCCTTTTACAAACAGATGTCCAATTTTCCCAGCACCACTTGTTAAAGAGGCTATCTTTACTCCAATGAGTATTTTTGGCGTTTTTGTCAAAAATCAGGTAGCTGTAGCTGTCTGGATTAATATTTGGGTCTTCTACTCTGTTCCATTGATCTACCTGTCTGTCCTTGTGCCAGTACCATGCTGTTTTTGTTACTATGGCTTTGTAGTATAACTTAAAATCGGGTATGGTTATACCACCTGCCTGATTTTTGTTATGCAAAATTGTTTTGGCTATTCGAGGTTTTTTGTGTTTCCAGATGAATTTTAGTATTGTTTTTTCTATTTCTGTGAAGAATGCTATTGGGATTTTAATGGGGATCGCATTAAATGTATAGATTGCTTTTGGTAAGATTGACATTTTCACTATATTGATTCTTCCAATCCAGGAGCATGGAATGTCTTTCCATTTCCTTGTGTCTTCTGCAATTTGTCGCTCGAGTTTTTTATAGTTCTCATTGTAGAGATCCTTCACTTCCTTGGTTAAGTTTATTCCAAGGTATTTTATTTTTTTTTTGAGGCAATTGTGAATGGGAGAGATTCCCTGATTTCATTCTCTGCATGTTTGTTGTTAGTGTATAGAAAAGCTACTGATTTCTGTGTGTTTATTTTGTATCCTGCTACATTGCTAAAAGTGTTTATCAGCTCTAATAATTTGCTGGTAGAGTCCTTAGGATCTGTTATGTATAGAATCATATCATCTGCTAATAATGATAATTTGACCTCTTCCTTTCCGATTTGTATCCCCTTTATGAGTGCCTCTTGCCTTATTGCTATGGCTAAGACTTCCAATACTATATTAAATAATAGTGGAGAAAGTGGACACCCATGTCTTGTTCCTGAATTTAGAGGAAAAGCTTCAAGTTTTTCCCCATTAAGTATTATGTTGGCTGTAGGTTTGTCATAAATAGCTTTTATTATGTTGAGATATGAACCTTCTATTCCAAGTTTCTGTAGTACTTTCACCATGAAGGGGTGTTGGATTTTGTCAAATGCCTTTTCTGCATCTATTGAGATGACCATGTGATTTTTGTCCTTCAGACCATTTATATGGTGTATTACATTTATGGATTTGCGTATGTTGAACCATCCCTGCATCTCTGGGATAAAGCCTACTTGGTCAGGGTGAATAATCTTTCTGATATATTCTTGTATTCTGTTTGCCAGTATTTTGTTGAGAATTTTTGCATCTATGTTCATGAGGGAGATTGGTCTATAGTTTTCTTTTTTAATCTGTCTTTGTCCGGTTTGGGTATCAGGGTGATGCTGGCTTCATAGAAGGATTTTGGTAGAATTCCTTCCTCTTCTATTTTATGGAAAAGTTTGAGAAGCATTGGTGTTAGATCTTCCAGGAATGTCTGGTAAAATTCAGTAGTGAATCCATCTGGGCCTGGGCTTTTTTAATTGGGAGACTTTTTATGACTGCTTGGATCTCTGTGGTTGTTATAGGTCTATTTAAGTGGTTTATCTCATCTTGATTTAATTTTGGTAGGTCATATAAATCAAGGAAATCATCCATTTCTTTCAGGTTTTCAAACTTAGAGGCATATATATTCTTAAAGTATGTCCGTATGATTTTCTGAATTTCTTTGGTATCTGTTGTGATGTTGCCTTTTTCATCTCTAATTTTATCAATTTTTGTCTCTTCTCTCTTTCTTTTGGTCAGATTTGCTAAGGGTTTGTCAATCTTGTTAATCCTTTCAAAGAACCAACTCTTTGTTTCATTGATTTTTTTGATTGTTTTTTTGGTTTCCATTTCATTAATTTCTGCCCTAATCTTTATTATTTCTTCCCGTCTACTGATTTTTGGTTTGCCTTGTTCTTCTCTTTCCAAGGCCTTAAGGTGAAGCATTAAATTGTTTAGTTGTGAACTCTCTAGTTTCTTAATATAGGCACTTAGAGCTATAAATTTCCCTCGTAGGACTGCCTTCATTGTGTCCCACAGGTTTTGGTATGTTGTATTCTCATCATCATTTGATTCTATGAATTTCTTGATTTCCTTCTTAATTTCTTCAATGACCCATGCGTCATTCAATAATGTACTGTTTAGTCTCCATGAATTTCTGTATGCTCTGTAGTTTTTCTTGTTGTTGATTTGCAGTTTAATCCCATTGTGGTCAGATAGCATACAAGGGATTATTTCAATTTTCCTGTATTTGTTGAGATTTGATTTGTGTCCTATCATATGGTCTATTTTAGAGAATGACCCATGTGCCGCTGAGAAGAATGTATATTCTGCAGTATTTGGATGGAATATTCTGTATATATCTGTTAGGTCCATTTGTTCCATGATATCATTTAATGCAGTTGTTTCTCTGTTTATTTTTTGTTGGGTAGACCTGTCAAGTGATGAGAGCGGGTATTGAAGTCACCCACTACTATTGTGTTAGGTGTTATTTCTGACCTTAAGTCCGATAGTGTTTGTTTGATGTAATTGGGGCCCCCGTGTTGGGAGCATAAATGTTTAGGATTGTGATATCCTCCTGTTGGAGTGTTCCTTTAATCAGTATAAAGTGACCTGCTTTATCTCTCCTCACTAATGTTGGTTTGAAGTCTATCCTGTCAGAAATTAGAATGGCAACCCCTGCTTGTTTTCTGGTTCCATTTGCTTGATATATCTTTTTCCAGCCTTTCACCCTAAGAATGTTTCTATCTTTTATTCGGATGTGAGTTTCCTGAAGGCAACAGATGGTAGGATCCTGCTTTTTAATCCAGTCTGCAAGTCTATGTCTTTTGATTGGGGCATTGAGGCCATTGATATTAAGAGTTATTATTGAAAGATATGTATTTGATCTGTCCATTTTTCTTGTTTTGTAGTTCTTCCTGGTGTTCTTTTTACTCACTTGTTCTAACTGTTGAATATGATTTCTTTTTTCCTATTTCCTGCTGTGTGTGTTTTGCTTTTTCTTCAGCATGAATGATTCCTGCAAGTATTTTCTGTAGAGCTGGCTTAGTTGTCATAAATTCCTTTAGCCTGTCTTTGTTGTGGAATGTCCTTATTTCTCCATCAATTTGGATAGAAAGCTTTGCAGGATAAAGTAATCTTGGTTGACAGTTTTTATCTTTCAGAACTTGGAATACATCACTCCAGGCCCTCCTGGCTTTTAGGGTTTGTGTTGAGTAATCTGCTGTGACCCTGATGGGTTTCCCCTTAAATGTCATTTGCTTTTTCTCTCTAACTGCTTTCAGTATACTTTCTTTGGTTTGTGTATTTAGTAGTTTAATTATAACATGGCGAGAAGAGGATCTTTCTAGGTTTTGTCTGTTTGGTGTTCTAAATGCTTCTTGTATCTGCATTGGCATTTCTTTCCCAATTTGGGGAAAATTTTCTTCTATGATTTTATGGAAAACACCTACTAAGCCTCTGGATTGAAATTCTTCCCCTTCTGCTGTACCTTGAATTCTTATGTTTGATCTTTTCATAGTGTCCCTCATGTCTTGGAGTTCCCATTCATACCTTTCTATTAGCTTGTCTTTCTCTTTGTTGGACTGTGATAGATCTGCCACCTCGTCTTCTAGCTTGGATATTCTGTCCTCTCCTTCATCCATTCTACTAGTGAGACTTTCCACAGAGTTTTTTATTTCACCGACTGTGTTCTTCAATGTTAAGATTTCAGCCTGGTTTTTCTTCAGTAGTTCTATTTCCTTGTTCATGTCCTCTAATGACCTTTTTGTTTCATTAAACTGTTTCTCTGTAATCTCCTTCAACAGTTTGTTTTCTTCTCTAATTCCTTTGTTTTCTTCTCGGATTGCTTTCATTTCTTCTTTCATTTCTTTGAGCATAGATATCATCATTCCCTTGAAATCTTTGTCAGGAATTTCATCTAAAACAGTCTCATTGTTGGACCTATCTGATGGATTTGCAATTTTTGGTGGAATCGCATTGTCTTGATTCTTTGTGTTTCTTGTATTATAATGTAGTGACTTTTGCATCCTGGATTGCTTTGATGCTTAGGTTTCCTATTTATCTTCAGTGTTCTTAGGTGTTGTGATCCACCTTTATATTATTTTAGGATATGGGTTTAAGGTGTCAAGTGTAGCACTTGTACTTAAGTAGAAGTACTCCTAGCTGTTGAGTTTGCTTGTTAAGCAATTATTGTAGTGGACTGGTGGAACAATTTCGATGCAAGTTCTAAACTTCAACAGAGCAAAATACACATTCAATTGACATGAACACAGAGTATACAAGTGTGAGAATTGAGACAACCAGTCCTATAGGGTTAAAATCCCTAAGGGCATGTGATGGTCCACTCCCTTAGTCCTGTCAGCTTGGGAATCAGACCCTGTCCTCAATAATAACTGAAGCAAAAGATAAAGGCCCTTTAAATCTATAAGTAGTACAGATAGCAATATTCAACCCCTCACATTCAGCTTATTTGAAAATGGTAAAGCCACCCACAAATATGTAATACATACCCTGCCTTGACCTGGAAAGAGTGGTTAGCACTTCCAATGCAGGCCTTTGTTATCTTTTGGTGTGGCTTTTAAACTCACCAATGCTGGGTGCCCACCTCGTTACCTGGGCTGTGGAGCTTGGGTCAGGTCAGCTGGGGCCGGTGTTGACGATGTGGTTCAAATTTGCCACTGGTTGTTGTTCGATTCTTCCAATTCCCTGGGGAGCTGATGAATGGGGATGGGCGAATTCAGGAAGCCTGCAGCAACTCACGGTGTGTGTCTCTTTCAGTAGCTCCGCAGATTTTTCTTTGATTTCTGGGCTCTGGTTGGAAGCTTTGGATCGAGAGTTGGAGTCTTGGTGCCGATCCGTTGGGGAACCGGCTGAGTGAAGTGAAGTTGCTGGGGTGCTCTTGGGGTGGAGCGAAGCCGCTGGGAGCCCACGGATGGGGAGCCCACGGATGGGGAGCCCGCGGATGGGGAGCCCGCGGCTGGGGAGTCCACGGCTGGGGAGTCCGCGGCCGCGGCAGCGTTGGGGAGCGAGCTGCCGGGGGCCGCACTCTCCACAGTGGGTTTCTGGCTGTCTTTTGCTTTTCCGCTATTTCCCGGAGAAAATATTCTGCTCTCTTCCTCAGATGAGTGTAGTTTTTCTTGATTCTCTGCCTGATCCGGTTTGGCGTGGCTCCTATGCCGCCATCTTACCCGGAACTCTCCCTGTTTACCTTCTTGATCATATTGTTGGCTAAATCATTATGAAAAGCAGCAGGAGAGAGACCATGAGATCTGTCATTTGAAGACCGAGATATACTGCACACATGTCAGCTTGCTGAAAAGGGCCTTCAGTTTATTAACCACCTCCAAACTGAAATACCTCATGGCTACGGGCCACACTCTTTGCGTTAGGCTCTGCTCTGTGCGATGATGTGTTTTACTCGTGCAGTCCTTTAATAGGCGTTCAGAAGTTACTATCCTTGTTCATTCGTAGGTGAGGAAACAGAGGCACAGAACTTACCCAAGTCTGTAGTTGGCAAATAACAGACTGAATTGCAAAGCTGGACTGTGAGCCCCTTCTTTTTTGCATAACACCCTTATTGAAAGCTAATGTGCATCCCACAAACTCCCTTCATTAACAGAGTACAGTTTGGCAGTTTTAGTGCCTTTAGGCTTTGTGCCACCATCATGAATCAGTTTCAGAACATTTTCTTCATCCCAAAGCGGGACCTCCGACCTGTCATCAGTGCTTGCCTGCAATCCCAGCAGCCACTAACCTACCCCATGTCTCTGTAGACATGCCTGTGATGGACACTTCCTGCAAATCACACACCTTTCATGTCTGACTTCATGGCTCATCCACGCTATAGCATATGCCAGTACTTTACTCCTTCCTACGGATAGATGGCATTCCCTGTGTGGATTTAAAGTACTTGTACATTTGCATGGCTTCCAATTTTTTCCAACAATAGATAATTCCACTCTGAGCAACTTTATTTGCATCTGGAGGGGGCAGGAGTTTCTTGCTCCTGCAAATAAATTGCAGGTGCTTGACTTGAGCCACTATTTTTTTTTTTTTTGAGGTAGGGTCTCGCTCTAGCCCAAGCTGACCTGGAAATTCACTGTGTAGACTCAGGCTGACCTCAAACTCACAACTATTCTCCTACCTCTGCCTCCCGAGTGCTGTTATTAAAGGTGTGCACCACCACGCCCTGCTTGAGCCACTTTCTGATTTTCCCTTCACACGGGGCTAAGGAACAGAACCCAGCCGGCAGGCTTTGCAAGTAGGTGCTTTTAACTACTGAGCCATTTCCGCAGCCCGTGAAGGGTTTCTTTAATTCTCTTGGGGTATACGTAGACTTAGAAGTGCTTGGTTATATGATAACTTTATACTTAACTTGTTGATGAACCGCCGAATGGTTCTCTATAACAGCTGCACCATCCTCCACGCCTACCAACAGCACATGAGCGAGATTTCCAGCGTGTCCACCTCCTTGCCAACAGGTATCTTTCTCCAGGCTTGGTTTTGTTTTTTTTTAGTTTTTTGAGGTAGGGTCTCACTCTGGCCTAGGCTGACCTGGAATTCACTATGTAGTCTCAGGGTGGCCTTGAACTCACGGCGATCCTCCCACCTCTGCCTCCCGAGTGCTGGGATTAAAGGCGTGCGCCACCACGCCTGGCCCCTAGTGGGTGTGATGTGGTGTCTCGCTGTGGGCTGGATTTACTGTTCTCTAGTGACTAAGGATGTTGGATGACTTTTCATTCTTTCGTTGACCATTTGTTTATTTTCTTTGGCAAAATGACTGTTCAAATCCTTTTCCCATTGTGATTGGGTCACTTGTCCATATTGGGTGCGTTATAGCTATTATTTATATTTTCTGGATGTAAGTAAAAATGCCTCACATCTCTAGGCTGTCTTTTCCGCTTTCTTGATGGCGTCTCTTAAAGCAGGAAAAATTAGAGCCTTTATTGAAACCATTTCGTTTTCGCTTGCTGCTTGTGTTTCTGTAACATGTATGAAAAAGCATTGTCTCGCCCAAGGTCATAAGGATTTGTTCCTCTGTTTTCTTCTGATTTTCCCAGGTGTACATCTTCCATCTCTGTCCACGACTCAGTTTGAATTAACTTTTATATATTGTAGGAAGCTAAAATAGAAGGAGAGCAGAAACTAGGAGGGAAAATAGGTGACACTGAAGTCATTTTCTTTTCTTTTCTTTTTTTTGAAGTCATTTTCTTGATGATCCCTGTGTGGGATGTCACATTTCTCGGGTTTTAAAGATTCTTTCTGTCTTCAGTCTTCAACAGTTCCATTACAGTGTGCCTTGGTGCACATCTACCTAAACTTATACTACTTGAACTTTTTGAAGTTTTTGCTGATCCGGAAATCACTCAGTAGTCTCAGGATGGCCTTGAACTCATGGCAATTCTCCTACCTCTGCCTCCAGAGTGCTGGGATTAAAGGCGTGAGCCACCACGCCCGGCTGAACTTCTTCAACGTATATAACCCATGGATAAAGAGCTTGCTGAGCAAGAGTAAGTACTTGAGAATGGACAAACAGAAATTTACATGAAATCAACAGAATGGGGAAAGAAACAGGAATCAACTGTAAATAAAATTTTTCTTAGTCATAATCTGATTAATCAGAAGTTCTGCCAAAGAGAAAGGCATCCTGTTACACTAGTCAAAGGTTTTTAGAAAAATTAGAAGCTTCTTATGGGCCTTTAAGCCTAATTTATTTGGTGATTATTAATAAGCCATCTTTAAAACTTTATAAAAGTAAGAGCTGTTGGTTGCATTTTTTAAAATCCATTCTAATAATTATGGAGAACCTTGGTCAGAATTTATTACAGAACATTTTTATACATCCGGCTTATACAAGCACATACCTGCAAAGTCCAAACTTCGTTTGCAGTCAGGATGGCAGGGCGGGCTTGCTATTCTGGAGCAATGATAAAGAGAATGGGGTCTTGTTTTCAAAAGAAACCCGGGGAAGGATGGGGAGAGGCCTTCTTCTCACTGGCAGTACAAGTTAAGGTTCATAGAGATGGGCAGTACTTTCTCGAGCATTTTTGAGTTTTGTTTTTTTGTCGGGTTGTTTTGTTATGACTCGTCTATTTGTGCCTCATGTTGATAAACTTAGTTCCGTCCTGTCATGTCCATTTCAGAGCACTACATTAAAACACAGAGACAATGTAGAAAACAGAAAACCTGTGTGACCATCCCTCAATTTTCCAAAACTTGCTCTTTCTAAAGCAGCTGTAATTTCCTTTATTTTTATTTATTTATTTGAGAGAGAAAAGAGGCAGAGAGAGGGGAGTGAGAGAGAGAGAGAGAGAATGAGCACACCAGGGCATCCAGCCATTGCAAACAAACTCCAGAGACATGTGCCCCCTTGTGCATCTGGCTTTCATGTGTCCTGGGGAATCAAACCTGGGTCCTTTGGCTTTGCAAGCAAGTATCTTAACTGCTAAGTCATTTCTCTAGATCCAGCTGTAATTTTCTAAATATTTTATTTATTTATTTATTTATTTATTTATTTATTTATTTATTTATTTGCAGGGAGAGAGAAAGAATGAGAGAAAGAGGGAATGGGTGTGCCAGAGCCTCAAATGCAAATGAACTCCAGATGCATGTGCCACTTGTGCATCTGGCTTTATGTGGGTACTGGGGATTTGAACCAGGGTTGTCAGGCTTTGCAAGTAAGTGCATTAACCATGGAGCCATCTCTCCAGCTCAGCAGCGGTAATGTTTGTTTGTTTTCTTTTCCTTTTTTCATTTTTGAGAGAGAAAGAGGCTGCGGGGGGGCGGGAAGAATGGGCACACCAGGGCCTTTCAAGTACTGTGAGTGAACTCCAGATGCATGAGCCCCCTTGTGGTGCACATGCAATATTGCATGCTTGCATCACTCTGTGTTTAGCTATGTGGGACTCAGAGATTCGAACATGAGTTCTTAGGCTTTGCAGGCAAGCACTTTAACCACTGCCTGTTTTCTTTGTAATGAAGGCTCAGATCACCTGACCCAGAAAGTTTCATAGTGGAATGAGAGCAGTCTCAGGGCTAAGGAAGGGCCCATTCACATATGTAAATGGACATATGCTAAATACTACTTTTCTGTACAGCAGTGGAATTTGGGCTGATGTTCAGTCAGCATGTCTTGGCAAGACGGTACTGGCCTTCAGAGCCAGTGTCCTGCCTGGTTGGTGGCCACATCCAATGGGTAATTCATGCCTGTGGCTGGGCAGTTGTTGATGATTTGGACAAACACACTTACAATTTCATGTTGGGTAGTATGTTGCACCCCCAAGCTCTGCCCCTGTGCACCTGTCTGTGCATGTCTCTTCAACACACTCTTCAACAAGGACTGTTAAGTGTTGACTTCTCAGGGAGCGTAGTAGAAGCCTTGCCTTCACAGCGTAAGCTAAAAGAGACACTTGCATCGCTTCTCTCTCGGATGATGGCATATTGGTTTCTGTAATAGCATCCTTGCCAGCATCCTCCATTTGCCTCCTGGTTTCAGGACTCCGGCTAGCATGGAAGGTATTTGTAGCTCCATCCTCCATGAACAAACCCCAGCTGCCACTGAGAGACTCCTTTCTGCCGTCTTGCTTCATTGTATTTCCTAACTGACAAGGGATTTTTTCTCCATGAATTCCAGCTTTCATTTCTGCTTTGAAATGTCTTGTTGGATAATTCCGAGTCCACCAAAAATCAATCCCACATGGCTCTCTTAACTCCCACCAATTCCTACTGTCATGAAAATATTAATGCCTAGGTATGCTGTCATTTTTGTCATGAATATCATTGGAACATGAGCAAACCAAGGGGCCTGGGCCAGCTCCATCTCCTCCTAAAATGTACAAATAATTTGAAAGAGTGCATATTTGCCAGTCCCTACCATTTTTGCAATGAAAGAATTCAAATGCTTTATACCTAAAGGTGGTCCAAGGTTTCATTTCCAGAACTTTCTCTTCAGCTAATTTGTGCTCTCCCTAGAGCCCTTAGAAACTACACAAACAAAATTACAAACCTGTATTTCTTTCTCCCTTCTAAGGACTCTTTCTCTGAAGCCTTTCTGTACAGATTGTAAAGGAACTGACCCTGTGGGGTGTTTAAGCAGTTAGCCAAGTGAAAGGTAGAAAAGGACTCCTTGCTTAAATTAATCACTTTGTTTTCTTTGTACAGGATGCCAGGAAGCCTGTCTTGATTCAGTTGCATTCTCTGTGCAGCTGACCCTCATCCCATGGATGCTGGGCCTGGGAATGGGGTCATTACATTGTTAGAACCAGAGCAAACCCTGTACTATAAAAATATTCATCTTAATACTGTGGGAGAAAAAAATACATTGTATTATTTAAAATACGTGTTTGTTATTTTAAGAATTCAGGGTTGGATACCAAGGCTTGGGGAATTTTGTAGAAGGGGGTGGAAAGAATGTAAGCACCATAGGGTAGAAAGGAAATATCCAGAGACATTGCCCCCACCCCATAATGACTGACTGCTGCTCTCAGAACTCATGACCCACAACTCCATGGTGAACACCAGCAATGTCACTAAGGAGGGTCCTCAGTGGAGTGCAGGCAGGGAGGAGGGGAATGATGTACCAATACATGATACATACAGAGTTCCTACTTAATAAAAACAAAAGAATTCAGGGCTGGAGAGATGGCTTGATGGTAAAAGGCACTTGCTGGCAAAGCTTGTCTGCCCAGGTTCAATTTCCCAGTACCTACGTAAAGCCAGATACACAAAGTGGCACATGCATCTGGAGTTCACATGCTCTGACACACCCACATACATTCTCCTTCTCTCTCTTTCACACACACACACTCAAATTAATTTTTTTAATTTTTATTTATTTGAGAGAGAGAGAGAGAATGGGTGCACCAGGGCCTCCAGCCACTGCAAATGAACTCCAGACTCATGCACCACCTTGTGCATCTGGCTTACGGGGGTACTGGGGAATTGAACCAGGGTCCTTTAGCTTTGCAGGCAAATGCCTTAACCCAAATTGTTTTTTTTAAATAATCCAAACATGCAAAAAGTAAGAGTCATCCACTTTCTAACCACTTAGAACATTTCTAACACTTTATTAAACATTCTTTTAGGTCTTTGCATATTGCATGCATTTTTATTGCTATAAAGCTCCAACCAATTTAGCAGATTAAAGAAACAGAAACTTATTTTCAAGCTGTTTCTCTAGATTAGGAGTTTGGCTGGGACATGTGCTTGGGGTTTCAAACGGTACACTCGATCGTCTGATGCTCACAGTTCCCTTCAAGCTCCTGTGGGTCTTGGCAGCTGTAGAGATGATGGGGGAATTTATTTGACACTTCCCTTCCCTGACTTGTTCTGTTTTTAAAAAGAAATTGAGAATTTTAATAAGAACATACTGTAATGGGACCATATTCTCCTCCCATTACCCTTTCTTGTCCCCCTCCCCACCACTATTCCACTGAACACCCTCCTCTTTCCATATAGTCCTCATCTGTTTTGAAATCTAATTCTTTCCCCTCACCTTCATCCTCTATGTCAAAATGTTGACGAGCTCAATATTGTGGAGGTCTTAAGGAGGCAGCAACCTCCACCGCGAGCTCATGAGCATACAGTCACTTCGTGTCCAGGGATGGGGGGTAGTGTCCCAGAGCCCTCCTCTCCACCCTCTGCCTCTTTCATTCTTTTCCTCTTTCTGCCCCCTCTGCCATGATATTCTCGAGCTGTAAAGGGTGTGATAAAGATGTGTCATTTAGCACTGAGCTCTTAACAGCCTCTTATGTTCAGTCCCTTGATAAATCTCTAGTCTCCTTAGAGAAGTTCTTCAAGTTCCCTGACCCATGGTGAGAGATGCACGCATGTTCTTTCTGCCACCTCCCCCCACCCCCGCAATGTTCGCTGAGCCCCCAGGTGTGATGAGATGTCTCAGCCATGCTGAGCACACAGCTGTCACTATGTCTCATCACCTTGTCACGACCTGGGTCTCCCCAGTTGTCCCCACCATCTACAGAGGCTTGATTCTCTATCCAAAAGTAGAACATCCATGATCCATGGCTATAGACATAAACATTTAGAGGGCAATTTGCTGGGTAACATATCCATTTAGCCAAGATGCAGTGGTAGCTTCACCCAGGGCCCCCTAGGGCCTTCCAAAAGCCACAGGCTTTTGAAGCAGTTTTCAGTGCCAGGTATGAATTCCCTGCCATGGAGCAGGTCTCGGATCCAATCAGAAAGCAGTTGGCTACCCCCAAAACTGACTTGCCACTATCACAACAATGGATATACCTTGCCAGGCTGGTCACTTGTGTTGCTCGTGGGAGCCACTGCTGGTTAGAGCTATGGATGCCTTTGTTCTCGAGCAGCAGGCATGGCAATTTCTAGTATGATGTCAGTAGATGGCTAAGTTTCAGCCTGATTTCTCAGTGTCTTACAATCAAAGCATGTGGAGTCTTCCACAATAGTAGACCCAGATTTCAGAGTATGTGAACCTGCCCTCATAATCTCCTTCTAAGCAACTCAAAGCCAACAAATTATTAATTTTAATGACAAAATTCTCTGTGGCCCAGAAGGTAATAATCATGAGAGTAATAACCCATCCTTTTCAGGGATTTTGCTTGTACTCAGGGGAAGGGGGGAATTACATAGGTTGAGAGTAAAGACGTCACTAAAAATTCTACCTCCCGCACATATACATAGACAGAAGCACAGTGCACATGGGGTTGTGCAGTGTCATTTTGAAAACTGTATATGTGACAGACATGATCCCTGCCTACTTTTTTTTAAAATTTTTTTTATTATTTTATTTATTTTTGGAGAGAGACACAGAGAGAGATAGATAGAGAGGGAGAGGAATACAGATAGAGATGGGTTCGCCAGCAGTCTCTCAGCTGCTGTGAATGAAATCCAGATGTGTGCGCCCCCTTGTGGGCAGGTGTGGCATTGCACCCTTGCGTCACTTTGCATCTGGCTAAACGTGGGACCTGGAGATTGGAATCAGCGTTCTTAGGCTTAGCAGGCAGGCACCTTAACCGCTAAGCCATCTCTCCAGCCCCCTGCCTACTTTTGGTTTAAGAATACTTGATGTTTATTGGACAGTGAGGTTGTTCTACTTCCATGTTCTCCCGCTTACAAACCATGCCGGGATGAACATTCCTAGATACTGGCCTTTGCATCTTCACCATGGATTCCTGTGTGTAAATTCAAACAACTGGGTTTACTAAATAAAAGTAACTCAGGGACATTTCAGCAGAGCATGGTCCCCCAGGACAGCATGCTGCTATTTTTCTAGTAAAGACTGTTGTGTGGATTTTCCTAGGGAGCTGTGAAAAATAAATATGTATTCACCCCAGATACAACACCAAGGACAAACCAAAGAAATGATCCCACCTTTGGGGCTTGGCGAACTCCTGAGTTTGTTGGGATTACTTATAGGAATACGGATAACACCACGTTGGTTGCATCATCAAAAAGTCCACCCCAGGGGGCCTGGAGAGATTGCATAGTGGTTAAGCGCTTGCCTGTGAAGCCTGAGGACCCCAGTTCAAGGCTTGATTCCCCAGTACCCATGTAAGCCAGATGCACATGGTGGCACATGCATCTGGAGTTTGTTTGCAGTGGCTGGAAGCCCTGGTGTGCTCTCTCTCTTTCTCTCTTTCTCTTTCTCTCCCTTTCTCTGTCTCTAATAAGTAAACAATTTTAAAAACTTAAAAAAAAAAAAAAGTCCACCTCAGAATAGGTGATGTGTCAGAAAAGCCAAATCCTTAGAGCTCTCTGCCCAACTTCCAGGAAGTTCCACCAAAGGGAGTGTCCTCACCCCACACTGGCTTATTGCTTGTATAGTATTTTTCCTTAGTTTCCTGAGTCTGAATGAGCCTCCCCTTCAGGTGGGAATGTTTCAGTCTGTAGGAAACAGCCACACCGCAAAGCCCTTGCCTTTGGTGAAAATTCCCTGTCCTTTGTACCAATACTGCTGATAATCTTGAAATGAGTCCTGAAGTTTATCAGCCACCACTGCACAAAGCACACAGGAGTCACTTAAAGTAGAGATGTGGCCTTTACTCACTCATTATGTCGCCCTAGAAAAAGGTTTCAGTTGGATTAAACAATTCTCAATAAAATGCAACTATTATTTTCATTTATTTTATTTATTATTATTTTATTTATTTGAAAGCAGAGAGAGAGAGAGAGAATATGAATTGGCATTCCAAGGCCTCTTGCCACTGCAAACGAATGCCAGACGCATGGACTACTTTGTGCATCTGGCTTTACTTGACTGCAGAATGGAATTGGGGCTGGCAGGTTTTGCAAGCTAGCTCCTTTTGGAGCCATCTGTCCAACCCTCCACTTTTATTTTAATTTCTACACCCCTTTTTTAGAAAAAGGCAATAAGCAAACTATACCATTTGGGAAGCTTTAAACTACTTTAGCCTTAGAGAGACATTGTACATCCTGACTCTATATCAGGAACTCAATTTTCAAATGAAAGCTCTGAGAAGATGCAAAACCATGTGTGTGTGTGTGTGTGTGTGTGTGTGTGTGTGTGTAATCATTGTACAAAATAATGAGTTTCATTATGACATTCCTATACAGGATATAATGTATTTTTATCATATTCACCCCCTCTATTACTCTTTCTTATCCTCCTTTCTCATCCCCACTTCCCCCTAATAAATCTCCTTCTGATTTTTATGTCATTTTCCTTCTACATTCCAAATATGAGGGGAAAAAAAAAGACAGTCCTTGCTTCTGAGTCTGGCTTATTTCACTTGACATGATGATCTCCATTTCTGTCCATTTTCTTATGAATAACGTGATTTTGTTCTTTTTGTGGCCATATAAACCTACATTGCAGGGAAGGGATGGGGTTCACTCACCTAGCATGTGTAAGACCGTGGGTTTGATCCCCAGCACTGTGAGCAAAAAGAAAACAACAAAACCCATGATGCATATACACCACAATTCATCCGTTGATGAGGATGTGGGTGATTCAATAAGTTGACTATTTTGTGAGTGATGCTTAAATAAACATAGAGCCATGAATCTTTAAAAACCAAACAAGCATATACAGATTTAGCAATATCTGCCTTGCTAGATGCCCTCACATTTCTTCCAACCAATATAGTGGTTCCCCCCATCTGAAGTTTTGCTTTCCATAGTTTTAGTTACTTGTGGTCAACCATGGTCCAAAATATTAAATATTAAATTCCAGAAATAATTCATGAATTTTGAATTGCATTCCCTCCTAAGTATTATGATGAAATCTCACACCCTCTTGCTCTGTTCCACCCAGGACAAGAATGACCACATTCACACAAATTTTATTGGAAGTGTGTTATTACAGTTGCTCTAGTTAAATACAAACAAAACAAACAAACAAACAAAAATGAATACATGTGACATAAAAGCAAAATGCGAAAATGGGAGCCTGCTTTGGGAGAGGGGAGGAAATGGGAACATTGGGGAAAAGCAACAACAACAACAACAAAAAGTGTTGTGAAAAGACATAATGAGACCCATTCCTTTGTATGCTAACTACAAAGAAAGTGGATCCCTCTACATGCACGACAGCACGAATCCGGAAGCTCTGGGACCAGCTACTTTGGCTTCCCAGCAGCCAAACCAGAGAGACCCTGTCACAGATAAGATGGAAGGAGAGAGAAACACCCAAAGTTGTCCTCCAACTTCCATATGTGCATTGTGGCACACATGCCTATATACACACAAATAATAATAATAGAAACAGAAAGACATGGATCTAGATGAAGAAGAAGGTTTTCAAGTAGCAACATTTCAGGAACCCATGGCCATTTCCTAAGGAGAAGAGGTAGTAAGTGGAATTAGGTACAGCCTGGAGAAGGAGCGCAGATTAAGGGTGGAGGATCATGGCTATAGTTGGGGATAACACATTGTATATTTCAAAGTTGCTATGAGTAAATTTCAGAGATTCTCACCATAAAAAATGATTGAGGTGATAGATATGTTCATTACTTTGATGTCATCTTTCTACCATATATACATATATCAAAATATCACATTGAATTCCACAAGAATATGTTAAATTTTACTATCTCTTTATTATCACTTTTTTCCCATTTAAATTTTAAAGAAAGAAATAGTATCTGAAGTTACAACAAAGGGAAATGACAGTGTGGAAACAGGTCCTCAGAAATCTGTGTGGATTACGTCCAAAAATGCAGTGTATTTGATAAGTTTTCCCCTTTTCACTCGATATCTCTATAAGCCATGTAAGTGTTGAACACAGCAATAAAAATTTTAAGTGACTATAAATAATAGCTCAGGGAATTTGGTATATATAAGAATATACCCAAAAGGAAATTTCCCTGTCCATCCTGAGTAAAGAGAACTGGGTGGCAAACAAATGTCCCCAGGCTGTGTTCATGGCTTCCTACACTCCTTCCCTGCACTCCTGGCTGGCTGGAGTCTGAGCCACTGGCTTGCTGTCCACTGCCCAGCCGCCCCTCCACTCCACACCGCATCCCCCAGACCAGTGAGCTCTTAGCCACATTAGGAAACTCTCCTGCCCTCCCCATACCGCTAACATCTTAGTTGTAAATGAAACTGGAAGCTAGGCCAGCTGTGGAACTAATTAGGTGTCACGGTGAGAGGAAAGAAATTCTCCCCAGCTCCTGGTCATTTGAAAAGAAATATTCTCTTCAAAGAAAAGGCTTTGCCTGAGAAAGGAAATGCAAGGCATATTTATCTCATCCCCGGCTAACCTTGCCAAGGAGATGTGAATTTAAATAAGGATGCTTTGGGTCCCATTCATCTAGAATGCTAGGATCTCAGAAACCCCCACGTGGTGGAGGAAGCAGGGAGCTATCCACTCACGAGTGGGAATGTCATTTTGCTGCTATCCCCAGACATCTCTGTTTGCAGGCCAGCCTTCGCTTTGCTGGATCGACACAAGCCGAATCATCCTTACACACACAATGACCTTCCTGAGACAGAGGTGGGAACCCACCTCCCGTTCCTGCTCAAAGACCTCTGCACCTTGAGCCTGACCACAACTCCCCACCCTGCACACCCGGCCTGGCTTCCCACACCTGCCCTGCTGAGGCTTTTGCTTCAACCTCTTGACCTGGGATATTTGAGCCCCTTTCATTCCCAGTTCCTACCCACTGGCCTTTCCTCCACCAGCGTGACTGTCTCGCGTAACATCAAGTATTCAAAACAGTCTTCCTCCCACTGTGTTATGATGTGATCGCCTGCACCATTTTTCTCTCTCCCCTTCACGCCTTAGGTCTCTTCTCAAAGAACCTACACAGCACTCCCTCCCTCCCCGGTGAGTTTTTACCTCACTCTTCTCACTGCCCATGAAGACTCCAGCCACTTCCTGCTCGTCACACCTGTGGTGTCACATGCGTGGACAAGAGTCCCTCTTAGGTCTCAGCTCCTGCACTTCCCACGAGCTTGCATGATCATTGTGTTCAAAATTGAACTAGTCCCCCACCATCCTCATGCAAATTTTGGTTCCTCTTTCCCTCCATCTTGGTTACAAAACCACCATACTTCCTGGAAATAGGAAAGTCTTCCTCAGCTCATGAAGGGCCGTCGGTGGCTCAGTTCCTTCCGCTGTCCCTCAATGGACAGTACCGCTCCACGGTGCCGATGGTTCTGTAAGGATGTCTCTGGGCCTCTGTGGACCGGTGCACTGTCTCAGCGTGGGAGGAGAGCTAGGAGAGGGCTCAGCCCCAGTTCCAGGCTGGACTTTTCACCCTTTTCCACAAACACATATTTGTGATGTTAACTCTTTTTGTTAAGTGATTTCCATGGCTGCTTCTTATCTCAGAATAACACATTAATCTTAATTTGATATAAAAGTATCACACAATCTTATCCTTACCTGAAGGATTACTCAGTATTTAAGAGCATAGACTTTAGCCTAAGATCATGTTCGTGTGTGTGTACACATGTGTAGACGTGTGTTGTGCATGTGTGTAGAGGCCAGAGGTCAATATCAGGTGTCTTATTAGATCACCCTCAACTTAACTTTAAGAAACATGTTTTCTGGGCCGGAGAGATGGCTTAGCGGTTAAGGCGCCTACCTCCTAAGCCTTAAGCACGCGGTTCCAATCTCCAGCGGTTCCAATCTCCAGGTCCCACATTTAGCCAGATGCAAAGTGACACAAGGGCGCAATGCTGCACTTGACCACAAGGGGGCTCATGCATTTGGATTTCGTTCACAGCAGCTCTGTCTCTCTCTGTGTCTCTCCCCCAAAAAGAAACATGTTTTCTCACTGAACTTGGAGCTCCCCTATTGGACTAGACACTCTAACCCACAAGTCCCAGGGACCCTCTTGTGTCTGCAGCTCCAGTGCTGGGATCAGGCACATGGTTTTATGTCTGCATGTTCTCAGAGTGCTGGAGATCCAAATGCAGGACCTCATGTTTGCACAGCGGGTGCTCTACCCACTGAGCTATCTCTCCAGTCCTCACACCAAGTAGTTCTTAACCTCTCAATGCTTCACCCTCCTCCCTTGTATACTGGGGTAAGGGCGGGAAAATTATAATGGCACTCACAGGGTCTGGGGACCCTCAGATGAGCTCATATGCATACAGATGTTAGAACCTTCTGCCACGTTAGAATGTTTGGTGTATTTGTCTGCTACATGAGAAGCCAGCCCACCCTTACCTTTCGTCACTTCTCCTCCCGTGCACACGAGAATGTGAATATGCTACTATACACCAAACAACAACACACATTCCTCAAACATACCACGCTGCCTCCTCAGCTTCACTCTTCCTCCCTTGTCCATCTGCTTAACTCTCCTTCACTATCAGGGCTTGGCACAGCCATCACTTCTGGGGAGCCTTCCCTAAGACCTCGAGACTGCTCCCCATTCAGACCCCATTGGACCCCCAGAGATCTCATTTAGCATGCATAACATTTTTTAATTATTTCAAACACCTGAGAGGTACCCTTCCTGAGCGCTTACCATATGCCAAGCCCTGTTCTAAATGTGTGCATATATACTGTTAATTTAACCTTGTCACAAACCCACGGCATGTTTTAATAAGAAGTGTATATGTTGTTCCTTCCAGACTCTGAGGCTCTTAATGGGTAGAGCCTCAGTTATTTATGTCCTTATCATCATTGAATTTCTAGCACCCAGGAAGGTGCCTTGAACTTTGTTCATAGACAATTAAATTAGTATCTCTTAATTGACCCAATCAGAAATGGCTGGTACTCAGGGAGAGATGGGAACATGAACAAATTATTGACATTGAGGGACATTTCAGGAGGATGGATGATCGTCGATCTGAAATTCATCAGCGCTATAAACAGAGACTGCTATAACGATCTTGCGCCATCATTAAATCGTTATTGCTATATGAACATTTTCTATAGTGCTCACAGGTTAATGTGATCTCATTTGATTCTGTACTGTCATATAATCTCAGGTCTTTCCAAGGACATAATAATACAATTCATGATGACATTTCATTCCATGCTCTTGCCTCAAGGGTCAGCTGCAAGGTTCTGGAAGTTTCGCATGCCCTTACCTCATTGAGTGCTCATCTTTGGTAAAGAGCAAAGAGACACTTACCCTGGCGACCTTTTCTTCTTGTTGAACACCAAATGCAAATTACCACAAATTATAGAGAATTATAATTAGCAGCTGATGTTATTGTTTCCATGGCAATGGTCTAAGACTATAAACACAAATACGTGTTGCTTAATTGCTAGAGAAGAATGGGCTTTTTATAAACTGACACTATGTGAAAGAAATTCAGAAAGAAATATTTTACTTTTGGATAACTTTTCTTCCCTGCCCTTTGAGCACATAGTAAGCCCTGCTTTAGAGAATGGTTATGGTCACAACTATTATAATTTTTCTGGATGACCTTGGGGCTGATCTCAGTAGAGGGAAAAGCAACAGAGGCCATTCCATGATCCCAAGGAATGAATCACAGTGGGAGTGGATAGGCCCAGATAACTCTGACATGGAGTCTGTGGGAACCGCTCCCCCACCCCCAGGCTTAGCTTGATCCATTCCTATCACCTAAAGCTAGTGGATGCATTGGATCAGGGTCAGTCTTTGGTTATGCAGAATGCTAAATGTGATGGCAAATGTCATGTGTTTGGGTTTCTGTTTTCTTAGGAACTACCACTGTTGGAACGAGGCCTGGATGACAAGGCCTGACCTGCCTGTTGGATTCGGAGGCTGGCAAGCTGTGGACAGCACCCCCCAGGAAAACAGTGACGGTAAACCCGCATGTTCCTCCAGGGAACTGGCTTCCATGCTCACCGTGGTTTCACTGCTGCGTTTGCACTTGGCATGAAGGCAACACACTCATTAGGAGCCCGTGCCAGAAATGTGCTCGCTGGGCACGTGCACAGGATTAACTACCTGCCAATCAGGTTCTCTTTCATTTCAATAGTCAGCTTTCCCCTGATTGTTTTACAGCTGTTAGAAACAGAATATGAAACTTACCGCATATAATTCGTCTACTCTGCTTTTATAAGCAGTTTTGAAGACAAGAGGGAAAATGTCTGGGTAAGCATTTTTACTAGGACATAAAATATACCCCAGGCCTCCCTGATCCAGTAATAAGATATAAGGCTGAAAAGAAAATAAAGAACCTGAAAAATCATGAGAGTTCATCTTTTAAATCATTGTTTTCCAGACTCTGAGTTCTTTTATGCTGGATGATTTCTTTCAAAACTTGAGTTTGTTTTGGTCTTCTAACTTGTCAAGTTGGCGAACCAGTGACAGCTGTGATCAAACCCCAGACTTTTATAAAACGATACCCCTAAGCTCCATCTCTCTTTCCTATGATGATATGAAACATCAGGGACTGGAGGCATCATGTACAGTCACCTCTGCTTTGTTAGGTGTTAACCTGAGATCGTGATGTTACACACACATATATGGACAGAAATACAAGGCACACACTCCTATAGGAACCACAGTGTAAGCTTCATGCTTCCTCGTGTTTCCTGTCATACGGCATGAGGAGACTTCAGAGGGGACTAGGAACAGCTAACCTTTTATTGACTGTGGAGAGACAGTTAAAATTTTAATTTATAAAAGCAAACCCAGTGGCCTCTTGACTCTATACTAGACATTGGCCTAGTTTGTGTGGTCACTGTCCAAATTCCACTGCTGAACATGACATATATCCACAGTGTCAAAAACCAGACAAGAGCCACCAAGAGGGTTACCAGGTACCTGTTGAACAGGGATGAACACCACAGAGGCCAAAGCTGACACCCGTGTCTATAAGCAGCAGACTAGACACAGCAATCATGTTGCCCATATCCACCTCCTGGGCTTCCATTTTAAGAGGAGTAGGCATTTCCACCCAAACCCTTTTGACTGCACACATTGGTCTTCTGCTCTCTGTGGCCGAGGAAAGCCTTTGGACAAAATCAGTGATGAAGTCGAGGCACCCTGGTGCGTGTAGAGACACATCCGGCCATGTGCTGCCGTGTCGGTGTCCAGAATCAGAGACGACAAGCTCACACCAGGCTCCTCCCTCTTTGCTCCAGGCATGTATCGCTGTGGTCCGGCCTCCGTCCAAGCTGTCAAGCACGGCCACGTGTGCTTCCAGTTTGATGCCCCCTTTGTTTTCGCAGAGGTAAGTCAAACAAAAACGCTTTCCTGTCCAACCTTTGATATGTGAGAGAGTAAGACTCTAGGTTCTTAGTTCTCGATTTCCCATGTACGTGGCATAGGTTTCCTGTCAAGCAGACATCAGTTCTTGATGCTAAATGCAATCCTTGGCATTGTTCTTGCCTTGAGGTTTTTAGGTTTTTTTTTTTCCCCACTAAAAGCAGTGATTTACAAATTTCACATAATTCTCTGTACCTGGGAACTGACATCAACGGCTCTGGAGACAGGAAGCGACTGAAGCTTGATAAAAATGGTACAAATTCACAGTCTATGACTTTCCTCAAAGATTGTCCCAGCAATTCACATAACCAAAACACACTCATGGACACATGTGCATACACACACACACACACACACACACACACATACACACTACACACATTGCTGGGGTCTGTGCCTGGGCACTGCAATCCTGTAACTGCGACCAATGTCCTGCTGTCCCAAGCCATACCCAAGGCCAGGAAAGTAGAGACGTCTAAAGGGGCTGCTCCAGTGGAAGAATGCAGCCCACTTACTGGGCTGGTGGGTATGTTGGGGTAAAGGGCCTCACATTCCAGAAGTACTGAGCAGGGGCTAGAGGCGTAGGACATAGTTAAAACATTCTCCATGAAAACCCACTGAAAATCAAATTAAATACAAGCGACATGGAGTGAAGGAGAAGGCTTTGTACGGATATCTGAAAGGCTGATAAACATTAGAATAATATCTCTCATTGAAGGGATAAACACAGAGAACATCTAACTCCCACTAAGCCAGCTATCCAGAGATACAGAGGCTCCCAAAACCTCATCACTGAAGTAGAACTAAAATGACCCCAATGTGGCTCAGGGAAATTCACGGAAGAGGGGGCGGAAAGATTGTTAGAGTCACAAGTTGGGGCATTATGCACAGAGACTTGGCCTATCCCCCATAGCTCCTGATTACCCCCACAATGTGTGAACCACATTCCCCATTGATGGGTCCCTAGGGAAGAGGGAGAACAGGGAGGAGGATAATGGAGTCACCACTATGAATGTAAAACCAGAATAATATACATAAGAATAAATAAAATTTTAAAAAAGAAAAATATCTCTCAGTTATCAAGTAATTTCCATGCAATTACATTGCCTGTCATTCAATGCCTTTGGAACACTTTTAGATGGGTATTAGAAATCTCCCCATTCAACAGAAAAGAAAATCAAGGCAAAGAGTGGCTAAATACCCTTTCTCCAATCATCTACTTAATCAATATAGCACTAAAATGTTAAGCCAGGCAAGCATGTAAGCTCACACTGGCAACCACTCTGGAAGGAGTGAATGGCATTAGTATGTACCAAGCAGGGCCATGGAGAACTGAGTTCCAGGAGGCAAAATCATCAGGGGATAGATGTTAATAAGTCCATCAACACGCCAGTAGTGAAACAGTGACAATAGAAAACACATATGGGACATATTGTCAGATGAGCAATGGAGTCAGCATATGACCTGCATTTATACATGGAGATGTATTCATTGAGAAAGAGGCCTGGAGCTGAAGTAGCACCAGTGAAACCCTAAGCAAGAGTGTGACCTGAGAGCAGTGATGATGCCCTGCAGGAGTACAGAGGGTCCCCAACTTACAATGCTTCCACTTAGGACTTCTGACTTTGCAGTGGTGTGGAGACCTGTGTTCAGTGGAACAGTTCTTTGAGTTTGGAGTTAGGAATTTTTTTCCTGGGCCAGCCATTAATGATCTGATCGTGTCAGGCAGTGCTTGTCCGTAGCAGTTACCTGCAGCTCCCAGTCAGTCCTGTGATCACGAGGAAAAACAGTTGACACACTACATAGAGTTCTGTGCCTCAGCGAGAATGTTTCACAGGTGTGGTGTTAGAAGTGCATTTTCAGCAGACAGTAGCTTCACATTAAAATGGGGTTATCAGGATAATAAAACCCAACAAAAGCTAAAGAGCGTCTGCATGGCCCCAGTATGAGGAGAAGACAATTGTGGGATTACATAACATGGAGAGACCAGTGCTTCTTATTTGGGTGCAGAGGATAGGAAAAAGTCAGGGGAGGATGGAATTTCAGGCAGAGGGGAAGATTTGACCATCCAAATATTATACGTGGGTCCTTAAAACCCTACAGATTTATTAGAATATAACAAATGCATTAGGATATCAAAAGATAAAGGCTGATGACCTTCATGTTCTGAGAATTTAGTCCTTTGTCTTACATGCCAGGTAATGGCAGCCTGTGGGACATGGGCTGGGTGGAATTGTCCCTGGAGATGGGAGACCGACCAGACAACCTTTTATTGTTCTCACCAAATACTGAACAAAAATAGCTTAAGGAAGGAAGAATTCATATTGGCTTGTTGTGGTAGGAAGGCACAGCAGCTGCGTTCTGAGAGCCGAGGCACCTGGCTACCTTGCCTCAGGAAGGAGAGAGAGGTCCATTCAAAGCAGGACTGGGTTTAAACTCCCAAGGCCCTTTCTTCAATAACCCACTTTGTCCAGCAAGACCCCGCCTAAAGGTTCTTCAACCTCCCAAAACAGCACCACCATCTGGGGACCACGTGTTCAAGCACTGGAGCCTATAGGGGGCATCTCACATTCAAACCACAACAAACCTGAACTAGGCAAAGGGCAATCAGCGGGGAAGGAAAAGGCAGGATCAAAAAGTAGGTGGGGCAGCCAGGCATGGTGGCAAAACACCTTTAATCCCAGCACTTGGGAGGCAGAGGTAGGAGGATTGCTGTGAGTTCGAGGCCACCCTGAGACTACATAGTTAATTCCAGGTCAGCCTGGACCAGAGTGAAACCCTACCTCGAAAAACAAAAACAAACAAACAAACAAAAAAAAAGTGGGTGAGAAGCAAAATATGTGTCGGTATTCTGACAGAATAGGGGATTTGAAATACGCACAAGGAACGATATTTCTCCCACTGCATCTGCCACGACAGTTTCTAGAAGCCTTGGGAGACCGGGCCTGCTGTCCTTGAAGTTTTATCTATTTGATTTCACTTTGGGATTTGAAGACTTGTACAAACCTCCGCAGCTGTCACCTGATAGTTTATAATGCTCCAAGCATCTCTTAATGGGAAATCACTCTGAAATCCACAAAGCTTTATTTTTATATTTTTATTATGCCTTATTGCTGCAAAGTAGGAAAGGGGAAGGCCCTCCTTGCAGTAGCGAGGGGCCTAATAGCTGTTAATGCAAGCGCTTTTGCTGTTATTAAATATAGATCAGGGTGTTAGCAATGTCATCAGGATGCATAGGTAATTACTCTCTTCCCACCCCGCCCCCGCTACTGCGGAGGCCTGTCTCGGGGGTGTGGTCTGTTGCTTTGGCCTGGGCTGAGCTCCAGGTCAGTGCCATTCATCAGAGATAAGCAAGCTGTTGGGAAACAACGGATGAGGCATCTTCTGTGAAGGGTGCCCAGGAGGACCCCATGGGGTTAAGGATGTGACTTTCCTGACAGTCTCCTTGTCTCAGATTGCGCTCCTTCTCATCAGTTCATCTGCATTCCTCTTCCTGCCGCTTGGACGTCAGCAGGAGTTTGCTGGTTCTTGTAATAAGCACACCCACATCCTGGCCATTTCTTTTTTTTTTTTTTTTTATTTTTTTAATTGACAACTTCTATACTTACATACAAAAAAAAATGGTATTTCCCTCCCCTCCCCCCATTCCCTCTCAGAACTCCAATCTCCATCATATCCCCTCCCTCTCTCCATTAGTATCTCTTTTAATTTGATGTCATTATCTTTTTCTTCTATTTTGAGGGTCTTGTGAAGGTATTGCTAGGCACTGCAAGGTCATGGATATCGAGGCAAATTTCTGTCTGGACAGTTGCATTGTAAGGAGTCATACCCTTCCTTTGGCTCTTCCATTCTATCCGCCCCCTCTTCCCCATGGACCCTGAGCCTTGGAGGGTGTGACAGAGATGTTTCAGTGCCGGGCACTCCTCTGTCCCTTCTTCTCAGCACTATGTTGCCTTTTGGGTCATCCCAGTGGTCATCGCCATCTGAAAAGAGAAGCTTCTCTAACCAGAAGTGAGAGTAGCGTTAATATGTGAATATGAACATGAAGTGTAGTGCCCCCAGGGCAGCTTGGTGGCCATTTCTTACTCACATCTGGACCAGGGCAAGCATTGTGCTCACTGGCAACTTTTTTTTTTTTTTTTTTTAAGTTTTCCTGGGACCTTGCTCTTGGAATGAAAACAGTATCCAAAATGGGAGGTGTGCATGGAAAGTGTCCTCCCTTCTGTCCCTTTTCCTCTCTTGCCTTGTGCTGGACAGAAGGAGACAGATGGAGGGGGTTGGCTAAGCATCCTCTGGTTCTCCGGCCCCTCCCTCTGCAAGTCTTTGTCCCAAGGGTGAGCTCTCCCAGGTCTGAAGACCACCGGCTGCTTCTTTCCCAACCCCCGGGGACAGAGCTGCTGAGGAGAAGAGACGAGAAGAGACTAGAGCAGGTCCCCTGCTGGAGCCTCTGAGCTCTTCGTGAGCAACTGCTCCTTAGAAAAGATCATTCGCTTGTCTGAACTTCTAACTGACCATATTGTCCTCTTTACAGCATCTCACCTCAAACCCGTGCGTGCACGTGCACACACACACACACTCACACACGTGTGCGCGTATGCACACACCACATGTATGGATGCCTGTGGGTGACACACAAACTCGGGGACTGAGGTGACCTTTGCAGCAGCTGGGGCTAGCTGCTCAGATACACAGTGACAACCTCCCCTGCCCCACACAGCCATGGTCCCGAGGGCTCTGCCTTCCCTGGCTCTGGGGCACCAGTTTTCCATGTCCAACCTATGCAGATACTGGAGAGCTTTCTTCATTCAAATCCAGCTTGCTTCTCCAGATCAGATGAAATTCACTTTTAAACACCTCATTTTCAGAACTAAAAGAATTCAGATATTCATCCAAAGTCATACCAAATTCAAGCATTATTTTGGCTTGTCTTCTTTACCTCCCACACGTATGTTGCCAGAAATACCCTCAGAGGTATCTGGGCTCCAACCCGTCCCACAATCCCCAGCATTTCCTCCTGAGCTCTGTGTAGGAGCCTCCTAACTCTTCTCACTATTCTCTCTCAACCTTCTGTCTGTTCTCCACAAACAAGCCAGAATTTTTCTTGAAGTATAAACTAAAACGTGTTGTACCCATGCCCCAAAGCTTCCCAGGGATTCCTATCACCACATTAACTTGCACACGAATCTTCATAAATTCTGTGCTGTCTGGCTCCTAGTTTCCTCCATCCCACTCCATGCCTTGATCACCCCTGCAGTCTGCTGATCTTTTTCCTCTCGTAGAAACACAGAACAAAGGGGGATACCCAGATGCATCCTTGGGTTAGAGGTTGTGCATACACACTTGATTCTCTTAATACCCTCACTTCCTTTTGAGGAAGAATCATTTGCACGTCCTGTCCCCTCTCTGCTGCTTCGCGTCCCTGGTGTCTCTTCAAGGAAACCTTTTGTCAACCTAACCCTGCATGGAGCACCTAGAATAGAAGCTCCGTGATGGTTGGGTCTGCTGTGTTCTCACTGCTGAGAGCAAGATTTAGTGCAGTAGCAATCAGTAAAGATTGAGTGGATGGATGGATGGATGGATGGATGGATGGACAAACACAAAGGTGGACAGACAGGTGCATAGATGGATGAATCAAGCAAACGAGAGTTGTTGCAGAACATGCTGACAAGAACAGCTTGTTGGACGTAGGTCTCTGGCAGCATCTGAACCATGTGTACTGATGGGAGATAAGGCACATATGTGACCCCACAGAAAGCCCCCATAGGGCAGGCCCACTTTCCTGCACGTGGGCTAAATAAATATGCAGGGATAAGTGTTCCATAGATTGTGCAAGGACAGCCCTGGTTCAGTAGGCAGCCATGGCCTGGATACGTTCCTAGGGAAATAACACTTTCTGTGTGGAGTCTACCGTAAAGCTGTCTCCACAGAACAAATGGGGAGTCTACAGTGACGCCATCTCCACAGCACCAAAGCTACTTCACCCGTGGGTCCTGACCACAAGCAGATGGATCTTCCCCAGTAGCAAAGAACAAGGAGTCTGTGCGCCAAGTATGGACATGTATGTTCTATGGGAACCAGCAGAAGTTTACAGAGCCCCTCTGACCTGCTGAAGGCCCAGCCCACCCTCGCTGAGCCCCCAGGGCCTGAGCACAGACGACACAGGAAGAGAAAGTGCTGTGTCTGACAAGCAGCACGTCACCACGCTGTCAAGAGCGCACAGACTTCTCTTCTGGACGCCCATTTCCATGTGACCACAGTCCCTATGGGCGTAGACCTCACTGAGACTCTGTTCTGCATGAAAGAAGGAGAACAAATTAGCCTTAAATACAGAGCTTTCACAAGATACCCACACACCTGCAAAGAATCTTGGAGTTGTCCTGTGTTTAGGGCACCTTAATTCAGAGGTACTCATGCCCGAATATTCATTAGCATCATCTGAGACCTCTTTAAAAATAATAGTTTTTAAAAATATTTTATTTATATTTGAGAGAAAGAGGCAGATACAGAGAAAGAAAAAATGGGCATGCCTGGGCCTCTAGCCACTGCAAATGAACTCCAGACGCATGTGCCCCCTTGTACATCTGGCTTACGTGGGTCCTAGGGAGTCAAACCGGGGTCCCAGGCTTAACTGCTAAGCCATTTCCCCAGCCCACAATATCGTAGTTTTGGAGCCCCGCCCAAGACTGACTTCATCAGACATCCACTTGGTTTTAAGTTCTCAGGTGAATCTGTTTCAGACTCTCCCTGCTACTGTGTGAACATATAATCTAGGGACTGGATCTATTTTGTTCATCATGCGGGTTCCAGCACTTTGAACAGATCTGAGAATGCTATTAAATAATACATAATTATCGATAGCATTTGCTGAGTGTGAGCTCTATGCCAGGCACTGTAAGCAGTTCTCATACATTTATTTGGGTTAATGCTGCCAGTCATCCTAGGAGGAAGAGGTGTTCCTTCTCCACTTAGAGAGAAGGGATTGAGGCTGGGAAAGAAACTGGAAAACATGGAAAATACATTGGTGACTGTCACAGAGCTTTCATGTTTATTACCTGAGTCTTGATAATAAATGGGGCCCCCAAGAAAGCAAGTATGAACAACTCAATAGGGGACTCTGGGGAATCAGCTTTAGGGCATGGATTAGAAAGCAGAATGGAGAATCGGAATTTTGAAAGAGAATTGGATTCAGGCAGCATCATCTCGCAGGCCCACAAATAGCTTTGTAATTTTTTTTTTCAGAGAGACAGAAAGAGAGAGAGAGAGAGAGAAAGAAAGAAAGAAAGAATTGGCATGCCAGGGCCTCAGCCACTGCAATTGAACGCCAGACACTTGCACCACCTAGTGGGCATGTGTGACCTTGTGATTGTCTCACCTTTGTGTGTCTGGCTCACATGGGATCTGAAGAGTCAAACATGGGTCCTTAGGCTTCACAGGCAAATGCCTTAACCACAAAGCCATCTCTCCAGCCCACAAATAGCTTATTTTAGTTGCTAACCTCTAGAAAATTGTATGAATTCCTCCAGGATAGTCTAATCATATTTTTCAATGAAAATACTTCTGCCTGCAAATAACACAATTAATATGATCAAAGCAGCCAGGGGGTTCTTTTCCTCATCTAAGAAATCCAGGGTTGGTTCTACTGTATTACACTTCAGGCCTGCAAGCCTTCTCTTTCCTCCCTGCCAGCTTCTCATTGCCCAGCTGTTCTTCACCGACCTTGGTACACAACAGCTCCACGGGCATTTCATGTCCCATGAAGAGCCAGAAATGGAAGGACAAACTCTGCCATGTCCCACTCTCTCCTTTTGTAAAGGAGAGAATTCTTTCCAGGAACACCTCTCTGACTTCCTTTCCCAAGGCTAGGTTAAAAGGAGTCTAGGGGCTGGAGAGATGGCTCAGCAGTTAAAGGCATTTTCTTGTAAAACCCGATGGCCCAGCTTCAATTCTCCAGTAGCCACACAGAGTCAGATGTGCAGACTGGCACATACATCTGGAGTTTGCAGTGGCAGGAGGCCATGGCATGCCCATTCTCATTCTCACTCTCTCTCTTTCTCTCTCTCTCTCTCCCCCCCCCTTGAAAATAAATAATAAAAATTCAAAACAGAAAAGGAGTCTAGGAAGACAGATGGTTCTAGCTTTCCTGACGGGTAATATTTGCCTGGAAAAAATGGTCACTGCTTAGACAACCAACTGGTAGTTTTAACCCCAGATATTCTTCCTTTACAACACTTATGCTTGACCTAAAGCAGATTCCCCACTGGGAATATTTTCTAAAGGAGTTGAGCTGTTGAGGAAAAGAACAAGTCACCTCCGGGGTTCCCTACATGGCCGCATCATGAAAAGCTAAAGACTTGGGATACAAGAAGTTTTTCTTTGCTTTTTTATTGTTTTGTTTTCTTTGAGTTTTTTGTTGTAGGGTCTCATAGTAGCCCAGGCTAACCTGGAATTCACTGTGTAGTCCCAGGCTGGCCTCAAACTCAGTGATCCTCTTATCTCTGCCTCCCCAGTGCTGGGATTTAAGGCATGCGCCACCACACCCAGCTTTTTTGTTTTTTTAATTGAGACAGGGCTGGAGAGACGGCTCAATGATTAAGTTAAGCCACTTGCCTGTAGAGCCTAACAACCCGGCTTCAATTCCCCAGGACCCACTGAAGCCAGATGCACAAAGTGGTGCATGCATGTGGAGTTTGCAATGGCTGGAGGCCCAGGCATGCCCATTCTCTCTCTCTGTCTCTCCTTGCAAATAAATAAAAATATTCAATTGAGACATAGTATTTGTATACTTTTAGAGGTTCGTGACAACAATCAAATCTGTATATATGAAGGGTGATAAACTGTCTCATCTCTTCAGTAATTTTTAAAATATTTTACTTATTGATTTATTTATGTGTTGGAGAGAGAGAAAAAAAGACAGATTGAGAGAGAAAATGGGCACTCCAAGGTCTCCAGCCACTGCAAACAAACTCCAGATGCATGAGCCACCTTGTGCATCTGGCTTACATGGGTCCTGGGGAACTGAACCTGAGTCCTTAGGCTTTGCAGGCAAGCGCCTTAGTCGTTAAGCCATCACTCCAGCCCTCTTCAGTCATTTTTATGTGATGGGAATTTTGTACTCTTCTTTCCTAGACATCTTAACACACATCATAGATTGCTTTAACCAATAGTTGCCCTGCTGAGCTGTAGAAAATTCATAGGACAATTCTCCACTCTAACTGGGTTTTGATGCCCAAAATTGAACTTTTCCCAACCCCCTCCCCCATCATCTCCATGTCTCTAATGACTACTGTTCCATTATTTTGTTCAACAAGATCAACTTTTTAATTTCCACAAATGAGTGAGACCATGTGGCATTTGTCTGTCTGTATCTAGCTCATTTCACATAATATTAAATGCCCTCAGTTCCATCCACAGTGCTGCAAATGACAGGCCTTCATTGTTTTTATGGCTGGCTGATTTTCCCTTATGTGTGGATAATTGTGTATGTATACCACACTTTCTCTCTCCTCTCCCCCAGTGATGAGCATGGGGCTGATGACATGTTTATTGATGTGAGTAGTGTGGCATTTAGCAACAAGGACTTCTGATAATGGCTAACACTCTCCTCTCCTGTTTCCAGGTCAACAGTGATCTTGTTTACATTACAGCCAAGAAGGATGGCACTCACGTGGTAGAAGCTGTGGATGCCACCCACATTGGGAAACTAATTGTGACCAAACAAATTGGAGGAGATGGCATACAAGATATTACAGATACTTACAAATTCCAGGAAGGTAATTTACTACAACCAAGTGAAATTGTTCCCTAATTCTATTTAGTACTCATGCACTGTCAAGCTGAAATGTGTTCCAGAGAATGCCTTGGCATTTACAGCATTGGACAGGGAGGGAAGAAATATCAACTCTCCTGAGCAAGGCAGCCACAATGGTCCACTGTTGTGTTTCCTTGCTTGCTTTCAGTGCAGTCCCCCTTCACATGGCTTCTTTAGTAAGTTGGTTGAGAATTGTAGCTATTTAGCAGACCAAAACATATATTCCTACTTGCATGAACTTAATTAATTCTTTTTTTAATATTCTATTTATTTATTTCTTTATTTAAGAGAGAGAGAGAGAAAAAGAGATAATGGGCATGCCAGAGTCTCTTGCCACTGCAAATGAACTCCAGACACATGTGTCACCTTATGTATCTGGCTTACTTGGGTCCTGGAGAATCAAACCTGGGTCCTTAGGCTTCACAGGCAAACGCCTTAACCGCTAAGCCATCTCCTCAGCCTGAATCTTAAATAATTCTATTAGAAGACCCTGTATGAAGAGCATCATTTTAGTCCAATACAAAACTTTAAATAACTACTTCACATTTGTTAAGTATTTTACAAATTGTTTTTAATGCATTGCTCCATTTAATGGTCATGGAAACCTCCTGATGTAGATAACAGATTAAGAGCCTAGTGCAGTCTCACTAATTTAGGCCAATGAAGTTGAAGGGCAGTTTCAATAATATAATAATGTTGCAATGGGTTTTTGTTAACTTGTATTGTATAGCATGTTTCAAACAGAGCTATTGAGCTCAGTTCCATCTCAGTCAATACTGAGCTTCTCCACTCTCCTGCCAGGGAGCAGGGCACAGCCAACAGATAGGATCATTCTACCGAAGGTTGTGGGGACAGACTGAGAGGGATAGTCCAAGGAAGTGACCTGTGGAAGAGACCTCATTTAAAGAGAGCTGGACAGGGTGTTCCAGGCAGTTGGGACCATAGCCCTGCAGGCCATAATGTCATATTCAGTGTGGAATGCTTGGAGAGACAAAGCTTCCCAGGGCCAGAGCCAGCCAGGAGGTGAGGATGTTTGCAGTCTAGAGAAGAAAGGTAGAAGATAATTTGCAAATGACTCACCTCCAGAGGTTCTGAAGAGAGGCATTTACTTGAGTGAATGGATAAAAATGATGAGAAATTAGCATATACCTAAATATTGATTGGCATTCCTGAAGTGTGGGGTTTGTTTTAAATGTTTTCGACAGCCTTCTTCTCTTATTTACACACAATTTGCATTATAAAGAAAAGAACTTGCAGAATAGAGAACACTGTGCAGAGTTTTAGAAATTCAAGATTTTTGTCATCTAAACTAGTGAATTTTTACTAAATTCTGAAATGGCTCATTCTCTTTGTTTACTTATTCATGGCACAACATTGATACTTAAACAGGTTGGTGTTTTTCTTTCTCTGTCTTTTTTACTTTTTCCTAAAAGGGAAGTTAAAAATAAATACACACAATAAAACAAACACGCAGTGCCCTCTTATTGCACACTTATAAACAAAAAGACTTGGGAAAGGAAAAGAGAAGCTCCATGAAAACATGGAAGAAACGGCTGTACTCGCTCATCTACACATTCTGCCTCCCAACAACCGGCTCTTAAGCACCCCGATCCCCAGTGCTGCATGGGGTGGGGACACGCAGGGCCCTGCTTTTCACCTACCTATGGAGGAAAGCAGAATCCAGCCCTTGCCATGTTAGGTGGGAGTTAGGCGGTCACAGGCCCCAGGGACAGAGAAGGATCCCACCCAGGCTTGGGTCAGAGAAGTCACTGTAGTGCTCACAATACTCAGGTCTTCGGGCCGTGGCCGAACTTACACGTCACTATCTGAGCAGGGTTGAAGGAGCAATTCATTTTGCCCCATTTCATGGCTCGACTGGCCCAGAAATGGGGAGCTGTTACACCAGTACATTGAATTGAACCCTCCTTTGATCAGTGGCTGAGAAGGGGTTCAATTCCCAGCACCACCCTGAATTTGAAGGATAAACAGGAAATGGCAAATCTCTCTCTCTCAAATAAGTAAATAAAATACTTACAAGTGTGGAGTTTGGGGGGCGGCTGCAGAGATGACTTAGTGGTTAAGGAACTTACCAACAAAGCCAAAGGACCCAGGTTCAGTTCCCCAGTACCCACATAAATCCAGATGCACAAGGTGGCACATGTGTCTGGAGTCCATTTGCAATGGCTAGAGGCCCTCGCATGCCCATTCTCCAACCCCTTCCCTCCCTCCACCCCCTGCTTCCCTCTCTCTCAAATAAATAATTAAAATATATATATATATATTTTTTTATAAAAGAGATAGGTAGATAGTGCTCTCCTAATCAAGGATGGCATTTCACATTTTGATTTTGCAAACTACCCAGTGGAGTTCTATTTTTTTAAATATTTTTATTATTCATTTGAGAGAAAGAGAAAGAGGCAGACAGGAAGAATGAGTATGGGCATGCCAGGGCCTCCTGCAATTGCAAACAAACTTCAAACTTCAAATGCATGTGCTACCCTATGCATCTGGCTTTACATGGGTACTAGGGAATTGAACCGAGGTTGTTAGGGTTTGAAGCTAAGCATCGTTAACTGCTGAGCCATCTCTCCAACCCCCGCCCTGTTTGTTTTTAATGGAGTATTGTTTTTAAAGACTGAGACGACTGAGGGACTCTATCCAAATACGGTGGGGAGAGTGATCCGCTGGGATGTCTGCCCAGGTATACCGTAAAGGGCCAGAAGCATTTTTTCGAGGTTGTATTGTTGCCATGCTGATTATCATAGTGTGTCTCTCATATAACTTCTCTCAGTCCACCAATGTCAAGTGAAAACATAGAAAATATATGAAAACGCAGAAAATCTGATAATTTAGGAATTAACTATTATAAGTAATTCAACTGTGAAAAGATAATCTTTCACTTCAATTAAAGCTTAGTGTCAATTTTAACATTTTCCTCCAGAACATAAGATTAAGAAAGAGCTTTTTAAAACTTTGAAAACCAGAATTCTAAAAACATACTGTGGCAATATGCCTGCCTTTGTTCAAGTATCTCCTCGTTCTCACCAAAGACTCCTACTCTCACTTATATTTTCATCTCTCCTATTTCTGTTTTCTCTCTTCCATCAGCAGTTAGATGCCTCCTGGGTTAATCAAAGATTTTAATAAAACCTTTACTCAACACATATTCCCTACCTAAATGCCCATCCTGTGTTCTTCCTTGCCTGCCAGCCGGTCATCTTGAAAATATGCTAATATGTGCACTCAGTTTTGTTCCTTTTCCATTCATTCTCTGGTCTCCACCACGAGTGCAGATATATGCAAAGATATTTAAAATAGAAAAGGAAATGTCCACCTTCCTTCTGTCCCTAAAGTTAAGTACTTTAACTTCTGCTGGGCCCAGCTTGTCCATGTCTGAACACAAGCCCTTCCCAAACCTGGCTTCCTTGCCTACTTAGAGCTTTTTTCTTCTCCTCCTCCTTCCTTTCGCTCTTCCTCATCTCTTTTTTCCTTCTCCTCTTCTTCTTCCTCCTCCACCTCCTCCTTCACCACCTCCTCCTTCTTCTCACTCTGTCTTTAAAGTGTTCGAGATGGAGCCCAGGACCTGGTTAATGCTAGACAGGTGTCCTAGCACTTAACAATATTCCAGCCCAATTTTTTTGCTTGTATATGCATGTCTGGTATGTGTGTTTGTGTTTATATGTGGTAAGGTACGTGTGTGTGTGTGTGTGTGTTTGTGTGTGTGTGTGTGTGTGCGCGCGTGCACGTGTGCATATGAAGGCCAGAGGTCAATGTTGTATGTCTTCCTCAATCACTCTTCAACCCGTTTTTTGAGACAAGGTCTCGAACTGGGCCTGGAACTCATGGTTCAGCGAGACTAGCAAGCCAGCCAGCTCCAGGGAGACCTTGTCTCCTCTTCCACAGAGCTGGAGTGACAGGCGTACACTGCCACATCCAACTTTCATGCAGTTGCTGAGGATCCGAACTCAGGGTCTTGTGCTTACACCCCAAGCATTTTACCCACTGAGCAATTTTGTTTTTGTGAGACAGGCCCAGGCTGACCTTGAACTCACCATCCTCCTGCCTCAGCTTGGATGCTGGGAATACAGGCTCGGGCAATCATAGCTGGCCTTGTTTTTGAATTGACCAGGAGCAACCCCTTTCTGTACCTCACCCTGTGTCATCTCCACCACTACCACCTCAGAAACGCTTTACAGGACACTTGCCTCAAACAGCACTTAGGCCTCAAACCGCAGTAGAGTAAGAAGAGCAAGCCTTCAGATGTCCCTCAGAACCCGGTACCAGCGTCAGGAGAGACGGGGATCTCCATCTTGTGGCCACAGATGCTGGTGGGCTTTCCTCCCTCACCCTCCATCCTAGCACCTCTGCTCGTTTTAGGAAATCTGTGGACATTGAGAAGGTTCTAGATCACTCAGGACTCCTCCAGATATTTGACCTGAGAGTCCTTAGGCAGAGAAGGTTTAAGAGCTTGCAAAAGAGCCCAGTGTCCTGGGTGCAGCGCAGTTTGGAAAGAGTGATCTCTGCCTTCTGCTGGGGGCTGTGACTCCCGCAGGTGGTAGAGCAGGACAGTGGGGTCGTCCAGGTCAGCACAGAAGGATCAAGTGGAAACGGCCAGTGCAAGGAGGAGTGAGGGGGACACGTCTCACTTGGGAGCAGATAAGCCTGCATATCATGTGCATGGCTAGAGATGGGGTGGCTATATAGAGGCCATTATTTTCAAAATCTCTGTACAAGATCCCAAATTCTATTTTGTGCTGGAACTCAGGGAAGGAAGCACATTGGCACCTTGGTTAGAGAAGGGTTACATTTTTGCCAGTTGCGCTTGCTGAACTCGAAACTGACGGCTCCTTAGTAGCCCTCTTTCCAGACAGACTTGGTCCAGCTGCCCAGTAACCTGGAAGCTTGTGGGGGGTGGGGGGAGCTCTGCCTATTTGAGAACACAGTTCTGCAAAATTTATCATGGCAAGAGCGATTTCTTCTGCCCCCCCTCCCCAGGGACCTTGAGAGACTCACAGAGGCCATCAGCAAGGCTAACAGAGTGAGTTCATGAGGTCAGGGTCTCCATGATGGACAGTAACGCCTTTTCTCTGTCATTTCCTGTGGATCTCTCCTAGGCCAAGAAGAAGAGAGACTGGCCCTCGAAACAGCCCTGATGTATGGAGCCAAGAAGGCCCTCAACACAGAAGGCGCCGTCAAATCGAGGTCTGACGTTGACATGAACTTTGAAGTGGAAAATGCTGTCCTGGGAAAAGACTTCAAGGTCACCATCACCTTCCAGAACAACAGCTCCAACCATTACAGCATCTCAGCCTATCTGTCAGGCAACATCACCTTCTACACTGGGGTCTCCAAGACAGAATTCAAGAATGAGGCATTCAGTGTGACACTGGAGCCCTTGTCATGTAAGCTAACAAGTTATGGGGGATCTTCCCGGGGCTTGCTATCTATTTCTGTCTCAGTCCGTGGCAACACCCACTCCTAGCTTTCTGCTCAGGTTCTCATCAGAGTTTGGGAACACAAACTACACAGGGCAAACTCTAGAAAAATCCTTTATCCTTTTTTTTTTTTAAATCATTTATTAATTTACTTATTCATGGGAGAGAGATAGAAAGGCAGATAGACAGAGAAAGAAGGGGAGAGAAGGAGAGAACGGGCGCACTGGGGCCTCCAGCCACTACAAACAAACTCCAGACACATGTGCCTCCTGGTGCATTTGGCCTTAAGTGGGTACAGAGGAATTGATCCTGGGTCCTTTGGCTTTGCAGGCAAGTGCCTTAGCTGCTAAGCCATCTCTCCAGCCCATTTATCCTTTCATCTCAATGTCTCATGCATAGAGGTAAACACCAAATCCTTCAAAGCCTAGAGCCCAATAGTCCTGAGGATTAAATATAACTTCACTTGTGGCTTTTCAGAGTGGTCCATGCGCCAGCATCAGCATCCTTCTCAGAGTGTGGTCTATGTGCCGCATCCTTCTTAGAGTGTGGTCCATGCGCCAGCATCAGCATCCTTCTCAGAGTGAGGTCTATGTGCAGCATCTTTCTTAGAGTGTGGTCCATGCGCCAGCATCAGCATCCTTCTCAGAGTGAGGTCTATGTGCAGCATCTTTCTTAGAGTATGGTCCATGCATCAGCAATGTCAGCATCCCCAGAGCTTACCAGAAATGCAGAACCTCAGACCTTCCCCAGACCTCCCAGATCAGAATCTGCACTTGAGATCTAAAATCACCATGCACAGGTTTTTATTGATTTTTTTTAATGTTGCTGTTTTTTATATCCCCTCTCCCTGACACCAATTCTGCGTTAGTTGTTTTCTCCTGCTGGAGATGAGACCCAGGCTCTTGTGCATTCCAGACAAGCATTCCCCTCTAAGCCATATCTGCAGTCCCAGAGTGTTTCTAACGCTGATCAACCTGCTGTCCAGGGATTACAACTGGGAAACCAGGCCGGAGACAAAGAACGCACTGTTCAGGAGGAGCCTGTGAAAGGCTCTGTACTTTGCCATCTCCTGTGGGGTTTCTGTCTTGCCCTTCCTCCTTCCTTGCATGCATGTCCTTCTGAGAATTTTCATCACTGCAAGATTTCAGAATCTTTTAAGCAGAGTGGCATCAACATTGGGGTTCAGATGACAAGATTGCCGGTTACAGGAGCCTACAGGAAGAAAGGTCTTTAGACAGCAGGTTGAGTTAGAGAAGACCAGAAAATATCTGACAATTTAGGCCACTGGACTTCTGCTGGCCTGGTGTGAGGCACAGAAAAAGGGAAGGAAATGGGGAGAAGGCATGGAAATAATGATTTTCATAAAGCAGAGGCAGGCATGATTAATGAGCCCTACCCTCCATGACCAAATTATGTGTCTCAGTTGATCTCAAGCTCACTACATTCCATAGCTGTCTAAGCCCCTGGCGCCCCTCAGAGGTATTCCTCGAAAAAATAAAAATAAAAATAAATTATTCCTGAAAATTCTAATTCCAAGAAATTAGAACTCCAAGAAAGCGAAAATCCCTAGCTTCAGCAATATTGCTAACAGTTAAGAAATCACCATGGCATTTCTTTGGAAGCTAGAAGATTTAATGCTTTTTTTAATCCCAAGGGGGCGGGAAAAGGCTTCTTGCAGAAAAGAGTAGTCAGCACGGAGGCCTGGGAGGACGCAGAGCTCACACTGCATGAGAAGCGGCAGAAAGCCTGAGCCTCCAGCAAAGCTGGGGATGAAGTGTCACCGTGTCACCCTGTCACCTCTAGCTGGGTGTTCCTGGGCAAGATGCTTGAACAATCAGTGCACTCTTTCTCTCTCTCTCTCCCCCCTCATCTGTGTATGGAAACAATGCCTCCCCGACTGTAGAGCTGTTAAGGCGTTCCCTAAAAGTGCTGCTGTGTGCTGCAGACAGAACAGCTCCCACCCTCTGGAGCTTCTGGTCTCATGGAAGAACCAGACAGTACCCACCCAAACACATGAATGTGTACTTCGGTTATGTGCAGTAGGTGCACATGAAGCAGGTGAAGGGTGTATGTGTGGGGTGGGGCTATTACTGTCCCTGGGGGTATGGCGGCCACATACAAAAACCTGCCTAATAGGATAACATTACCAGAGACCTGCTAGAGGGCACTCCAGTGGGAAGAAACCATATACGCAAAGGTCCTGGTGCATCTGACATGCTCTGTGGAATCAAGGAACCAGTCTTATGAACTGCTGTTGTCTGAATATGGTTTGTTCTCTAAAATTTATGTGCCAGAAGCTTGCTCCTCAGAGCATTGACAGAAGGAGACTATGAAACCTTTAAAAGGCAGAGGCTGGTGAGAGGCAATTAAGCCACAGGAGCCCTGAACTCAGAAGTTGATATTGGTCTTATGGAGTGATTCAATTCCCAAGGGAGCAGGTTGTTATGAAGCAAGACCTCTATGCAAGCTCGGCCCCTCATCTACATGGTTCCCTTTCTGTTAATGTACCAAGGTATGATGTAGCCAGAATGGCAGCACCATGCTGTTTGGATCCAGTAGCCACCAAGACTGTGAGCCAGCTAACCCTCTTTTCTTTATAAATTACATAGCTTCGGGTATTTTGTTACAACAACAAAACAGATACAAGCAGAAGCAAAGGTGACCAGGGGAAAGTGGAGAAGGTTCATGTCATATAAAGAAAGTCAGCCCTGCCGGGCGTGGTGGCGCACGCCTTTAATTCCGGCACTCGGGAGGCAGAGGTAGGAGGATCGCCATGAGTTCAAGGCCACCCTGAGACTCCATTGTGACTTCCAGGTCAGCTTGGTCTAGAGGGAGACCCTACCTTGAAAAGCCAAAAAGGAAAGAAAGAAAGTCAGCCCCTGTGTGAACTTCAGCTTAATGTCCACTGAGCTCTGAGGGCCTGTGGAGGGTTTTAAGCATGGCCTCCCTCAGATTTTGCAAAGGTCACACTGGTTGCTATGCAGAGAAGGGACTCTAGAGGAGGCTGACCAGAAACTTAGAGGCCAGTTAGGAGGCTTCGCCCGTTGTTCAGTGGAGAGATGACGGTGGTAGTTATGGAGGTGACGAGAACTAGCCTGGCCTGCCCACGTTCTGCTGGGAGAGCCCACCTGATTGTTTGACTTGCACGTGAGAGGAGAATTTGTGAGATAATAGAGTAGAAATGCCTTGACATGGTCGGTTCTCAGTACACATTGTCTTCCAACCCTGTGGGAGACTGAGGCTGAGTTGATATGTTCAAGGTCATGCGCAGCAACTAGAAGAATGTTGGTAACAGAACCCAGGCCCCAGTCAGGAAAGGACAGTGAGCCAGTGAGTGGGAGCTTGGTCCCTAAACGGGTCAAGTCCTTTGCCTGGAGTCTAGCACATTTCCCCAGACAGGAAACTAAACACCAGCCCCTTTCCTATCTCCCAAGCATCCTATCTGTCCATCTTCCCCATTCTCTCAATTAATTAATGAGTTCACGGCTCTGCTTTCTGATGCAAGGTCACCAGTCACCTGAAGCTCTGAAGCTCCTGCCACCACGACTGGCTGTAGACCCTCCATTGTAAGCCCAGATAAGCCCTTCTTCCAAAAACATTAGCTCCCCTGAGTTCATGGGCTCAAATGGCACAACTACGGAGTCATTGTGGTAGGGATAGTGACCTAATCTCTAGCTCTGCCCACTCAGGCCAGCCCCGGCCTTGTCCTACATAAGCTGAAGGGAATTCGAAGCTCCTTCTTCCTATGTTAACTTGTGAATGAATGTAGGTAGTCAACATTGATTGTCTGCAGTTAAGTGCACTCTGAAATCCCACATAAATCTCAGTGTTTTGGGGAAAAAAAAAAAAGTCATATTGCTTCTAGACCTTGATCAAGCAGTTTTAGGTGTTTCTGTAGCAAAGAAAGTTTTCTAAGTGGAATGAGAGACGGACTTTTCAGATTGGTGATTAAAGGGGATGTGTGGGCTACAGTCAGCTTGGGAGATTTGAATAACTTAAACCGCCCAGGACTTTCAAAGGTGCTGTGATTGCCACTGGACTATATTTAGTTTTCTTTGCTTTTTGGAAGAGATGAGGCAGCTCCAGCCTGTGTCTCCCTTGGCTTTCCCCAGATACCGTAAATGATGTTGGCAGCCTCCCAGCTCTGCCGCTCATACAGTGAAAATCTATTCCTCCTTCTCTTGCCGCGTTTAATAAACTTTATCTAGAACAATTTCTTGTGCAGTGGCAAAACACATCCCTTACATAACGGGCTATTTCAGGAGCATGGTTCTCTTGGGCTCTGATGCACACCCCGCTTCTTCAGTGTTGAGATGAGGAATTGGTCTACCTCCAAGAAGAAATGAGTCTGAGGTTAGAAGGGGTGATGAGAGCCTCTGCAAGCAAGGATGGAAGAGAGACATATGCCCCTGGCCTCAGGAAACCTACTGGTCAGACAGTTCCCCTCACAAGAGCCACAGGAGGGCTGGAGAGATGGTTTAGCGGTTAAGGCGTTTGCCTGCCGTGGTAGTTTGACTAGATGGCCCCCAATATATTCAATGTTTTATTAGTGTATAGTTTGCATCTGAATCCACCTGGCTGGAGGCAATGTCACTGGGCGGATCTTAAGGTGTGATGGTGGGTTTAGGATTTCAATCTAAAGATATACAAAGTGTGCCTAGCTGGAGTTCCTGAGGTGTGCTGTGCTACGTGGCTTTTGGCTTTTCTCTCTGTGTTTGGTCCTGTGAAAGCAGGCCTCCTTCTTCTGCCAATATGGAACTCCCCCTGGATCTGTAAACTTCAATAAATATCCCTTCCTCCATAACTGTGCCTGGTCTGGAAGTTCATCTCAGCTAACCTAAAGCTGTCTGCTACACCTGCAAAGCCAAAGGACCTTGGTTCGATTCTCCAGTACCCACGTAAGCCAGATTCACAAGGAGGCACGTGCGTCTGGAGTTCATTTACAGTGGCTAGAGGCCCTGGTGCACCCATTCTCTCTCTCTTTCTCTGTCTGTGTGGTGAGAACATGGTGGAGCAGTTCAATGTGGGGGTGTTGATAGAGTCTGTGCACCGTGGTGGTAATAGGGCAGTGACTCACCCATTCTCCTGCTGGGCCTGCTGGCTCATGAAATAGGACCTGACCCTGGAGGCAGCCGCAGGTACCACACAAGGGTCTGTCTGCACAACTGTCCTTTGTCCAGAGTCCTGGGCTGTGGGAAATGGAGCCACAGAGCAAATGGGCGTCCTCAGCTCAGATGGTGATGAGGAGAGAGCCAGGGCCACCTTCTATCTTCCATACCATCTGGCATGACTAGTGCCAAACCCCTAAAACTCATAGGAGTGGCACAAATATCTTCCAAATTGCAAACTGAAAGCCCTTGATGGCCTTGCACTTCTAGCTCCTCCTCTGCATCTTGTCCGCAACCATATTAAAGCAGCCACAGTCAAAACTCCTTGGTCCTCCATTTTTAATATCCTTGTTTATTTTTTAAAATTTTGTTTTATAGTAGCACAAGTGATGTTTGGAGAGTTCAATGCGTTTATTCTCTCTCTCTCTCTCTCTCTCTAATAAGATGTCACTAAATATTGAATGCTTGTCCCTGACTAATTCTTGGTTCCATGTGCTCCCGACCTTTGCTGCCTGGTGGCTGATGTGCTAACGTGGAATGGAAGGGGAGACAGGGAAGACAGCGGATCTGCCTCAAGTCCTAATGTCTGTTCATTTTTCCTCCCACCAGTCAAGAAAAAGGAGGTGCTGGTCCGAGCGGGCGAGTACATGAACCAGCTACTGGAACAGGCCTTCCTGCACTTCTTCGTCACAGCACGTGTCAATGAGTCTGGGGATGTCCTGGCCAAGCAGAAGTCCACAGTGCTGACCATCCCCAAGGTCATCATCAAGGTCAGTTTTAGCATCTCATCTTAGACAGGCGAGAAAGGCAAGGTGGTTAGTTAGGTACCAGGCCGTGTGTGTGTGTGTGTGTGTGTGTGTGTGTGTCCTGCTCCAAAAACCTAATGGAGCCAAGATCCTCCTGTTCTTTGAAAGAAGCAAGCCACCCTATATATAGTCACGGACATGTAACACTCCTCTTCTCTCCCAATTTAAATATATAGATGTGACTGCAGATATAAATATAACCTGTGGGTATAAACACACTTGTGGAGGAAGATAAAGATGTGTAATAGATGCAGAGACTCAGAACATTTTGTGTCTCCAGAGTAAAGTAGGTCAGGCACGTGAACTGCCTGCAGCACCCTGTCTGCATTTCAGACATTAATGCTGTTCACTGGGGCATGACTGTACACAGTAGGATGTATGAACTGAAGTATACAGCTGGATGTCAATAGCTGCATACACACGTACAGTCAGAAGCAGCAGCCAGATGAAAATGTGCAGGATTCCCAACCCTCCAGAAAGCTCTTTCCTGCTTCTCCTGTCCATTATCAAGAAGTACACTTTTCTGATTTCTTTCATGGTGGCTTGTTTGGTCCACTCGGACTCCAGCTTCAGTGGTGCCTCCTCCGGGTCCCACTGAAAGTGTCCGCTCCAATGGCTAAAGTGATTCTGGAAGGGAAAGCTCAGAGAGGCCTGGGAATGGAAGACAAAAATGGGAGCCTGTTTCTCCTGCTTCCCAGAGGCACAGCATAGCTTCTGGTGGCATCTGTAGCCAGCCCCATCCCCAAGACGCCTTCCTTCTAAGCAGGAGCCGAGGCATCTGGTGGCAGCCATGGGGAGTGACGTCTCCTGCTATCCTCATGCAGGCCTTGGAGGCCTTCCCCAGTGTCTGAAGTGACTGACTGATGGCCCTAGATCCTGCTCCTCTGCCTTCCTCTAAAGTGATGAGATCAAAGTGGCTCTAAAGATGAGAGCCATGGGCAGGAGAGAGTGGGCCTTGTTTCTTATGAAGCTTCTGAGTCACTAGAAAAGCTAATGGCTGTAGCACAGCTCCATAATGGCCACTGTCCTTGGCTCCTCACTGGATTCCAGATGCTGTCCTCAAAGCATGTCACACACACACACACACACACACACACACACACACACAACTGCAGTCTCAAGGCAGGGAGTACCAACCTTTCCACTTTACACATAAGAAAACTGAAAACAAGCTGTACGTGGTGGCGCATGCCTTTAATCTCAGCACTTGAAAGGCAGAGGTAGGAGGATCACCATGCGTTCGAGGCCACTCTGAGAACTACATAGTGATTTCCAGGTCAGCTTGAGCTAGAGTAAGACCCTACCTCGAAAAAAAAAAAAGAAGAAAGAAAAAGAAAAGAAAAGAAAACTGAATATCGAGATCAAGAGGTTGGGCTGGAGAGATGGCTTAGGGGTTAAGGCACCTGCCTGCCAAGCCTAAGAACACCCGTTCCAGCTCCAGGTCCCACATTTAGCCAGACATAAAGTGACACAAGGGCACAATGCTGCACTTGCCCACAAGGGGGTGCACGCATCTGGAGTTCATTCACAGCAGCTGAGAGGACCTGGAGTGCCCATTCTCTCTCTGTCTCTCTCTCCCTCTGTCTCTGTCTCTCTCTCAAAAACAAATAGAGGTACCCCTGGGTTCCCACCCCAGCAGTCTGACTACTGAGACAGGGCTCAAGGCTGGCTTACCCCACTGCTTCAACATGGTCTGGCCTTGTCTGGATGGCGCATGAACCACCCCAAGACAAGGCTCCTCAAAACTTGAGGACGTACTGTACCTGTTGAAGAGTAACATGCCACGTCACCCTAGGAAGGCCCATGTCATCACATCTCATTGGCTCTTGGCCCCGGTCGCTGCCCGTGGACCCATCGTGGGACTATACAACACGCCCGAGGAGCCAGAATACAAAGAGGTGTTCAGGCTGTAGGCAGAATCTGAAACAAACGCCAACATGGAGGGGCACTGGGGTTGCCTCTGAGGTGCTGTCATCCATGACGTGACTCACTAGTTTGGGGCACAGGGGCTGTGACAGCGGGAGTCACGCTGAGTGTCCCCGTGCCTTGTGTCAGGCCCTGCCAGCCTCCCCCAGCTGTACAGTGCAGCCATCGGCCGGGTGAATGTTAAGCTCGGCCCCGAACCTTCCCTCCAGAGGCAGGGCCTGCGTGCTCACCTCATCATGAAATGATGGCTTGTCCCTGCTCAGGTCTCGGGGGGAACCTTTCCAAGCTGTGAAGTGTTCGAGCCACAGCACAAAATAGAATTTAATTGTACCGCTGATACTAAGCCTCTGCGTGGAGGAAACGGATTTCTTTGATCTTCTTGGCATTATTAATTTGAAGGGTTATTTGTTACTTATCTTCTAGGCTTATGTAAAGAGCAGTTGAACTCCCCAGGGCAGAAGCAGAAATGTCTTATCCCACAAATTTGCAAAGCCACGTGGGGAAGGTGGAGTTGAAAAGAAGCTGGTTCAGCTTGGGGCTTGGTTGGGTTTGAGTTGGCTTGGTTTCCATGAGGAAAGTTGAGGTGCTTTCTGGAATAAGCTCATTTTGAGTCAAGGCCACTGACTCAGTGTGAAAGAAGGAAATCCTGGTGTCTGTCCGCTGATAAGTCTATTCAGGAAAGGGCGAGGTGAGGCCACACAGCCTTAACCTTTGGCTTCCTTAATCCTGAGGAGAATCTAAATCCAAACAGGGGGTGGAGATTTGCCTGACAACGTACTACACACCCTAAAATCACTCAGAGTCACTTGGCCATTAGAGTCCCTGATTCCTGAAGACTTTGCCTAGTAGACTGGGGATCTGGGACACTTCAACTACTGGACACATGAAATACAGAGCCATTCTCTTCACCCTGTGGCTGGGCAGGGCTAGGCTGGGGAGCCTGAAAACAACAAGGAAATGGGAGTTGTGGGGGGAAGGGAAAAGGAAAAGACAGTAAAAGAATAAAAATTAAAAAATAAAATAAAAAGAACATTATGTTGAAATATTCCATGTGACAGCTCAGGGCATAAAGAGAGGGTACCAAATGCTGTAAAAGTGCCATGCCCACCCCACCATGGCTGGGGAGGGAGAGGGACGAGGGCAGGGTTGCTCCATATGTATGTCCATGAATGCTAGGAAAATGCTGGAATCCTTTCTCCATCTCTTTGAACCTGGAATGGGCTCGTAGCAGCTTAAACCACGCATAGCCGTGGTAGATGAAAGTCCCCAGATGTGGGTGAACCAGTGTGCAGGGTGGGTGGCAGGCGGGAGGGACTAGGCCGTACTGAGGGCCGCCTTGCCAGCAGTAACTCATGAAGTGCTGTGGACTGAGCGCTCCCTTGCCGTGTCTTACTTAAAACGCTCTACACCCCATAGGGGGGAACAACCGTAACTTTCATTTCGCGGAGGCCCAGAGAGGGGACTTCGGACTCAAAGCGTAGTGATCAAAGGACCGGGAAGCAAATACGTTAGTTCAAAGCTGTTTTCGCAACGTGATGCCTTGGCATCCCTGGACAGTCACTGAACCGCTCTTGGACTCGGTTTGCTATCTGGATGGTAAAGGCAGTGGGGACTTGCACCCATCAGCTTCCTCTCCTGTAACGTTTTTATTGACAGTCTACATGCATGAGCATAATATGAGGCAACCATGATCACACATGAACATAATGTAATTTGATCACAATCCCCTCTTATTATTACCTTCTTTTGTGTCCCCTGCGCAGCACCCTTCCACTGAACCCCTTCTTCTCTCCCACTACTCCCTCTTCTATTTTGATATCTAGTTTTCTGTCCTCCACCATCATCCATGTTACAACGTTCGTGAGCCCAACATTGGGCGGGTCTTGTGGAGGTAACGACAGGCACGGTGAGGTCATGATGGGTGTTCCAAAGCACGACCCCCCCATGCTTTGGCTCTTGCATTCTTTCTTCAGTCTCTTCTTTGTTCCCTGACGACATGATTGAGATGTCTAACTCAGCACAGGGCACGTGATTCACTGACTCTCAGCACTTTAGTGAGTTTTGAGTGTCCCCAGGAGTCACTGTCCATAGGCCTTATTATTATTATTATTATTGACAACTTCTATACTTACATACAAAAAACGCATGATATTTCCCTCCCCTCCCCTCTGTAGGCTCCTTGTATTGCCTGAGCCACAATTTCCGATGCCCAGATCACAATAAACACATATGCCAATATGTCAGTGGCTCTTACTGGAATTGCTCTGTTCATGCCTGACTGGCCCATGACCACCTGAAGCCGCTAGCCCAGTTCTTTCTGAGCGCACAGGTAACCACTCGGCTGTGTTCCTCTCAGCCTGAGACTTCCGCAGGCAAAATGTCACCTCCACCCTAGTGTGTGCATATTTTAGGGGAGGGAGATCGCAGGAACTTGAGTGGAATAGCAAGACTTAAGACTGGAAGGATAAGTGAGTTTCCGTGGACGGATATTCAACCCACAGAGCACGGATGGAGGGGCCACTCCAGATATTACAGTCAAGACGAACGAAGACACAGCAAGGTACACATTAGGTGCAGAGAGCAGCCAGAAATGGCTTTTTCCGGAGTAGAGGCTGGAAGCCAGGACTGAGCAATGGTGCTTGGATCTGTAGGTGACAGCTCTGTAGCAGACTGTGTGAGTGAGGCTTCCACCAAGACTGCAGAACATGGCCAACAGCAATGGGAGCAGCAGCTGCCCTCCCAAGAGCTCCTCCTCCTTCTCTGCCTTCCGGGGCCTCCAGTTCCTCCTTGGGAATAGAGTTGCCTGGAAACTAGAATCCACATGTTCTCACCTATCTCCCTTTTAAGGGAGAATCTAGACCAACCTGAGATGATGTTGGACACACCCATCTGAGTCCAAGGCACCATCCACCAGTGGTCGAATTTCTTCTATATGGACCGGTCCCGTCTTGGATTTCATTCATCTCTCTGGGTCAGGGTTAAATTTGTTCCCATTTAACTATTCCCAGCACCCACTCTGCATGAGTCACAGTGTGTAATCCTCATATGGAAAATGGCAGGGAGCGACATTCATTAAACTTTAATGAGCACACGTCTCTTTTCCGGTGCTATCAAAATATTTTGATGAGAAAAGTATATTTTATTAGAAGCAGACATAGAACTTTTCTCTTCCTTCCCATGTGTTGATTGTCGAAAGCTGCTTCAAGTCAGGAAAAGGCTTTCCAGCATTTGCACTGTGAATGAGCAGCTATGTTTTTGGATAACAGGGGCCACCCAGGGGCTCTACCTGTTGTGGGTGTCTGGCCCGCACTATGTCACCAGCTGCTGGATTAGAGTCTCCATTTCTCAGTTAGCAGTGACAGTTTGGTGGCCTTCTTGTCCTCATGAAAATCAGCCACACTGTCACACAGGAGGGGCAGCAGCCACTCTGTATAGAAAAGTAGAAAGGGGCAGTAGTTGCAGCACAGGCCAGGAAAGACCTCCAGGGTCACACTCCCACCTGGGTGATATTGAGCCAATGACTGCTTCACAGGTAAAACAGGGCCAATAATAATAGGTCACATGGAAAGTGTGGCTATCGACCCCCTAAAGAAGTGGCAGGCATTTTCCCCAGGGCAGATTCCCACCAGGCCAGTACTCATACCAGGTAGATGCTGTCTGCCTTGGCTGGGAGAGAAACAGTGAAGTAATAACCAAGTCCAGCACTCGCCACTCACCATGTCCTGCAGTCTGGTGGAGCTTCACCGTGTGAGCGGGGGGACAGTAGTGCATTTTGTTCCAACAAGGGTCTTCATGTCAGGTCTCAACTGGAGTCTTTCATTAGATGCCCATAATTCCCTTGAGTGTAACCCAGGAGTCCTCAGATTCCTGGCTCTGCATGGCTCAACTCTAAGGGAGGGTTGCTGAAGTGGGGGTGCTAGGGTCCCACTCTTCCAACATCATTCCAACAGAACACTGCATCTCAGAGGACAAACTGAGCTTGGAGTAACCACTTGGGATGCAGTCAGCCCCTGAGCCTCTTGACAGTGACTAGGCGAGTTGTGAGGCTTCATTTTGCTCCACAGGAGTGTAAATCCCCCAAACTTGTCATCGGGGCCGAACCAAAAAGGAAGGCTACGTGTTCTAGTCATCCCTGAGCCCCAACCGCTCTCCCTGCCCCTGACGAATACCTGAGATAAATCAGCTAAAAGGAGGAGAAGGTCATTTGGGCTCACAGTTTCAGAGGCTTCTGTCTAGGGTCAGTTGTTCCTGTTGCCTTGATCCTGAGACCAAACAGTCCATCTGACAGGATGTGCAGTATGGAAGATGCTTGTCTCATCATGTCCTGAAGGCAAAGAGAGCAAAGAAGCCAGGGTCCCCATGTTCTCTTCAATGGAGGGTACACCTCCATTGACCTAACTTCCTTCCACTACTGCTCATATGTTAAAGTCCAAGCATCTCGCAATCCTTTAGCATAAGGACCTTTGCATCCAAACCGTAATACTGACTGTGTCTCTAACCAAGCACGTTCTCCCTGCAGCTTCCCAGCACACTCAGTGACTCTGTCCCAGACGCTAGGATTCAGCCTCGCTCTTCAAGCAGGGACCAAGCACAGGGAAACTGGGAAGGAGGGAGCGTGGAGGAGGGAGCTAAGGACAAAAGGAGGAGGTAGACGTTTCCGCTCTGGGGTTCTCAGGTATTTCTCCCCTCCCCCCCAGGCCCCCGAGAAACAGAAGCCATGCTACTCCTAAAGAAACATTCCGAGTAAGGAGGGGTCATGGTCACCCAGGCAATGCTCTTCCGGGTCAACTTCAGATTCAGTAAATGCTAGTATGTTTCCGATGCTCTCTCCTCTACCAATTATGTAGAATCATTCTGGTGTCTCCAAAAGATACTGAGATCCAAAGAGATCGCAGGACTTGCTCAAGGACACCAGATTAGTACTTGGTAGTCAAATCCTGAGTCCCTTGTGAGCTCACCTGGAAGAATCTCTCTTGAGTATTTTCCCTCTCTCTCTCTCTCTCTCTCTCTCTCTCTCTCTCTCTCACACACACACAACACACACACACACACACACAGAGACCATATCTGCAGCCCTCACATTGTTCCAATCTATGTGTGGAGAAGAAAATAAAAGATGTCTGTCTGTAAGGTCCTGCCATGAGAGATCTGAGCAGGGTAAACCTGCTTAGCCCAGAAGACCCCTGGTGAGGAACCTCCAAACACGGCTTTCTGTGCCCCCAACGCTGACTGCGCCATCCATGGCGGCAGGTCAGGGGAAATCACGAGCACAGAACGAGGCAGCGATGAGCTGTCAGCAAAGACCACACTCTGGCTGCTGTGCACCCACGGCTTGAAGGTTGCCCCCCACACACACACAGCTACAAAACAACATGCTTTCGAGGACGAAGGCTAGACATCACTGGTAACTGCAGCACCCAAGATGGAATTTGCTCTGTTCACCTCCTGTTTGCTGCATTTTAAATCTTTTTTTAAAAAGGCATACACACAAAGAAATGTTTCTAGAATAGCCAATCATATCTACCTGTCATGGAATTCCACTATTTGTGGGCCACGAGATGTCTTTTTTTAAATGATGTCTGACTTTACCCTAAATAGAAAATCCTTTTATCATCCAGTAATATACTTCAAGGCCCCAAAGACACCTGGTCACATTTCACTCTGGTGTTGGGATGTAATTCTTTCCCATAAAGTCATAAAGAAAGAAGTAGGTGGTAGATGTGTTTTCAGTTATAGTTCAGGGTCAGCTTATAATCTTTGTCCTCAACGAATGGTTTAGTGATAACACAAAAAATTTACACTGCAAACTATTCCAAGTGGATTTCAGAAAATAAAGAAGCTATTCCCATAAAAGTTGCTATTTTTATCTGTCATCTGTCAGAGATCACAGTGTAGGTAGGTGTTTCAAAGCGAATGTTTTAGAGTTAGAAAGACCTAGATTTATTTCCGGGTTGGTTCTGGCAACTTATTGGCTCTATTTATCTTCTAAGTTTCACTTTCCTGCCAAGAGAATGGAGATAACAATAGCGATGCCTCCCTCCAAGACCACAGGTCTACAGGGCTTCGATAAGCTGCTGTACAGATGATGGTGGACAGAATGCCTGCGTTACTAAGCAAACACGAGCTGTACGTTATTGGTATGGTTGTTACTACTATGAACAAGAGTCAAGATAGAGTCAGTGGTGATCTGGTTGCAACCACACACATGTCTCACTCTCTGTCGTTACTGTGTGAACTCAAGCAAGTTACATAACTTCTCTAAGGCTCAGTTTCCTCATCTTTAAAATGCAGGCTCATAGTCTACCTCATGGGTTTGTAAAAATACATGAGTTACTAGAACTTTCGACAATGAAAAGGATAGTCTAAAGTCTCACTGTCCAGTACACAGTAGCCACATGATATGCTACAGCCCTTAAAATGTGGAGAGTACTACCAAAGAAGGGAAATTTTTCTTTATTTCATTTTATCTTAATTTATTTGAATAGCCACATGTGGCTAGTGGCTATCATTTTGACCAGCACAGACTGTTACCCGGCCTGACCCCAGTGACAGTGTTAGACTCGTTCAGTAACATGGTCACCTGGGAGCAGAGGGAGCTCCGGAGCTGGTGGGCACTTTCAAAACAAGCAGCTGCTTATTGCCAGCAGTGACCATGGGTGAGCAGGAAGAAAGAAATTCAATTTCCAGTCATACATGGAAGACGTGATTGGAAGCACTCAAAATAAGGTCTGTTAGGTGAATCTAATAAATTGTGTGAATCAAATGGCCTGCATAATTCATACTCATTCTTTCTCAGACTTTCCCCTTCTTTCAGATTTGGGGTGTGTGTGTGTGTATGTGTGTGTGTATGTGACTTTTCTGTTTGTCAAGGAATTAAAGTCGCTGCTCATGATCATGAAATGGTATAAAAGACCAGAACTCAGTGTGTCAGTATCTGTGAGTGGAAATGACCTTGGAAAGACCTTGTATTGCAGTTTGATTTTTAAAATAGATATTCTATCTGAATTTTTTCTATTTTTAGTATGTACTTGTGTTCACATGATGTTAGGATGAACAAGTTTACCATGGTATACATGTGGATGTTGGGGGACAACCCTATGGTGTTTCTTCCTCACTTTTCACCCTCTTGAGACAGAGTCTCTCTTGCCCCTGCTGTTTTCAAGTTTCTAGATTCTCCTGGCTCTCTCTCCCATTGCCTTAGGCACATAAGGATTATAGATGTCTGCACCACTTTTAAGTAGAATAACGAATCAACAGCATCACCAGATGTGTTGGAAAGTACACCAGGTCTCTAAGTACAACATGTATGTTATTCCTTTCTTGGGCACATGTGAGGGGAAGGCTTCCTTAAGGGCAATAAACATGAATGTTGTTCCCTGATTGAACCTCTCTGAATTGTCTTAAGACTCCCTTTACTTAAAGCTTTATGGCAACAAGAGAAACAGAAGTACAATGATTCAGATATGAAGTTGTTTTCACGGCAGTAAAAAATAGGGAACTGGGCTGGGGGGGGATGGCTTAGCGGTTAAGGTGCATGCCTGCAAAGCTTAAGGATCCAGGTTTGATTCTCCAGGTCCCACGTAAGCCAGATGCACAAAGTGGTGCGTGCATCTGGAGTTCGTTTGCAGTGGCTTGAGGCCCTGATGCACCCATTCTCTCTGTGTCTATCTCTAAAAAGTAAATAAATAAAAATAAATTTTTTTAAAGAATAGGAAAGTCAGGCTGGAGAGATGGCTTAGTGGTTAAGGCGCCTGCCTCCTAACCCTCAGAACACTGGTTCCCATCTCCAGCAGTTCCAATCTCCAGGTCCCACGTTTAGCCAGATGCAGTGATGCAAGGGCGCAATGCCACACTTGACCACAAGGGGGCACACACATCTGGATTTCGTTCACAGCAGCTGAGAGGCTGCTGGCGTGCCCATCTCTGTCTTCCTCTCCCTCTCTCTCTCTCTCTCTCTCTCTGTCTCTCTCCAAAAGAAAAAAGAATAGGGAAGTGTCCAGTGTCCAGTGCCCAGGAAGAATTCAGTGCAAACAGACCCTTTCCCTCAAGTGGTCACTGTTCTCACAGACACCGTAGCACCTCCCAAACTGGCCCATAGTGAAAATGCTGTGTGGAAGCTTCATTCTCCTCTAAAGAGTAGGAGGAAAGACCTCCACTTAAATTTCCCAAGCAGGACTTTTAAACTTTGGACAGACTTTCATAATTGGGTTGGTTTCAGTTTGTAAGATTCAATATTTTCTGGAAGGTCAGAGACAAGAAGTTGAACCTTTGGTGCAGGACACAAAATATCAGAAGATGGACACTGAGCATCTGTGAATGGCAAAAGGAAGATACCATGACGAAGCAGGGTGCCACTTTATCAGTCACTTCTCCCAGCCTTCAGCCACGTGGATATACCCAAACCAGCTGTTCAGTGCTGAGATCATAGCTAGAAGCAAGATTAGACAAGACGCATGGAATTAGCTGGACTGTCCCCTGATGACCGTATTCAGATCTGAAGTCCATTCATTAACACTGCATACGTAGGCTAGCCTTTTAAACAGCTTGAGGACCTCTGGTCAGAGATCCCAAAGAACACCTTTTTTTTTTTTTTTTTTTGGCCTACCACTCAAAAGTTTGAAGTATTTTCAGATTTTAAATTTTTGGCTTCGGGATGTGCTGCTGGTGAAGTGTATGCCACATTGTGCATCTGGCTTTATGTGGGTACTGGGGAACTGGACCCAGGTGGTTAGACTTTGTAGGAAAGTGCCTTAGCTGCTGAGCCATCTCACCAGTTCTTGTTTATAACCTATAACTGTAAACGAAGTCCCGATGCATGTGCTGCTTTGTGCATCTGACTTTACAAGGGAATTTGGGAATTGAACCCAGGCTGTCGGGCTTTGCAAACAAGTGCCTTTAACCCCTGAGCCATTGCTCTAGCCCTCAAAGGATATTTAACAATCTCTGGAGATACCTGTGGCTGTTGTCATTGGAGTGTGGGTGCTGCTGGCTAGTGGCATCTAGTGGGTAGGTAAAGGGAGGCTGCTAAACATCCACTTGGCATGGAACAGTACCCACCACCAAGATGTATGTATCCCAAAATGCACTGGCACCTAGGTTGAGAAATGCTCATGTATATGTGACTATAGTTTTGCCACAGGCCACCGAGGTAACTTCTGGCTCATGTGTGCACATTAACCTCCCTCCTCCCAAACTGAAACTTAATCACTCTCAATCTTGTCGTCACGGCTCCAAATCCAACGTGACCTTCATCAACTTGCAAAGCTCCCCCCATCCTTATGAGCCTGCACATCTCAGGACAGAGTGGTTTGGGTTGTTTGCCTGCTGCTGAGTTGTCTCTGCCAACTCCTCTGGTTGCTGAATCCAAACTTTTCCCTTAGAGATACTTGAACTTGAGTCCCGTCCTAATCAGCGGCTTCACATTTTAATGCAAGATACTTCTTTCATGAGTATAAAGAGCCAGCACCAATGATCCTGCCCGAGAAAATAATCCCCTCCTCCTCTTTTCCTCTTCCTCCTCCTCCTCCTCCTTCTTCTTCTTTTGGCTTTTTGAGGTAGGGGGGTCTTGCTCTAGCCCAGTTTGGCTGGCTTCAAACTCTAAGTGATCCTCCTATCTCTTGTTCAGTGCTGGGATTAAATGTATGCATGACCACACTTGGCTTCTTTTTCTTCTAAGAGATGATCAAGATGTGAATATCTTCTAGCTGTGTGCCTTAAAGCATATAGAAATGCAGCCCTTTTCTATGGCCACAGGAGCCTGAACACATAAAACCCCATCAGAAATGCAACCCTCCTGTGAAAACACGTGTGTGCCTGGGTTCTCGCTGGCCCTGGTTGAGACCTCTGTTCTTTGTGGCAGAACAAGAACCAGGTCTGCACTGGGGCTGGTGAGGGGACTCTATAGTTTTAAAGTCCATGCTGTAAGGGTGCCTGATATTGTCGCTACAGTTCTAACCCTCTGCCCCATCACTAGTGCCCCTGACCTCATCTCACCACTCACAACCCTCAAGAAATGGACACATGGGCCCTGGAGAGATGGCTTAGCAGTTAAGGTGCCTGCCTGCCAAGCCTAAGAACGCCTGTTTGATTCTCCAGGTCCCACATTTAGCCAGACACAAAAGTGATGCAAGGGCGCAATGCTACACACGCCCACAAGGGGCGCACACATCTAGAGTTTGTTCACAGCGGCTGAGAGGCCCTGGTGTACCCATTCTTTCTCTATCTTTCTCTCTCTCTCTCTCTCTCAAAAAGAAAGAAAAACAAATGGAGACATGAATATAACAAGCATGGGAAACTGGCTGGAAGTTTCATTTTCTGATATAATTTTTAAGATCCTACAGACCTAAATTTAGTCACAAACCATGACTTGAAAAGCTAAAACCATAAGATTTCATTCTTGGCTGCAAAATCAGTATCCAGTTATCCTCTTCTCTGGGCGACATCCTTCATACGAGCATCCATTCATACGAGCTCGCGTCTGTGTGTGTCTTCCTATTCAGAAACTCATACAACCAGCAAATGCCACTTTAGAAAACAGTTCTCCTAGTAGCCATTTTTAAAATGTATTTATTTATTTATTTACAAGCAGAGAAAGAGAGAGAGTGACCTCTAGCCACTGCAAATGAACTTCAGGTGCATGTGCCACTTTGTACATATGGATTTATGTGGGTACTGAGGAATTGAAGCCCACTCGTTAGGCTTTTCAGGCAAGCACCTTAACCACTGAGCCATCTCTCCAGCCCCAGCAGCAACTATCTATTGGGCATGGGCTATTGGGATATTGGGAGTTGAAAGTAGCATTGATACTCCAAAACAAAGAAGCCTGAGCTCTAATGTGTTTTAGTCTTTTGTGACCCCACAAGCTGCTTTGTGTATATTACATCATTCCACCCTTGTCTCACTACAGAAGAACCATCATCATCATTATTGTTTTGTTCTCACATGATTCAGGTCTTACACAGACCCACCCATTTGTCATACTTAGCAGCAAACCAATCCCATTGCCACCTGGACACTTTTCAGTTCATTGGTTTTGTTTGGGAAAACCTTCCTGGTGTGCAACAGCCAGTAAGCACAACAGAAGGCAGGAAGAGATCTGGGTAGTCTTCTGTATGTGTTGTCCCCTTGCAAATGTAAATCCTGTTTTACAGACAAGGAAATGGAGTCGGGCAGTCCTCAGAAGCATAAATAGACAATAAACACACAGAAAATGTTCAACATTCTTAGCCATGAGTGAAATACTAATCAAAACTACGCTGAGATCCCATCTCACCCCAGTCAAAACGGCTGTCATTAAACAAAACCAAACAAGAAATGTTGACGGGGACTGTAGGGAGGGACACTTTTACACTGTTGACCGGAATGTAAACTGGTGCAGCCACTATGGAAAACAGTATGGAGGTTCCTCAAAAAAATATTAGAGCTGCCACATGTCCCAGCTCTACCCCTCACAGGCATCTGTATGAAGGAGTCTACACTGGAGATACTTACACATCCAGGTTTCTTGCAGCACTGTTCACGGTAGCACTGTTGTGGAACAAGCAACCTAGAGGCCCATCAATACATGTATAGATAAAGAAAAATGTCGTACATATAAAGTTTTATTGTGCCATAAGAAAGAATGCAATTATGCCAACTGCAGGGACATGGGTAGAAGTGGAGATCATCAAATTAAGTAAAACAAGCCCTACTCCGAAAGGCAAGCACAAGCACTGTGTGTTCTCAGCCATACGAGGAGTCTAGATGCTTTTGTTTTTCTTAAACATTTATTTACTTAGTGAGAGAAATAGAAAGAGGGAGGGAGACAGGGAAAGAGAGAGAAGGAGAGGGAGGGAGAGACAGAGAGAGAGAATGGGCATGCCAGGGCCTTCAACTACTGCAAACAAACTCCAGACACATGCACCACTCTGGCCTATGTGAGTTCTGGAGAATCGAACCTGGGTTCTTTGGCTTTGCAGGCAAGGGCCTTAACTGCTAAGCCATTTCTCCAGCCCAGGGGTCTAGATGTTTTTAAAGCACAAGAAGTAAAAAGGAAACTATTTGGAAAGAGGAAGGTGAATAGTGAGAGGGTAAAGTGCGTGCGTGTATGAGATTAGATGCATGTGTGCAAACATCATAATGAAACCCTTTATTTTTGCATAATTAACATAGGATAATAAAAATGGAGAAAAAGGAAAGAAAATAGCAAGTTTGACTAGTTACCCAAGAACACACTATTACTAAATGTCACCACTGATGATCAAGCTCTGGTTGTCACATGAGGTGCTTTGCCAGATACCTGCAAATTTGAGAGTTGTTGTGGATAAAGTCCCCACAGGAGTCTCATGTCCTGGCCTCCTGAACTCATGTATGGCTGCAGGTGAGGTTTCCTGTCCCGAGGTTAGCGTCCAAGTTCACCAGCAAGAGCTCTCCTTAGACAGCTATCTTTCTAACACGTCCACAGTATCAGGGCACAATCTCCTTGGAGCACTTCCGCCTCTTGACTTCAAGAATCCCTGAGGTCCCCACAGGAAACTGGAGTTCTTTCCAGAAGCAGAGTTTACCTGTCCACCCTCACAGAGGAAATTGGTTGCTCCACAGGATGTGCTCCCACCTCTGCTGACAGCACAGCCAGTAGACACAGCTATTAACCTCCGCTGTCATTCAAGTGGTTTTATAATTATGAAAGGTGTGCAATTATAAGAAGTTACTTACCATTTTTCCCTCAATATGTATCCCCCATCAAAGCAATAGGCCCCCTCTTCTCCTTCTCACATTGGTATGTTGCCAAAGGGTAACCGTCCTGTGAAACGTCAGCAAGAGTGCAGTGACGTGCAGGCTGGCTGAGGAGATGGGGGCAGCGAGGCAGTTGATGAACTGTGCTGTCTTTTGACTTGTGTCATAGGTCCGAGGCACTGCCATGGTCGGTTCTGACATGGTCGTGACCGTTGAGTTCACCAACCCTTTAAAGGAAACACTGCAAAACGTTTGGATTCACCTGGATGGTCCTGGAGTGATAAGACCCAAGAGGAAGATGTTCCAGTAAGTGCTGGGAGCAAAGGGTTCTGTGGGAAGCACCTTCTTCCTCCCTCCCCCTCCCCTCTCTGTCTCTCTCTCTCTCTCTCTCTCTCTCTCACACACACACACACACACACACACACATCTAATCCTGTGTGAAAATATCTGACAAGCTGCCACCTCCTTATGGGTCATTTCTGCAGAGTGTGAGATTAAGGTAACGATAGGGATGGTCTGGGCTGGAGAGATGGCCTAGCTATTAAGGCACATGCCTACAAAGCCTAAGGACCCCAGTTCGATTCTCCAGGTCCCACATAAGCCAGATGCACCTGGTGGCGCATGCATCTGGAGTTCGTCTGCAGTTGCTAGAGGCCCTGGCATACCCATTCTTTCTTTCTCTCTCTCTCTCTCTCTCTCTCTGCCTCTTTCCCTCTCAAATAAATAAATAAAAATTTTAAAAATAGGGATGGTTTGACCAGCCTTCTATCACTTAATGCTTCACACTACTGAGGTAAGGTAGGTGCAGGAACCTGGGGCTTTAAGTGATTGACTGGTTCGCCCCTCTGTTATATCATTTATGAAAGTAGTCGTGATTATAAGCCAAGGAGGCTAATTCTACAATTCACGTGCTGATCATTTGCCACACCGCCTCCTCAGATGAGTGCAGTCATCTCATTGAGGCAGCTGTGCTGCTGAAAAACCCCTCCTTACTCACCCCTTCTTAACCCCTCCTCTAGAACGTTACCAGTCCTTGCTCAGGACTGCTGTTCTCGTTGCTGTTCTTTTAGTTGGGCCTAAAGAGCTCCAGATTTGTTTCCTTCCTGGGGGCCAAAGGCCACCCCAAGTTGTGTGGTAACATGATTGGACCTCAGCCTCTCCTGTACCCAGATTGTGCTCTCCTCTTTTGGCATTCAGCACATTCAACACAATGGCCAGGTAGCTGTAATTGTAGAAATATGCCTGTTTTCTGTCTCTCTGCCTCACTAAAGTTCCTAATCATTTGACTGAAACAAAATAAGGCCCAGGTCTCTTTGTCTGGTGCCTTGGAAATGTGTGCGAACGCCTCTCTCCTCTTCCTGGAGTCTTCTGCATGGGACCAGACACCCGCCCTGACTTCACCTCCGTTGCCTCTGAAGTGGTTTTACGTCCCTCCCTTCCTCCCTCGGCACACGCTCCAGTTTGTCAGAGCCCTCTCCTAGTGTGACATCCAGAATGGAGCCCAATCTTTGAGCTTTATTACTTTCATTTCTACCACAAATAAGTCCCTGTCAGCATCAATCAACGGAGCGCATTTCCTGGGGGTGACCTTCTAAGGCACAGCAAAGGAAGGGAAGGACTTTGAAAAGCACCTATGACCCAACAGGCTAGGAATTTTCCCATGGCCTTTATGGAAGTCATCCCACTGTGAAAGCTATAGGACATGAGCAAGGCCTCCCTCACCCTTTTACACACCTTCATCACCTGCACAAAGGTTCCCTGCATTTCTGTGCAGCAGCAGGGCTCAGCACTCCCACATTCAAGAGAGGCCTCCCTGCAGATGCAATACACAGCAGAGAAAACAACTTGAGTGGTTTTTTTTTTTTAATGCAAGCATTACACAAAACAATCTCCCTGTGCTAATAAGAAAGTTGCAGGGGGAAAAGGAATTAAATTGGAAATCAAGCCCAGCCGAGGAAGAGGAAGAGGTCAGCAACGACAGCCCCGCGTTCGTCAGAAACGAGGTCTCACTCACCAGCCTCACACCTTCCCACTCAAATCAGACACAAGAATCGCTCAGGCAAAGCGAAACACTTTTTTTTCTTCCTAACAGCCCCCTGCTGTATCCAATTTTAATTTCTCAAATAGTAACCCTGCAAGCTTCTGGTATCTAACGGTACCAGAAGCTCCCACGACATTTACACCTTGACTAAATCCCACCTTGACAGTGACCAGCACATCTGCTATATGTGGATAAGTGACCCCCAAGGCCCACGTGTAAAAGGCTGACCCCCAAAGTGCTATACTAGGGAGATCCTGTGGGCCTTTAAGAGATGGAGCCTAGCAGGAAGTTCTCTCCTTCCTGGCTTAAAACAATTTATGTCACCCTCACTTGAGGCTCAAACTCATGGGGCCACACATTCCAGGACTTGACCCTTCAGAGCTGTGAGCCAAAATAATCCTTTTTATTTCATAAGTGGCCTGCGTCAACCAGTTTGTTATAGTGATGAAAAGCTGACTAATACAGCATGATAAAAGGGACACTGTGCCTTATCATCCCAGGACTCAAAGAACATGAAATCTCAGGATGCTTTGTCTATTGTGAATGTCTGATGTTGTGTGATCAGAGTAGTGTGAATCAGGAGAAGGCCGGATGAAGCCAGTCCCTACATGCACACAGGGAGATGTGCTGACGACACATTTACTGCCAACCCCACCCAAGTCTATGGGGGATGGGTCCGTAGAATGGAATGTAGGCTCTTGTGTTCGTCCACTGAGGGTGTTACAGTAGACATGCCACTGGCTGGGTGGCTTAAACAACAAACTGTGTCACTCACAACTCTGGATTCTGGGAACCCAAGATCAAGGAGCCAGTTTCATTGGGCTCTGCTAGGGGCTCTCTCCCTGGCTGTCACGCAGCTGTCTCCTTACCTCGTCCTTTTGAGGTGGAGTGAGAAGAGGACGGAAGAGGAAAGGAGAGGACAGGCGCTCTGTACCTCCACTCCTAAGGTCCCTACTCTGTACCTCACCTAGTCACTTACTTCCCAGAAGTTCTGTCTCTCAGTACCATCCCTTAGGGGCTGAGCTACAAGCGATGGATTTTGGAAGACATGAAGATTCATCAGAGTTCTCAATCTCTTATGAGAACTCAGATCCAGGAGATAATTACCCCCAGATAAGGGAATCATTATTTCTCAGAGTCAGTCATAAATTGAGGTAGAAAAAGGTCTGAAAGAAAATGCTTTTCTCAGGCTGGAGAGATGGCTTAGTGGCTAAGCGCTTCCCTGTGGGTGCTAAGGACCCCAGTTCAAGGCTGGATTCCCCAGCACCCATGTAAGACAGATGAACAAGGTGGCACATGCATCTGGAGTTCATTTGCAGTGGCTGGAGTCTTGGTGCCCCCATTCATTCTCTCTCTCTCTCTCTCTCTCTCTCTTTCTCTCCCTCCCTCTTTTTCCCTGTCTGTGGCTCTCAAATACATAAAAAAAAAAGGAAATGTTTTTCTTTACACTTGGTTGGGTCTCTGTTTCCTCCTGCCTTTGGCACACACCTTTACAACCAAAACCTGAGCCATTTAGCACCCACCTCCATAAAAAAGCTACTATTACAATGAACTGCAACCATCTCTAGGTTGTTTTCTGATTATCCACAAGGTCAGCGAGTAGAAACACTACCCTGTGCCTAGTGTTGCTGAAATCTATCCTTGAAGTGCAGATCCACAGAACAACCGGGAGCCCTGTATGGTGTATTCCATAGAATCCAAATGCAGTATTCTCAACACTGGGGGCATCACCCCTCCCATCCATCCAGTGGGCCTCTTACCACGTAATGTCTAACAGAGAAGAGGGCTCCAGGCTATGACAGAGAGCCTGGAAAGCAGGAGCTGGCCAGCAAGGAACAGGAACCAGGAATAACAGGGCAGTGTGACATCAGCCCGCTCAGGGTGCACACCCGCGACATGGCCTGCGGTCCTGCTCCCTGCCACTGCCTCAGGCCTCAGGCCTGCCTCAAACACTCAGAGGTCCTGCCTGCTTTACAAAGTCTTAGCTTTTAAGTTTCTACTCTTGATAATTCAAGAATCTTCAATAAATCATCTTCTAGATATGTTTTTGTCTTTTAAAACGATCAGGTTCAGTGAGTTATTTCAAGAAAAAAAAAAAACCAACTTCAGGACCTGAGTTTAAGCTGTAAGTGTGTGAAGTGGGACGGAGGCTAAGAGCTGGACAGAGGACAACCCCCAAACCATGGGAAGCTGCAGTCTGCTGTGGTAGCAATCCCATAATCCCATTTGCCTGTGTGCCTTCAAGATGATGAACGGAGGTGTATCCCAGTGACTCAGCGCACTCCTGGGAGTCATTCATCACAAAGTCCAGCCCAGGAAATACAATTATGCCAATATTACTCCACTTGTAGAAATGTGTATACAATTTTTCCCTCTTCTCGTGTTACGTATTTACCTGCAGGTAAGGTGACGGACAGTGGGGACCTTCGTGTCTGAGTATTTTCCTCGGCACATATCTTTACAGTGATGGTTTTATGAGTGACAGCAAAGGGTGAAACAAACTCATCACCTAGTTTCTGGTCGGGGTACCGCCTGCTCCACCCCATTCTCCAGTGCATCTTATACAGGCTTTTTGCATTCTGTACAGTGGGAAACCAGAATGAATGGATCCAGATAAGAAAACAGCAGATCCTTTTGAAATAAATACCTTAAAGTCACATTCATTTTGAATAAATCACTGTAAATTGAAAGACGGAATCTGTGGACACAGACAGGATAAACTCTTAAATTCTGTGGCAGAGTTTAGGCCGAGTGAACAACAACCCCTAAGGTGGAGGTGGCCATGATAATGACAGATACCATATTTCTGACATCTCTTGTCACTCACCATGTCTTGCTCCACCCTCTTCTTTTTAATATTAAATAGTGCACAGCTTTTCTAAGTAAAACAATCATGAGGTTAATGTTTTTCAAACTTTGAATCATAAAATCAATCTGAAAATATGTATATAAGCTATATGAGTGCTTCATTTCATTTGGTTTCTACGTCACTGGTTGAAATAAAAGAGAGACCCATTTATAAGAAACCAACACAAAGAAAATAAATAAGGCTGGAGGGATGGCTTAGCGGTTAAGGCATTTGCCTGCAAAGCCAAAGAACCCAGGTTCAATTCCCCAGGACCCATGTTAGCCAGATGAATAAGGGACGCACATGTCTGGAGTTTGTTTGCAGTGGCTGGAGGCCCTGGCACACCTATTCTCTCCCTTTCTCTCTCTCTCTCTTTCTTTCTCTCTCTATCTATCTATCTCTCTCCTCTCTTCCTTGCACTGTCTCTGTCAAATAAATAAATAAAATTAAAAATATTTTTTAAAAGAAAATAATTAGCAGCCAGGTGTAGTGGCACACACCTTTAATCCCAGCATTCAGGAAGCAGAGGTAGGAGGATCACCACAAGTTCTAGGCCACCTTGAGACTACATAATGAATTCCAGGTCAGCCGGGGCTAGACTGAGACCCTACCTTGAAAAAAAAAAAAAAAAACATCGTCGGGGGAATTGTAGGATACTTGCAAAGTAGGGCATGGAAATCTATAAACATGGGTCACACGTATGCCCATTTGCTAACAATCCCATCTTGGAATAGTGGCCCCTCTGGTCTCAGCACTGCCCAGATCTAGGAATTTGTACATGACCTCCTCCCAGGCATAGGTCAGAGGACGTGTGAAAAGGACCGCAGAGGCCCGTCTCCCAGCCCTGAGTGACAGCAGTCACCCCCTGGAACAGACTCGTCCAAGAAATTTGAGCAAAGCTCAGAGAATGGCCTGAGGATGAAGAAGAGAACGCAGGACCTGTGAAATGCCACCCAACTACCAGGATAGCTTAAGGTCCCAGCAACAAGCAAGCAGCAGAAGGGTGCATTGTCTACACAGAGGGAACCCAAGGTGGTGGTGGGCCTAGGCTGTTGAACTTGAGAATGAAGAGTCTGGACATCAGGGGCAGCAGGTGTCTCACGTCCACATGTTGGACCTTGGAACAAGGTTCATCCCAAGAGGCCTAGAAAGAATCATGAGAGCGTCAGGGTCTTGGCAAAGGCTGCTGAGGGTCCGGGTAGGACTCTAATCCCAGGAGGGACCGAAGAGGGGTAAAAGTGAGACAAGGCAGAAAGAAAGTCTCACAGACAAGGCTACTGAGGGGGGGTCCGCTTGGGTCAAACTAGACTCATGTCTGAGGGGTCTCATTCCAGCTCCTTGTATCTTCTGAGTGGTCAGAAGATGCAGGCAGGTGGAAGGGACTTGTGCGACAATTGGTGAGTAGCTCTGTACAGTCTTTCATAGAGCCATCATTGGCGTCATGACTTGTTGAGCCAGCCAACCAGACTGAGAGACCAACCAGGTGGCCACCATAAGCTGAGAGAGGGACAAGTGTCTCAGGCAAGGGTTACCATGGCTAGTGGTCCAGTGGGAAGCTCGCTCACCAACCTCTCCTCTCCTTCCCTTCTTTCCAGTGAAATCCGGCCCAACAGTACTGTGCAGTGGGAAGAAGTGTGTCGGCCGTGGGTCCCTGGGCCTCGGAAATTGATAGCCAGCATGACCAGTGACAACCTGAGACACGTGTATGGAGACCTGGACGTACAGATTCAAAGGCGACCTTCCGTGTAAAAGCCCAGGAGGCTGAGATGGCTCTGCGCACTTCGCTTCTTGCAGTGTTGGCTAAGGAAATGCGAATGCAAAAGTAGCTAGCTCTTGCTTTGCCTTGACAAGGAAGACTCGGCAGGCCCGCCGTGGGAATGCTATGCATTTCTGAGACGTGCTTTCTCAAGCCCAGGCTAGAGGATGAGGAAGTTAGTCTTAAATGGCTCCACTTTCCAAAGGATTCTGAGCATTAGCTTTAATTAAGCTCTAATTAAGCTCTCTTGGCTCATAAGAGTAAAAGTCATCATTTATCATTGCAATCGGTCCAACTCCATGTACAGGAGGGCTTCCCTGAGCAGGGGGCATGTGCTTGATAGCTGGCCTCATTTAAGACTTCTGATTCCCCACTCGGCCTTTTTGGGATCACATACTCCCCAGAAGGGAGGGAACACATGACTGATCCTTAGCACGCTCTGCCTCTATCTTGGAATCAGGTCCTAGCCTCCATGTTCGAATTTTTTTTTTCCCTGGGAAATTAAGCACAACATCATTTTTCTTCCTGGCAAAGCCAGGGAAAGGTCTTTTGTCTTGCACCTGCAGCCAAGCAACTGCCTGCCAACACACAGATTACCTTGTGAGGAGATGTGGCCCCGTATTAACAAATTGCATTTGTGGGGAACTTAATCACCTAAGAGGAGCTAAGAAAGCAGGTGCAGTCCTCAGATCTATGAAATAATGAAGTTCTGTGGCGCAGTTTACAGGTGTCACACAGGGGCCTGATGGGCAGGAGCAAATAGCCCTGACTTTTTACCCTTTGTGAGAAGCAGAACTAGAAAATGTGGAGGCTGGTTTGGGACAAGTGGAATGAAGACTTCCTCTCCGTAATGGCTGAGAGCATTTCGCCCCATCCCTGTAGGAGTGACACGGGTCCAGGTTGATTTCCTGTTTCTTTTAGATCAATAGAACAAGCCAGGGGGTGGAAAGATGCAGGGCCTCAATGTGTGGAAGGACAGGCAGACCCTGATTCCTTCTTCCTTCTCTCCCTTGTCATCCCCGTGTTGAGACCTCACCACAACACTTCGGTGCCAAAAGGTAACATGGACTCAGCCTTGCAAATAGCAGTTCCAGATCTGACGCAAGCACAGGAGCTGCCACATCCTTTACCCATGGCTCCAACACACAGGGCCACGGGGACTTACTTACAAGGCAGACTTAGAGTCAGAGTTTCCTATTGAATTGCCGGGGGTATAGTTTTATGTAGATTGTGCTTCTTAGAGAAAAAAAAGACCTGTACGGTAGGAGGAAATTTGGGGTGGGGTGGGGAGGGGATGTCAGAACAGAATGCTCTGGTCTGTGTAACTGTGCTCTTTGAGACAGTCCCTAACCCACGAGGTGAATCCTCTCTACAGGCATATTACACAAAACTCCATGAAGTCATTGCTAGCATTTGCCAAGCCTTTCAGTGTACAATTATAAAATGGAATGCATTTTGCTAGACTGTTAAACTAGCTTAAACTAGTGTATTGTTATTCATGAGATTGCAATGGATGCTTGAAATAAAGTTACTCTGATTACATTTGCATCTGCACCAAAATGAATGCAGCTAATTTTCAGCACTGCACGTGACCAATCACAACTGCTGGAAACACCTATCCTCCCTCTGCAGTGGACAGTGCACCCTGCACAAAATGATACACATTTGTCCCTTAATTAAAATGTGTCTAATAGGTATTGATGTCACCACTAGCTTTCCCTCCCTCCACTCTGCATTTTGTTAACCACATTCGCTGAAAGAGGAAGTTTGCATATTTAATTTAAAAAACAATCTCTGGAAATTGATAATTCTTCATCGATGTTTTCTCATGAACTATCCCATGAAACAGTATAGCGAGTCAGCAGGCAGCCAGCAAGGAGAGCTATCATGGTAAACACCTGCCATGGCGTTAGAACAGGGGAGGAAAATACATAGCAAATGCATATAGGAGGTCCAGTGCCACAGCAGACCTCACTGAACAACTGAAGCTCACACAGGGCCTCCGAATCCTTCTCAACCCCACCGGATCTGTGGTTGACACTCAAGATGAAAGCTATCCATCATGCCTACCCTAGAACTAAGCCATCCCATTTGACAGCTGGGATTCAATACTGCATAAAAATCCTATAGTTTGGATCTTAAGGATCTCCCAAAGGCCCATGCGGTAAAGGCTTAGCTCCCTGCACAGTGCTACTGAGCAGTGGAAGAGCCGTTGGGAGGTGAAGCCCAATCACCAGTCTTCAGGTACTGTAGCGATAATTTTACTCCAGCCTCTTGGTTTTCTCTCGTCCACTTCCTGGCCATGAGACGGGTGGCCCTGCTCTATCGTCTGCCCCGAGCCATTATTTCTACTTTACCATGGGCTCAAAAACCATAAGACCAATCAAACATAGACTGAAATTTCTGAAGTGTGAGCAAAATAAGCCTCGTCTCTTTATAAGTTATCTCAGCTACGTGTTCCAATATTTCAAACATAGGTTGTGTCCGTCAAAGACATGTGTTAGCAATGCGAACAAGCAATGTGTGTCACCTAGCAGCAAAGGCTGCATTCAAGCTCTCTCCTGTCTGTGTCCATACTTGATGACTTTGACAAATCATTCTTAGTGCTTAGAGCCTTGAGGCAAAAGAGGTGTAACAATTCTATGTCTCCACAAGATTCTTCTAGGGGACATTTCAAACAAACCTTAACAACACTTACAAAACAGGTAGATACAAATTGCCATTTGAAGAAATATGATAGATAGATGATGATGATAGATAGATGATAGATAGACAGAGATGGTAGAGAGAGATAATAGAAAGAGAGATGGGCTGGAGACATGGGTTAACAGTTACAGTGCTTGCCTGCAAAGCCTAAGGACCCATGTTTGACGCCCCAGTATCCACATAAGCCAGATGCACAAAGTGGTGCATGCTTCTGGAATTCATCTGCAATGGCTAGAGGCCCTGGCCTGCCCATTCTCTCTCTCTCTCTGTATGCCTCTTTCTCTTGCTTGAATAAATAAATAAAAAGTTTTGAAAAGATAGATAATAGATGGTGGGTGGATGGATTGATAGATGATGATTGCTAAATAGATATTAGATTTTTTTTTCAAATAATCTCATCAACTTTGCAAAGGAAATAAACAGAACTGTTTCCCGCATGCTAATGCAGAACCTGATAAGGCCTAGGCAGCTGTGTATCATGGTGGACCAAGCTGGGGTGAGAGCAGACAATGCAGAGCAAACTCTGGTTTCACAATAACCATTTGCAGCACAGTCTCCTGTGTCTTGTTTCCTCAAGAGTCTCCAAATGCTGACTGAAAAGTGACTTCATGACTCTTTGAAGAGCTGCAGAATTGCACAAAGATATGGACACATTCATAATAGGAATGTGGGGAGGAATGGAGTTGGAGTCACTGTCAATCAAAAATCACAAAATCCAGAGCTAGGCAAATGGCTCAATTAAAGACGCTTGCCCACCTGCCAGCCTGGCTTCCATTCCCCAGGACTCAAGTAAAGCCATATGCCCAAAGTGGTGCATGCATCTGGAGTTCATTTGCAGTGGAAAGGGGCCCTGCAATGCTCATTCCTTCTCTCTCTCTCTCTCTCTCTCTCTCTCTCTCTCTCTCTCTCTCTCTGCTTGCAAATAAATAATTAGGGACAGTGAAAGCTCCTACTTCTTGTCTCCGGAACTACTCTGTGACAGACATTCTGGAAAAGCCACATGTAGACACTCCGGTCATATTAGCTAAACTCAGCCTTCCAGCTATGGCCATCAAGTCAGTCGACATAACAGAGAAATCATCTGGGCCCTCCAGGCAACCCATCTGCCAATGCATACAACTAAGTGACCTCATTTGATGCCACTTAGATCAGAAGAACCACCCTGCCAGGTTTTGCCCCAATTCCTCTCTACCAGTTTGTGAGATAAGGTAAAATAATTTCTTCTAATGCCACTAAGTTTTGTGAAGGTTTGCCATGTCATAAGATACCCCCCAAAGCACTTTTGGCTGACACTCTCTAGGCAAAGTGACTAAAGCTTTGCTTTATGTTTAAGTGTGTGTGTGTGTGTGTGTGTGTACATGTGGGTGCATGTCTGTGAGGATCATTGCGTGTATGCATGAAGGCAAGAAGACATCCACCTTTACTGAGACGGGGTCTCCCGTTGGTTTGGAGCTCACCTATCAGGCTCGACTCCACCTCCCCAGCACTGGGTTTATAACCATGCTACCACTAGTTTTATATGGCTTCTGGGAATCAAACTCGGGTCCTCAGTCTTGCAAGACAAGTACTGTATAAACTGAGCCATCTTCCCAGTCCCTAATGTGTTGCTTTACTTCAAAGAAATGTTCAGCATTTGGGAACAGCACCCTTGCTTTCTGAAAGGCACATATGGATGTGGGTTTCATGGTTCCTGAGCAACCTTCACACATGGCTAGACACTGCCATGTTCCCCCCACCCCGTGGAATGGGTGTGGCTGATTCTTGCATCTCTTCCTATTAAAATAGGGGTTCTGGCCTTTTCGCCCTCTGCTCTCCAGGATGTGGTGAGATGCCACTGGAAGCACCAGACGATGAGAGTCAGAGTGGTTAAGGAAAACCATCCTCCACAAAAACACCAGGTCTTTTGCCAAACCAACTCCCCCAAGAGCTGAAGTCTCAGAAATTGGACAAATGTCCTGCTGAAGAACCCGTATTGCAGTTTTCTCCTCGGACATTCAAAATAGCCCAACTGGGGCTGGAGAGATGGCTTAGCAGTTAAGTACTTGCCTGTGAAGCCTAAAGACCCCGGTTCGAGGCTTGATTCCCCAGGACCTACGTAAGCCAGATGCAAAAGGTGGTACATGCATCTGGAGTTCATTTGCAGTGGCTGGAGGCCCTGGTGCACACATTATCTCTCTGCCTCTTTCTCTCTCTGTCACTCTCAAATAAATAAAAATAAAATAAACAAAAGAGCCCAGCTGTGTGAAACAAAATAGTAGAAAGTAATTGCCTTTTTCTGTTAGCTATACAAATTGAGTATATCTTATCTGAAAGGCTGAAACCCAAAAGGCTTTGAGTTTCGGTGTTTTTCACATTTTTGGAGTATTTGCATATCCATAATAAGAAATTCTGGCAATGAGACCCAAATCTAAATACAAAACTCATTTATATTATTTCATGTATACCTCATACACATATTCTGGAGGTCATGTTGTATAATACTCATAATAATCTTGTGCATGAAATAATTTTGGGGTTTGGGTTATTTGTGTTTGATTCCCATTTTGCTTATGTTTGTATCAAACCCAGGGCCTTGCTCATGCAAAGCACACACTCTACCACAGAGCTGCATCCCTAACCCCGTAAAGCAATTTCGTGTGTAGAATTGTCCACTCATGGTGTCACATCCGCAAAATGCTTTAGATCAGGAACATCTGGAATTTCATAGTTATTGGATTAAGGAGATTCTGCTTGTATCTAAACCCAAACTTTACAGCCTCTAGAACAGGAAGCCCAATAATGACCCCACACCGAGAAGGATGCTCAAGCCAGCCATGGGCGTAGGAGGACAGACACACTCTTGCCACAATAGACCCAGTGACCCTAGCGCCGTCTTGCCCTCTAGAAAAGTAGCCTCAGCTCTCACAGATGGCCACACTAGGGAGCTAGTCCCCTGCCCAGCCTCTGTCCACCAAGCCTTTGTGCTATAGCTGGGACCATGGCCCTGGGCAGACAGTTTCTCCAGAGTGAAGTTCACAGTCCACACAAGGCCCCTCTCTGGTGATGTCCCCATGGTCCCTGTCAGAGGGCACTGGGGCACATTTGTGCTCATCCTCGCATCCCCTTCTGTGTCCCGGTGTTCTGCACAGCCCTTGAGAAGGGCAAAGCTTCTATGCTCTGTTCTGTGCCATCTTCCCCAGAAGAGAACCCTGCATTTAGTGGATGGCCCCTAGCTTATGAACCCATTTGCCATGTGTGGTTTTCTTAACCCAATAGCTTATTCATTCTCTCAATAACATGCTAGATCAGTCATCATTTGCTGTTTCTTTTTCTTTTTTCTTTTTATTGAGAGGGAGAGGAAGACAGATAGAGATGGGCATGCCAGCAGCCAATCAGTTGCTGTGAACGAAATCCAGATGCATGCGCCCCCTTGTGGTCAAGTGCGGCATTGCACCCTTGTGTCACTTTGCATCTGGCTAAATGTGGGACCTGGAGATTGGAACCGGTGTTCTTAGGCTTCGGAGGCAGGTGCCTTAACCGCTAAGCCACCACTCCAGCCGTCTTTTTTTTTTTTTTTTTGAGGCAAGTCCAACAGACTGTCCTTTTTTATGCAATACATACATAAGAGAGAGAGACAGAGAATTGGCTCACCAGGGCCTACACCCACTGTAATCAAACTCATGTGACCCACACCTTGTGTGCATGTGTGCAGTGACCTTGGGCTTGCATCATCTTGTGCATCTGGCTTATGTGGGATTTGGAGAGTTGAACATGGGTTCTTAGGCTTCGCAGGCAAGCTCTAACTGCTAAGCCATCTCTCCAGTCCACCTTTTCTATTTCTGAGGTCATTGCACTATAGCTAATATGATCTACATTTCAAATTTGGAATCTATGTCTTCCAGAGACTTTGAGGTACCAAGGACATGCCCTCAGCAAGCATCCTGCTACCCAAATAAGCCAGCAGAGGCTGAACTACCATAGTGATGCTCGTGCACTGCTAAACTTGCTTCTCATGCATGACTTTTATTATAGACACAAGGCTGAACTCATGAAGTTGTTCTTTTGCCCTGACTGTAACAGTGAATTAGAAAATTATGACTCTAATAAAGAAATTTGCTTTTTATGTTGATAATTACAAAGAAATGCTGGGTATCTTCAGTAATATCCCAATTAGCTTTATAGAGTGCACAATGCTAAAAGCTCATATAGATCAACAAAATAGTATTATGACATGTAGTTGAATAATGGATATCATATAATAAATTTTCCCTCAAGGATGAAAAGCACTGGGTTTAGTGGTATCTTTGTTAGCAATGTGAGCCAGAAATGAGGCCTGTTCTCTGGGAAACTTAAGCTTAAAAAATAATAATGATAAAGCACTGGCTCACTTTGATAGCATAAATACTCAAAGCACAATGTAAAAGCATTTTTCTTCAACCTTCTTTTCTTTATTTCTGGCCATCTCCAAAAGAACTCATACAAGCACATAAGTCCGTAATACTTTATTCTGGTAGTGCTTGTGACACACCAAATAATACTCATAATGGAATATTGACTAGATATTATTCTTTAAAAAATTAATACTTCAGATCATTAGGCTCCAACGGTCCTTTATTGTTCTTCTTACTGGTATTATTGTCAGTAACTATGCCATTAAAATCCTGTGGCACATTCCGTCCCATGCTGAACTGAGAAGCAGCAAGGAATCCTGCTGAGACAGGGAGATGAAAGATTGCCCTTGGGCACTGCTGGTGAGGTATAAATTGATGCAACCCCTTTGGAAATCTTTTTTTGCCATTGTCTACTAACTCTGAAAATACATAGTCATCCAGTTATCCCATGCCTAGGCATTTTTAAATATGTGCTGTTAGAGAATGGGCAAGCAGCCTGTGTCCTATCTGTACAATTAAACTATATTGCAATCACAACAAATGTGCACAATAAAATAAATATGTCAAATAAATAAATAAAAATAAAATTGTAAAAAAATAAAATAAATATGTCTACAAAATAAGATATTATGATGTCAAATAACTTCCACCTAACACAGAGAAAAAAGAAGTCAGACACTGAAAATATTTACTCTAACATGATTCTGTTCATTTAGGGACCCAAAATAGGCAAAATTAATCTATGGGAATAAATTTAGTCATGATGGAAGTGACCCTGGGCAGAGGGATGGTGACTAGACAGGGACACAAGAGAGTTCCTGGGTTGCTGGCACTGTTGGATTTCTTGGTCAAGGTATCATAAAACTTCATTGAGGGGCTGGAGAGATGGCTTAGGGGTTAAGGTGCCTGCCTTCTAAGCCTAAAGAATGCTGGTTCCAATCTCCAGCGGTTCCAATCTCCAGGTCCCACGTTTAGCCAGATGCAAAGCGATGCAAGGGCGCAATGCCGCACTTGACCACAAGGGGGTGCACGCATCTGCATTTCATTCACAGCAGCTGAGAGGCTGCTGGCGCGCCCATCTCTATCTGTCTTCCTCTCCCCCTCTCTCTCTCTGTCTCTCTCTCAAAAAAAAAAAAAAAAAAAACTTCATTGAAATATACCTTTATGGTCGTGTTCATTATTTACTGGTGTCATGACAAGCTATGCCCAAAACTTCACTGGCTGAAACCATTCACATCTCAACCTTGTTGGGTCAGAACTCAGCAGGGCTTAGCCACGCCCCCTGTCTGAGGCTTCTCGTGAGACACTAGGTTAAGCCAGGGCTGTGGGTTCATACGAAGGCTCAATGGGGGATGCTTTGCTTTTCAGCTCAATCACGGGGTCCTCACACACTGATGGACTGAAGTCCTCCACTCCTTCTTATTGGTCACATGCCTCTCTCAGTCCTGTACCATATACATGTGTCCATGGGACAGCTCACAGCCTGGCATCTGGCTTGCATCACCATGTGGAAGCAAGCAAGAAAGATGAGGCAAGGTAGACAGGAGCCAAAATCTTCTTGTGACCTAATCTTGGCAGTGACACCCCATCACTTTGTCATAGGCTAGCCAGTTAAGGTGAATAACAGCATCCAGCCCACTGTAAGACAAGGGAGTTACACAAAGACATGATTATTTGGGACATTAGTTATACTTTCATAAAGTTTATTTTAAAATTTATGTTTAGCCAGGAGTGATAGTGCATGCCTTGAATTCTAGTATTCGGAGACAGACGTAAGAGGATCTCTGTGAGTTCCAGGCCACCCTGAGGCTACGTAGTAAATTTCAGGTCAGTCTGGGCTAGAGCAAGACCCTACCTCAAAAAAAAAAGAAAAGAAAAGAAAAGAAAGAAGGAAAGGAAGAAAGAAGGAAAGAAAGAAAGAAAGAAAGAAAGAAAGAAAGAAAGAAAGAAGAAGAGAAGAGAGAAGAGAAGAGGAGAAGAAAAGAGAAGAGAAAAATTGTTTTTAGAATTACTGCAGAGTCTAACTATATGATTGTTTTTATAATATTTATTTATTATTTAAGAGAAACAGAGAGAAGAAAGAAGGAGAGAGTGTGTGTGCACCAGGGCCTCCTGTCACTGAGATAAACTCCAGACACATGTGCCACTTTGTGCACCTGGCTTTACATGGGCACTGAGGGAATGAGTCGGGGCTCTTAGACTTTACGAGCAAATGGCTTTAACTGTTGTGCCATCTCTCCAGCACCACAATGGTTTTGTATTATCCTTCTTTCTTGATGTAAAAGGCTGTGTGTGAATTAATACTTACTGAGTTCTAACTCAGTTTCTTGGGGCATTTTCCTCTTGGACATGAAAGTCAGGATTCATTTCTTGAGGGCGCCATCTGACCAGACCCAGCTGAACCTTGTTAACCTGCCAGTAAGAGGATCCAGTCTGTGGGGAAGAGAGCAATGTCAGGCTGGATGTGGAGGTGTTCTCCTGTAGTCCCAGCACTTGGGAAACTGAGGCAGGGGGTGGGGTTATTTCAAGAGCAGCCTGAGCTACATAAGGAGTTCCAGGGCAGTGTTCTTTTCATGTCAAGACTGTCTCAAAACAAGCAAACAAACAACAACAACAACAACAAAAGGCAATGCCAGGATGTTAGGGAGGAAATAGTTACTTTTAATGTCAGATATGGCTTGGAAAAGGCCCAAGAAGCCAGTATTCTGCACTTTGAGTATGTGGACCACCTCAATCCAGATTCATCTTACTGAAAATAAAAGAACAGACATAGCAGAGACTGCTCAGCAGAATATACGTTAGCTCATAGGAAAATAGGTCCCTTCTGGCTTAATCATCCCTTCCATTTCTGTTCCTTCCTAGCATGGCATCCCTGACACCTTCTACCAAATGCTGAATGTATACACAGCGTCTGGCTGGCCTGTCATGTGAGTTCCTTGGCCAAACATTGCCAACAACCCCAAAGACTCCAATGCAGCCCTTTGAATCAAGCATTACTTTCTGGTGCATGAAAGAGCTCTGGGTTTGAGTACACACTGCTGTGTACTTGGTATACAATGAGCATGTGTTGAATGCATGGACTGTGGCGTAGAATGAGCGTGTGTTGAATGCGTGGACTGTGGCGTAGAATGAGCGTGTGTTGAATGCATGGACTGTCCCAACGGCCACCCAGTGCGGGAGGACAGCAGCGGTGCTCTCCCTGGTGTTCCGTGGCCAGGCTGCCCTTGTCATCTAAGCACTCCTGCCCATGCATTTCCTGGGCCAAGTAGTTAGTCTCCTGTCTTTGAGTCTGCCCTCCAGAGCGGCTCTGAGCATCAAAGCCCACACAGCATCAAAGAGATGAGGAGTCGAGATGGGCAGAATCAGAGCTTCGCTTCTGAACACAGCCCAGGCGCGTATCTCATCATCCGCTGGTCCCTCTGGAAATTAAATATTCTGAACTATTCTACCCAAGTTTTCCCAATAACTTGTCTCCTCTTTCCTGTGTATTAGACAATAGGCAACCAGAACTAGCCCTTTTCTCTACTTAACTCTGCAGAGGCCATGCAGCCGTGGGCTTGGGAGATGACCGGCTAGAGGCCCTTACTCGACACCTGTGATAACCTGAGTTTGGATCCCCAGAACCCACGTAACGTGGATGTGGTGGCCCTTGTCTAACCTGGGTGTACCTGAGATACAGTGGAGATGGAGACGAGAAACCCTGGAAGCTCACAGTTCAGGGAGCCTGGAGCACACAGCGGCGAACGAGGCGCCCTGCCTTGAACAAGGAATGACACAGCCACATTCACACACACACACACACACACACACACACACACACACACTTTTTAAATTTAGTTTCTCAGAGCTCCTCAGGTTTCTTGAATCAGAGTCAGGGATTTAGAGAGGACATGTTAGGAAGAAATTGAACCTTTCTGTCAAAATCAGGTACCACATGCTTACCTTCCCATCAAAACAAACAAACAAAAAAAACCTGGAAACCAAATTCTCCCTCTAGGGAATGAGTTTCCCAACTCCCGACATGCTTAGCCAGAGCCTGTGTACCCAAGCCCCTGTCTGGAGTGGCTTAGTGGGGTCACAAGAGGAAGCAAAAGGATTGAAAACATGACTTCTTATGTCACCCCAAGTCTAAGAATCGGTCATTATAAGATTTTGTATTTGCGAGAACACTGGCATTTCCCCGTCAACGCTCTAAGCGGAGCTCTTCCCCAGTCGTTCTGTCTGTGTGGCCCTGATGTCCATCACGGTTGTGCTCCCGGGGTGTGTCCACAAACAAGCATTCTGCTACCTTGCCCACAAGACAAACTAACGCGTGTCGGCTCCTCATCCGTATACCCTTCAGCCCAGCTGATTTTATCAGATCAAAACAATCTGCTCACGGAGAGCAGAGAGGAAAGACAGAAGAAGTACACAAAGAGACAGGCTTCCCGCGTCATGACCCGAATCCCCAGGCTTTCCCCATAGCACCTGAGGCCTGACTTTAATGACACGTGCCTCCCCATTAGCAATCATGGGATGCTGGTAGAAGCCAGGACCATAAAGGTCGAGAGACAAAGAGATGCTGAAGACTTAATATTTAGGTCTCAAAAACTGGTTGGTGATGGTTTCACTTAATTGAAATGAGGCTGAATTTTTCATGAAGCAATGTATATGAATTAGAGGGATGAATGATTTGAAAAGTATGGTGTCTTTATGTGTTAGAGACCCAGCTGTAGATCACTACCAGTCAGCATCCTCATGAGGTCTGAGATAGGAATGAGAAGGGGGAGCTGGCAAGAAATGTTATCGGTGGCAAGACAGCTATGAGACAGAGACTCCTTCTACGTAAGTTAGCTGACCCAGGAACGTGTGACGTGTTAGGAGCTGCTCAGGGAAGAGTAGGCCAGTGGATCAGGCCAGAAGGAAGACAGCAATGACATACCTGGGTCCAACCGGGAACATTATAAAATAAAGTATTAAATGGTTCTCTACTTAATAACAAACTCCACTTACTATTGTCTTACCTTGGTCTGCCCTGTGAAAGAATGACATTATCAATTGGCCCTGGTGCTTGGGGAATACGTTTCTCACACTTTACCCGCCAGGGGGCGGTAAAGAGTCTCCTGAGTGAAGAGCTGAGAGGTTCAGGTCCAGCTTAAAATGCTACTCCAGGACACAAAAAATGGGGACTGTTGTTCCGTAAAGAACGAGGCATTAAGGGTTGATGATATCATCAGCGCCAACGTCCTTCGTCTCTACATGGCATAGGAAATGGCAGCCCTTTGCAGGAAGACTGCACGTTCAGAGATCATTCTTGCATCCTCCGGTTGCCAGGGAAAAGAAAGCCTGGGATTGCAACTACACAGATGTCTCATTTAGAATGAAATATACATGCCTGTTACTTCCAAGCTCCCAGGGCCCTGCTCACATAAAAACTACTATTTCAAAGAAATAAGAATGGAAAGAATTGATGCAGTGATAAAAAGAAGTTTCTAGTTGGGCGCGGTGGCACACCCCTTTAATCTGAGCACTTGGGAGACAGAGGTAGGGGGATTGCCACAAGTTCGAGGCCACACTGAGACGACATCGTGAGTTGTAGGTCAGCCTGGGCTTGAACAAGACCCCACCTCAAAACAAAATGTTTCTTATGCCTCAGAAGACTAGGCCTGGCACTATTACCACTTAAGAGTATACACGGGTTCCAAGTCTGAAGAAACAGGCCAAGGGACCTGGGGAGCAATGAGCTGGCTCTTTGTAGACTCACTGCCCTGAAATATGGACCTTGAGGTCGTGTCTCTCCAGAGGTTTCCTCTCCTTTGCCTTCTCTGGTCCTCAAGGAAGGTTCTCCACCTCCTTATGCCAGCGTATCTCCTCTTCACCTTGCTTGCATGTGCATGTGAAGGTGGCAAGTGGTGGAATGTGGGAAAAAGATAATGAAAGCAGACACGCCATCTCCCTGTGGCTGATCCTAAGACGAACTCAAATTAAAATATGTGCAGCAATGGGCACAAAACATCAACTGTGAGGGTCCCCAAGGGGGGCTCTAAGTCTGGGTGATAAGAAATATGAAGATAATAGTCTTTTCTCTAAAGATGCAGCCATTCTTTTTTTTATAACCTTACACTTTTTGGGGGGAGGGATGTTCGAGGCAGGGTCTCACTCTGGTCCAGGCTGACCTAGAATTCACTCTGTAGTCTCAGGGTGGCCTCGAACTCACCGCAATCCTCCAACCTCTGCCTCCCAAGTGCTGGGATTAAAGGCATGTGCCACCACGCCTGGCTAACCTTACACTTTTTTAATTTGTTGATTTTTATTTTTTTAAAAAAGGTTGCACACATAGACCCTCCCTCGTTCTTTGACCCACTTCTGCTGAGGGTCTTCAGTGGGTTTATTGGCACTCATTGTGGGGACCAAGAGACCTCAGTTAGTCTCTGCAGGAATAGGGAAAACACAGTGTCTCAAGCTATTCCCACCCACCCTGATGCTCTTTCCACCCCCTCATCTGCAATGTTCCCTGAGCCTTGGTGGGCAAGATAGAGATCCGATTTAGTGTTGCTTTCTCTGTAGACTGTGGATCTCTGTCTTTATGAGGTTTGAGTGACCACAGTGTGTGTCGCCATTTCCCTGGAACTGGTTTTCAGACTAGCCATGAGAACAATATTTGTGTCACTGTTGTCCCTGTAATGACTTCTGGGCCCAGACAGATGAGGTGGAGGAGACCCATCTCCTGGTAGACGGTCGGCTCTCTCCTCTTGATGTGTCCTTGTTCTCCCCGTATTCTCCTCCATCTGCAAAATAGAAGAGAGTCTCCAACCAAAAGTGAGAGCAGTTTGAGGTAAAGGGGAAAACCCTCAGCACCTCCAAGGCTCAGGGACCATTGCGGAAGAGGGGCGGAAAGAATGGAAGAGCCAAAGGAAGGGTACGACTCCTTTCAATGCAACTGTCCAGACAGAAATTGGCCTCAATATCCATGACCTTGCAGTGCCTAGCAATACCTTCGCAAGACCCTCAAAATAGGAGAAAAAATGATGACATCAAATTAAAAGAAAGACTAATGGAGACAGGGAGGTGATATGATGGAGAGTGGAGTTCTAAAGGAGAATGGGGGGAGGAGAGGGAAATATCATGGCTTATTGTTTGTAAGTATAGAAGTTGTCAATAAAACGGGGCGGGGGAATAACCCTAGTCATTAGAAAGACATATCCATGTGTGCATCCATTCTTCTTAGAGAAGAGGAGAGGTTCTCTCTGGAGACTATTGGCTTCCTGTTCTAGGGAATCTGTCTTGGTTCCTAGAGCCAGATATGGGTTCACGCCCCCTGAGCCGGTCTCATGTCCAATCCGTGAGCAGCTGGTTACCTACGTCGGCTGTGTGCCACTATTACACAAATGTACACTTCTGGCTCAGCCGGTTGATTTTGTAACTGGCAGGATCTCCTGCTTAGTCAATCAGTTGGCATTGTTATGCTCCAGCCACTTTCATAGCCCTTTCTAGCACTGTGAGGGCTAGCCTGGAGGGCAGTGGATTTCCTCTCAGTTCCAGCATGGTCACTTGATGTCCTGCAGTTGCAGGCTGTGGTGTCTGCAACAATAGAGACTTATCTCTTAGTTCTTGCAGGTAACCAAGTGTTTTGGCAATAGTCTGTATTTTGGGAACCTCATGTCTCCCTATAGCTCACTATGAGGGGAAACCCAATTCGGACCCTGGAAATTACCAGCCAGAGATGCAGCCATTTTTAATAAGAGCATTTCATTCACATTCATAATAATTTCCTTTTAATTTTATGATAGTGAATGGTATTGCTTAGATGTACAAAGAATGGAAAGGCCTAGCAATGGTGAATGAAAACCTATTTGAAAGTGAAAAGGCAGCAATCTACTTTTCTACATCCACGACCTTTTGAAGATCTGGGCACAGTACCCTGCAAACGATTGGCAATGACTATGTCACTTAGTGTTGTTGTGGTGCGTTATTGTGCTGGGCTTTGAATGTCAAGTCTTTATCTCCTCTTTGGTCAGTATTCCTCTCAAGAAGAAAGCCAGGCCCTGACCCTGACACACTCAAATATGACCTTCTTGATTTGCAAAATAAATTATTGGCAGGCTTAATGAACCACTTTGTAAGGCCACCCAGGTAAGAGGAATGAATCCAAGTGATTCGTCTAACTTCTGGCTTTTCCACATGACCTATTTTTGTGAGTTCTGAACTCAAAGTAAGCTGAATTTCATTTTCTTTTCATTAATTCCATGTGGAAAACAAAAACCTGTTTCAATTCTCCCTTCCACTCCAGTCATCACATGCCCTGCCATTTCTTTACATCCTTCCTAGAGATCATGACTTACTGAGAACAATTCCTAGGGTGTCTCAAAACAACAGAGCCCATAAAATAATGAGAGCCAAGGGCGTGTCAAGGTCCTAGTGTCATGTGCAGCAACAAAGCCCCACTGCAGTTGTCTTCGGGAAGCTGAACCATGGCGCCTCCCAGTTCATTCTCCAAGGGCCCTTATCCACAGTCTCCTCTCAAAGCCCTGGATGGCCACAAGCCTTGTTCACACATGGTCACAAGTTTCTGTAAATTTTCCTAAGCGATCTGTTTCCCTCCAGACACTCTCCATGCATGGGGTGAGGAGCAGTAGATGCTGCACAGGCATTTCGAGGACCCTATTATGTGAAGGATGAATTGGAAATAGATTGAGTCTGTGTTTACTTGAATACCTGGTTATAGTTCATTACCCCTCATGCATTGTGAAATTACTGATAATGGTCCCAACTTGAGAATGGCTTCCAGAAACACAGAAACATCTTTTCTTTGCAAAGGTGCACGTGTGACTTGTGACGTGACCTAGCTGGATGCCCTACTCAAGGAGATGATTTTCTAAACGCAAGAGTGAGCTTTCTTGGTTTGTTTTTACTTTGATTCCATATATGACAGAAAACATGATGCTTGTCTTTCTGAGCCTGGTTGATTTCACTTGAAAATTTCCAATTCTACCCATTTTCCAAGAACTGACCTGATTTTGTTTTCCTGAATGGCTAAGTAATAAGGTGTATATATCTTTATCCATTCATCTAGTCACGGACACTTAGGTAGATGCCGTGACTTCATTACTCCGACAGTCAATCCTGGGGTGCTGCTCCCGCTGTTGCTTAAACAAACATAAAAGAAGAAAGACGGCTACTGGGGAACGGGAAAGAGGTCAGCCGAATAAGAGAAAGGGATGTAATGGAGATAATGAAGGAATGAATACAAAGTGGATAAATGAAGATAAATTCAATCGAAATAACTTATATACGTAAATGAAAATGTCATAGTAAAATCTACTATTTTGTATAGCCAGGCATGGTAATGCATGCCTTTAATCCCAGCACTCAGGATGCAGAGGTAGGAGGACCTCTGAGACTACATAGTTACTCCCAGGTCAGTCTGGGCTAGAGTGAGACTCTATCTCGAAAAATTAAAAATATGTAAATAAATACTAGTTTGTACAATTAAAATTCATTAATAGAAATCAAATAAGCAATCATGTCATTTAAAATAAATAGGGTTAGAAAATAGCTTCTGTGAAGTTATAAACTTCAATGCCAAGACAAAAATGAAAGAACTCGCCGGGCGTGGTGGCGCACGCCTTTAATCCCAGCACTTGGGAGGCAGAGGTAGGAGGATCGCTGAGAGTTCGAGGCCACCCTGAGACTACATAGTTAATTCCAGGTCAGTCTGGGCTAGAGTGAGACTCTATCTCGAAAAATTAAAAATATGTAAATAAATACTAGTTTGTACAATTAAAATTCATTAATAGAAATCAAATAAGCAATCATGTCATTTAAAATAAATAGGGTTAGAAAATAGCTTCTGTGAAGTTATAAACTTCAATGCCAAGACAAAAATGAAAGAACTCGCCGGGCGTGGTGGCGCACGCCTTTAATCCCAGCACTTGGGAGGCAGAGGTAGGAGGATCGCTGAGAGTTCGAGGCCACCCTGAGACTACATAGTTAATTCCAGGTCAGCCTGGATCACAGTGAGACCCTACCTCGAAAAAAAAAAAAAATGAAAGAACTCTGTCAGATATATTTGAAACATAATACCATATATCATTCTAAGCATGTCATGTGGCTGTATTTATGAGGAAAATGTAAACATGGCAATGCAAATTCATGAGCTTAAGCTCATGAGCAATTGCATCAGCTGGTGAACTCCCGTGGTTTATGGCCCCCAAGTATTGGATCACATATACTAGTGGTTTGATGTCCCTAACCTTAATGAAATACATGAAGATGCCATGATGCAGTGAAATGAGCTAGACACACAGTATTTCAGTACAGGCTCTTACACCTAGTCATCAGTAAGTGAAGGGTATGCCGTAATCATCACTTGATTACACAATTACTCAAGTATAACATAGAAGGGAGATTATAGAAGGGGCTCTCATGGAGTAAGATGGTCACAGCAGCTCTGGAAAATGGCAGCAGAGTCCAAGTGGGAAGAGGAAGGGACTTCACGGGAGAATGTTATCAGCTCTCAGAATGTTGGAACCAAAACAAGGTAAAGAGAAGGTCCCTGGAATGGGAGGGGGGAGGTGATACTAGCACATGAGCACAGGCAGTGAGCCTGGGCTAGATGGCGAGGTGGCATGAAGTGGTTGTGAAAGCCACTGAGAAAATTAACAAAGACATCTCCACCAGCTGGAGCGGCTGTGGGAACCCAGGACATGGTAATGGAGCCCAGCTAACTACGGAAGCTGTACTTGGGGTGGACAGAAGAGCACATGGGAGCCAGTGCCAGGCACAGGAGACTGTAGTCAGTAGCCAGTGGACTACAGAAGCTAACACATAATACAAGGAAAAGCAAAACGGCATGTGATATGCAGCTTGGATTGGAAGTTCTGAAATGAGTGCAAAGCTGTGCATAGAAAGAGATACAGAAGTAGATCTACCTTCACTGCTTTTGACGCCCAGGGCTCACACTCACATCATAGTCTGTGAATACCACAGAAGGAAACCAAGACTCTTTCCAGTGTGAGTTGGTCAAATACCTGAAGGCTTCAATGTATTTCTTTTTTAATGGTTTTTTCAAAGTTAGGTTTCACTCCAGCCAAGGCAGACCTGGAACTCAGTCTGTTGCCCTAGGCTGGCCTTGAGCTCATAGTGATCCTCCTACTTCTGCCTCCCAAGTGCTGAGATTAAAGGCGTGCGCCACCATGCCCAGCTTTAACACATCTGTAGGATTTCTTTCCATTGTGCCTTCGTTCATATCTTTGAGAATTTCTCAAAAAGCAAAGATTTTCCTATATTTCTTACATATATTGGGTTTCTCTCACTATGAGTTATTTCAATTTACTGAAGAGACCTGGGATAAGGGAGGGCTTGACCAGGCGGCCAGCACATACCATTTCTCTCTAGCATCCACTGAGTATAACTGAGACTCATTGCTTACATTCCTAAGGTAGCTCTCCAGCGTGAGTCTGTCCATGCTTAATGAAGATTTCAGGATAGCTGAAGGCTTTCCCACACCCCCAAATGTACAGAGACTGTCATCCTATGCCTCATATTCATAAGGCTTGTGTCCAGGCTGAGCAGGTACTTGGAGATGACACAATGAGGCCCTCTGCTCACCAAGCTTTCACATAGTTGTAACTCCCGAGGGCTTTGTTGTCCATAGCAGTCCCTGGAATCTGGCTGAAAATCCATCCTATTGACCCTGCGTGTTCACACGGTGTGTAGACAGCTCCCATCCACCTCTGCAAGAATTTTTCATGCTTGTCTTTGATGCTCAGGTCTTGCTGGGTTTTCCTTGTCAGCGGCCATGTTCCTGACGGTCTCCTCTATCATACTCCGCCGACCTCCTTCCTGGAAGGATACGATACGGCAAAATCCATTCCTGCAGGGTGAAGTGCACAGCCACATCCTCAAAAGTCACAGACACCATAAGCTGAGGCAGGAGATTTGCAAGTTTGAGAACAGTGTAGGCTACAGGGTAAATTCAAAGTCTGAGCTATCTATTAAAATACTGTCACCTCTGACCTCCAGGACCTTTACTGGTGTCCTGAGGTTAGTGACGGTCACAGACCAGCGGTGGCTGAGCCACATGGGACACCTCGCAGTGGTCAAGAAGGGTCAGGAGATGCATCCTCATCAGAGACCTTCAATCTTAGTGCTGACAAAAACGGTGATCACAAGCTACCCAGGAGAACCTTCCACAGCACTGTAGTTTTAGCCAAAGAGACTGTCATGCCTAACATATCTGACTGTCAAAGCACCTGAGGGCTGGGGTAGTGTATACTGGGTGCAGAGTGATGGTGAAAATGGACCCTTCTGTCTTCACAGATTCATTTTTAGGCAGACAGAAAACAAATACAGTCAGATGTCATGTCCATAAGTTTTAGGATATATAGAGAAAGGATTAAAAATATCTGTTAAAACAGGCTGGAAAATGGCTTAGTGGTTAAGCGCTTGTCTGTGAAGCCTAAGGACCCCAGTTCAAGGCTTGATTCCCCAGGAACCACATAAACCAGATGCACAAGATGGTGCATGCATCTGGAGTCCGTTTACAGTGGTTGGAGGACTGATGCACCCATTTTTCTCTCTCTCTCTCTCTCTCTCTGTTGTTGCTCTCAAATAAATATATAGAAATAAATAAATCTTTTAATAAACTATACCTGCACTGAACATTAACAATCCATTTTTCTTGTCTTTATTCCCTAGTAACAGAGTATAGCAGCTATTTGCATTACACTGACCTGTATGAGGGATCACACGTCATCTAGAGATGGTTTAGACTACAGCAGGATGGGCATAGGCTCTATGCAAAGACCTCCTCACTTTATAGAAGGAATTTGAGCATCAAGGGTTTTGGTAGCTTCAGGATCCTGGAACAAACCACCTGCAGATATGGAGGGCTACTGTAATTTAGTTAAATAAAATGCATATTATCTCAGAGTTCAGTGTTAAGGGAAAAAATAATGCACAGAAGGGGAAGAGGAGAGTTGGCATCCACAGTCAGGTGGACGTAGAAGAGCAGAGTGTGAGAGCTGCACACAGCTCCCCAGGGGATGTTTTCCTGGAGTTCACAGCAAGAGTGAGTTTGAAAGGAGGAGTCTCTGGCCCACTCAAAGAACTGCAAAAGAGACCAGGTGGCTGGAGCAGAGCTAGCAAGTGGGAGGATCTGGAAGAGGGGAGAATAAGCCATTGCTGTGTCTCTATGATTTATACAATGTGTGTTCATTGATTATTGGTAACTTCACCTGCATTGGATAAAGCATCTCGATGGGCATAAGGTGATGCTTAAATTTTCTCCAGTGGGTACGGCGACTGCTCCTTAAGCTACCTGAGCTTTTAATATCCGTGAAGTGCACGTCTCTCATGACTGATGCATGAGGCAGGGCATCTGTACCAATGGCTGTTCAAAATCTATTGTGAGTAGATTATGGGACTTGGCCAGAAACATATGACAACCTTAAGTATATCAGATTCTGGCTGTGAAGAAGATATGGAAATATTTTCATCTTGCTTCATTGTCTCATCCAGCATAATCAGAATTGGAGGGACAAAATGTTCAAACTGTCAAGTAAGAGGTGAATCTGTCCCTGGATTCCATCCACTTGTGTGTGGAGGGGGGGTCATTCTAAGTGCTCCCCAAAGCTAGTCCTGGCAAAACTGAGGCCTCCCATCTGCTTGTCAGACACAGTGGGATGGTCATTCTGTTCCAGGAACCTTACACGTTGATCGGAACTGTTTTGAAGAACAAAGCGTTTCACAAATCCTCAAATATTACCTCCCAGTTCTCTGAAGACTTCCAGTCCTTCGAATCCCAAACCACTAATGCTGAGTGTGAAAGTCACGTGTTTATTGTGACACCCGCGGGTCTCAACACACTCAGGTCTGTTCCCATGCAAGAAAGCATTGTTCCTGCTGTATTTTGAGTCCTTTCTCTCCTCTGAGAAGTTCTCCTCATCCTTCCTTTAATTTCCACTTGTGTGTTTGGGGGCCATAAATGACAGCAAGGAATGGCAGCTTCTATCCTGTCATGACCCCTAAAAAAGTGACTGTTTACCCCACCACAGTGAACTCCCATAATTCTGTGTTGCTGTGGCATCTTTAGGTCTAGCTTTCTCAAGACAGAATTGGGGCTCAGTCACCTGACTCTCTGCCTCCTCTTTGTGCCTCAAGGTGGTTGGTCTGGGGGCCACCTCCCTGTGCAACATTTGGATACAGCCTTCTTGAGTCACCCCATTAACTCCTGTACCTCTCACAGTCTGTAAGCACGCATGCACATCCATGACTGGATGGAACTCATGCTGGTCTACTCTAAGCCCAATGAGAACAGCTCTCAGCAAAGATGCGGGAACCACTCTGGACCCCAGCAAAGCTTTGGCCCCCAGGTCCCTTATTCTTTCTTGGTTCATCTGTTGGTGGCATCTGCATGCCCTGGACATCTTCCTTTGCCCTCCCCTGGAAGCACACTGCTCCACTTATTCCGAATCTCCATTCATGTGTTTTGTTGAACTGCCCGCTCTGGGCCTCACCTGACTGACATTTGTCACTCACCAGCTGGCTGAGGCTGTCCGACCAGCTTGGTAGGAATGAAATGAATCATAGTCAGGATGAACAATGTCCTGTGAGAAACACATCTGGACATGGTCAGACCGTTGGACCTCAGGCTGTCCACCATGTCAGAGAAATACCCTATTGTATTAGTTGTGGTTTTCTAGAGGAACAGAATTGTGTGTGTGTGTGTGTGTGTGTGTGTGTGTGTGTGTGTGTGTATTATAAAGGGTATTAATTAGATTGACTTACATGCTATGGGTTGGGAAGTCCAACAGTGGCTGTCTGTAGAATGGAGAGTCTAGAACCCCAGTACCTGTTTAGCCCATGTGTGAGGCTGGAGGCCTCAGCAGTTCCAGTGCGGCACTGAAGGCCTGCAGGTCTCAGGTCTTCAGTTCACATTGGAAAGCTGATGCAGCTGGGTTCCAATGTCCACAAAGGACAGAAGCAATGGGTAGATGCATGCGCCAACAAGTAGTACAGGCCACCAGAATAAACAGGCACTGCCAGGCTGCAGAGAGTGCTCAGCGGTTAAGGTGCTTGCTTGTAAAGCCTGACGGTCTGCGTTCAATTCCCCAATATCCACATAAGGCCAGATGCAAAAAGTCGCACATGTGTCTGGAGTTTGTAGCAGCAAGAGGCTCTGGCATCCCCATTCTCCTTCTCTCTCTCTCTCTCTCTCTCTCTGTGTGTGTGTGTGTGTGTGTGTGTGTGTGTGTGTGTGTCTTCTCTCTATATATATATCTATCTCTTTCTCTCTCTCCCTCTTTGCAAATAAATAAAACATAAATCAATTTTAAAAACAGGCGCTGTGTTTTCCTGGAGCTCCTTCCTAGAGTCTGCCACTGAAGGGCCACTCACTCTGGAGGAAGGTCTTCCTTCCCCCTATGTTAACCCTTCCTGGAAATGCCCTCACAAACCTGGGCTAGCGGCAGTCTTACTCGAGTCCCGCTTTGATAGAGGTGCCCAAAAGTTTAGCCATCGCACCTATGAGATGCACATTGTAAGCTCTCATGGCAAAGCTTCTAGGGCAGGGCTAGGGTCCACGGCCACAATCCAGAGACCTCCAAACCATCATAGAGCTGGGATGGAGGTCACTGGAAGAGTCTTTGCCTAGCATGCTCAAGGCCTTGTGTTTGACAGCTAGCAAACTTTAGAAAAATACATAACCTCTTACATATCTTTCCCCAAAAGTGGGCTAAGAAATTATTTTGATTTTATGAACCCTATTTCTCTAGTCTCTCTCCTCCGAGAGTCACCTGTGTGCCAACTTTCATCTTACAGCTGTGCAGAAAGCAAAGGTAATCATCTTAACTGCCTAAAGTGAAATAGGTTACCTGAAACCAACGAGACAATAGTTACGGAAGTGGAATGCTATCACCAAGGCCTGTGGTGTCTTGGTCCTTAGCAGTGACTCTCAAAGTTGCCGTTTTATTATTTCGTGTTCCACTGGTAAACGGGCATACTAAGCCATGTTCACTGCCCTCAGACCCTGACAATGTATATGATTCTGACATTTTTATCATTTCTACAAATTGGGAAAGCGATCACTCAAAGAAACTCTTGCTATTTATTCATTGGACAGTCAAGCATGAGACACGATCACCCCCCTTCTTACCTGAAAATGTGAACTATAGTCAGTTAACTCATTAATTCCCACAGATTGCTACTCTTCCCACGCGGACACTACTCAGAAGCATGTATGTTAAAAGGAACCAGTCTAGGGCTGGAGAAGATGGCTTAGCGGTTTGATTCCCCGGGACCCACATAAGCCAGATGCACAAGGTGGCACATGCATCTCGAGTTCATTTGCAATGGCTGGAGGCCCTAGCACACCCATTCTTTCTCTCTCTTTCTCCTCTCTCTCTCTCTAATAAATAAATAAATAAAATATATTTTTTTAAAAGGAACCAGTCTAGATTATGACACGAATATATTTATTTTACTCAACCCAACCAAACCAATTACTATTTCAATATATACATCAACACATTCATTAGCTATGGCTTCTATAACACACTACCAAATATTTAGTGGATTAAAACAAGACAAACAGCTGGGCCTCAGTGCACACAGGATCCAAATACTCCAGAAGCTGAGACAGGAGGATCACAAGATTGAAGCTAGCTGGAGCCACTTAGAGCTCCAACCTCAAAAGACCAATTATTTTAAAAGCTACAAATATCAAAAGTAAAACAAGGCAAATACATTGCTTGGAGGTCAGAAGGCTGGAATGGGCCTCACAGGACTGAAATCAAGGATTCTCCAGGGCTTTGCTCCTTGTTGGAAAGTGCTGGGAGAACACCTTGCCTGGCCTTTCCAGCCATCTCTGGGGTGCGCCTCCTCCACCCCTTGCCTTATGGCCTTTCTTCCACCTGCAAAGCCACCAATGGTCAGAGTCTTCCACACATCACATCACCTTGACCATGGCCCTTCTGCCTCCTTATCCAGGACCCTTCTGATGACATGGGGCCACCCCAAATCACCCAGGACACTCTCTTTATTGAAGATCAGCTGATCAGCAACCTTATCTCTCCTTTTGCATGTAACGTTGTCCACAGGTTCTGGAGACTGGCATAGGTACACCGAGCAAAGAGGGATGCTATTCTGCCTACTAGAGTCCAAATCGAGGTTGTTACTGGCATTCTTTCAATCTGTTTTCACAGTCTTCAAAGTTTCAGCATTTAGTGCAGAGTTGGAGCCGTGGCACAGCTCAGTGCTGACTTGTCACGTGCCAGTGCTCAGCAGTCCCAGGGGCCAGCAGCTATGGAGGCCTAAAGCAACAGTTCTCAGCTGGGGATGCACCTCAGAAACCTCTAGGGAGCTTTAGAAAATCTTGACTCTCAGCCCACACACCATGTCGAAGACCTCAGCGCCTGGGCACCAGGATTGCTTTAAAACTCCGCAGAGGATTCCAGTGTGCAGACGGAGAGCTCCGTGTTCTCCACTCCTTGCCCTCCACCACCTCTTCTTCCCCCTTGTCGTCTCTCCCTTCATCCTTCCCTGCCTTCCCCATTGTGTGTTAAACGCTTTGTGGTTGTGTGCTATTCCAGGTTTATAAAATGACAGGATCCAAATAAATGTGCATGTGTGTGCATGCACCCATCTAGGTCTATGCATTTGAAAACACATTGTCAACACCCCCATACACACAAGTACACATTTTTGATGTATTTTATTTTTGTCTTTTATTCTATATTATCATTTTACATCATCAGGACCATAGCATAACTAGTCATATAAGCCATTATTATTTCATATTAGCAGAATTTCCTCCATGAATTGATTGTATAGGTATTTACATAAAAACATCATAGGACACAAAGTACTTAATCAATTTCTTACTAACTGTAGATTTTTTTAATCTCCATTATTCTTTGTTTCTTTGAGATAGGGGCTCTAGACTGGCCTAAAACTTGTGATTCCTGCCTCCATAAATATATTTTTATTCATTTATTACAGAGAAAGAAAGAGAGGGAGAGAGAGAGAGCATGGGCACATCAGAGCCTCTTGCCACTTCAGCAGACTCCAGACACATTTGCTACTGGTGCATCTGATTTCACATGGGTACTGAGAAACTGAACTTCAGTGGGCAGGCTTTGCAAGCAAATGCCTTTAACTGCTGAGCCATCTCCTCAGCCCTGTAAATATGCATTTTTAGAACATAGCATACACATTGATGGGGTTAGACCCAGTCAAGTCCAATTTATTACTAAAGGGGGAAAAAAAGAAGCTCAGGAGGAACTTACAATGCTATGAAACCCGCTTCCTTTGTGCCTCCATTATGTTCTGTCAGTGTTTATTCACTATACCTTGTGCTGGGTTCTTTTTCCAAATACATTAAGTACTTTGGTTCTGTTCACTCCCTACCCCTATTCTTTCCTTTTACTTTCCCTTCCCCTCCCCTGCTAGTCTCCTCCTTTCTCCTTCTGCTGTCCTCACATATAGACATGTAAATAATTAACAGTGAGAACCCCCTTTGCCTCTCCTTGGCAGCTCCTCTCCTTTTCTCTGCTCCCCTTTTTGTTAGGAAGCCAATTCTGTTTGCCTGCCTCTTTCTCTCCTGCTGTCTTAGGTGAACTAGATCAGACCTGTCACCCACAGTTTCTAATCCAACACCTATTTCCCCCTTTTCCCATGGGGTATAAGTCTTACTAAAAGCTGCTGCTCTTCTCAAATAGAAATTCTCTCTCTCTCTCTCTCTCTCTCTCTCTCTCTCTCTCTCTCTCTCTCATACATTTAAGATAGACAGACAGACAGACAGATAGACAGACATATCTTCCACAATTTGTCCCAATTACATCTGCTCTTTCCTCTCCTACCTTCACCCCCTCTTCCCCCACCCCCCAATCTGGAGCAACTGTTAGTGGCTGATGAGATCCTGCACTCACTCAGGCGGGACTCTTGTCCTTCACACCACAAGTACACTTCCCACCCCCACTTCTGGGTCTTCCTCAACAACATAACCACCCTGGCACCATGCCACCTGATGGTGTGATCCAACATCCTTTCTGCCAGTCAGGGTTCTCCAGAACAGCAGCATTCCTCAATACATATGGGGCACTGGTGCCAGGATCCCCCCAAATTCCCAATCTGAGGATGCTCAGATCCCTTCTATAAAATGGCATAGTGTTCTCATGGGACCTACACATGCACACACCTCTAATACACTTTAAAGCAGCTCTGGAGTGCTAGCCAAAGCAATGCCAATTTGCTAATCTGGGAACTTATTCAGGGAAGTCTAATCCTTTGGCCTAGGGACTTTGCTTATTTCTACAAGCATATGTTTAATATTCCAACACAGAAGCATCACACAGCACAGCTGACCAGAGACAACTTAGAGGAAGGATGGTTTCCTGCAGCTTAAAGTCTGGGGGATCTAGTCTATAGTGTAGGCAAGGCATGGCAACAGGGGCATGAGGAAGCTAGACACAGTGTTCTCAGCCAGAAAACAGAAAGTGGAGCCAGGCTATAAAACTTTAATGCCAGCCCCCACTAATACACTTCCTCCAGCAAGGCTCCTCCTCTTAACGGATTCATAACCTTCCAAAGCTGCACCAAGAGCTGGGAAGAAAATTCAAACACATGAGCCTATGGGAGATATTTCCCATTCAAACTGCACCCCCTCCCCTGCCCCTTTTTTCCTATGGAGCAGAGCCAGGCTGGGATGGGACACACATGTATATGCACAGACGCACAGGACCAGGATGGAGGGCTCGCTGGCAAAGAGGGGAATGAGCCACAGGGGGACACATCTCAGCACACCTGGACCATAGGGCAGAGCTGAACAAGCAGCTGGTTGGCTGACGAGAAAGCTCTGGGGAACTGTAACTGGGGAGAGGCGGAAAGATAAACCTGCCAGGCTCCCCATCTGTAGGAGTCCTCCTTACTGGAAGACACGGAGCTAGAGAGGCTCATTTCCTCCTTTTCTCTTCCACTAAGACTCATATGGCTTCATAATGGCATTTTAAGTCTGTTAATGTGGGTAATGTAGTTTGGAAGAAAGCAGAAAGGCCCAATTATAAGAATCAATATATCGTGTGGGGGAAGAACAGAAGCTTCCATTAAAGATGAAGCAAGGCTTCGATTCCAGCCAGAACAGGGCCAAACAGGGAAACCAAAACACTTGCATGAGATTGATGTGAGTGGGAGAGAAAGGAGCTGCCTCTGGTTCATTCATTCCTCCTTCCTGTTGAGAATGCTGCAGCACCCTTGGGCAAATGACACCAACCAACAGAGTACATGATAGGTCCTCGGAAAATATTTACTGAATTAATAGATAGAAGCATAAATGAATGGATGATTTGTGGATACTCTTCTTTATTCAGTTCTTTTAAATCAGCATTTTCAAACTGTGGCACCTGGCTGCACATCTCCTGAAAACTTGTTCATAAGGAAAGAGTCCCCCCCCCCCAATGATGAGGCAGTGTGGCACAGTAACCCGTGTGCTGACTGTGATTCACATCAAAAGAAACTTCCTCTAGCAAAGCCCATGAATCAAACCACACGTGCTGAGCACTATGGTGGTCAAAGGGTGAGTCCCACATAGCTTCTGCCTTTAAAGAGTCCTACACAAGACCATCATAACAGGAGGAAAAGATGATGACATCAGAATGAAAAGAGATTGATTGAGGGGGGGTTATACGATGGAGAGTGGAGTTTCAAAGGGGAAAGTGGGGGGAGGGAGGGAAGTACCATGGGATATTGTCTACAATTAAGGAAGTTGTCAATAAAAAATGAAAATAAAAAAATAAAATAAACTGGAAAAAAGTCAGTGTTTCCTGAAGGCCTGCTTCTTCCACATACGGCTGTTGGGGTGATTTGAATCAGATGACCCCCATGAACTCGTGTGTTTTGAATGCTTGGTATTCCAAACATATGAGTTCACGTGATGGACTCTGTAGCTGATGGTAGTTTGGGAGGTAGAGCCTTGCTAGAGGAGGTGTATTGGTGTATTGTTGAGGGTGGGCTTAGGGGTGTTAGAGCCAGCAATGTTGCCAGAACATGGCTTTCTTTCTTGCTGTTGTTTCTACTTGCTGTGGCAGAAGTGATGTCCAGCCTCTGCTCAAGCCATCTTTCCCCTAAGATCATGGGGTTTCCGCTCAAGACTGTAAGCCAAAAATATTATTTCTTCCCATCAGCTGCTTCTAGCTGGGTGTTTGTCCCACAATGAGAAGGTAAATGCAACAGCTGTCTTCTTGGAAGCAAGCTCTCCTGGAACTCTTTCCAGGGCCGTACTCCCAACCAGGAGGGTCCTGTCCCCATGTTCTCATCTAACCCTACTTGCTTCCTGTGATGGTTAATTTTGAGGGTCAACGTGGCTAAACTGAGGGATGCTTAGAGAACCAGAAAGGCACTTTTTCTGGGTGTGTCTGTGAGAGTGCTTCCAGAGAAGATTGGCTTGAGGGTCAGCAAACTAAGGGAGAGACACACCTTCAACAGAGCACTGACCACGCTGGTAGGGGTTGGATAGAGGAGAGAGCAGCAGAGTGTCTATTTTCTATTCTCTCTCCCTCTCCCTCTCTTCCTTATTCCCTCCCTCCTTCTCTGTGTCCATCACTCATTTTTTCTTTCAGAGCAAAGAGTAATACGTGTTCTTGCCCCCTGCTGCTCTCACACACGAAACTCTCTGTTCTTTGTCTTTGGACTCTTGGTTTATATGGAAGCTGTCTTAGATCTCGCAGACCTTGAGCCTCTGACTGGAGGCCACGTGACAGGCCTCCTTATTCTGAGACTTCCGGCTTCTCAGACTGAGACACACTGCCAAGTTCTCTGACTCTCCAGCTTGCAGGCCGCCATCATGGAATGTCCAGCCTCAGTGATTCTGCTCTGCCTTACTGAAACCCAATACCTAAGATAATCAACGTGAAAAGGGAAAGGTCTGTTGGCTCATGGTTTCAGAAGCTTCAGTGTTGTGGCTTTGGGCACCTCATTGATGGGGATTCTGTGCTTCCTCTGGCTTTGAAATGTGCGGCTACTTGACATACAGAGCTGTGGGATCTCAGCCACTGACAATTCTCTTTTAACACCCATAAGTATCGTGCAGATAAATAACTAATATTTACGGTGCTTCCCAGTTTAATGAAGTACCTCCTGAAGTGGCAAGCTGTGTAGTGACTGTAATGGAAATCAGTATGATTGATGTTTAGAGTTCAGAATTCTATGAGAAAAAGATTGCTTGCATTTAGGGGTCAGGATACTGCTAATAGTGATTCCAGGCTGTATCATCAGAAAAGGCTCTTTTCCCAAAACAACAAATAAACTTTGAGGCTAGCCTAACATTCAGACATGCCCCTCCTCTTCCTCTGTTTCCCAGTCTCTCCCATACTCCTGTGCTCACCATTTCACCTCCCCTTTAATGCTTCTGGAAAAGAACTGACTCAAGGTCTTGTTTCAAACCTTCTTAAAATAGATACAAGTGGTTGAAACATGATGTTGGGGGGCTCTGTGTTGAGAATTAAACAGTGGTCTCTTGGTCTCTACCATCTTAGGGATGTTAAAGTCTTGGTTCTTACTGCAGAAATGTGGACACAATTAAGCCCATGCCATGGTTCTGAGGGGAGCTGGCCACACATGGCCTGGGGTCTCTCTGCCATATTCCTGACCTTTACATCTGACCAAACCTCAGACTTAACAGGTAAAAGTTCTGTGAGACAGTGACACAGACAGAGGTGTTTGATCCCCTTTTTGTTCAGTAGCCTCCTGCCATGTGAGGTCACAGTTTTTCCACCCCCAAAGGCCACTGTACTCAAAGCATTATTTTGGAAGCATACACTAGACCTTCATCAGACAACAGAACTTCTCAGCCTCCAGAAATAAATTTCTGTTCTAAGTGAATTATGTAGTCTGTGGCATTTTGTCATAGCATCACTAATGAGCTAATACTTAGGGATATAAATTTTCTAATGTATCTTATTTATTTATTTATTTATTTATTTATTTATTTTTATTTAGAAAGAAAGAAAGAAAGAAAGAAAGAAAGAAAGAAAGAAAGAAAGAAAGAAAGAAAGAGGCAGAGAGAGAGAGAGAATGGGCATGCCAGGGCCTCCAGCCACTGCAAATGAACTCCAGACACATCCGCCCCCCTTGTGCATCTGGCTTACATGGGTCCTGGAGAATCGAACCAGGGTCCTTAGGCTTCACAGGCACACACCTTAACCACTAAGCCATCTCTCCAGCCCAGAGATATGAATTTATTCTCAAGACCAATCTTGTTTCGATTCCATCCCAGAAAGCACTGCTAATTGTTCCCATCAATTAAGTTCAAATATTGTTTTCTAACTCGATAAGCAGTCAGAAGAACCAGGCTCTGTGAGCCTGAAGAAGTGCAGATCGCCCTTCTCTCCTCAGGTCTCTCGCTGGAAATCCACTCCAACAATCAAGGCCATGGTTCTGTGATCTACCATCCATCAGGCAGCTGCAGAAACTAATGCATAGAACTTCTACACTTAACCAGATATTTCAAATATTGATAAAGCTTGCCTTTGCTGCCTGTGACCTGGCCAAAAAAACATTAAGCATCCAGGAAAATACACAAAGCTAATTGCTCCACTGTATTCCAGAGTTGAGCGCTTCTTGAGGGGCTAGTAAATGGACCATGTGAATGCTTTTATAGTACACATAAAATCTTCTCCAGGGCTGGAGAGATGGCTTAGCAGTTAAGACGCCTGCCTCATAAGCCTAAGAACGCCAGTTCTAATCTCCAGCGGTTCCTATCTCCAGGTCCCACGTTTAGCCAGATGCAAAGTGACACAAGGGTGCAATGCCGCACTTGACCACAAGGGGGCGCATGCATCTGGATTTCATTCTCAGCAGCTGAGAGGCTGCTGGCACGCCCATCTCTATCTGACTTCCTCTCCCTCTCTCTCTGTCTCTCTCCAAAAAAAAACAAGTCTTCTCCAGTTGCATAGCATACATCCTCAGTGATGCTTACAAATAAGTTGAACATGCTTCCTGCATGTCCTTCTTCATCATCCACTCATTGCTTCCCAGTGACTGTTTTGAATACCAGAATGGTCAACCTTAACCTCCTAAGCCCAAGGAATTGATGTTTCCCAGGCTTAGGACCCTCTCCCATACTCATGGGCCACTCTCCCTGTGCTCCACAGAAAGTATCTCCTCTCTTAAGAATGTGTCTGATGCCTCTTCCTTGATGCTTTCTATCAGATGAGACTCATTTTCCCTGAATTTCTATTCTCAGCATCTTTCTTTCTATTATAAACTTGTCCCTCTCTTTAATGAGCATCCCCTATCACACCAGCCCTTGCCCATAGCCTGTGCTCCTGACCAACCTTGCTAAGCCTCCACAGGTACATTAGCTCTCTAGCACTTGGCCCCTTTCTATGTTGGGAGACTTCTGATATCTAAGGAGTTTTAATGGGAGACAGAGTCTACACCCACACACTGTATCTTAAAGGGAATCCTCAAGGAGATGCAGCAAGACACCCTCCAGGGTATCCTAGAGTCACCCATGACACAGAGTACTATGCCTTATCCATATACATCCCTATGACAAAGTTTAATTTCTAAGCTAATCATAAGGGATTAACAACATTAACTAGTTGCAGAACAATAATAACAATGTATTGTAATAAAAGCCATCTGAGCCAGGTGTGGTGGCGCACACCTTTGATCCCAGCACTCAGGAGGCAGAGGTAGGAGGATCACCGTGAGTTCGAGGCAACCCTGAGAATACAGAGTGAATTCCAGGTCAGCCTGGGCTAGAGTGAGACCCTACCTCAGAGAAAACAAAACAAAACAAAAAGCCATGTGATATTGTCTCTCCTGTGCTCTCTCCCCCATCACAGGACAGGAAGTATACACAGCACAGATTCAGTAATAGAGGGGTGACTCGTGTTCTGGGAAGAACAGAGGTGAGCACCCTGAAATTTCATCATGAACTGAGAGTGACAGTTGAAAATTTATGAACTGATTGTTTCTGGACATTTCCATTCTCAGACTGCCATTGTACATGGGTGACTGAAACTACAGCAAGCAGAGCCAGGTGAGAGGAACTGATGTTCTCTTTCCCAGCTGTAGGAGATGTTGGCCACGTGGCCTGAACCTCTGCGGTGCTTCTGTCCCTTGTGTGAGAAGCTCGTGACTGAGGAAGTGGGGACCGGAAGCCCAGCAGTGATGGTGACTAGAGCAGGGGCTATGAGTGATGTGTGTCAGGGTGTATGACACACATACTGCAGGGTCCAGGGCTCTGAGGAAGCTAGCAGTGAAGTCATGATTGGGGACATGTTTGGAGACTCTGAACCTGGTTCAGTAGATCTCCTGAAGATTCTGAACATGACTCCAGCTCCTTGTGGAAAGTTTAGTTTTCTTCCTGATACAGCTTCTTATCCATCATCTCCAATTCAACTTGTCTAAAATGGTATTTGTTTGCTCTAAAAGCTGATATTTATAGTAAAGTGCCTTTTCTCTCCTGATAATATTATCCACGCTCTTATCTGCAGAGCCGACATAGCTTTCCTGTCATCCCTCAGACACCTGCTCAGCTAGCAGAGGCCTTGACCTTCCCATGATGCCTTCCTCATTCCTTTGTTCTGTCCGTCTGTCGACACCCTTAGTCTTCTAATTCAGTCCAACCTCATCTAGCATCAGACTAACGCAACAAGCAGTTTTCTACCTGAATTCCCTCCTTCAAGCTTTCTGCCTTTTGTTTTTCACTAACAAGTGCTAACTGTGCTGGTTAATAGCACTCAACAAGATGTTCTCACACACAAACACAGAATGGCTGATCAAGCCATGCCTCCATTTCCCATCACCTCCTCCCACAGCCTTCACAGCCCCTAGCAACCCTATGTGCTTTCAGACTGACGGCTTTTAGCTCCCACACATGACAGCAGACATGTGATATTTGTCTTTCTGTGTCATTTATTTCACTTAACACAGTATCCTCCTCTTCCATTCATATTACTGCAAATGACAGCAGTTCATTCTGATTTATGGCTGAATGACACTCCATGCCTATACATTATATTTTCCTCATCCAACCATCTGTTGGTGGGCACCATAGTTTTGCTATTGTCGATGGAATGACAGACAGCATGGGGTTCTTGCATCACTTTGATACGCTGGTTTCTGGTTTCATTTCCATTGGAAATGTATCCAGAATTGATACAGATGGATCATATGAAAGATCTATTTTTAGTTTACTGAGGAATCTCTGTGTTTTTCTCCTCAGCCAGCCTTTCATTTTATGTATATTCCTTCAAATACCCAGAAGTGCCGGGCATGGTGGCTCACACCCTTAATCCCGGCACTTGGGAGGCCAAGGTAGGAGGATCGTTGTGACTTCCAGGCCACCCTGAGGCTACATAGTGAATTCCAGGTCAGCTTGGGCTAGAGCAAGACCCTACCTCAAAAAAACAAACAAAAAAAAAAAAAAGAATTTTTAATGCTGGGCGTGGTGGCACATGCCTTTAATCCCAGCACTAGGGAGGCAGACATAGGAGGATCACCGTGAGTTTAAGGCCACCCTGAGCTACATAGTGAATTCCAGGTCAGCCTGGGCTAGAGTGAGATCTTACCCTAAAAAAAAAAAAAAAAGAGTTAAATACCCATAACTGTTTTTCATTGTTTTTGCCCTTGCTCAAAATCTATGGAGACTCCCTAAACCCCACAGGATACATCCCCTGTAGAGTAACTCAGAGGCCAACCTACTCTTTACTCTTGATCCACATTCGACTGGCTAAAGTGCTCACCCTCCTTGGGCTTCCCTTCCACATACTATCTCTACCTTGATCCCACATTACACTGGATAAAGTATTCAACTCTCCAGGGTTTCCCTGAGCCAAAAAAAAATTGCTAAGTGTTGATGAACAAGTCAGTGTTTAATAACATAACAGGAGATGTGGACCAAGAATTTACGTTGCACACTAGACATCTCTACCAAATGTCCGTGTTTCCTAAGTCCTTTGGTGGTCACACAGCCTTCAGGATTTTTGCCTTTTTCTTCACCACCTGACCCTTTCCCAACACTCGATCCACCAGGCATTAACTCCTTGATGCATCACACAGGGTAACACGGCTCTGAGGAAGTGAGATGTTATAGCGGCATGAGCCCAAACTCATAGGCCAACTTACTGGGCAGGAAGCTTTCGGAATGGTGACTGTATCTTTTGGTGCTTCATACACCCCTGTGTGTCTGTCTGCTCATTAGCAAGATGACAGTAATAACAAAATCACCCAGGGTCAATGTGAGGACTAAATGGGTGGTTGGGCATATAGATCTCAGACTAATGCCTGACACTGCCCACAGGTTTATTACCACTGCCCCTGGGCTTCCCAGTTGCATAAGCCACATTTGCTACTGGAGTTGTGCTCCTGTCTACTTGCCCGAGGAGACGTGACCATCGAAAACATCAAGACCATAAGAGACAAAGAGACAAGGCTTCATCGTCCCCATGTGCATGGTGAGTCAGGGAAGCCAAGGGCGGTGCCTCCGTAGGCTGCTGTGTTAATTTTTAACCTTCTGTGACATTTTAACCATAGAAAAGTTTTTCTTCAAAGCATATGATTGATTAGCTATAAGTACTTTGCTCCTCAGAGATTTTGAATCTTCCCCCAAAAGAGTATGATGCCTCCAAACATATGATTTACCCACTTTTTCTTAAATAACTTTTAATTGTAAATTATTTTAAACATATAAAAGCACTAAAAACAAAGTTGGCCATGGTGGTACATATGTGTAATCCTGAGACAGAGGCAGGAGGGTCACTACATAGTGAGTTCCAGGTGGGCAAAGCTACAAAAAAAAAAATGAAAAGTATTAAAAACAGCAAACATGTCTTTGTTTCTGGCAGGCTTATAGTTTTTTATGGCTAGTGAGAGGTCGTAATCTAATTGCATCTTTTTCCACACAAATAAACAGTTGTAGTTGCTGCACAGATGAAGCAACTCATCTTTGCTATAATGCTCTTGATCATTTAGATTTCCAGGTAGGTATTCATGGTCTGATTTCCAAGTTAGTTGTTCCCTGACAAGCTTCGTCTGTGATTATCACTCCCTCATATGCCTGCGCATTAGAACCATCATCGCTCGAACATGGAGGCCCTGACGGTTAAGCATCACTTGCGATGGCAGCTGCAGCAGGGATGTACTGCATTAAGAAATGCATCCTCAGGTGATTTCAGCATTGTGCCAACACCATCGAGTGTACTTACACACACCTGATGGTACCACCTGCACCATGCCAACCCTGTCTACGGCTTGCTTCCTCCCGCCTGGTCCTCTTTCATCTCATTGCAGGGTGTTTCTCACCTGGCAGTGGCCATCAGAACAGCAATCAGCAGAAGCCGTCAGAGTGGACAGCCATATCTTCCTACCAGTCCATTTGAAGGCATCATCTTAAGGAAGTTCTTTAACTTCTTGCTGCATGGAGATGACTTCTGGATTTTTTTATTTATTTACAAGCATAGAGAGATAAAGAGAAGAAAGAATGAGCATGCTGGGGCCTACAGCCTCTGCAAACAAACTCCAGACACATGCTCCACTTTGTGCCTCTGGCTTTACATGGATACTGGGGAATTGAATTCAGGTCGTTAGGCTTTGCAAGCAAGCACCTTAACTGTTGAGTCATCTCTCCAGCCCTATTTTTATTTTTAATCTCCTTTTATTTATTTATTCCTTTTTTTTTTGTTGTAGTGCTTGGCCTTGAACCCAGAGCGTTACACTTGCTAAGCACACACTTTACCACGGAGCTACCAACCTGGCCTCAGACTGTTGAATTTTAATGTTTCCTCTACCTTTTCAGACATGACCCTATGATTTCATCGTTAATCTGTTTGTGTGGTTAATTGCATAAATTGATATATCCTATTAGACTATTACTATTAAACTCATTTTTCCATTCCTTGATTATAAGTACAATTTTCTGACTTGGGATTTTTCCTGCTTTGTTGCTAACTTGTTCATCCTTATGTCCTTGACCAATTTTTATAACAAGATTATACCAGCCTCATAAAAGGGATTGGACAATTTGCCTTCTATTTTAGTCTTTGGAGCACATTATATAAGAGAAGAATTATTAGTTCCTTAGTATTTTATGAGAATAACTAATGAAACAGTTTGGGCCAGTGTTTTAGAGGAAAATATGTTGTTCTCTGTTCCAATGTTTAAGTCATGGGACTTTATGGCTCTTGGAGAAGGTTTGGGGGAGTTATATTTTTCTGTGCATTTTTCTACTTATCCTAAGCTTTCAAATTTATTGGCATAGATTGACTCATGTTTAAAATACACATTCAGATTTAAAATACGAATTCAGGTCTAAAATACACATAGTTACTATACTTAAAATTCCATTTTTATTTCTAATGTCACTTTTGTTGACTTGGCTGATCTTCAGGCTCTTTCTAGCTTATTAAAGGTTTTTTTCCTTGGAAGAAATAATTTTAGGGAGAATTGATTTCCTATGTGATTTGTTCTCTGTTTCTTGAATCACCATCTCATTCTTAGACTTCAAGTTGGTCCTATTTCTTTTGATTCCTTAAGATGCACGTTTATCTTGTGTACTTTTTTCTTTTAAATTGCATACATTTAAGGATATGATTTTTTGCTCACAATACCGTTTTATAACCTCAAGGTTTTACTTAGTAAATATCATATTGTCTTTCATTTCTGAGATGTCATTTCCATTGACTTTACTAACTCAAATCACTTTAAAGTGTGGTTCCTATTATCTTCTCATATAAACGGTGCTTAGTGTTTCTTTTACTGATCTGTAGTTTTATTTAATTCTAATGGAAGAATATTGATATCAGTAGATAATTTGCATAACACCAACTTCTTAGCGTTTTTGAGACTTGTTTTATGGCTTATTCACAGTGTTACTGTAAACAATATGTGCTTAAATGGATGTGAATTCTCTAAGTGATAAATACATTGTTCTCTATATGTAATTTGAATCTCTCATATTCTTATTTATTATTTATGAATCTGATCTATAGTCGTTAAAAGAAAGCATTAAGCCAGACATGGTGGAGCACGCCTTTAATTCCAGCACTTGGGAGGCAGAGGTAGAAGGACTGCTGTGAGTTCGAGGCCACCCTGAGACTTCATAGTGAATTCCAGGTCCGAGTGAAACCCTACCTCAGAAAAAATAAATAACTAAAAACACAACAATAAAAAATAAAAAACAAAGAAAGCATTAGAATCACCCACAAATACATGGGCTTGTTTGCATCTTCTGACAGTTATATCAAGGTTACCTTATATATTTTAGTGATATTTGATAATTGCACACACGTTCAGGATTAACGCTGCCCTCCAGTGAAGTACACCTTTGGACTTTGAATAATGGCTCTCTTCATCTCAAGGCCTTTTGATTTAAAGTTCATTTTACTAACAATACCTTTTAGTTAGCTTTTTTATTTTATTTACTTTATTTTATTTATTTATTTATTTTTGGTTTTTCTAGGTAGGAGCTCACTCTAGCCCAGGCTGACCTGGAATTCAATATGTAGTCTCAGGCTGACATGGAACTCACAGCAATCCTCCTACCTCAGACTCCAGAGTGCTGGGATTAAAGGCATTCACCTCCATGCCTAGTTTGGTTAGCATTTCTGTAAAATGGTTTCCAGTCTTACTGGTTCAAAATTTTTCCCATTATGCTTCACTTATGTGTTTTATTATTGGTGTGTTTTTATTGTTTCTTGCTGCTTTGATGTTTGTTCTTATTTTTACTCCTTGTTGTGGTGCTAGGGACCAACCAAGGGCCTTGGGCATCCTTGACAGATGCTCTCTACCTCTGAGCTACAGCCCCAGCCCTGGTATTGTAGCAAATAGCTGAACATGGTGGAATTATCTTAATCTAATGTCAGACTATCTGCCTTAAATGGATATTTTACCTCCACATTTTAAAATTATTCCTTAGTTTTCATTTATTCTCTTTTAAAAATATTTTATTTATTTATTTGCAAGGAGAGAGAGAGAGAAAGAGAGAATGGGTGCACCAAGGCCTCTAGCCACTGCAAATGTACTCCAGATGCATGTACCACCCTGTGCATTTGGCTTTATGTGGGTCCTGGAGAATCAAACTTGGGTCGTTCAGCATTGCAGAGAAGTGCCTTAACTACTGAGCCATCTCTCCAGCCCTCATTTAATCTTATTACCTTATCTTATTCTTATTTTTAACTTCTGGTCTTTTTATAATTAATGTTACATTTTAATACCTTTTCTTCCTCTATTGAGATTGAAAGCTATGTAGTGTATTTTATACTTTTATTATTATAGTAATTTTATTATAAATATGTAATTGTTAGGAAAAAAAATAAGAGCCAGGGTTCCTAGTTCTACCTTCTTGAAGAATGCAAGTACCAAGACCTCTGATCTCTGATCATGATTATTCCCCCCCTGACCACCTTGTTTCTGCCGTACATACCTTTAGTTATTATTGGTGGTACTTTTGTTTTTGGGTTTTTGTTTGTTTGTTTGTTTTTTTTTGAGGTAGGGTCTCCCTTTGGACTAGGCTGACCTTGAATTCACTATGTAGTCTCAGGGTGGCCTTGAACTCACAGCAATCCTCCCACCTCTGCCTCCCAAGTGCTGGGATTAGAGGTGCGCTCCACCACACCCAGCTTATGATTGGTGTTACTTTTATTGTTGTTGTGGCAGTGATGCACGTAACCTTAGTTTGTTTAAAGTTACTTTTGACAATACCTATAGAATGTATTTTTGCATGTGTATGAAGAGTGCCTGTACTGTGGTGTGTGATGTGTGATGGATACACATGTGTGCAGAGTGCCTGTACTGTGGTGTGTGGTGTGTGATGGATACACATGTGTGCAGAGTGCCTGTACTGTGGTGTGTGATGTGTGATGTATACACGCGTGTGCAGAGTGCCTGTACTGTGGTGTGTGATGGATACACATGTGTGCAGAGTGCCTGTACTGTGGTGTGTGGTGTGTGACGGATACACAGAGTGCCTGTACTGTGGTGTGTGGTGTGTGATGGATACACGCGTGCAGAGTGCCTGTACTGTGGTGTGTGGTGTGACGGACGGATACACGCGTGTGTGGTGTGTGCCTGTACTGTGGTGTGTGGTGTGTGACGGATACACGCGTGTGCAGAGTGCCTGTACTGTGGTGTGTGGTGTGTGACGGATACACACGTGTGCAGAGTGCCTGTACTGTGGTGTGTGGTGTGTGACGGATACACGCAGAGTGCCTGTACTGTGGTGTGTGGTGTGTGACAGAGAGTGCCTGTACTGTGGTGTGTGGTGTGTGATGGATACACATGTGTGCAGAGTACCTGTACTGTGGTGTGTGGTGTGTGATATACGCTGTGTGCAGAGTGCCTGTACTGTGGTGTGGTGTGTGAGAGTGCAGAGTGCCTGTACTGTGGTGTGTGGTGTGTGACGGATACACGCGTGTGCAGAGTGCCTGTACTGTGGTGTGTGGTGTGTACACGCGGCAGAGTGCCTGTACTGTGGTGTGCAGATACACGTGTGTGCAGAGTACCTGTACTGTGGTGTGTGGTGTGTGACGGATACACGCGTGTGCAGAGTGCCTGTACTGTGGTGTGTGGTGTGTGACGGATACACGCGTGTGCAGAGTGCCTGTACTGTGGTGTGTGGTGTGTGACGGATACACGCGTGTGCAGAGTGCCTGTACTGTGGTGTGTGGTGTGTGACGGATACACGCGTGCAGAGTGCCTGTACTGTGTGTGTGTGGTGTGGGATACATGCGTGTGCAGAGTGCCTGTACTGTGGTGTGTGGTGTGTGACGGATACACGCGTGTGCAGAGTGCCTGTACTGTGGTGTGTGGTGTGTGATGGATACACCTGTACTGTGGTGTGTGGTGTGTGACGGATACAGAGTGCCTGTACTGTGGTGTGTGGTGTGTGATGGATACACATGTGCAGAGTGCCTGTACTGTGGTGTGTGTGTGTGTGATGGATACACATGCCTGTACTGTGGTGTGTGGTGTGCCTGATACACGTGTGTGCAGAGTACCTGTACTGTGGTGTGTGGTGTGTGACGGATACACGGACGGATACACACGTGTGCAGAGTGCCTGTACTGTGGTGTGTGGTGTGTGACAGATACACATGTGTGCAGAGTGCCTGTACTGTGGTGTGTGGTGTGTGATGGATACACGCGTGTGCAGAGTGCCTGTACTGTGGTGTGTGGTGTGTGACGGATACACGTGTGTGCAGAGTACCTGTACTGTGGTGTGTGGTGTGTGACAGATACACGCGTGTGCAGAGTGCCTGTACTGTGGTGTGTGATGTGTGATATATACACGCGTGTGCAGAGTGCCTGTACTGTGGTGTGTGATAGATACACGCGTGTGCAGAGTACCTGTACTGTGGTGTGTGGTGTGTGGCAGATACACACGTGTGCAGAGTGCCTGTACTGTGGTGTGTGGTGTGTGACGGATACACGCGTGTGCAGAGTGCCTGTACTGTGGTGTGTGATGTGTGATATATACACGTGGTGTGTGCCTGTGTGTGTGTGATGTGTATATATACACGCGTGTGCAGAGTGCCTGTAGTGGTGTGTGAGATACCTGTAGAGTGCCTGTGGTGTGTGGTGTGTGATGGATACACGCATGTGCAGAGTGCCTGTACTGTGGTGTGTGATGTGTGATATATACACGTGTGTGCAGAGTACCTGTACTGTGGTGTGTGGTGTGTGACAGATATACGTGTGTGCAGAGTGCCTGTACTGTGGTGTGTGGTGTGTGACGGATACACGCGTGTGCAGAGTGCCTGTACTGTGGTGTGTGACAGATACACGCGTGTGCAGAGTGCCTGTACTGTGGTGTGTGGTGTGTGATAGATACACACGTGTGCAGATGTGATGTGCTGCACACATACATGTGCAAAGACTAAAAGGCGGCTTCGGGCACCCTACTCTTTTGCTCATCTTCTATGTCCTTGAGTCAGGGTCTCTCCTTCAACCTGGAGCTGACATTTTTTCAGTCAGTGAGACCAGTGATTGTCCAGTCTTTCCTGGCATGTTGGTTGTGTAACACACAGTGTCCACAGCTGGGTAAGACTGTTGATGACTTTTGTCCCTCAACAGCCTCCATAGCACCTTGTAGCACTGTGAAAGCTTAGCCAGCAGGGGAGGAAGGTTCCAGCTCAGTTCCAACTTGGTTTTGCTATCCCCTACAACTGAAGCGGGTGCTATCTTCAGCAGGAGCGTCTTACCAGCTGCTTGGAATGGGCCACCTATGGCCTTGGCAAAAGCCTGTATTTCTGGGAAATCTCAGGGGCTTCCCTGCCCATCAAGTCATAAACAGGTATCCCACCCCTGGCACTGGGATTGCTTCTGGGAGCAGCATAATCTCCCCTTAGAGGGTATCTTTGTTTAAAGAATTTTGTATAATTCTATTTTTAATTAGTTCATAAAGTAGTAGATTTCCATATGGCTTTTTTTCATAATTCTTAGTTTTGCTTAACCTACCCCTTACCCACCCACTTCTCTCCAGTCCATCAATGTTTATCCCAACTTGAATATTTCCACCCCAAGTATTCCCCACTCTACCGTCCTGTCACCTGCTTGCCACCACCTCCCCAGCTAAGCCCTCCCTGCAACATGCCTCGTGAGTGGTGCTTTTCTAACTTCCTGGCCTCGAAGAACTTCACTGGAACCTAAACACAAAAAGCTAACATGTCAAAGCTAGGACCCATGTGTGAAAGAGAACATGCAACCTTTGTCTTTCAGAGCTTGGGTTACTTTACTCAGTATACTTTTCCAGTTCCACCCATTTATCTGCAAATTTCGTAGTTTCATGTTTCTTTACAGCTGAATAAAATTCCATTGTGTGTATGTACCACATTTTCTTATCCAGTCATCAGTTCATGGACATCTGGGCTGATCCCATTTCCTTGCTGTTGTGACTAGAGCCCTGATGAACATGGATGTGTGAGTACCTTGGTGGTAGGTTATACAATCCTTTGGATACATGCTCAGGAGTGGCATGGCTGGGTCATATGGTAGTTCAATTTTTAGCTTTTTGAGAAATTCAAACATTGATTTCCATAGTGAAGATGCCAGTTTACACTTCCAACAGTGAATAAGGGACTCCCATTCCCCTAATCCTCACCAGCACGTGTTTTCATTTTTTTTTTGTTGTTGTTGTTGTTGTTGTTTGTTTGTTTTTTGGTGATGGCCTTCTCACTGGGATGGAAATTCAACATCATTTTCATTTGTATTTCCATGGTAGCTAAAGATGTTAAGAACTTTTAAACAATATTTATTAGCCATTTGTATTTCTCCTTTTGTTCAGAAGCTTTTTTTTTTCATTGAGGATGCCATTTGTAGATTGTTGGTTACTTCTTGAGCAACTGGAGTCCTAGTCAGTAAGTTCTTTTATATATCTATCTCTTGAAGTATATTCCCTTATTTTTTTCTGGAAATTCAGAGTTTCCGGTCTTATGATTCAGGTCCTTGAAGTTGATTTTTGTGCAGGGTGAAAGGAAGATCTGATTTCATTCTCATATATGGAGATACTGAAATTTCCCAGCAACTATTTATTGAAAATTTTGTCTTTATTTTTGACAAAAATCAGAGGTCTGTAACTGTGTTGGCTTATACCTGCATGCTTTATTCTATACCATTGATCTATATGTCTGTTTTATATACCAGTATCATACTTTATTTATTAATATGACTCTAGCATAATGTGAAATCAGGTTTAATACAACAGAATTATACCTTTTGCTCAGGATTGCTTTGGCTTTTGTGGTCTTTTGTACCTCTATGAATTTTAGGATTTTTTACTAAACCTGTAAAAATGGAACTGCATTGTTGATGGCAATGGAGTATTGCACTGAATCTGGACATTAGTTTTGATGGAATGGCCATTTTCACAATATCAGTCCATGAGCAGAAGAAGTCTTTCCATCTTCTACTGTCTTTCTTACTTCTCCCTTCTGTGTATTTAAGTTTTCACTGTAGAGGTATTTCACTTCCTTGGCTAATGACATTCCAAGGCACTTAATTTTTACGGGTATTGTGAATGGGACTATATCCCTGATTCTTTCTCAGAGTGTTTTTCATCGGTATATTAGAAGGCTGCTGATTTTTGTGTGTTAATATTATATCCTACCACTTTGTAGAAAATGTTTATCAGCTTTAGGAACTTTCTGGTGGAATCTTTAGAGTATCTTACATACAGAATCATGGATCTGCAAATTAGGATAGTTTGACTTCTTCCTTTCCAATTTATATCCTTTTTACTTCTTGTATCACTGTAGCCAAGACTTCAAGCTCTGTGCTGAATACAAGTGGGAAAGTGGACACCTTGGTTTTATTCAGATCTTGGTGGGAATGCTTCAAGTGTTTCGCCATTGGGCGTGACATTGACTATGAGGTTGTTATATGCAGCCTTTATTATGCTGAGATATGTTCACTCCATCGCTAAGCCCTCCAGTGTTTTCATCATGGAGTGTTGGATTTCATCAAAGGTTTTTAATTCATCTGTTAAAATGCTCATGTGGGGCTGGAGAGATGGCTTAGCAGCTAAGGCGCCTGCCTGCTAAGCCTAAGAATGCTGGTTCCAATCTCCAGCGGTTCCAATCTCCAGGTCCCACGTTTAGCCAGATGCAAAGTGACGCAAAGGCGCAATGCCACACTTGACCACAAGGGGACGCACACATCTGGATTTCATTCACAGCAGCTGAGAGACTGCTGGTGCACCCAGCTCTATCTGTCTTCCTCTCCCTCTCTGTCTGTCTCTCTGTGTCTCTCTCCAAAAATAAATAAAAAATAATTTTTTTTTTTGCGGGTCCTGAGTGAATCTTTTTTTTTTTTAATATTTATTGACAACAAAACATACTTACATACCAAAGGTGTGATTTTTTTCCTCCCTCCCCCTTCTTTTAGAACTCCACTCTCCATCAATCCCCTCCCTCTCTCCATTAGTCTCTTTTTTATATGATGTCATCCTCTTTTTCTACTATGAGGGTCTTGCAGAGGTAATAAAGCACAGCAAGGTCATGGATATCAAGGCCAATTTCTGTCTGGGCAGTTGCATTGTAGGGAGTCGTGTCCTTTGGCTCTTCCATTCTATCCGCCTTCTGTTCCTGAGCCTTGAGGGTGTGACAGAGATGTTTCAGTGCTGGGCACTTCTCCATCCCTTCTTCTCAGCACTATGTTGCCTTTTGGATCATCCCAGTGGTCATCGCCATCTGAAAAGAGAAGCTTCTCTAACCAGAAGTGAGAGTAGCATTAATATGTGAATATGAGCATTAAGTGTAGTATAAAAATAAATAAAAAATAATTTTTAAAAAAAGATGCTCATGTGATTTCTGTCCTTGAGTCTATTTGTGTGATATAATACAGTACTTATTTGCATAATTTGAATCATCCCTGCATGTCTGCAATAAAGCAAACTTGGTTGAGAACATCTTTTCAAAATGTTCTTGAATTCTTTCTCTCCCTCTCTCTCTCTCTCGCTCTCTCTCTGTCTCTCCCCACCCCCATGGGCTTGAGGAAGCCAGAGGACAACTTCCGGTGGCATCCTCTGAAGCTGTCCACCTTATTTTTATAACTGGCATGTAGAACACACACACACACACACACAAACATAAACAAAAAACTTCTTGATTTAGCTTGTAGTCCCAACCACAGGATTGCTGAAATTGGAATCCCAAATTTCTGTGGTGTTCAAGGCTGATTTTAGAAACTTAAAAGTGTCTTATCTTTTCTACTCAGAACCTAGTAGATACAAACAAGCTTAATTTCCCCTTCTGATTTACTGTTTTATTGAGGTTTTAGCTCTTTGATAGTTTGACCATTACATCAGAACTCTTCGGTTGCAAATCTCTGCCTCATGCCGACCCACGGCTCCAGCTTCTCTTCCTACATGGGCAGTCATGCTGAGGCTCCGAAGCTGACAAGACCCATCCACACTCACACTCCCCTCCCCAGGCCATCACAGCATCTGTTCACACTCATCACTCACAGCTCTCAATTTCGTCTCTTCCTGGCACTTTTTCCTTTTTGAGATAGTCACTCTATATTTGTAAGATCATTTATTTTGTATCCATTTCTAGGTTCCTAAAGCAGAAAGGCTTCAAGTCGTCTTGGTTCATGGAACTGACAGGCATCCTTCATCCATGTGTCTTCTCAGGTTTAATCGTGACTGAAATGATACCATAGGAAAATAGAGAATAAATCAGCCAAGTTTTCATTAATAGTTCCTCACCAATCATTACTTATTTTCAATTTTAAGAAAAAAAATCATCATTTCCATGTTAAGATAGTCAACAGATTTATAGCTTTCTGTGAAATTCCCTGGGTGTATATAAGTTCATCTACTGCATGATGACATTTGTGTCAACAAGAGACCACACATACAATGGTAGCCCCATAAGATTACAACAGAGCTGAAAATTGCCTCCACCAATGAAGTCATAGACATCATCTTTACAGGCAAAGCTCCCTGTAAGACACCATGCTGCATTTTGTAGGCACCAGCCTCACAGATCTGGGACTGGGTCTCTTGACTGCATCAAGAGGCCATGGGGTGCTTTGAATCAGGCGTCCTTTTCCTACAGTTCAGCTCACTCTCCTGCTGCTGTTCCCACCTGATGTTGGAAAGGAGGTGGTGTCCAGGCTCTGCTCATGCCATGTTTTCTCTGCCATCATGAAGCTTCCCCTTGAGAAGATAAGCCAAAAGAAACTTTCCTTCCATCAGGTGCTTTGGGCTGGGTGCTTTGTCCCAGTCAAGTGATTGGCCCAGAACATCTGGATTTACATAGGTGCATCCTGTGATGTTCAAATAATGACAAAAGCACAGTCCCCTGCCATGAAGCCACGCATGACTGCTCTAAGTATTGTGTACTGTATGTAGCTGTCCTTCATGGCAATCATGCCCTTATCTATATATTTTCAGATCTGATCAAAATAAATCTGAGGTATTGTGGTCAAAATTGATTGTCAATTCAAGGTGTGCTTATGAGAATGTTTCTAAAATGTTTAAACTGAGGTGGGAAGATCTTTTCTGAATGTGAGAAGTACCATCCTTCCCATGGGCTGGCTGGGCTCTCCTCTTCTCTTCTCTTCTCTTCTCTTCTCTTCCTCCGCCTCTTCTTCTTTCCCCTGTCTCTCTCCCTTCCTTCCTGAATGCAGATATTTCATGACAAGCTGCCTCATAGCCCTCCCACAATGTTCTCACCATGATGGGATGCACACTTAAGTATTAGCTAAAGTAAACCCGACCTTGCTTAAGTTATTTTGTCACAGTAATGAGAAAACTAACTAGTACAGGTACAGCTAAAGACCTCTAAACTTCACATATATACACATACACACATTTCTTTGTACAAATGCATTTTAAACAATCATCCTATTACTTTACTGGAGAAACATTCCTAGAAGTGCCAACTCTGGTCCAGGAGTTTACAAACACAGTTCACCATCGTCTCACCAGTGTCTAGACATCTGCACTAACTTGAACTTCACACCATGGGCTGAGAGTGTCTGTAATTGAGACAAGAAGAATACATGGCTAAAGTACCATTGCAAACCAAAGTGTGATAGCCACAATATGTTACTCACGTTTAAAAAAACAAACTATGTTTTCCTTAAGTAAAATCTAGCACACTCAGAATACATTGGAAATATTAACAAAAATGGGCTCATTTACAATTTAATAACCCAGGGATATCTGGCATTAATGTTTGGGTTTATGTCTTCTAAGATTTATGTTTACACCTTACTTATATTTAAATTAAAATTCTATTATAGTGTTATAAGACACAAATGTATAAAATTAAAAATACATGTTAGGCACATGTATGTAAGACATTAGAAATTATAATAAAATGTAAATAATATTTGAAGAACTAAAATCACAACAAAACAGACCATCTTATGTGAAAGTAAAAGCTACCAAAATTGCTCATGAAGAATTGAAGCTGACATAGATTAATAAGTGCAGGAAAATATAAGAAAAAAAATCCATCAAAAGGCTCAGGGCTTAAAATGTTTTACAAGTTCCTCAAGCTTTTATATAAACAGTTTTAGAGCCTAAAAACAGAAGGGGGGGACAAGCCAAATGGCTTTAAAGAAGACATTCAAGAAGCTGTAAAGAATAGTTTGAGAGCTGGGGAGATGGCTCAGCAGTTAAAGGCACCTGCTTGCAAAGCCTAATAACCAGAGTTCAATTCTCTGACTCTTTCCATCACAGATTGATCTAGGGTGTAGCTCAGTGGTAGTGCACATCCTAGCATGCACAAGGCCCTGGTTTCACCCCAGCACTGAAAAAGAGAAAAGAAGGAGAAGAGGCAAAGGAGAGGAGAGGAGAAGAAAAAATATTCCAGGTTTATTCCCTCACGGGTTTTATTGTTTTATTTTTGTTTTTTTGTTTTTGGTCTTTCAAGGTAGGGTCTCACTCTGGCCCAGGCTGACCTGGAATTCACTATGTAGTTTCAGGGTGGCCTTGAACTCACGGTGATCCTCCTACCTCTGTCTCTTCAGTGCTTGGATTAAAGTCATGTGCCACCACGCCTGGCACCAGTTTTATTTTGTACATTAAATTGGTAGTTTTCTTACTTTCTTCCTTTTCCTTTTTTTGTATGTATGTATGTAATGTGTGTGCATAAATGTTCATATGTGTGTGTGTGTGTGCGCATGGGCCACCCATATGTGTTCAGTAGTGTGTGCACATATGTGCATATGGAGACCAGAAGTTGACAGCTGGTGTCTTTATCTCTCCACCATATTTGGAGACAAAGTCTGTCACTGAACCCAGAGCTCACTGATTCAGCTACACAAGCTAACTGGCCAGTCCAAGGACACTCCTGACTGCCAGGCCAGTGCTTAGAGTCCTGGCACACACCACTGTGGGTACTAGGGATCCAAACTCAGGCCCTCATGTTTGTGTGGCCAGTGCTTTTTCCACTGAACTGTCTCCCCAGTACAGATTGGTGGTCTTCTAACTCTTTATAATTGTCTCATCTTAACGCTTTTTTCTTTCTTTCTTTCTTTCTTTGTTTTTATTAAGTAGAAAGTTGTCTGGACACATCATATGTTAGTACCGTCATTTCCCTCCTCCCTGTCCCCATTCTGCTGAGGGCCCTCCTCAGTGGGATTGCTGGTATTCCCCTGGGGTTGTGGGTTCTGAGATGTGAGAGCAGCAGCCGGTTATTGTAAAAAAGAGCAGTGGCCCAGACATTGAACACTGAGTACCATTCAGACGCAAACTTGCCTGGGGGCCAGGTCAGTGGTATAGGGAGTACTTACTGTTTGATCCCTATTATACCTTGCCCCCAAAAAAATGTGTCTTTCAGATTTCCACTCTTTGATAACTAACAGTATATCACACCACTAAATGAAAAAGAGCAGTGAAAATTAATTGAAAATTCCCACTAAAAACTTTCTGTGACTTCTTTCCAATAATTGTAGAAATCTAGCAATGTTTATTTCTTTCTTACTTTAAAATTCCTGCTATTTAGTTAAATTATTCAACTTAATCTATTCAAGGATAATCAATCAAGATTATGAAGTCTGTTTTTATTTATCCTCATTTTAAAATCAAATTGCTTTATGAAATTTCCTATACAGTATGTAAGGTTTTATTGAGTGCTATGAAAATTGCTTTGAGAACAGATTGTCCATCTCCTTCTCAGATGTCATTGAACGAACTCAAATACCATTTACCCCAGTAGGGGAGACGTGACTGTATCTCACTGTACTAATGACCTTAAAACACCTATCACAAGAAGTAATTCCAGTCTACTGACTTCAGTCATTCACTGGGCAGAATTAAAGTCTTTTCTAAAGAGTACATTGCCTCTGAGGATTAATGGGGGAAATGTTATAATGGATAAAATAACCTACTCCTCAAAAAAATCCTAAAACATTATATTGTTTTTACTTCAAAAGCCTTTTATGAAATTAATAGCCTATCTTGAAATTTTTAAACAATTTTCACTCTTATACATATGATAAATACTTAACCTATTAATGCTTCAATGTTATGATAATAGATGCTCTTTGAAATCTAAAGATAAAAGGCACTCCACAGAGTAAATTTTTATTATTATATCATTTTGCATATAATACTGATATTACCACTTCTGCTAAGAATGTTTCAAAACACTAAAAATAAATTTTAAAAATAATAAGGCACACTACAAAGCTAAGAAATTCTCTCTCTTTTTCTTTTCTTTACTTAGCTATCACTCTTGATACTTGTTCACCCCATGGCAGTCTATGCAGATCTATGTGGGTTCTGGAATGACCATTCAGCCTCGCTCTGTATCATGCTCACACTGCTAGTGAACTAGAGGGTGTCTCCTGTGACAAATAAGTCTACAAGGGAAAAAATGATGTCCGTATATTTTTACATGAGTTTATTTCTGCAAAAGAAATTTCTACAGGTAGACTTACTGAGTCAAATGACATGAATTTTTGTTTGATAGATATCACCAAATAGATTATAAAATGCTTTACAGGTAAATAATATGGAAGTCCAATAAAATATTAGAAACATTATATTCAATTAACTAAGCTAAACCCCCCCCCATAAGGAATCTCTAAAGAGAAAAAAATAATGCAAAAGGGAGAACTTTAGATTAAAATAGCATCCCAGGTATGTTTTGCTTTGACACTGACCCCCCACCCCGCCCTCAAGCTAGTGATCTTTACCATTTTCAGGCTTTGCATATAAATGCTTTAACCACTGAGCAACCTCTCCAGCCCTGATTTAAAAATCTTAATCAGTATAAATAAAAAGGAATGGACATAGAGGCGCCACAGCACATGTTTTTAATCCCAGCACTTGGGAGGCAGAGGTAAGAGGATCACTGTGAGCCAGGCACAGTGGCTCACGCCTTTAATTCCAGCACTCGGGAGGCAGAGGTAGGAAGATCGCCATGAGTTCAAGGCCACCCTGAGACTACATAGTGAATTCCAGGTCAGCATGGACTAGAGTGACACCCTGCCTTGAAAAACCAAAAACAAACAAACAAAAAAAAGAACAAAAAAAGGGCACCTAAGCACACAGTACTCAAAGACAAAGGGAATATGCTAGAAGCAGTCAGAGAGGTGTGACAGAGAAATATTCTCTTAGACTGCTGCATAACAGAACACAAGTCCCTACTTTTCGTGATCAACATGAAATTCAACATGCAAACTTATAATTATATGCCCAGTGAAACTGTCTTTTGAGAATAAGAGTGATATAAAGCTATCTTTCAAATAAAAATTGACAGACTCTCAACAAAGGAAATCATTTGCAAGTAAAACTCCATATTCTAATAAGAGGGTATTTTGTGAGACAGTCTGCAAAACCGGGATAAGTGTTTGAAGTGTATGTTGGATAGATTATCCCAGGAACTATGCAAGACAATTTTACTATGAGTGAAAAATACTCAGAGGGCAGTGAAAAAGAAGGGATCCCAGCTGAGGCCCGCTTCCTTCCTGAGGAGCTGCAGAGTAAACAGGAAGGTTGTGTCTCCCCAGTCAGCTCTCTTGACCGTGGCTCATCAACATTCTCGCTGAGTGGCTTCAGCCTTCTCAGTAACCTCATGTGTGTTGTCTTGTTTGGTCAAAGCCTTTGTGCATATCTGAACCTCAACTTAAAGTGCCATGGAAACTGCCACCTCCTATCAAATGTATTGCATGGACCTTGTCTGAGTCCTGATGATCTCAATTAAGCATTTTTAATTAATTTTTTTATATTTTATTTTTATTTATTTGAGAGAGGCAGAGGGAATGCATGTGCTATGGCCTCTAGCTGCTGCAAATAAACTCCAGATGAATGTGCCACCTTGTGCATCTGGCTTACATGCGTCCTGGAGAAACAAACCTGGGTGGGTCCTTTGGCTTTGCAGGCAAGCACTTTAACCACTAAGCCATCTCTCCAGCGCTCCCCAATTAAGCTTTTTGTTTTGTTGTTCTAACCTAGAACTCATTGGAGAACCAGGTTGGCCTCAAACTCACAGTGATCCTCCTACCTCAGCTTCTTGAGTATTGGGATTAAAGGTGTGCACCACCACACCGAGTTTTGATTAGAGGGAGGATTAAGGGGAGTGCTGTGAACACTGTCTTTGGGACACAACATAGCTGTTGCATTCGTGAACACATTGCAACTGTGAGACCTTGCACGGATCAAGCCCCTCAAAGTCCTGCCATGGACAGGTGAGGGGCTCATGAGACCCACTCCTCCAAGAGTAGCTATTGACTTGCTGGTGAGGGGAAGAGGAATCGTGTTCTCCAGTGGCATAGCTACTGGTAAGTTAAACATACTCCATCCGCAGTCACAAAACAACCCTGATTTAATTCAGAGGCATATGTGCACATGCACGCACACACACACACATACACAGAGCAAAGGAGAAGGGGTATAATTAGTGAAGGTACAATAAGGGGGTGGATGATCAATATACATTATATACAGGTATGAAATTGTCAAAATTAAATTTAAATTTTAAAAAGAATGCAAGTTGGTGGAGTATGCTCCAGATCTATTTAACCAAACTCTAGGTCTAGGCTGTTCATTTTAATAAACTGTAATATGATTCTCATTTGATTAAAGTTTGCAGTACATCACCCCATAAAAAAAAAAAGTAGGGCTGGAGAGATGGATTAGTGATTAAGCACTTGCCTGTGAAGCCCAAGGACCCTGGTTTGAGGCTCAATTCCCCAGGACCCAGGTAAGCCCAATGCATGAGGTGGCACATGCATCTGGAGTTCATTTGCAATGGCTGGAGGCCCTTGTGCACCCATTCTCTCTCTCTCTCTCTCTCTCTCTCTGCCTCTTTCTCTCTCTGTATGTAATAAATAAATAAAAATAAACAATTTTTTTATTAAGAAAACGGGTAGTAGAGTTGGGCATGCAGGCATGGTGGTGCACACCTTTAATCCCAGCACTTGGGAGGCAGAGGTAAGAGGATCACCTTGAGTTCAAGGCCAGTCTGAGACTACAGAGTGAATTCCAGGTCAGCCTGGGCTAGAGAGAGACCCTACCTCAGAAAACAAACAAACAAACAAACAAAAGAATGTTAGTAAATGATGGTGGAAAACTTAAATTTTGAGAATAACAGCATTGTGGCTATCAGGAAGCATTAATGTTATTAGAGATGCATACTGAAATGTGTAGTGCTGAGATGGATGCCTAAGGAGATTTTCTGAGAAATATTTGAGCAAAGAATGAAGGAAAGTGAGTATGATCGAAGCACATGACAGACATGGCTCATATTAGGTTTAAAAGCCAAAAATGTCATAGAAACATTTACCATTTTGTATAGTGAACATATTCTAATAAAATGAATAAAAACAGGGGCTGGAAAGATGGCTTAGTGGTAAAGGCACTTGCCTGCGAAGCCTAAGGACCCATGTTCAACTCTGCCGATCCCACATAAGCCAGACACACAAAGGTGAGGCAAGTGCAATGTCGCACATGCCCACTAGGTGGCGCAAGCATCTGGAGTTCAATTGCAGTAGCTGAGGCCCTGGAGTGCCAATATTCTCTCTCTCCTTCAAAAATAAATTTTAAAAAGTGTTTTAAAAAAGCATAAAACAAAAACAAATATTGGAAGACTGAAATAAGTTAAGTCTGAGTACTATGCATAGGAAGGTTTATTCTAGTTTTCTTGTATATTTGACATTTTTCATAATAATTTTCTCTAATTCTGTCTTCACTGATCCTTCACAAAGTATCTAATTTACCTTAAATCGGAGGAACCAGGGTGGGGCTGGCTTTCCGAGTTTAAGTTCCATTCACTCTAGATCAGACTCGGCTTTCTTATTATGTGAAATGTACTAACGAATGGTTTGAGTCATACCAACTGCTTTCAGAAAGGTCCACCCAGGCGTACTCTGGGCAGTGCAGGTGACCCTTTTATACACTGAGTTGTCGTTTGCTTTTTGGGTTTTTTTTTTTTCAAGATAGGATCTAACACTGTAACTCAGGCTGTCCTAGAACTCACTCTGTAGCCCAGTTTAGCCACAAACTAGCTAGATCCTCCTGCCTCCACCTTGCAAGTGTTTGGATTATAGGTGTGAGCCACCATATGCCCGAGTGAAGGACAAAAAGTCAGAGTTTAACTTGGCTCAGCATAGGGAAGAAAGGACATTCAGTGGTAGAAGCATCAGCACCAGGCATGAATTCCCATAGGTAGAGTGAGCCTCATCCAATCACATAGCAGTTGTTACCATCATAACTGACATGCCACTATTGCAATAGTAGGCTTATCTTGCCTGGCTAGTCTGTTGTGTAGCTCACCGGGCCCACTGCTGGTTAAGATTGTTGAGGACTTTTCTCCCCCAGCTGCGTGCACAACCCTTTCCAGCACTGACAGCCAGCCAGCAAGGAAGCGGCTTCCAGCTCAGTACTAAAATCCTAATTGAAAGCTTTGGGCTGAGAAGGTCATAAGCTCTAGGGGGAAATGAACTATTGTTTGGCTAAATGGATATGTTGGTGCCCACCAAATATCCCTGTAAATATTTATGTTTATGCCCTATATTGGTACTGCTCTCACTTTTGGTTAGAGAAGCTTCTCTTTTCAGGTAGCAGTGACCTCTAAGATGACTCAAAAGGCTCCATAGTGCTGAGACGAAGTGACAGAAGAGTGGTCAGCACTAACTGAGACATCTCCATCACATCCTCCAAGGCTCGGAGGTCATTGCTGAAGAGGTGACGGGAAGAATGCAAGAGCCAAAGGAAGGGGAGGAGTGCTGTGGATTGCGGTCTTACAGCACAGAGTGGCTGTCGTTCCCAGCACAATAGTGGGTCTATAAACATGTCATCATGCAAGGATGGAGGAGAAAAAAATGACATCAAAAGAGAGAAGAGACTAGTTGAAAAGAAGGTGTTCAGTGGAAGGGGGTGGGGGAGAAAGTAATGAGGGGATTATGATCCAAATATATTATGTACAATGAAAATTATTATTTAAAAAAAGAACAACAAAGGCACAACTGTGGGATTCCTTCAATTCTGTTACCAGAATGTATTCACGTAGTAAATATTCAGGTGCCCAAACTATTTAGAGGAGTATTCGTGGTGTCAGTAGTTACAGATGTATTAGTAATGTGCCCCTTTCCCTGTCCTCCCTAGTGAGGTATAAAGAAATAAGGTGGACAGCGAGAGAGATTCAGATGTGTGAACAAATACCCTTTTACTTGCAGGCTTTATGTAATATTGGCATCTCATAGAGGTCAGCGAGCATCTCTTCCTTCTCCTCCAGAATTTCCCCCACTGCAGTCTGATCACTAAAATTTTACAGCTAGGTGGAGAACGTGGCATCCAATGTCGTCCTTGATCTTGAGACTCTCACCAAGTGTCACGGCTTTTACATCCTTTCTTGCAGCAGCAGAATCTCTGGCAGGAATGAATCAGCTCTTGCAGAAAAATTACAAAGTGAGCTCTCCTTCAATCAAGACAGACCAAGTCACATGCATCTTCCAGCAGGGCTGGGATTCAAAGTTGTCGGCGATTAAATCCCATCCTGCAGGAGTGAGGATGCTGCAGGGCGCAGCAATGGTGCTTTCGAGGTAATGGGTAAAGGGTGTTTTCTCTTTCAGCCTACATTATTGCTGTCTTGCAATACCTCATGGCTCGCGTTAGGTTTAAAATTCTAGGAAACTGCTTTGCAGTGTTTAAAGCCCTTTGCTCCATTTTGCTGGACGCACTTGGCCATGAGCCATTGCCTAAGAAGGACGGTGAGGGACATCCCCAAGTGAAGGAGCGCAAGTCTGGGCAGAAAGCATTCTTCCCACTGCAGCATCTTCTCATGTGGTTTTCCGTGGGGCAACTGGAAATCCACGCAGAGTGTGGAGAAACTCAGGCAGGACCTTGGAGAGCCGGGGGCACTGTGCAGTGCCAGGCAGCCACCCACAGGACCCAAGCCTTCAAGTCACAAGCCTTCCTTTGCAGGCAGCTCCAGCCTTGGGCACCAGAACAACGGGAAACAACCTATTCTCAAGGTTCTTTCCCCTGGCCTTTGAGCTTGCAAAGCAGTTTATAAGAAATTTATTATCTCCCTGGAGAAGAAAAAAAAAAAAACAGTAAATGCAGTAACCCCTACCATTTAAATCCAGAGTCCTGAATAAAGAATGCTGTTGCTTTAAAATAAATCCCTACTTTTCTTATTTCCCGTGTGTGTTGATATGAATAGGTAAATATTTCACCTACTGGGTTCACATGTAAATGCTTTACCTTGTAATGTTTCCTCTGCCAGCCATGTTTTCACGCATAAGCAATCCCCCATCCCATGGGAAGGAGAGAGAGGGAACTTTCCAAGGAGCATTAAATATACAAACGTGCTGTGCTGCACTGTTATGTATGTCATCATACAGTATATATATTCAATAGTATGTAACTTACCAATAAATACATACATAAAGACAGAGATAGGGCGCCCTCTACTGGATCAAGTTGAGTGTACCTGACCTCTTCCTTTGTACAGGTACTTTGAACTTCCCAACAAAAGGCTATGGAGGCCAGAGCACAGCCTAATGACAGGCAATTCCCTACTTAGTGGTTAAGGCACTTATCTGCAAAGCCAAAGGACCCAGCTTCTATTCCCCAGTACCCTTGTAAGCCAGATGCACAAGGGGGCGCACGTGTCTGGAGTTTGTTTGCAGTGGCTGGAGACCCTGGCGTGCCCATCCCCCCACACACACACTACCTGCCTGTTTCTCTCTCTCTCTTCCAAATGAATTAAAATAAAATATTTTTAAAACATTTTTTAAAACGCCCCTTTGCACACATCCTTTGTCTTGATACAGCTGCTCACTATGCCTTGTTTTCCAGTCATTCGTGTTAAAAGGACTATTTCTTCAAGGCTTACTCCAGGAATGTTCTTGTACTGATATCTGCAATCTTCAGAGAACTACGCACATCACAAATGAAGGGAAATTTGTCTGTTTGATGGACTTGAGCCTTGAAAGCACTGGTCCAACTTTCCAATTCCCAAATCAAATTCAATGCAAAGATTCTTTACTGTGTGCAATTTGAACTAAAATGTAATTTGATGTTTTTTAAAACATTTTATTGATAAACTCCATACATATACACAATATACCCTGATCATATTTCCCTCCCACCACCCTCTTTTGCCCCCCCCCATTTTTCCCCCTCCACCTAACACTTTCTTTATTCCAATTAGCCCCTCTTCTCTTTTGATGTCTTTTTTTTTTTTCTTTTTTTTTTTTTTTTTTTTTTTTTTTGCCTAGTATGAAGGTCTTGTGTGAGTGAGTAGCATCACTACTATGAGGTCATGAATACGACAGCCACTTCCAAAGCACTCCACCCCATCCTTTGGCTCTTACATTCTTTCCGTCATCTATTCCACGATGTTCCTTCTGTAACAGAGATGTATTTCAGTGCCAAACACTCCACTGTCATTTTTTTCTCAGCATTTTGATGTTTTTTGAGTGTACCCAGAGGTGGAAAGAGAAGCTTCTCTAACCAAAGTACCATTAACATATGAGCATAAACATGAATATTTAGAAGGCAATTTGGTAGGCATAATAATTTATTTAGCCAAACCTGTGAAGTACTTTCCCCCAGGGCTTATGAACTTCCCAGCCACAGGTTTTTGACTAAGTTTTCAGTACCAGGCATGAATTCCCTCCTGTGGAGAGGGCCTCAAATCCAATCAGAGAGCAGTTAGTTTCCCCCATAACAGACATGTCAATGGTGAATTCCAAGTTAGCCTGGGCTACAGAGAAACCCTACCTTGAAAAACCAAAAAAAAAAAAAAAAAGTAATATTTAAGGCCAAATTCAAAATATTAGTCAAAAACATTATGCAAATTGAGAAAATTTTGTTCAGAAGCAACATTTTAGGGATTATTTATAGCATACAGCAATCATCAAGGACCAGAATAAATAGTTCTAAGTAATTCAAAGGCCCTTGTTGTAGTCACTGTCTCATTGCTGGGACAAGGCACTCACCCAGAAGCAGCTGATGGGAGGAAAGGGTTTATTTTGGCTTCCAGTCTCCAGGGGAAGCTCCATGACGGCAGGGAAAGCATGGCACAAGCAGAGGCTGGACATCACCTCTGCCACAGCAAGTGGAAAACAGCAGCAGGAGGGTGAACCCATCTCTGGCAAGGGGGAGCTGGCTCTAACACCCCTAACTCTGACCCCAACAGCCAACCTCCTCCAGCAAGGATCCACTTCCCAAATCACCATGAGCTGGGAACCAAGCGTTCACAACACATGGAGTTTATGGGGGACACCTGATTCAAATCACCACACCCCTATAAAAGTATGTGTCTACTCCCAAATATGCAGGTCATATAAGGACACAGGTGGATTCTTGAAAGTTTGAAATAGCAATGGACTTAAGTATCCGGTGGTATGGAAAATGGTCCAAAAGTCAGTTTTTAAATAGAACTCTCTTCACTAACATTTAATGTATAACCAACAGTGAAGGGGAACCAGAAAGCTGGAAAATATTGGGGCCACATTGCACAGTGAAAGTCTTCTCTACTGTGACACTGAGAACGTTGGATTTTCTGTTCCTAAAGAGACGATGTCTTCCCTTTGTCATGACCTGCACTTCATCTCCTGGCCACTAAGTGCAAAGACTCACTGCATTAACCTTTTACCAGCTTCCAGAAGCTGACACAAGTTCACCATGTAGCTAAAGCAAGCCAACTGGGTGACCAGATGCCTGTCTCCTTACCAGGAAACTCAGGAAAATATGTCAGGCTAATTTCAACCCCATCCCAGCCACTGCTACAGAGGTCCACTGGGCAAGAATTTTCTGCAGTCTCTCAGCCATCACTGTCAGTAACATGGAGCCTCTTAGCCCGTGCCTAACAAGGAATATGGCTAGAGTCAGGTTGTAGCTCAGACAGGAGTCTGGAGTGTTGCAGCTCTACATTCCGTCCTTTCTATGCAAGTGTTGACTCTCTTACACAGCTTATCCTGGGTGTCTTCCACATTGGTGGTTCTGCTGCTGCAGTAAATGGAGGAATCTCCTAGGGGTGGTGGAAAATCCAGAGTTCTGGTGAGTGAATGTGGGAATAAGGAACCCGGGTGACATGGAGGCAGGTGGTCCCCGGACCAGACATTAGAATAGACATTAGAAATACTGCCTGAGAAAGTGAAGAAACACATATTTAGCCAAACACACTGACATCTTAAAAACCTGCTTTTTATGAGTATCCATCTTTTAATGAGATCCTCACGGAATAAAAGCCACTTTGTACTGATTTCTGTCCTCGTGCAGATGGCCTTATCGTAAGTGTAACTGTGACTTTGAAATTCAACACCCTGAGGCTAGTCAGGACTTTCTGCATGCTCCTGGGACATTTGGGGGTCCTAGGAGTACCCCTTACCATATTTTTTTTTGAATTTTATCTATCAGCTCTAGGAAATGAATTTTCTGTTTCTTTCTTAAAATCGCCCTTTCCTCTCCTGTCTGATCAGAGTCTCTCCCTGCAGCACTACAAAATGAACAATCTCATCGCTCTTGCCCACCTGTGCTGTCTCCAGGAGTGCACGAGACATTCCAGGCATTCCTTGAGGCTTCATTACAAGCGATGAAGACAAGACAAGAGGGCAATAAATACGGACATAGAGCTAAAAAATAAATCTCACAGTCTCATATAAAAGTCACTCCCCAAACCCAGCTTTCCTTTCAGTAACTATTGACTCTAATACCTCTTTTACTTCTTCCTCCCACCTTCCCTCCTTCCTTTCTTTTTCTTTCCTTCCTTAAGCAAATTTATATTAAGTAATCACTATGTGCTGTGCTGTGCTGTGCTGTGCTGTGCTGTGCTGTCTGGATTCAATGGCGGAAACTATATATTTTCACCAGTGTACCTCAGGGAGCTAGAACATACGGGAGGTTTCCACCCAAGCTTCTCTGAGGGCTAGTATGTGATATTTGGGACAGAGAAGAGTTGAGTGAGAAGATGTGGGAAAAGGTCAATTCCCTTCCACATGCCAGGCCTGTAGTCCCAATGACTCAGAGGCTGGAGTGCCAGAGGCACTTGACCCTGGAGGTGGAGACCAGCCTGGACCACAAAGTGAGACTCCCACCTCACGTCAGGAAAAAAGTCCACATCCTCAGAAACAACAGCCCTACGCAAAGCTACAAAGAAGCAAAGGTCATCTTGCTGGGTCTCGATTAGCTCAGTGGAGTTGAAACCCAGACTATCTTAAAGAATGTTGAGAACTGGACTGAGAAGGTAGGCTGGGGCAACTGGCTAAGGGCCCTCTGGACCAAAGCAGGAATCATATTTGGTGATTGTTTATAACTTACAAAGTTGGCTATTTACAAATATAATAACTTAAAGTCTAAACCTAATGGGGCAGAAACATGGAGGAAAGGGGGCGGAACCATAGGCTGGAGCAGTCTGGGGCACCTCCATAACCGCCATAGCTACTGGGCGCCCAGGCTCAGGTGACAACTTCCTTGACCCATGTCTTTTCCTGCTTGGTAAAAAAGTCTATCTTAGGGCTGGAGAGATGGCTTAGTGGTTAAGGCACCTGCCTCCTAAGCCTAAGAACACTGGTTCCAATCTCCAGGTCCCACGTTTAGCCAGATGCAAAGTGACGCAAAGGCGCAATGCTGCACTTGACCACAAGGGGGCACACACGTCTGGATTTCGTTCACAGCAGCTAAGAGACTGCTGGCACGCCCATCTCTATCTGTCTTCCTCTCCTTTCTCTCTGTCTCTCTCCAAAAAAAAAGTCTATCTTAAGTGTTTTACCCACTTAATGGTTAAACACAATAACATAAATACTTTAGAATAAAACCCAGATAATTTGCAGCCCTTTTCTGTTCTCTTCTCAAGGGAAAGCTTAATACCAAGCAAGGCTCAGTGCCCAGTGTGCATAAAAGCCTGTGCTATGGCATTGGTCTTTACAAAATGAAAGTCTTATTATAGGTTGACCAACAAGGACACAGAAAGGATACTCTAATTGCCTCCCCATAGGCTGGTAGGGAAGGACTTGGGAAGCCACCTAAGGGTCTGGGAATACTCATCACAAAGCATTGGGAACTACTAGTCCCTGGGAAGTCAGATCCATCATGAAATTGTTGGCTGCACCCCCACTTCTAATCTGGGCCAATGTGATGGTTTATATGGACTGTCAACTTAGAAGGATCTAGAACCATTTGTAAGGGATTATCATAATTGGTTAATTGTGATGGGAAGACCCACCTTAACTGTGGGCAACCCCATGCCATGGGCTGAGCTCCTGAGCCATAAAGAAGGAGAGAGCTGGCTGGGCAGCAGCTGTCATCACCGGGTCCTCTGGTGCTGCACAGAACCAGCCGCCTCAAGCTCCTGCTGCCACGCCTGCCCCACCATGATGAACTGTCACCGGGAACGTCAGGCTAAGACAAACCCTTCCTCCCATAAACTGATTTCTGTCAGGTTGTTTTTGTCTCAGCAACAAGAAGTAGACTGATACAGACAGATTGGCCCTGTCCTCGTTCCTTGGGCTCTGCTTGGGAGAATTGGCTCTGATAGGCTCTCAAGGTCTTTGTAGGTCATGTCACACCGTTCTGTGATTACACCCTAGACAAACAGCAGGAACAGTTTGCAAGTTGCCATTTCACAACCCAGTTGCAAGCTTTCCTAGGCTGCATTTTGGTGGGAGGGAGGTGAAGATTAAACCCAGAGCCTTGCATATGAGGCAAACACTTCACCACTGAGCTACATCCCCAGCCCACAGATAGTTTCTTGATTTAAAAGAACAATATCAGGCTGGAGAGATGGCTTAGCAGTTAAGGCATTTGCCTGCAAAGCCAAAGGACCCCAGTGGTTCAACTCTCCAGGACCCATGTAAGCCAGATGCACAAGGGGGCGCATGCATCTGGAATTCATCTGCAGTGGCTGGAGGCCCTGGTGTGCCCATTCTCTTTCTCTCTACCTACCTATTTCTGTATCTCTCTCTCTCTCTCTCAAAATAAATAAATAAAAATAAAATATTTTTTAAAAAAGAACAATATCATCAGCTGGTGGTGATACATGCTGGTAATCCTATCTGGAGACTGAGGCAGGAAGATCATGAGGTCAACACCTGCTTGGGCAACTCAATGAGACACACACACATACGATCCACATATGAGAGAAAGCATGTGATTTTTTTCTGGGCTTGGGGTATACCAGTATTTTTTTCAGTTCCATCCATTTTCTTCCAAATGTCGTAACTTCATTTTTCCTTATAGCTGAATAAAACTTGATGGTGTGTATGTTTAAAGATGGGGATTTGAGACTGAGTATGGGCTATGAGTTGAAATGAGAGAGGAGCAAGAGGTGATGCAAAGGGGGGAGAGGGCATAAGAAAACAGGTAGTATGAAAGCAAAAAGGGGAACAGGAGGAAAGGGCAAAAAAATCACTTGAAAACACCATAATGAAACCCAATTCTTTGTATGCTAATTAAATATTTAATTTTTTAAACTTTTTATTTTTTATTATTTTTTTGGAGAGAGACACAGAGAGAGAGGAAGACAGAGATGGGCGCGCGAGCAGTGTCTCAGCTGCTGCAAACAAACTCCAGATGTGTGTGCCCCCTTGTGGTCAAGTGCGGTATTGCACCCTTGAGTCACTTTGCATCTGGCTAAATGTGGGACCTGGAGATTGGAACCAGTGTTTTTAGGGTTAGGAGGCAGGTGCCTTAACCCCTAAGCCATCTCTCCAGCCCTAAATATTTAATTTTTTTAAAGGAATCAGTATCTTTTGGGAAGGAAAGATAACCTCCTTCAATGCAGATGATTCTGAATGCAGCTTAATCCGTCTTACCCCGTTAGCGCTTCAGTAGTAAACAATGGGGAAAATGAGTTCTTCCATGACCTAACAGGCACAAAGTATGTCATTTGTTAAGTACCAAGAATGTCTTGAATGCTTTTTTAAAGTATCTGTATTCTATATGAAATCAAAGTTCTAGAACATATGCTACCTTAGGAATCTGCTGGCACTTACCCAGCATTATCCCTCTCACCCTGCAATGATGGTAGTGTGGAAGCCAGCAAGATGGACAGGTCAGTCCCTAGATCTCACCAGGAGGCTGGTGAGGCAGAGGAGCTATATGTATCATTCTGGGGCTGGAAGAGAACATATGACCTTCTAGCTGCCACATGGGCTCTGTCACTTTTTCTACTCATAGAAAAAAAATCCCAAATCACAAATTAAACAAATGTTTGGTATTGCTCCAGGGTTTCAAATGAAATATCTTTATCCAAGGACTAAAGAGTCTCAGTCGCAGACATATTGTGATGCTGTTTCTCTTTCGAAGCTCTTAATCCTTTCTACCAGTGAGGCCAGATGTACACTAAATGAACATTAGCCCCATCCCACTCAGGGCCACATGAAGCAGTTCAGCTCTGCTAATGAGAAAATGCAACCTCCCCTGGATTCCTCTGAAAGGTCACTTTGTCCTGCTCTAACCAATGATTTTCCTGCAGCCAATTAAGAGAGGAGGTCTAAACCCATGATGTGCAAACCAGAGATCTTGTTCATTTGCATTTGTGAGTCCCAGGGAAGGGCCTCAGATTCTGTATTTCTAATGAGCTTCCAGGTGACACTGATGCTGCAGGTCCAGACCACATCATGAGTCTCAGGGAGAGCACCCTCAGAAACAAAGACATCAGTGTTTCTGAGCTCCTCCAAAACAGGAAACATCATGACAGAAAAATTAAGATGCTTAATCAGTCCAGGACATTTGAGGCGTGTGGCTCTGTGTCTTGATGCCTAGTATCTTTGACAACCATATGTGGGTAACAGAAGACCACAATTTTTAAATAATAGTCATCAGTAGTACTCAAACTGGTAAAGGGAGGTGATAATAGGGTTAACCAGGCTCTTAGTCTTTTATCCCATTTTGGTGGTGCCCATTCACCTGTCTCTTCACCATTTTCCACCTTCATTCAGGCAGGTGCGTCTCAATCCTATCCTCTGTCACTTATCTATAGAAACCTGCTTTCAGGGGGAAACCTAACCAGCTATCTGTTTGAGCTAGTTAGCAACAGCTCAGTGTGGTGTTCGCCTGTGCTTAAAGAGAGATCATCTAATAATTGAATTCCAGAGAACACCCAAGTGTGAGAAAATATTTGGGAGTCTAAAGACTTCTTGCACAAGCCGTCTGGGATTCTCCCAAGGCACACTTGAGTGTACTTCTAGAGCTCCTGAGTGTTGGCTCTCTCAGATCTGCATAAGAAAGAATATTTATCTCTGGAGTTACTCTAGAACCCAATCTAAGACCATCACAGTCCAGTCCAAGCAAGCTTCCAGCCTGGCTTTATGAAGATATATTATATTCCTGATTTTTAACTCATTACTTACATGGTAAATTAAAACCTCAAGTTCATTCGCTCATTCTGAGAGAGGGATTAGATCACGCTCAAAAGCCATTCTCAATAAGAACTCCTATCCATAGCACAGTTCAGGATTTTGCCAAGACCAAAGGCAGGAGAACCCTCTGTTTAGTCCTCATCTTCTGGCACATTCCTTCTTTCAAATGTTAGTGACTGAGGTAAACAGAAACACATGGGAGACCTCTCGCCCCTCTCCTCTCTCCCCTTTCTATGTCCTCAAGAGTCCGGCTACATCCTGGCTCAGTGGAAAATTACCATGATCCTCACTCGTGTGAGCTGGATGTCTGGGGCTGAGTCACAAGGGGCCACACCTGGAACCATTGTTGTCAAAGGTAACGCCATCCCCCACATCATGTCATTTATGAGGCAAAGATAAGAGCTGAGTTAGGATACAAGGGGACCATGAATCCAGATGCCCAGGCGATGGGAGAAAGATGGGTAATGAGAGGGCAGAGCTGACCTCTCTCAGCAGAGCTAGGAAATGGCAGGGGACGATTAGAAGCAGCTGCTGGTTTTTTGGCAGCTGCAGTGAAGGGCAATGTTCCGGAATGTCAAAAAACAGCATATTTCATTGCAGCTCCTCCACTGGCCTTTAATGATTCAGGAGCAGAGCCATCTTCAACGACACTTGGCGTTGCTGTCTGGTTTAAAGGCAAATAAAATGTCCTAATCTCATCAAGCCCTTGCAGACAAGGAGAGCTTGAAAAATGGGAGGGAAAGGGTAATGGTCAGAACGTGTCCTGCTCACACACCATGTGGGTACGAACTGTTACCTGGGGAGATGTCCGGCCTGCTTCTCTCCTCCAGCTTTGCCTATGAAATAACTCCCCATTTTGCTTCAAGATCACTTAACTAGGACAGTCTTAGATCTCAGTCCCGCCATGGTATCTAAATGTATCAAATAACGTGGGTCAAATCGTGAGGACATAATACCAAGTTGTACCTGACATTATTGATTTTTGGTGTGTGTAGCAGCTGTGTGCATTTGATGCATGCATGTGTAGGCAGGTGTGTGTGTGTGTGTGTGTCCCATAAGCATGTGTGCAGAGGCCAGAGGAGGACCCTGGGTGTCCTTTAGCTATCTTCTAACTTATTTTCCTGGGACACAGTCTCTCACTGAGCCTGGAGCTCAGACTGTCGTGGTTTACACTGGCTGACCAGAGAGCCCCGATGTCTTTCCTCAATGCTGGGGTTACAGGCATGCACAACCCTGCCTGGCTTTTTACATGGTTGGTGGAGATCAAGTTGAGGTCCTTGTGCCTGCACAGAAAGCTCTCTTACCCACGGATACCATCTCCCCAGGGCCTATTATGTTTTTTTATTTCTACCGGGAACTTTTCTATATGAACATAGTGTAATTTGGTTGAATTCTCATTGGGTTATCCTTTTTGTCCTTTCTCCTCTGTCCCCACTCCACTAAGGACTCACCTCTGTCAGGATAGTCCTTCCTTCGTTTGTTGTCTCACACGTTTTGTCCTCCTCCAACCTCCATGTCAAATGTTTCTGGATCTTGCGGGTATCAGTCCTCACGGTGGGATCACAAGTGCATTAGTCAGTTTATGTCAGGAGGACAGTGCCCCACAGTATGCCTTCCCATCCTGTGGGTCTCACATTTTCTTGTCCCTCCTCTGCGACATTCACTGAGCCTTGGAGGGTGGGTTATAAGTTCCCTTTAGAGCTGAGCTCTCAGCAGCCTCTGATTTTCTGCTTTGATGCGCTTAGAGTCTCCTCAGTCCACTTCCATCTCTCTGGAGGAGGTTCTCTAGCTGACAGTAAGAGCAGCCCTCCTTTAATCTCTCTCTTCCTCCTGCAGTGTTCCCGGGTCCTGGATGGGTGTGATAGCGATGACTCTTCCAGTGCTGAGCCTGGCTTGTTCTTCTTGTCATTCTGATGAATCTTGGGTCCCTCAGTATTTGCTGCCATCTGTAAAAAGCAGGTTCTGAGTATGCGTGCATGCATATGTATAGGCATGTATGGGTGTGCAGATGCATGTGCACATATGTGTATGTGTGTGTGGAGGCCAGAGAAAAATTTTAGAAATCATGCTCAAATACACTGTCCATCTCTTCTGACTCAGGGTCTCAAACCAAACAGGCTGGACTGGCTGGCCAGAGAGCCCCTCCCCATCACGGGGATTTGTAGATGTGTACCTCCACATTTGGCATTTTTAGGTGAGTTCTGGGGATCAAATTCAAGTCCTCATGTTTGCAAACTTGCCCATTACTGACAGCTATATTCCACAACTCAAATATTACCTAGCACCTCCCTAATTCAACAGTAAACCAGCTCAGCTGTCAGTTGTAACCTATTTACTTAAAAGAGCTCCATCCTGAAGTGTCCCCATCAGAAATCATGAAATGAAATACATGTTTTCTCCCAGTTCAGCTTTGTGTCTAAAATAAAATGAATAAGAGATTATGATACTTCTCACATTTGCTCAAACTCAGAGTAAATCAACTAACTTTACTAAATAAGTCAACAAAATGCCATAACTTATGAGTTTTACTTCATGTTGACTATGCCCAGATCTAACAGAATGATAAAGCTCCTTTGGCAACACTGACAGATCTTAAATTAACATTTCTGGGGCTGGAGAGATGGCTTAGCAGTTAAGGCATTTGCCTGCAAAGCCAAAGGACCCCAGTGGTTCAACTCTCCAGGACCCACGTAAGCCAGATGCACAAGAGGGCACATGCATCTGAAGTTCATTTGCAGTAGCTGGAGGACCTGGCATGCCCATTCTCTCTCTCTCTCTTTCTCTCTCCCTCCCTCCCTCTCTCTCTCTCTCTCTCTTTCTCTCAGCCTGTTTCTCTCTCTCTCTCTCAAATAAATAAATAAATATATATTTTTTAAAATTAACATTTCTGTCATTGTGATGATGAACAATATAAAATGTGTAATGTGTGATGGATTATGTTATATGAAATCATTGATTTTTAACCAATAATCTGTGAATTTTAAGATATTTGGCCTGTCAATATCAATTCAGATGTGTGTTACAATTCATGTGGCACACCTAATAATGATAGTACTTAAGTATAAATAATTTGCCCATTTCATTGGTCACACAAATTGCTGTGTGTGTGTGTGTGCATGTGTTAAAAGACATTCAAGATTACATTATTCACACTCTGTTTAAATTTTGTGGGGAGAGCAATCTTGGGTTGTTTTTCTACCACAGTGCTGAGGTTGGAACCTAGAGTAAGCTCTCTACACTGTCCCAGGCTGGCCTTGAACTCATTTTGTAGCTCAGCGGGCCTAGAACTTGCCATTCTCTTGCTACAGCCACCTAAGTAATACCTGGGATTTCAGGCCTGGGCCACCACACCTGGTATGTTTTTTTTTTCCTGAGAGGATAGAGAAAGATGAGGGATAGAAAGAGGGAAAAGGCAAAGAGGAGAGAAGGAGGAAGAAAAGAATAATACAAAAAGTAACTGTTGAGTCAAGTCAGTGGTAAGCCACAACAAGTAATCATGACCACCTAAGCTGCTGTTTGAAGGAGCGCCTGTGACTGCCCAGTCCGTTCCCAGGGACCAGGTGGCACATCTCAAAGGAAAGACAGCTGCAGAGCTATTCTTAAAGGCCACTGCATCTGAGGAACAAAACAGACCATGGTATCAGAAAGCTACTGGCCTCTACTGAGCAGAGGGAAGCCGGAGAAGCCCTCCCAAAAGCCAGGCAATGAACCAGGAAGTGACCAGCAAAATACACCATCTTCCCACGCTGACCAGCCTCCACTATCTTCCCACACTGACCAGCCTCCATTTGAAGTTTATGAATACAAGCATAAAGTATCTGAATAATTTAAGAATTTGGCTCCCACCAAAACTGAACTCAAACAAATTAAATAAATAAATAAATAAATAAATAAATAAATGTAAGAACTTCTGGAATATTCCAATTGTAATTCTCAGTGAAATTGGAGAAGTTTGAACAGCAAGACAAGATCAGCAAAGGAGCACTGGGAATGAAAAATAAAACAAGAAACAGATGGCATGAAAGTTCCATCTAGAAAAGCCCATGAAGCTTCACTGAAAAAAAAATTTAAACCATACATTTTAGTTAAGTTTATTTAAGAGGTAGTTATAGAATTTCCATACTTCCCAAATGCCCCCATAAAAACAGAAAATAGGATAAAAATAAATTAATAAATCTATAGAGGACATCTATAATAAAATGAGATGAGATGATATTTCTAGTCTTCAAGCAGGAGCAGATGAGTACACAAGTGAATCCCACAAGACCTATGTGGGAGCAGCCACCTGCAGAAGGAAGCAAAAGGAAATAGGAGGCGTCTGTGAGCCTTGAGGACAGAAGGGCCCCACTGCTCCCAAGATCTTCATCTACAGCCTGACTGGCCTGAAAACATGACAAGCTGACTGGACAGCAAGAACTCAGGGAAGTGTTCATGGGTCCTGCTTAGAAATCCACAGTAGATGGGCTACAGCCAAACAAAATGACTAGAGAAATCTTGCACAGGACTGAAAGGGACACAGACAATAAGGAAACCAATTCAATGACCCCACTGGCTTCCGAGAAACATGTGGAAGACACTCAAGGAAAAATACAATTACTCAGCAAGCAGAAAATGGAGTGTAGACCTACTGATTAAAAGATATTTACAGGGCTGGATAGATGGCTTAGCAGTTAAGGCGCTTGCCTATGAAGCCTAAAAACTCATGTTCAAATCTCCAGGTCCCACATAGCCAGACGTACAGTGATGCAAGTGTGCAATGTCACACATGTGCACAATGTGGTACATGTATGGATTTTGTTCACAGCAGGCTGAAGGTCCTGGCATACCCAATCTCTCTCTCTCTCTCTCTCTCTCTCTCTGTCTCTCTGACTCTTTCTCTCTCTCTCTCTCTCATAATAAAAATAACAAAAAAGAAAAAAAGAGATTTATAATATCTCAAATAATTATAATAACATTATAACAAGTTTGAAGCCAGCTTAGACTATATGAGATCTGCCTCGACCCCATCCTAACAATAATAATTAATAATAATTGTAAATATAGACAGTGGAAAAACATAAACCTTGTATATACTTGATGTACAGGATTATTGTTACTATTACTTTAAAGTCCACATCTTTTAGAAATGTATACTGAAATACAATGGCTGGAAATGGCTTCAAAATAACGCAGGATTGATGACATGCATGCACAAAGTAATGGGGACTGGCTGAGGGGTAGGGGCTGCTTGGCTTAGTGAGGACACAGGGATTTATTGTGATTTCTTTAGTTCCGTGTACTTCTGGAAATTTCTACAATAAAAGTTAAAACAACAAAAATAGGTAAGTTTATAAAAATCATAGCAAATATTCCACAAATAATATAATAGAATGTATAATTAACATTATATTCTTCCTTTTTTATGTCTTATTTTATTTTAGAGAGAGAGAGTTGACATGCCAGGGCCTCAGCCACTGCAATTGAACTCCAGACACTTGCGCCACCTAGTGGGCATGTGCAACCTTGCACTTGCCTCACCTTTGTGCGTCTGGCTAATGTGGGATCTGGAGAGTCGAACATGAGTCTTTAGGATTCGCAAGCAAGCACCTTAACTGCTAAGCCATCTATCCAGCCCAGGAGGTGTCATTCTTAATAGAAACCAAAATAATGTGTAAAGTGCTTCAGTATTAAATTAGGAAATATAAGAGCTATCTAGGGAGTGGAGGCTGGACTGAATGACACAGAGAACTTCTGTATCTTCCAAATGGAAGCCAGGGTTTGCTGATATCATCTCCCTATGGGTTTGCCTGTGAAGTTAATACAACTCCAACATGATAATTCATTATAAACTTCAACCATAAGATAAAAGATAAGATAGTAACCAAGAAATTTTGGAAATAATTAAAACAAAATGTCATTTGCTTACCAGTTAATAGCATCCATTTAGCACTGGAGAAATTGCAATGATGCAGGGCTGCTGTGGCCCAGACAAATCCATCAGTGAAATAGAATAGAGTTTTTTAAAAGCAGACAAAGATGTTTATAATGACATTTGGAATATATTGGAAAAGGATGGATTATTCTGTAAACACTGTTGGGATGACTCCCCACTTGATTGAAAAAAGTTAGATTTAAGGCCTCGGGAACATACTTTCCAGATAATTAAATATATCCATGTAAAAAATTAAAACTTTCTAATGCCAGGTGTGGTGTCACACGCCTTTAATCCCAGCACTTGAGAGACAGAGGTAGGAGGATCGCCATGAATTCAAGGCCAGCCTGAGACTAAACAGTGAATTCCAGGTCAGTGATACCCTACCTCGAAAAACCAAAAAATAATAATAATAAATAAATAAATAAAACTATAAGAAAATACAGAAAAGCACTTTTGTAATTTTAAAGGGTGAAAAGTTTTTTAACAAAACTCTCTGGATGTGAGCCAGGTATTGTGACACATGCTTTTAATCCCAACACTTGGGAGGCAGAGGTAGGAGGATCACCATGAGTTCGAGGCCACCCTGAGACTACATAGTGAATTCCAGGTCAGCTTGAATTAGAGTGAGACCCTACCTTGAAAAACCAAAAAACAAACAAAAAAAATCTCTCTGGATGTTTAAAGAAACAGAAAAGTTCACTAAGTGGTAATATGGCAAGAAGTGCACAACTTACAATTAAACAAGCCAGGGATGGTGGCACATGTGTATAATCCCAGCACTTAGAAGGCTGAGGCAGAAGGATCATAAGTTTAAAGCAAGCCTGGGTTACATATTTAGACTTTGTCTCAAAAATAATAATAGCAAATAGTGAAGGTTTAAAAATCAGGTACAGAACATATGTATAATTTCCTATATTTTATGTATGTAAACGGCATGAATGTAGACATTTATATGTACATAGGCTTCTATACACAAAAGGAAAACTCTGAAAAACATACTGGGCAATAGAGGGAAATAGCACAAAGCCATTTTTCGTTACAAACTTTGGTTGTTTGAGTTTTTGAATTATGTAGATGTAGTGTTCCCTTTTAAATCAGAGAAATAAATTTATTTAAAATGAAAACTTTTCATGGAAATATATGCAAACACATTGAACGGACTAGACCAATGAGGGTAGAAGTTGGCCTCTTTAATATATACAAAGTTCTAAACTTAAAAAAAAAAAAAAAGGGGGGGCTGAGAAGATGGTTCAGTGGTTAAAAATTATTAGTTGTGAGGCCTGACAGCCAGGGTCCAGAACCCCAGAACCTCGGTGAAGGCGGCCTCAAGCAGCTCACACACGTGTCATCCCAGGGCACTCACTGTGGAATGTCAGTGAGGAGGAGAGAGAACAGTACTTTACAGTTCTTGGTGACGTAAGTAACTCCACTCTCTGGACTAAGCTGCTTCTGCTCCCCTAAATCCAGGACCACTTTCTGGTGCGTCATAAGCAGAGAAGTACGTGTATATTAAAAATGGATGTGTGCGCACACACATACACACGAAATGAGACTCTCCAAAGTGGTCATAATATTTTATGTAGGAGAGAAGGTAATTGATTATTTTATATACTTTGTGTTTAGATTATAGAAGGCACACTAATTTTTATAAGGAAACAAACAAAACAAAACCATTTAAAACTTCTTGGGAGCTGGGCATAGTGGTGCACGCCTTTAATCCCAGCACTCGGGAGGCAGAGATAGGAGGATCACTGTGAGTTCGAGGCCACCCTGAGAATACATAGTGAATTCCAGGTCAGCCTGGGCTAGAGCGAGACCCTACCTCACCAAAAAAAAAAAAAAAACTTCTTGGGAACTGTGCATGTTTGTGGCTCTGGTGATTTGTGATCTTATAATTAATTTTGTTTAATTTTACTTTAGTTGGCCAAAGAAGAGTGTATCCATTGAAGGAGAAACAGGAGTGTTGAACATTCATATCCTTTGCACAGCATAAAGGAAGCTGTGATCTACCAGGTAGTCCTAGCTCAACTGGCAGCTCAATATCAAAGCTAGAAAATGCTATTATATCACTGATATCGACAATGTTAAGACTGTTGAATATCAGTATTTCTGCATGTTACAGTAGGTTACTTGTGCTTACCCTTGAACAGTGTGTCCTGTGCAGCTGGCATTTTAATATTACTAACAAAGTGACAACCTAGAAGCATCAAGTCGCTTTTTATAAGTTTAATCATGTCTTCAAAATCAGATAAGCCAGCTTTTCTTTACAGAGGGACAAGTTTTGAGATCTCTAAAAGGGTGAGTCACTGTTTACACCCTTACAAACAGGCATGTTGAATACCACAACGAAGGCTATTTGCTTGCTCTGTGCAGCATTTTGTGGGATTCATGAAGTTTTGAAGACACCTGGCAGCATGTGGTGCCTAGGAACATCAAGTGTCATGTGTACAGAGCAGCAGAGGAAGAAAGGTGAGAAAGCCAGTACAAGAGGAAATGGGAGCCATAGAGTTGCCACCTCAATCTTAGGATGAGGTCTAAAAGCTGGGATTCTCCCTTTCCTCCCTTCCACCTTCAGTCCCAGCACTCGGGAGGCTAAAGTAAGAGGATCACTGGGAGTTTGAGGCCAGCTTAGGGCTATAGCGAGAGTCTCTGATTAGCCCGAGCTAGAGTGAGACCCTACCTCAGAAAATAAAGCAAACAATAAGAGGAAAACAGTTTTTATGCTAACATTACAAAGAACATTGCCATTGTTTCAAATGGCCTCTAGGAGAGGGCACAGCCCATAACTACCCAGAGAGGGGGCTTGTGTCCTGCCCTTAGTCAGGAAGCTGGGGATGGAGCAGCTCCTGACAGATACTCTGGAAAAGGCATTGTGGATGTTTCCTACGCCAATCTGAGGTCATCTGTCACCTGTATACCTACAGTGATGCAATGATCATTTTTTGGGTGAGCACCACAAATAATAAATAATAAAATTCCAGAGAATAGGAAGAACACAACATCATTGTTTAAATCTCTGCCTGCTCGTATTAAAAATAAGGTCACAAGAGAAAAGTGGAGTATTAGACATCGTGTTTTCTCACAGCTGTACCATTGCTCAGCTAATATTTTTTTTCCTCCTGGAAATGTCATGGGCAATTGTTTTGTTACTAACATAATCTATTTTCCATTTCCTCCAACTGCTTATAACTCCTCAGAGAGAATGGCACAGGGAGAATATATTTTGTTACATTTTTTATTTCTTCATTTGTGGATTTTTTTTTAAAAGAGGCCATTTCAAGAGATGACAGTCAGGGTTTTTTGTCAGTTTGTTCACACCGGTCAGACCTTTGTAGCTCTCTTAACTCCACTGTTCTATGAACTCCATTATAGAACCCTAATTAGTCTTAACGAGGGTCCTCCAAGTCCTCACGTCTTGGGCCATGGCAATACAGAATTATCTGTCCCCTTGAACTTCAGAGGACAGAGGATGGAGGATGGAGAAAGCATGTACTCCGGTGCTTCTTGACGATGCCCAGTGCACTGGCTCACCCATTCCGTCCAGCCTGACGATGCCCAGCACACTGGCTCACCCATTCCGACCAGCCTGACGATGCCCAGCACACTGGCTCACCCATTCCGACCATCGTGGAACAGCTTGGCACGAGCTGCTTGGAGTCTTCTCCTCTGAGAAATGAGAGCAGATAGCCTCTAATACCAGAAAGGTTTTGGTGCTTATGCTGAATTTCAGGCCAGGATTCAGTTCTAGAAACTTTCTGACTACCATGAAATGTGCCTCTGCTCAACTCCGTTCATGCGTTGACTCCAGGCTCTTTGTTACACTTTGTTAACAGAAGAACAATCCCTATTATTAGAATTCTGCTGCCTATCTGTAATGTTAACAGATGTTCATCATTTCCAGCTTGAAGCGCTTCAGAATTCTGATGCTGTCAGAGGAAAGATTTCATTAGTTCAGTTTTGATGGTCTTGAATATAGTCAGATGTTAGAAGATCACTTCTATAATCTCTCTCCCTGTCTTATCAAGATGTATGTTATGTATACGTCTCAATAGTGTGGCCAAAAAGAAGTACCTTAAAGGAGAAAGGACTTACAGTGACTCATGGTATGCGAGGGTAAAGTCCATCGTGGCAGGGAGGGCATGGTGGTCAGAGTGTGCAGCTAGACTCCTCACATCTGGTGGATCCGGAAACAGAAACAGATTGGGCTAGAAGCATGGCAAGGCTAAGACCCCTACGACCTGCCCCCCCCCACCCAGTGTCCCACTTCCTTCAATGAGGGACCCACCTCCTAAAGTTTCCACAGCTTCCCGAAACAGTATTAGCAGGTGAGGACCGAGTATTCAAAACCTGAGCCTGTAGGAGATGTTTCAGATTCAAACCGTCACAGTCTGCTATACTCCAACCACTCTGGAAAACAGTGTGCTACATGTAAATATTTTGTGTTTCTGTCTATGATACAATTGGGACACTCTGGCATTCTGACCTTATGTTTTTAAGGCTTCAGTTTGCTAATATTCTTTTCTTTAGGAAAATGTCAAGAATTATTATATATTCATAAGAAACCCATTTTGATCTTTTGCTATAAAGTGTTAAGTCTGCCTAAGTCTAATAACCTTCAAATCTGAAATACTAAAATATGCCCTAGATTTTCCAAATGTGAACAAGACACATAAAAGGTGAAATGTGACTGTCAAAGGTTACAATGGGTCTGAAGAGTCAGGAAAAATAGAACCTTGGTAAAATCTGTGGAAAAATCTTGATTTCTGACCTACATGGATACATGGATGTGGCCTGAGCCACACAGCCTCCATTCCTGACACCTAATGACTAGCTGGTCCCCAATACTGCTGGATGAATTCGCCTTTAGCAGTAGCACTTATACTATCAGTGTTACTGTTTATAAGGTCCCAAAGAAGCTCAGTTTCTGCATCAGTTAGCTGTTTACCACCAATCACTGACAGGTTACCTGACAGGGAGGGTGGGTTTAAATGAACCTATGGACGTAGGGAATAGCTCCAAAGGTCTGCAGCTGTGAGCTTCCACTTAGCCAACTCAGCTGTTGAGCATGCCAGATGACATACAGCAGGACCCTAGAAGCTTCTACTCCACAGCCATAGACCATCTGTGGTGTTAGGGGAAGTTAGAGGCAGTAACCCCAAAACCAAATCAAGCATCTACATTCCGAACAACAGATAATTCTCAACATTGCATAATATAGGCTTTTAAGAGGGTGCTTCTTGAGTATAGGGAGAAAAAGTTACAACAAGGTGTCACTCTTAGAAACTGCCAAATCTGTGCACTGGATTACTGATTCATAGAGTATGCTTTGAGACCAGCATGGGGGCATTCAGGAGGCAGAGGCAGAATAACCATGAGTTGAAGGTCAGCCTCATCTGCAAAGCAAAACCTTGACTCAAAAACAACACAGATAGTTAGATAGGCAGATAGATAGATAATAGACTAGATAGATAGATAGATACATGATAGATAGATGGATAATAGATAGATAAATAGATGATAGATAGATATAGATGATGTAGATATTAGATGCCTAATATCCACTAAGCTCGACTTTGGAACTCTTTGTAATACCTTTGCCCTGCCCTTAAGTTGCTCTCCATCCACCGATGTTGCCCTTGAATAGAGAGCAACAGTTGAGTGATGGGTGTACAATGGTGGGGATTTGGAAATACCCACAAAGAGTTGCTGACTGTGTTGAGCTACTCTATTCCTGGTGACCTCATCAGAAAAGCTCTGTTCATCCCGTAAAACATGTAAATGGGATGAGGGAGAATAACACAGTAGCATCACACCAAAACAAAAACACACAACACAAAGAGTAGAAGGCTAATGAAGCCTGGGAAGCTTAGGTAACGTGTCTGAAGTCACACACTTGGTAAAATATACATTGTATGTTCACCTCATTTCTGAGTCCCAATACATGTATCTAATGTCACATGTGCAGCTTATTGCAAATAGGAAACAAACCTCACTATTGCACGTACATACAAACCTCACATCTGGGGTGTTAACTGGGAAAAGAAAATAAAGTGATTTCTGGGATTGAGTGTAGTGAAGATCATGTTTTTTGCATTCTAAGCAACTGCAGCAATATATGAGCAACCTTGCGAATGGTTATGACTGTTTTCAAGAAAAAGGAAAGGGAGGCCATATACCAGCCTGATACATCTCACCTGCTGAAGCAGGGCGAAACTCATATGTACATTTTTTGCTCTACAATAAGGGGTATATATTATCTCTATGGCTATCAAAGTGTCTATGAATACAGAATTGCGCGTTATTTATATAGGAACATAAATGTGTATGGCAATTTACTATACATAGCACCTGCTGAACAAACAACTCCCACAAAATGATGAGAAGAGAATGTAGAAGAACGCACCACAGGGACAACATCATCAGGACAAATAGGAGGGGGTTGTGGTTATTATGGCCAGAACACTGCCTACAATATATATTATTCTCTGCTAAAAGTATTCAGTGATGAGACTCTACTCATCATATTTGTGAAATATGGATCTGCCTAATCAGATCTATCATCTTTTTGTACTTCAAGAAACCAGTGAAAAGAGATGAAGAGAGAACAGAGGTTTTGAAGACAAAGTCAAGAAGTGGACAGAAAAGACCACTGAGCATTTCTCCATCGTGTGCAGAAAAGGATAAAATAGGATGTAAAAATTGATATAGGAGCTAGAGAATTCCTAGTGGCTAAGGTGCTTGCCTACAAAGCCTAAGCACCCAGGCTCGATTCCCCAGCATTCATGTAAGCCAGATGCACAAGGTGGCACATGCACCTGGAGTTTGCTTGCAGTAGAGACGCTGACGTTCTCTCTCTCTCTCTGTCTTTCTCTCTCTCTCTCTCTGTCTTTCTGTGTTCATCTCTCAAAAAAACAATAAATAAAATTTAAAGATTAATATAGAACTGGTTTGCATTAGGAGATGTTTGTCTAAACTGTTAGAGAACAGCGTTTGTCTTGAAGAAGTGTATTGGTGGGCTGGGCAATGGACCAGACTAAAGTTAACAAGGTCCTTTTACAAGTCATTGACTTTTATATGTGGCCATCAGTCAGTCTCCATGATCTACTATGTGTGGCCATCAGTTCAGTCTCCACGGTCTACACAATGAAGTCATAAATGTGGTTTGTGGATCACAAGAGGAAATGAACCAATGTGCGTCTTGAGGGACAGAAAGTTTTCTTAGTTCAGAGAAGTTAGCGGATGTGTTTATGTTTTAATGGTGATGATGGCAAATCAAATTAGCTACTATTGTGAACTTGTTTTTCAAATGGATACAACTTATGTTATAGATGACATTTAAAAAGGTATACATATACCATTTAATCAGTGGTGTCTGAAAGACCCAAGAGCTTAAGTGGCACCATGACAGGCCTCAGTCACCCTGTAGGCCTTAGTTTCAGGTTCCTGGAATCTAAAACAGGATAAACCATTACTGGAAAAACCACAAAGTTGCTATCATGAGCTAGCAGCGTTGGTATGGGTCAGCACTTTTGCGGTGCAGGGCCAGGTGGCCCAATAAGATGTACTAATATAAAACAACATTTCGAGGGCTGGAGAGATGGCTTAGCGGCTAAGGCGCCTGCCTGCTAAGCCTAAGAACACTGGTTCCAATGTCCAGTGGTTCCAATCTCCAGGTCCCACGTTTATCCAGATGCAAAGTGATGCAAAGGCGCAATGCCGCACTTGCCCACAAGGGGGCGCACGCATCTGGATTTCGTTCACAGCAGCTGAGAGACTGCTGGCGCACACATCTCTGTCTCCCTCTCCCTCTCTATCTCTCTCTGTCTCTCTCTCTCCAAAAATAAATAAAAATAATTAAAAAAAAAACATTTTGAAATGTTACAAATGTTAACCAATCAAATGTGTGCCAACCTGGAAACCCCCTCCCCTTGTTCAACCCTCAATAAAAAAAAACTACTGTTCTGCTTCTCAGGGCTCTTGTACGGATCCACTGCATTGGTGAAGTCAAGAGTCCGAGCTTAAACCCGCAACAAAGCTCTTTGCCCTTGCATACATGTCTGGTCCTCCTTGGTGGTCACTGAGGGTGCTGCATAGTGGGCACAGCATTATCAATGGGTCAATGGAATCAGTGGTGGCTACAGGATCAACTGTCTAAACCAGCACATATTTTTGTTTTGTTTTTTCTAGATATGGTCTCTCTCTAGCCCAAAATGATCTGGAATTCACTCTGCAGCCTCAGGCTGTCCCAGGACACTTTGATGCATAAAGCAAAGATGCTATGAAGAATCACCTCAGCACCATAAGAACCAACCATGACTGCTTCAGACACCCCAACTATTAATCACCCACGTACAAAATAAGGTTATCCAGGTTACTGAGAAAAACCCACAAACCACAAATCTTTATTTAGGCACAGCTGTGACCCTCCAAAAAGCAAGCTGAGCCCAACACTGCACTCTACAGAGCCTCCTGGAGGACAGGCAGAAGTGGGCCTCACACAGGTTTTCTTCACCAGTTTCAGTGACTTCAAAGAAGCTTTGATGTAAAAAGAGGAAGCACTAGGAAGGAATGGGTATAATTGACAGGATTTCTTCCTACTTGCTTGGACAAAGATTGCAAGCCAATATTTACCATTCAGCAATTCTCTTCACTCTTTAACAAAAGAAGACAATAGAGTTCCTAAGAACAGACCAGGGTTCTGAACCTTGTCACCATTAACATCTTCAACTGAAGACCTTTTGGTGGTGCCCAGTCATTTTTACCTTGTAGAAAACAGGGAATCTAGGCATCTACAGCGATATATATGTCAATGGCATCCTTCGCCAGTGTGACCACCGCAAAGGTCTCTAGAGACTGACCAATGTTTCCTGGGGGCAAATATCCTAATCAAGAAACAGTAAGAGAGAAATGACACATTTCCAACCAGTACCAAATTGCCACCATCTGGAGACCAAGTATTCAAAATACATGATGCTGGGCTGGGAAGATGGCTTAGCAGTTAATGCCCTTGCCTGTGAAGCCTAAAGACCCAGGTTCAATTCCCCAGTCCCTACATAAACCAGATGCCCTGGCCTGCCCATTCTCTCTCTTTCACTCTCTATCTGCCTCTCTCTCTCTCTCTCTTTCTCAAATAAATGAATAAATAAAAATATACCAATGCTATGTGGAACATCACATTGCAACCACCACTTCTGCCAAAGGTGTTGATGAGGGCAGTGGATGACAAAGGTGTTAATAATACTAATTATGATGGGGATGATGACAATGGTGGTAATGATAATGGTTATGATAATGGTGATTATACTGGTGGTAATGATGGTGATGATGGTGGTGAAGGTGATGATGGTGATATAGATGATGGTGGTAATGACAACAGTGATGATGATGGTGATAATGGTGGAAATGATGACAATGGGGATGATGAAAATTGTGGTAATGATGATGGTGATGATGATGGTGGTGATAATGATGATGGTGGTGATGATGGTGGTTATGGTGGTGATGATGGTGATGATGATGATGTCCATGGTGATAATGATAGTGATGATGATGATGATGGTGGTTATGGTGGTGATGATGATGATGGTGATAATGATAGTGATGATGATGATGGTGGTGGTAATGATGATGGTGGTGATGATGGTGATGATGATGATGTCCATGGTGATAATGATAGTGATGATGATGGTGGTGGTGGTAATGATGATGGTGATGTTGACAATGGTGGTAATGACAACAGTGATGATGGTGGTAATGATGACAATGATGGTGGTGGTGATGACGATGGTGGCAATGACGGTGGTAATGTTCATGGTGATGATAGTGCTGGTGGGAATGATTATGGTGAGGTTCTCAGTTGTGGTGATGATAGCCATGGAGGTGGTGCCAGTGGGAAGAGGAGCAGTGACAGTGCCATCTGCCATCTGTGCTGTTCTGCTGTAGGTTCTTCATCCATCACAATGCCATACAATGTGTCAAGTAGTCACCTGCCACCAAGCAAAGTTGGTAAATTAATTGATCTAAATTTTCACTCCCACTAATATCCTCTTCTTGGTGACTTCTATCCAAGGTCTCTACTCTTAGGCCTCTCCCAGACTTCCAGAGCCCATCTCAATATGACTCCACTTTTACTACTAAGCTAGATTTAAGTTAAGAATAGATTCCCCATCTTTCTGCCTAGTGAGAAGGTCCTATTGACAGTTCTCCAGTTCCTTTATTGCCTCCACCCATTGTAGAGAAACAAACCCACAATTACACACACCCTGATCCTCCTTCTCAGAATGCCCTCCAAATGCATCTACACCCAATGATATTATGTTCCTTGTGAAAACTAAATTAAAGTCCTCCTTAACACTTTTTTTAAATTTTTTATTTATTTGCAAGCAGAGAGAGATAGAAGAGAGGCAGACAGAGAGAGAATGGGCATGCCAGGGCCTCTAGCCACTGAAAATGAACTCAAGATGCATGCGCCCCCTTGTGCATCTGGCTTACATGGGTCCTAGAAAATCAAACTGGAATTCTTTGGCTTTACAAGCAAACGCCTTAACCACGAAGCCATTCCTCCAGCCCTTTTGTTTGATTTTGGTTTGTTCACACATGTTTGTGAGCATATCTTTGTACTAAATACTGCACACAGAGACACAGACTCAAAGCCCACTCTGAGATAATGAGAGAGACAATCTAATTACCAATAGACTTCACAGGCTTCCTTTACACCCCTCTAATAGCTTTTTTTTTTTTTTTTGGCCAGAGTTTCTTCTTCCTTCAACCTCATATCCATGCTGGCTTCAGGGGCTTGAAAAGTAGGATAAAGAGAATGGGCAAAAAGGGAGAGTTGAAGGAAGCAAACAAGACAAAAGAAAAAGTGTAGGTGGGTATCTGGAAAGTCAGGGGTGTTATCTTTGAAAGTATTTTCAGCAGCCCTGGCTTGCAAGGATATTTGGTTTTGGAAAAGAAACGATTTCTAAAACATTCTTAACTACTTTTGGTGACTAGACTGCACACACGTTTTAGGGTAGCAGTGCAGGAACCCAAGCTATGTCAACCTCAGTTTACATTTGTGTTGTACTTATCATCTTAGCAAGGATGTGTTTAAGAATAAAAGAGAGGTTATTAAATAAGTTATAGGAGCTGAGAATATGGCTAAGTTATTAAAGAAGCTTTCTTGTAAAGCCTGCCAGACTGTGTTCAATACTCCAGCCACCTACATAAAGCCAGACAGACATTCATCTGCAGAGCAAAGAGATGACACACACACATGCAAATAAATTTTTAAAAAATTATTTTTAAAGTTATAAGCCAAGATTATTGGGTAAATAAGGATGTCCAGTCCCCTGAGTTAAAATCACAATAAAATGTGGCATCTAGGGAGCTAGAGAAATGATTCAGCCATTGAAGGCACTTGCTTGTAAAGCCTTCAAGCCCAAGTCCAATTCCCCAGTACCCGTGTAAAGCCAGGTACATCAAGTGGTGCATGCATTTGGATTTTATTTGCAGTGGCATTAGGCCCTGACACACCTGTACTTTCTCTCTCTCTTTGTGTGTGTGTGTGTGTGTGTGTGTGTGTGTGTGTGTGTGTGTCTCCCTCTCTCTGTCTCTCTGTCTCTCTCTCGGTGTTTAAAAATAAATCAATATAATAAATGACTAAATAAAATATGACAGCTGAAGCCATAATGTAGCCAGGACAACAATGCGACCCAGGAAATCAACAACTTTACCGAGAAGGTGGAAAAAAGAGGAAAAGAAACTGTCTTTCCAATTACAAAGGCCTGTGGTGAATGTTTTCTTTTCTGAACTAAACAACCTATGGCAACTGTTCAGAAGCAAACTGTATCCTATCTCATGTGATTGACTCGTTTTCTCCAGTGTTTGACAAAGACTTTGAAAAGACGAGAAAGCTGTGGGGGATACAATAAAGGAAATAGTGAGAACAGGTTTTCTGGGCAGTCCTGCTCCCGTACACTGCACCCATTCTCCAATTACTTCATAATGGCCTTTGAGTCATTCAAAGTAGTAAGTCAAAATGGTATAATGCCAATACCTGCAGGCAAGCCCGCAAACATTTCTGATTTTGATTGAAGGAGAGGAAAATGAACTAGAGGCTCATTTACCAGGCTTTCGCAAACATCCCAAAACTTCACTTAACCACATCACATTTGTACGGCCACATTGCCAAGAGAAGGCAAATGCCATTTATCTTCTGCTCTGAAAAAGAAAAGTGCTCATTTCGCTCACCATCACTTTCCTGTCTTCGCCTTCAGTCTGATACTCCAACTTTATACTCGTGGCTTGAGTGCAGAATTTCCCACACCATCCAGTAACCAGTGGGGAGGAGCCAAGAGCCAGCCAATGGCATTGCTTGCTCCATTAAGCACAGCTAGGATGTCAGTTAGCAGGACCTCAGACTTTAACCCATCTTAGGGGATCTCTTGAGGTAGTGATTTTCCGGACAGGCAGAGCCATTTGCTACAAAACCAGTTCTTAGAAACCCCCCAGTGCAAAGAAGGTGGTGAAAAGTGGGAAGGATCCATGAAGCCATGACAGCCTGGGCTTCAGATGGGAAGGGAAGGAAGGTCTATGATGGTCAAAAGATCCTTTAACTTAGATATCAAGCTGAGTCTGGCGTCTGGCCCATGAGGACCAAAACATTCTCTCACCCTGGCAGCACTTCATTGGTCCACTCCATCATAAAGTGCTTCTTGGGCAACCAGCTTTATGACGTAGTGCTTCCTGTAGTTCAGATGCCCTCACCTGAACCCATGGTGCAACGTACTTCCCACTGCAAGGCGTTAAGAGTGGGACCAGGTATTTAAGAAGTAATGAGGTCATGAGGGAGGAGCCCTCCATTATGAATGTGTGGATTATTTCCCAGTGGCATTATTATAAAAGCCAGTTTGGCTCTGATTCTTTTTTTTCTTGGTTTTTCGAAGTAGGGTCTCACTCTAGCCCAGGTTGACCTGGGATTCACTATGTTGTCTCAGGCCTCGAACTCATGGTGATCCTCCTACCTCTGCCTCTGGAGTGCTGGGATTAAAGATATGCACCACCACATCCAGCTTTCTGATTCTTGCACCTACCCCTCTCACCCAACGTTAGCCTGTGCCACCTCAGCACCCTGCAGAGAGTCCCACTGACAAGGAGAGCCTCACCAACTGTTTCTTCAACCTTGAGTCTCCCAGCCTTCAGAATCATGAGTTGAATAAACCTTTATTCTTTATAAATTATCCAGATAGTAATATTTAGTTATAGCAACAGAGAACTAAGATAAAAACTGCATTCAACATTTCTTACATACAACCAATTTTCCTGATAGCTGATGCTTATTTATCCATGTACATATTTATTTAATAAAAACTCAAGCACCATATTGAAGGAAAGAATAAAGGAGAGCTGCTTCACCATGATCAGGATCAGAAACAAGATGCTGTACTCCACGCTGTGTCAGAAACTTGGATGAACCCCTTGCCAAATTCTATCATCCCCACCCTCTCTCCATGTTATTCTCTGTAAAACATAAAGGATTCCAGTGGGGCAGATGCTACTATCTGACATTAGTGGTATTCAGTTCTACTTTAAAGGAAGAATGAAACATATAGATTAATAAAATGACCTTCCTGTTTCCCATCAAGCACCACTGTCTCACCACTGGACTCTAGGCAGGACTGATCACAACTAGAAACAATCTACAACATGGTTTTGGTCCTGCTTTGTAGAGTAATACCAAATGACCAGGAGTTCGGGAGAAAAATCTCAGCAAAGTTCTGAGTGTCTAAACAGCAGTCTGCCCTTTTATTTTGCTGACAATCAGTATTTCATTGGTGTTTAGACAACATGGAAATGGGAGTAGCAGTTTCTTTCTGTAGCTATCCTAGCAATGACAGTTACTTCTTTATGAGCAAAAAACAAAAGTTTCCTTTAAGATGCTTACCTGTAGGGTGTGATGGCACGTGTCATTAATCCCAGTACTTGGGAAGCACAGGTAGGAGGATCGCCATGAGTTTGAGGCCACCCTGAGACTAATAAATTCCAGGTCAGCCTGAGCTAGAGTGAGACCCAACCTCGAAAAACCAAAGAAACAAACAAAAATAAGATGTTTAAGCCAGGCGTGGTGGTGCACGCCTTTAATCCCAGCACTCGGGAGGCAGAGGTAGGAGGATCACTGTGAGTTCGAGGCCACCTTGAGAATACAGAGTGAATTCCAGGTCAGCCTGGGCCAGAGTGAGACCCTACTGATCCGAGTTTAATCCCAGCACTCGGGAGGCAGAGGTAGGAGGATCCTTTCAAGGCCACCCTGAGACTACATAGTTAATTCCAGGTCAGCCTGGGCCAGAGTGAGACCCTACCTCGAAAACCAAAAAAAAAAAAAAAAAAAAAGATGTTTACCTGTAAATAAAGCCTCACTTAGACATGTAATCAGTATGCTTCAGAAAATCTGGGTCCCCTCACTTCAACTTTCTCCTCTAAACATGTACAGAGACCCCTTTGGCAGGTTTGTTCTCAGAAAGTGCTTGTTTCCCTCAGCTAATTTTATTGCAGTTTACAGACCATTGTGGTTTCAGAATTTAGAGATCAGTTTACAGAGAAAATATTCAAATTAATTTTAAGACATTTGTAATTCCTGAGAACCCTCATCTTTCCAGGGATAGGAGGAAGTGACTGTTTTCTTATGAAGAGTAAAATTCTCTGAGCACTACTGGTGAATACACACTTCATTTCTCAGGATGTCATACTGTGTGAGAGAAGCTCCCAAAAATGTATTATGCATTTACCTGGTTTCTGAAACCCATGATTATCTGCATATAACACTGCCCTCAGTTACTGTAAAAGCTGCCAAGACTTAGTTTGGGTTGTTCCAGGAGGGAGGACTCAGAAGCAAGGGAACTACTGAATTCCGTACCTGCACCTGTCGACTGGGTCACACAGGCCATCATAAGGATTTGGCCTACTCCAGATTCAAGAGAAAGTTTGACACTGTGTTAATTAAATGCTCCAGAACCCACCCACTGTCACACAGGTTCACGGAGCGTAGGCAGATGGTTCACACAATGGAAAACCACTCTGTTGATCATCACTGGGCAGTGGAGCAAGCCCCAGCCCCTAGAGGAACCAGAAGATGAAATAAATGTGAGAAGTTCTCGGGTGTGGAGCAAGAAGGCCCTCCTGCAGGCTTGCGACCATCTGCAAAGGATGTTCCCTCTCGAAGAAGGAAGCTGCACCTCCATTCCACCTAACTAGGGTTAAGCAAGATGGTCGTCCTCACTTCTCCAGCCTTTCCAACTTTGCGAGAGTAGCTGGGAATCTAGGTTTGTATGTAACCCGTTCTTGCTACCCACACATGGTGCAGCCTAAACCAAAGCTGGCTCTGCAGAAAGCCAAAGGTGAACTGAGTGCCATCTTTGGGTAATATTTAGCAAAAGGCACAGAACTGTGGCTTGCATATGGATACTGCTTACATGATAGAAGTGAAACTCATCAGCTGGATGAAACTTTGTGAAAGCTCCAAAATGTCCATTGTATGCCTCCGGACCAAGACCTGCTTTGGAAACCAATCAGTCCTGCTCACCGTGTCCCCTAATACCACAAGACTCCAGCCATTGCTCTCCATTTCCATGGCTGCCACCTCCATAGCTTCCTATAGCAACATGCTGCCTTGTTTTTCCCAGCCTCCAGGGCCCTACTCCCTGCTATGGATGTTTCTGCCCTCACAAGACCCTGCCTCTTCAAAAGTCCACAATTCCCATGGGAGGAAGACAGGGAGAAGGCTAACGATGGTACCATCATGGCTGTGTACACACTATATGGCTGTATACACACTATATACATACCCTTAGAACAAACTCCATGCTCCTTAAGGTGGATACAAGACTCGAGCTCTGTCCCGCTCCTGCAGTGCACTCCACCTTCACTGGCTGGGCTCTTTGAATCACCCATAGACAACTCTTCTCACCATGGGGCCTGTTGCAAGTCTTCGTCTTTCTTTCTAGAATGCACTTTCCCTGGCCTTCTGGCCAGCTGTCCCTAGTATTCCCTCAAGTTCCAATTTCAGTATCACTTCCTTGGGAAGTTGCCCATGATCCATCCCTGTTGTGGTTTGAATTGTGTCCCTAAAGGATCTGTTGAAGTCCTAACCTCAGGTACCCGTGACTGTGCCTTCAGTACAAAGAGTGGGTTTGCAGCTATGATCAAGATAAGAAAAACTAGAATGGAGCAGGCCCTAAGTCTGGTGGCTCATTTCCTTAGAAGAAAGGGAAATTTGTGTGTGTGTGTGTGTGTGTGTGTGTGTGTGTGTGTGTGTGTGTGTGTAGAGAGAGAGAGAGACAGAGAAGAGAAATACAGAGAGAAAGAGACCATGCCATAGCAGAGGCAGAAATTAGAATCATGCCACTATAAATCAGGGAGCAGTGAGATTGGCAGGAATACACATCTTGTTTCAAGCCACCGCAACTGTGGTAGCTGCTTAGGACAAACCTAGATGAAATTGTTACACTCACCCTATATGCTGAGTACTTTCCACTGTCAGCAATCTCATTCGCTGGTGTGCTCCATGTGTCAATTGTGTCTTGCCTATAAGACCAGAAGAGGTCTGAGTTTAGAACCATGTCCTGTCCATCCCCATCACACCACCAGAGAATACCAGACTTGGCGACAATGCAGTCAGGCCTGGGCTAGTGTTAGGGTTACTGCCTTCCCTGTGACCCCCCCCCGAGATTTGGAGGTATGGAGTGGGGTGTCCTAAAACTAAATAGTCACAGACTTCTGGTGTGGAACTGAGCAGCCCCCGGGTCCTGGAATCATAGATCACAGAATGGCAGAGACTCTTGGCGTTCTCCTCGCTCCCTGCTCCCAGCCCCACTGCTTCCCCGTGAGAGCACTGAGCAGTCGCTCCTCACAGCTGTCACTACGTTCCTCCTGCTGAGAGCAGCCTATATTGGCTACGGCTGCCTAGCCTGAGGGTCCAGAGGCGGCTTTCCCTTCCCTGCAGACAAAAGCACATGACTTTGACAGCTATTCTCTGCTAGATGGTATTTTGGTTTAATTAGAATAATGGAATTTTAAGCCTGGAAGGTCCTTCGGCATTATCTGAACAACCTCATCTCCTCATTTAATTGAGTAAGAAAAGTCTCCATTCCATACGCGCTTAGCGTAGCAAGATCGATGGCTGTAAATCACCCAATTATCCACTTCCGAGGGGCTCCTCAAATATTCCTGAGCATTTCCTGAAGACCCACCTCCTATGAGCTAGGAATTCGCCCCTCAGATTCACCTCCCAGAGCTGGTCACAGCCCTGGGGTGCCCCATCCATCCCTGACCTCATGGCTCATGTGATTGTCTTCTTGTCCACTTCATCCCAAATGTGGGGCTTCATGTCTCCCACCATGGCAGGTGCTGAGCTGTAAACTTGAAGGGCGACTTTTCTGGAGCCTTGCTAGAAAGAAATGTCTAGTTTCTGTTATTGCTGTTAAGAGGTAATAACGAGATAAGAGCGTGAACCTCCTACGGACAAGTCACATCCAAGCCAGAGCAGCACGTCTCCCACTTCCCATCCCAAATTCACACCTGGATGCTCACGTACTGCACCCACCTGTCTCTGGAAAAAGGAATGGAAGGACTGGGGAGATGGCTCAGAGGACAAGAGTGCTTGCTGTGTAAGCATGATGACCTGAGAAAGCCTGATTTTCCCTGAGCTGGATTCCCTAGTATTCATATAGAGAGCTGGGTCTGGCTACACATATCTGTAACTCCTGTGCTGTGGGGACAGAGACCAGAGCATCACTGGGGCTCACTGACTGAAAATGACATCTCTGAGTTCCATGAGAGACTCAATTTCAAGGGAACACACAGGTAAGTGATAAGGAAGACACCCAGTGTTCTACTTGGGCCTCCACATGTATGTGCATGGGCATGCACATCTGCACTCATATGCATAAAGTGCACATGTACCACAACATACACATGTGCATGCACGTGCACACACACACACACACACACACACACTCACCACCCCATGTACTACACACATGCACATGCAACAAAAGAAAGAGGGGCTGGGAGGATGGTTTAGTGGTTAAGACACCTGCCTCCTAAGCCTAAGAACGCTGGTTCCAATCTCCAGGTCCCACGTTTAGCCAGATGCAGTGGCGCAAGGGTGCAATGCTGCACTTGCCCACAAGGGGGCGCATGCATCTGGAGTTCCTTCACAGCAGCTGAGAGACTGCTTGTGTGCCCATCTCTATCTGTCTCCGTCTCCCTCTCTCTCTTTGTCTGTCTCTCTCCAAAAAAATTTTTTTTTAATTTTTTAAAAAGAGAGAAAGAGAAAGAAGCAGGGGGCTGGGGAGATGGCTCGGTGCTTAAAGGCATTTGTTTGCAAAAGCCTGCCAACCCAGGTTCAATTCCACAATATCCATATAAAACCAGATGCAGAGTGGCATGTGTCTGGAATTGAGTTGCAGTAGTAAGAGGACCTGAAACATCCATTTTCTGGTTCTCTCTCTCTCTCTCTCTCTCTCTCTCATTTCCCTCTATCATAGATAAATAAATAAATGTAATTGTTTAAAAAAGAGAGAAGCAGACGTGTGGATGCTAGAGTGGACTCCAAGTTCAGGGGGACAGCAAGTTGTCCACAGGTAGACTACATGCCAACCTCAGGGGGGCCGCCCTTCAGCAAGAGAACTAACCAGTAACACAGTGTCCTATCCCACTTACAAGGGCCTGAAAAGTACTAGGCTCTAGGAAACCCACAGAGAGTCGAGTGGCAAAGAGACCAGGAGTGTTGTATGGTGGCTCCCTGAGAAGAATTCACAGTGGCTGAGACAGGAATGCCGGGAGACAGTGGTTTACTGTCTTCTCCATTCCATACCATGACTGCTTCTAAGCCAGCACGACACTTTCCCTTCCCAGCAATCTTGTACAGGAATGATCTTCAGGTCAAAAGTCTATGGGCAGTGAATTACCTATATTTCATAAGCTGAGGAAGGAAGCCAGAACTCAGTTCTTTCTCGGGCTGCTTGCCTCCAAAGGTAACCCTCTCTCCACTTGGTGTTCATGCAGGATTCATGACGCTCAGCGATGTATCGGTTGTGACTGGTAGGGTCAAATGTTCTGTTTGGCCAGAGCTAGACAGATTAGCTTCCAGAAGCGTGTTTCCAGGAGCCTCTTTATGCCCACAGACGGAAAGAAAGTTTACCTAAAACGCCTCATAAAAGTTGTATTGGAGCCCAGCCTCGCATCAGGGATGGAGAAGGGAGCCAACGGGCCCTCGTGGTGGCTGCCTTCCTGCCAAGTGAGCACTCTTCCCAACGCCTTCACAAAGTAACTATCGGCTGTTGTGGGTCTCCTAGCCCCAGTATCAGGACGGTCTCAGTGCCTCAGCAGTTACAGGTTCTAGAAGATACAATCACAGGTCTCAGAATTAAGGTTGGAGAACAAGGTTTATCTGATAAAACATACTTTGAACAGATGAATCACGTGAACTTGTCTTTTTTTTTTCTTTGTAATCACAGAATACATTAAGAGCAGAAAAGGTGACACAGAGCCATTAGAAGTGGCAGTCTCCTTTGTGTTGTCATGGGGCCCTGATGGGCAGGTGAAGAAGATTCTGCCTAATGACAAACAGCAGCATTATAAACACCATCTGTCAACAAATGTCAGAAACCAACTACATTCCACCGAGATGAATAAAGAAAGCTTAACCGAGTTAATAGATCCCCTGAAAACAGTGAATGAGGTCACTCAGCAAGTAAGATAACAAAGAAAGATGAATGGGGCCCCTTCAGACTCTGTCTCTATAAACGAGAGGACTGGCTGCCCGCATGATTGGGGCTCAATAGCCTGCCATGAGATGGTAATGCTGAGCTGAGCCACCTAGAGATTGAGAATCACTATAACCACGCAACACACCTGTATTAGTTGAGGCCTTTGCAGGGATCTAATTTTTTTTTTAATTTGAGAGCGACAGACAGATAGAGAATGGGCATGCCAGGCCCTCCAGCCACTGCAAACGAACTCCAGATGCATGCGCCATTTTGTGCATCTGGCTTAAGTGAGTCCTGGGGAATTGAGCCTCGAACCGGGCTCCTTAGGCTTCACAGGCAAGTGCTTAACTGCTAAGCCATCTCTCCAGTCCTGGGAATCTAAGTTCTTGAAGGAAGGCTGTTCTCTTCCTGCATTGCATTGGCTGGCCTGGAGAAGTCAGGGTTATCTCAGGGTAACTAACCATCATTGGGCTCAGACACGCTAGTGCCTCCCTCCTAAATGTCAGTGCCTTGCTCTTTCCTAGCCAGAGCCCTAACTCTGACATAGAAAACTGCTCCATCCAGTATACTCAGCCTGCTAGCTCTCATACTTTAAAATTAAATCCTGCTGAAAAAGCATCTCTTTAAGCCTTTAGCTATGCAACATGGTGGCCACTAGCCAACATGTCTAATGAGAACTTGAACTGTGGCTATTCCTGACAGAGCTATGGTGGACATGTAAAATACACACTGGTTTTGAAAGCTTAGTATGAAGTAACATAAATATTTGACAAGTGTTTTGTAGCAAGTCCCAAACAGAAATGAACAGAAGTCCACCAAAATAAAAATTAAAAAGGAGAGTCATTATTCAGCCAGCCAGTGACTGTCCCCTCACAACAAGGAGAGCAGCCCCATCCTACTTTTACAGTGAGTTTTTTTTTAATTTATTTTTATTTTTATTTTTGGAGAGAGACAGACAGAGAGAGAGAGAGAGAGAGGAAGATACAGATGGGTGCGCCAGCAGTGTCTCAGCTGCTGAGAATGAAATCCAGATGCATGCATCCCCTGTGGTCAAGTGCAGCATTGTGCCCTTGCATCACTTTGCATCTGGCTAAACGTGGGACCTGGAGATTGGAACCAGCATTCTTAGGCTTAGGAGGCAGGCGCCTTAACCCCTAAGCCATCTCTTCAGCCCTACAGTGAGTTTTTAAAGGCAAAAGCCACATTCCTTTACAATGATCTGAAACCCACCCCCAGCCACCCCCTCCACACACAATTGTCTTTAGCAAGAGCAAGCAAGCAAGCATGATTATAAAAGCAGAATTTTTGCAGTTAGCACTAGGAAGGAAGCAGATACCACATATCAGCACATCTTGACCTCAGGGTGAGAACAAACACCAGATGCCTTATTGGGACCCATCCACATTCTTGTAATTGCTCTGTGCTAATCTTTAATCTCTTATGGCTCCTAGAGAACGTCAAGATGGCTTCCCTTAGGTCTGTTCACCAGAGGTTTCAGTTTCATAGCAAAATTATAGGATATATCAGGTTAAATAAAATAAATACTGAACATTCCTTCACTTGTATACTTTCAACTTGTGGTTAATAAAACATTTTAAATTATATATTTTGTATGCATTTTTCCCAGCCACACTTCTTTAATTGCTTCGTGAGGGCTCCCAGGCTCTGTCCACACACCTTAAGTGAAGAGTTGGCTGAGCTGCACTCATTTCTCTTCACTCAAAGATTCTGAAACTCCAAGTCCAATTCTGAAAGTCAGTCGATCCCAATTTGCATTTGTCAAAATACATAGGATGGACAGCACAAAGACTGCGGCTTAATTATGCAAAAGATTTCAAAAATCATTCAGGAGGTCAAAGAACCCAGGATGGAATGCAAAGTATGACAAGAATCTAATTATACTGCAGATGCATAACAGGCTTTCACTGAGAGCAAGGGGGAGGGGAAAGATGCTGACCTAAGTAAGTGAACGAGTGGAGTAAGTGCACGCAAGCCCTGCCCTGAAGTTCACTTATTCCCTATGGAGGTGTAGCTCAACAGCAAAAGCCACCACACGTGCCTAGAAACAAACACTTGGGTTTGTGGGTGGCAGAAAGTGGGTGTTAATTGCTTCACGGATGGAGGAGAGGGTGACACCACAGCAATGGGAGGGGACCAGAATGAGCCAATGTGCTGAGGGTGGAGTGGGGATATCATGAGCTCATGTTTAACTGAATGTGGACGCAGATGGTGTCAATGCAATACAGCTCTCACCTCAAAGGGACAAGTGTTAAGTCCGGACAGTCTCCCAAGATGGAGTCTCCATGGTCAGCAGAATGGTGACAGAGGCATGGTGAAGTGGACTGTCCACAGTTTTCAAGAAACCACCCAGTCCTTGTCCCCTCCTTGCCTAACAATGTCCCAGGTCACAGTTTGCTGCCCCCTTATCTTGTGCATCACCTGGTCACTGTTCTGGCGTCACCCCCTAGCTGTTTTAAATGGTTAATGTAATGATCTCCCCAAAGGAACTTTTCTATTCAGCTTAACAAAGGAGTTCTTTTTCCTTCCTCACCTTCCCCCAACTGAAGAAGCCTATAAAGCCAGTACCTGAAAACTCAGGTGGGCTGTGCTCCTCTTGTGAATCAGCCCTGGCAGCTTGTGAATTTCCCAAATAAAAGCTTTCATCTTTGCCTCCGAGTGGTTTGCGTGGTCTTTGTCACTCCCAGACCTTACAATAAGATATATACTAAATATGAGGAACCTCGGCCCAGAAACACAAATTCAGGTTACCCATAATTTCATGTTTTACAGAACAAAAGAAAGGCATAAAACCAAGGCACTTTTCAAATCGGTCGGTGGAAACATCAGGGGTGGATCACAGCTAAGCAAAGGCTGTGCTCTAGGGTTCAGGTGCTGTCTGGTAACACTCTCAGCCTTGGGGCTGGTGGACGCTGGTGGACTGCTAGTACATTCTAAAAGCATTTTAGCTGATGACCCAATAGTCACAAGGATGTTAGGTTAGACGCAGAGGTGGGAAAAAAGTGGTTATTAAGGAGCTAAGGTAGCCCAATTGTGATTTGACTCTGAACCTGGAACATTCTAGCCCTTCATGATCACAGAAGTTCCAAGGGTCCATTCAGCTTTGTGTGAAGTAGATGCAGCACCTTTTGGGAACTTCAGTTCACAATGGCAACATAGCAAAGGGTTGATCGATACGGGTTAGGCATTTTTAAACATATTTCTGGCCCAGCCAACTGGGAATGACTAGAAGCAGTAATCTACCTCCGTAGCAACTGTACAGATTTTGTTTTAATCATAACAAAATGGGTCCTTGGAGAAACTGCTGATTCTAGAAATGAGGTGAACATAAAGAACCAGCCTGGAGAATTGGGTAGTATCAGGATATAAGGAAAGCTCTCATACGTGGAAAAGGCTTTGCAGTTATGAAGTGCATCAATGGTAGACAAGAGCCAGCTGAAAGAGTGTGCAATGGTCACAGCTGGGACAATTTGGGCACTCAAATATAGTATTTTGCTAAAACCCAAATCATAAAATAAATATCAGTGAGTCCATACTGATAGAAACAAATAAATTAACAAATGGGAGAGCAGAGACAAATTGTCTCCAGAAGAAATCCTCCCTCCCCATGTGGTTTCTCTCCAGGATGTGACACATTAATTCCCACTTCATACATGTAGAAATAATGACAGGGTATAATGACACTTTTCCAATAACCAAAACCTCAGTGAGATATGACCTCATACATTATTCATCAGAGTCTAATAATATAGTCCTACAAGAGACAAAAATTGACCAAACTAACAGAAAAACAGAGCAATATAAAATCATCATAGTATCTTTTCAGCATATCTGAATAAATAATAAAAATAAATGCATAAAATGCCAATATAGGTATTGTTTCTATTATCAACATAGAAAAGTTGACTATATCGATATTGATAAAATCCCTGAAGCAGGGCTGAAGAGCTTGCTAACAAGGGAAGAGCACTTGCTGTATGTGCATGGGGGTGAGAGGGTCTGAATTCAACCTGTAGCACACACATCAAAAGTTGGACATCAGCCGGGCATGGCGGCACACGCCTTTAATCCCAGCACTCAGGAGACAGAGGTAGGAGGCTCACTGTGAGTTCAAGGCCACCCTGAGACTACATAGTGGATTCCAGTTCAGCCTGGACTAGAGTGAGACCTTACCTCGAAAAAAACCAAACAAACAAAGCTGAACATGGCCATGCACACCTGTAACCCCATTCCTGTGAAGGGGGATGGAGACTAGAGAATCAGTAGGGCCCCTGGTCAGCCACTCTGGCTGACAAAAATACATCAGCTCCAAATTCAATGAGAGACTCTATCTCAAAGAAACAGCACAAAGAGTAATAGAGGCAAACACCTGATGGACTCCCATGCACACAGAACGCATGCATCTGCACTGACATACATATACATACCACACATACTACGCATGCACATGCAACAAAAATACCACTTAAGAGGCTGGAGAAATGGCTTAGCGGTTAATGTGCTTGCCTGCAAAGCCAAAAGACCTCAGTTCTATTCCCCAAGATGCCCATAAGCCAGATGCACAAGGTGGCACATGTGTTTGGAGTTCCTTTGCAGTGGCTGGAGACCCTGGCACACCCATTCTCTCTATCTCTCTGCCTCTTCCTCTCTCTCTCTCTTTCTCAAATAAATAAATAATACCACTTAGAGCAAAAGTTATAGAATGGATATTCTTTTAAAGTACACACAAAAACATTTCCAAAACAAAATGGTTACAACTGTGAGACATATGACTTCATTGCAATTCAGCTGAAAATAATTATCAAAAAGAAAACCAAGGCTGGATAGATGACATAGTGGCTAACACACTTTTGCTTGAGAACCCTGAGTACCCAGATTCAATTCCCAGTACCCACATAAGCCATATGCACATGGAGCCATAGGCATCTGGAGTCCGTTTGCAATGGCTAAAGGCCCTGACACACCCATTCCCTCTCTCTTGCTTTCTCTCACTCTCTCTCTCTGTCTTCCTTTCTCTCTCTCAACTAAGCAAATAAAAATTACATATATATTATACTAGGAATGATAACAGGTTTCCTGGTTTTATTTAAGCACAAATAGAAGATGTACATGAGCCGTCTGTTCCTTTTCTTCACGGCGTAGCCTGGCATTGGGGTTGGTGACTCTAACAGCCAGCTGGGCCGCTCTTTCCGCAATGGCTTTGCGGTTCTTCAAAGAAACGCTGTGAGCGATCTCAGCACAGTAAGACCTGTTGCACATCAGGAGCACTTCCAGTTCCTTGATGTTTTGGACCAGAAACTTCCGGAAGCCACTGGGCAGCGTGTACTGTTTTCTTGTTGCTCCCATAACCAACGTTGGGCATCAGAATTTGCTCATTGAATCTTCTCTGCACTCTGTTGTCCATACCTCTGGGTTTCCGCCAGTTACGCTTAATTTTGACATATTGGGCTGACATATTGGATGAATTTCTTGGTCCTCTTTTTGACAATCTTGGGCTTCACCAGAGGTCTGAGGGCAGCCATGATGCCAAGCAAAAGATGGCAGCCACCTCCGCAGGCAGCACCCAAGAAGAGCTAAAATATATTTTTTTAAAAAAGAAAGAGCTGGGTATGGTGGCGCACACCCTTAATCCCAGTACTGGGGAGACAGAGGTAGGAGGATTGCTGTGAGTTCAAGGCCACCCTGAGACTACAGAATGAGATCCAGGACAGAGTGGGCTACCTCAAAAAACCAAAGAAAAAAGAAAAGAAAAGAAAAGAAAAGAAAAGAAAAGAAAAGAAGAGAAGAGAAGAGAAGAGAAGAGAAAAGAAAAGAAAAGAAAAGAAAAGAAAAGAAAAGAAAAGAAAAGAAAAGAAAAGAAAAGAAAAGAAAAGAAAAGAAAAGAAAACCAAAGTGATCTGGTCCTGAGCAAGCAGGGGGTGCTTCTAAAGACCAGCCCTGAAGAAACTAGAGGCAAACTGCAGAAAACCATGAAAACTCTGGAGGCAGCAGGAACTGTTTGAATTTGCTTGTGGGGACCAGGTGACAGCCCTGGCCAGCGAGTCACCTCTGGGACGGTGACGATGACGAGGTTTGCTCCTCTCTTTTTCTTTCCTCGAACAAATGCTCACGTACAGAGTTACTTGCTGTAACTGAAGTTTCTGGTCCCCGTGGAAGTAAAACCAGGGCAGAACGGCCAGGAGGCCTCGTGACAAGCAGGGAAAAGCATGCAGGGACTAATTATTCTAAGATATTCATTTTCCTGTCCCCTGCCTTCAAAACCCCAAGGATGGTAAACTAAAAGTCTAAAAATAATCTCTCTTAACATCCAGATAATAGGATTCGTAAATGAGAGAAAACAGCTGCTTTCGTGGGAAGGAGAAAATAGAGATAAATTTCCCAGAATTTCATTAAAAAAAAATGGAAAAGAAACACTCAGATTAAAAACACAATAGGGCCCCACAGAGATACAATAAATAAAATTCTTAACTATAAACATTTTAGTGAAAGTTAAGAAGGAAAAAGAAAAAATTCTAAAGGTTTATGCCAAGAATGGCAAATTATTTACACAAGAAAATTGAAATGACTGAAGAATTGAACTGAATTATATTTATAGATGACAAACTTGGGATCTACTAGAGAATTTCTTAGTGGGCAGGGGGAAAGCCTCATATTTCTGTTCACAGAAAGAAAGAAAACAAGAAAGGGAGGAAGGGGGAATGGAGGGACAGAGGGAAGGAGGAAGGAAAGAAGGAAGAGAGGGAGGGAAGGAGGGAGAGAGGGAGGAAGGAAAAGGACTAAGGGCCTGGGAATTAGTTCAGGGACTGAATGTCTGACTAGCATGCACAAGACTCCAAACCTAATCTTTAGAGCTAGAAAAAAAATAATAAAAACAAAAGTAAGTGAGGTGATATGTATGAGATACTTGGTGCCACTTAAGAGTATTATGCAAAGTGAAAAAGCCAGGCTTAAAGATGACAATCTGCACCATTCCATTTATATAACATCTTCAAAATGACAAAATTTTAGAGCTGGAAAGCATACTGGTGACTGCCAGAGGTTAGGGGAAGGGAGACAGAGTATAACTACAAAAATGGAACCCAGGGGAATACCTTTGTGGCAACAAAGTTTTATTATGTAAATTAATGTTCTTTTACTAAATTTATTTTATAAATATTTATCACATGTATGGTCACAATGAACCACCCACAAAATAAAACTACAAATCTTGCCACAAAAAAAAATAAATACATACAAAAATACTGATGAATTCTCAGTAAGATTTGACATCTGGTTAATAGATCATATATAATATAAAATATCTGTTTCCTGATAATGTGCTGATTGTATGAGATGTCATCAGTAGGGAAAAGTAGGTCGTGGCACATGAGACCTCCCTGTACTAATTTCTACAACTTGTGAATATGAAGTTATTTGAAAAGTAAAACCTGGGCTGGAGAGATGGCACAGTGGTTAAGGCTTCTGCCTGCAAAGCCTAAGGACCCAAGTTTCAGTTCCCCAGTACCCACATAAAGCCAGATGTACAAGGTGGCTAGAGGTCTTGGCATGTACATTCTCTCTCTCTCTCTCTCTCCTCTCTATTTGCCTCTTTCTCAAATAAATAATAAAACAAGAAAAAAGATTTTAAAATAAATAAACAAAACTTATTGAAAAGCCTGTATAAGACTAATGTGTTAATGTCGCCAGTAGGAGGAAACCCACAATGGATGAATCTACTGTATGTCTTAGTTTATTTGAGAGAACATGTCTATAGCAATTTATATATTTATTTATTTTTATTTTTTTGGTTTTTCAAGGTAGGGTCTCACTCTAGCCCAGGCTGACCTGGAGGAATTCACTATGTAGTCTCCAGGTGGCCTTGAACTCACAGTGATCCTCCTACCTCTGCCTTCCAAATGCTGGGATTAAAGGCATGCTCCACCATCCCAGCAGTATTTTATAGAATTTTAAATATATCTTCAGAAATTAGGTACAATGTGAACAACTGTAGAAATTAGTCTCAATACACAATTACAATATAAGTGAGTGAAAACATCAATGAAAAGATGAATATAGCCAGGTGTGGTGGTGCACGACTTTAATCCCAGTACTCAGGAGGCAGAGGTAGGAGGATCACCATGAGTTCAAGGCCAGCCTGAAACTATAGTGTGAGTTCCAGGTCAGCTTGGGCTACAGTGAGACCTTACCTCAAAAAATAACAATAATAGGGGCTGGATAGATGGCTTAGCGGTTAAGGTGCCAGCCTCCTAAGCCTAAGAACGCCAGTTCCAATCTCCAGGTCCCACATTTAGCCAGATGCAGTGACACAAGGGCGCAATGCCGCACTTGACCACAAGGGGGCGCACGCATCTGGATTTCGTTCACAGCAGCTGAGAGACTGCTGGCGCGCCCATCTCTGTCTTCTTCTCCCTCTCTCTGTGTTTCTCTCCAAAAAAAAAAAGAAGAAGAAGAAGAAGAATAGTAATAATAATAATAAAAGATGAATAAATATTATCAGACTATAGGGAAGCTTGGTTCAGACAGGAGGGGGCAGTGGATGCTAAGACAGTTGGTGGAGATCAGGTGGGGACGAGAACATCACTGGGATCTAAGGACACTTCCCCACAACGTGCTTATCAGTTACAAAGGGGAACGAGAGGACCTATGGACGAGAACACTGACAGGCACCAATCCACATTACCAACACCAGTGGTGGAATGTGGTCACGTTACACATCCTCTGAGGACACAGCTTCATTCCTGAAGTAAGTCTATTATAACTGCGTGACCAGAAGAGGGTGGGGAGGAGACATGAGACAGGCCACATGAAGTCATTCTTCCACCCTGAGGTCTGAAAACACACAAGATGCTGAGTTCCTTTTAATGTTAAGCAGTCTGACTGCATTCCTGGATCAAATCTTATATGCACTCTCATCCAGGAAACATTGTGCATGGTGTGTAGTATTTGTTTTGAAACAAATAATTTGATGTGTTCTTAAATTGTTGATGTTAACTTTTGTGAAGGCTTATAATTTGCCCTCTTTCTTTTCTTTAAGGTGTTATTTAACAAATAAAATGTTTCCATTTACTATCATCACATATACCAGTTCACACTTTTTTTTTCTGCTTACTTAAAGCTTAAAATGTTCATCTAGCTAGGCATGGAGGTGCAGGTAATCACAACACTCTGGAGACTAAGGCAAGAGGATAGCAAGCTTAGGGGCAACCTGGGCTACACAGGAAGTCCCAGACCAGCGTGGTCTACATGCAGATCCTGTGTCAAGGCTGCAGGCACAGAACACTGGGAGATCATGGTGAAACTGCGATGGAAGCCATCTATCTCCCTGCTGGCTAGCTGTCATAGTGCTGAAAAGTGCTATGCCAGTTGCCTGGGTGATGAAAATCATCCATAGTATGAACAAAATCAACCAGCCAGGCAAGAAGTACCCACCAGTGCAATAGTGGCACATGGGTAATAGGGGTAGTCAACTACTTTCTGACTGAATATGAGGCCCGCTCAGTGGGAGAGAATTCCTGCCTGGTACTGAGAACCAAGTCAGGAGCCCCACAGCTTGGAAGGTCATAGTCCCTAGAGAGAAGCTTTAACTCTTCTTTGGCCAACTGCAGAGGTTATTCCCATGGAAAAAGCCTTGTATGTGCTGGAGAGATTGTTTAGTGGTTAAGGCACTTGCATGTGAAGCCTAAGAACCCAGGTTCGATTCTCCAGGTACCACTTAAGCCAGAAAATATCAGGGAGTCCCAATACCTATCAAATAGCAAGAAGAGAAAAACAAGTGCCCAGATGAGGAGTCATCTCTTATCATGCTGGCCAGTGCCCAGAAAACATTACAGAGGAAGTGATGGATTAAATATAAGTGCTGATCTCACTGCTAGCCAGACAATGTCCTCCAGGGAGATGGCAGCAGACACTGAGGGGACTCAAAACTCACCAAAGCAGAAAATCAGAGGCTGCCGAGAGCTCAACACTAATGGAGATTCCTAACATGCCTTCCAAGGCTCAGGAAACATTGCTGAAGAGAGTGTGGAAAGAATGTAAGAGCCACAGGGGTAGAAGGTGTACTGTGTGGTTCCTCACAGGATCCACCTGGAGCATTCATAACCCCACAGTGAGTATGGACCTCACTGAAAAGGGTCCTCAAAAAGGTCTCTCAAAAGAGAGTCCCTGATGGGGATATATGACTAACTTGCAGTATGTTCATATGTTAAGGCTCCCAATAATTTTTTCTTTTTTTAATTTGAAAGAGAGCAAGAGAGAGGACAGAAAGAGAGAAAACTGGCACGGCAGGGTCTCCACCTACAACAGAACTCCAGACACTCGCGCCACCTAGTGGACATGTGTGACCTTGTGCTTGACTACCTTTGCGCATCTGGCAAACATGGGATTTGGAGAGTAGAACCTGGGTCCTTAGGCTTCACAGGCAAGCACCTTAACCACTAAGCCATCTCTCCAGCCCCCAATAAAAGTTTTCATAAATAAATCTTAATACAAATTTCATAGTTTTGTGTCAACAACAACAACAAAATCTTGTGTGTTAGCTGGTATTTTAAAGCATTTGGACAGTTAGGTTTCCTCATTAGCCTGCTTTATATTACCATAACAAAACACAGGTGCTGAATAACTTTCCAAGAACTTTCTTCTACATCACAGTTCTGAAGGTTCAAGATCCAGGATCTGTATCTGGTAGAGGTCTTCTTGCTGTCAGAGTTCTTATGTGGTACAGGGCATCACATGGCAAGAGATAGGGAGAGTGTGTGTGTGTGTGTGTGTGTGTGTGTGTATGTATGTGCACACACACACATGCACGCACGCTCTATTCTCTTTCTTTATAAAGCAGCAGTATTGAAGTGATGGAGCTCCACACTATAAACCTGATCTGACCCTGATCACCCCCAAAGCCACCATCTCCAAACTGAAAGAAAGTTGCCACTCCCTTCATAGGGATTTACATTGCAGTACAGGAACCATGGGAGGGCACACCAAAAACACATAGTAAAGTTCTTCATCCTCCTGGAGTTGAATTTTGTAATAATTTATTTTGAAGTGAATTCAAAGGTAAAGATAAAAAGGCCAGAACACTACAAAGGACTCAAGTCCCCTTCACTTAGACACTCCCTAGTAGTAATATTTGACTCACTTGTACCACTGTTGCCTGCACTGCAGCTGTCCTGTCTCTGAACCTGCAGCGCAGGCTACAGAGGGATACTTCATCACCCCAACCACTCCACTGTGTGCCCCGCCACCACCCCCCCCCCACTTCTTTATAATCAGCACACATCTCTCCAATTGCAGGTCAGTTTTGGTACAAAACTAATACTCAATTCACAGACCTCATCTAAGATTTCCTAATTGTGCCAACAATAACTTTGCCCCTTCTGGTCTAGGATCATAGGTGGGAATACAGATTGCACTTAATTCGCATGCCTGTTCCAACTCTCCCAGTGTGGGGAGGAACCACATCATTGCTCACTTTGTCATAAATACATGAACTGTGTGTCTTTGCCTTATGGGTGGTTTGAAGGTAAAATGTCCCCCATAGCCTCAGGAGCTTGTGATTAAGCTCCCTACTTAGTATTCAGCTGATGAAGCCTTTGGGATTTGGCACCTTACAGGAGGAGGTGTGTTGCTGGAGGTGGACCTACTGTGTGTTCAGAGCTGGTGCACCCAGACTTTCTCTCTCTGTGTCCGTCTCTCTCTCCTCTCCTGCAGACATGTGACACTATGAGCTCGTTGTCGTGTTGTTTTTTTCCACCATGATGAAGCTTTCTTCAAAACTGTAAGTTTGAAATAAATCCTTTCCTCCCTTAAGCTACTTTTGGTCAGGTGATTTGCCCCTCCCAGCAATGAGAAACTAACTGCTATACCTTGTAAGCCATTCTGTGTAGGGTTATTTTTCAAAAGAGAACATTGACTTCCAAACCTCAAATGTCAACATTAAAACCAAGTCCCTTAGATCAGCTATAGATTTCAAGAGGTTTGACGAAATCTAGAAAGTCTCTTGACCAAAGAGTGAAAACATAACCTTATCTGGGAAAAAATACCAGGACAAGAGTAGATGTCCTGACATAGATTTCTTTTTTTCTCTTCTATTTTATTCATTGTTTTTCTTAATATACAAGCTAATGGGTTTCACTATGATATTTTCATAGATTTACATCATTGTACTTGGCTCATATTTACCCCACCATTACCCTCGCTCATCACCCTCTCCTTCTAATGTTCTCTTCCTCCCAAAAATAGCTCTGCTTTCATGTTTTATACATGAGTGTGTGTGTGTGTGTGTGTGTGTGTGTATGTGTGTGTGTGTGTGTTCTGCATTCTACATATGTGAGAAAACCTGCAGTGTCATCTTCCACTTCCATGGATTTTTATTGGGACCTCAACTGACATTTCCAGTAAAGAAAATCACTTCCCTCCTAACTTACATGATTGGTTAAATATGGTATACTTGTACCAATGGAAAGAGCAACCTATATGTATTGACATTCATATTTTTAAAATTCTTTTTTAACTTAATTTAATTAATTTATCTGAGAGAAAGAAAGAGAAAGAGGCAGGTAGAGGAGGAGAATGGGTATGCTAGGACCTCTAGCCACTGCAAACAAACTCCAGACACATGTGCCACCATGTGCATCTGGCTATACACGGGTACTGGGGAATCAAGCCTGGATCCTTTGGCTTTTCTGGCAAATGACTTAATTGCTAAGCCATCTCTCCAGCCCAACATTCATATTTTGATGGGAGGTTTTAGTTGAAGGTTTTTTAAATGACAGACCAGGCAGGGTGTGGTGGTACATGCCTTTAATCCCATCACTCAGGATGCAGCAGTAGGAGGATCATTGTAGGAGGATCCAGTCAGCCTGGGACTACATAGTGAGTTCCAGGTCAGCTGGGGCTGAATTGTTCAGAGATGGGAGCTTTGAGGAAGCCCCTTGGTGGGTTGATGGACAGAGCTTGAAATCAGGTAGTGTACTGCTCAGCCAAATTGGGGCAACAGCGGCTTGAACTGAAAAGAATGCTATTGCCAAACCAGCTTAAAGTTAGGCATGATCTCCTCTGAAAACTTTAAAAATTTTGCCTGCATAATATTTCATTATACACATTAATGGCAGGTGTTCCTTCAGCTCAGCCAAGGATGGAGACCCAAACCGGGTCTTTTCCTTTCCTTCTTGAACTGTTGCTTGAACTGTAAAGGACACTGAAAAAGAGAGCAGCCCTTTGCCAGATATTGACCTCGCATGAACTTGATGCTTTGGGCTGTTCATTCCCACTTCTGGACACATCCGTGGTTTTCTAGAAAAACCCGGTTCACAAAAGGTCAGAGTTGAAAATCCTGTGGAAATTATGCCATAGACCTGTTCTCTTCACTTTCAGATTCTGAAACTGCAGCCAAGGTCATGTGAAGGTCGATGATATTACCTGAGGTTCTCTGCCCTTCTTCATGGAATATAGCATGGAGGGGCTTGTCGTATTAAAAAAATAATAATAACAAAAGAGGAAACATCCTGGGGTGCCACCTTCCACCGTGCTCCCAAATAGCCAGCATGAATTGCCAACCGTGTTGCAGAAGGAACAAGGCAACCCTTCCTGGACCACGCCTGCAGAATGGCCTGTGACAAGAGGTAATAGCCTCGGCATCTGTCCTTAATTATTCGTCCCTCGGATTATTTATGGGCGCTACTAACTCTGCCAGCCTCCCACTTCACTTTTTTTTTTTTTTTTTTTAACAAGACCCTTCCAGCAAAGGGAGGTTGGGATGCAGGGGGAGGAAATTAAAGAGAAAGCCAGCGGGGAACCAGGGTTGGCGCTGCGCCTGCTCCCAGCCGCATCTCCTAGGACGCGCCTGGGACTGCGGGTGCGGGGCTGCAGGCGGCCGAACTCCCACACCCCCTTCTCTTGGCTTTCTGTAGCCTTCTTCCAGGGGTCTCCTCCTACACCCCTAAAGTATCCAGCTCGGGTGAGAAAGCTGGGGTGGGAGCATGCCAGGGTCACCTGGGGAGATGTTTTGCAAAGATCCCGGTGAGCAAGGAGGAGGGCAAGGGAGCTGAGGGCATGAAACCTGAAGCCCAGGGCCTGACGAGGGGACTCGGCTGCAGCCACGCGGGGAACCTCCACGCCCGCCCCGCGTGGGACCACAGGAGAGGGCGGGGCTGTAGGTCCCTGCGGTCACGCCCCCAGACCAGTCCCCGCTCTGTGATTGGAGGACGCCGGAGGCGTGTCCGAGGGACGCCGGGCTCTCGCCACCACCTTCGCCCCGCCCACACCCTCAGCCCTTCCCGAAGCCTCTGAGCGGGTGCCCAAGAAGGAAACTCCGGTGCCACCCAACCCTGGGCCCCAGGACGCCGGAGAGGCGAGCCCCCGGCCGCTCCGCCCCTGCCGGTGACATCACCGGGGCGGGGTGAAGTGGCTCCGCCCCCCAAGGCCCAGGCTGCCTTCCTGGGGGTCTGCGGTTCCCGCGCCGCCTCAGGGAGCCTGCGTTTCTCGGGACCCTACTGTAGGCGGGACCCTCCACGCCTGGTCACCTGCGCCTCCCCCAGGGTCGCACCTTTCCCACTCCTTCTCAGTCTGTGCATCTCCGAATAGGGACCCCGAGCTGGCCCCGCGAATGCACAGGCCTGCAGAAACGAAGGCAAGGGGCGTCTTCTCTCCTTCGTCCGTCCGCACCTCTGCTGCTAGTCGGGTGTCTTAAACATCGTCGCGTTTGGTCCTGCAACATATGAGGGCTCGCTGCTCTTTCTTTTCCTTTTTCTCTCCAGACACTTAGGTCACCAGTTGGCCATTACCCCCTCTAGCATCTGATAAAAGAAGCCAGGATTTAAGTGCAGGGCATGGGAAAAAAAAAAGGAAAGCCAAAGAGAGCTTCATTGCAGCAACAAAGGAAGATGCCCGGTTCGGGTTCATTCTGCACGCACACCGCCTCTAGGCCCCGTGCACCTTGCACGCGCGCAGCTGCAGAGGCATTTCGTTGCAGAGTGGGGTGCAGCTCCACAGCGTCTGCGGGGCCCTCGTGAACCAATGCGGTGGTGTGTGGGCCCGGGTGTGCGTGCGTGGACGTGATGTACGTGTGTGGACGTGTGAACGAGAGTGCGGCCCAGCAAATTATCCTGAGGCTCCCAGAAAGAAGCCCGCACATTGCGTTGGGGGTCGGGGTGAAGTGGGGGCTCTCCTTGGAAATTTCCTAGGCTTCTGGGAGTTTGTAAATCACTAAAATCAAACATTGTCTCAGTAGAGAGACTCGGCCCAGTGCCTTCCCGCTCCATCCCACAAATAGGTGTCCCCGCGTCTTGGGAAGAGGCCTGTCGCCCGCGTTTGCTTGGCGGGTGGGTGCTGAAATTCACAAAAGGCCCCGTGGAGTCTATTTCAGGGGCCCCGTGTGTGCAGAAGCTGAGCCCCGGGGCCCGGGCGTGTGCGCGCGTTCGCTCGCGTGCAGTGTGTGCGGCGCACGCGGGGGCGTTGGGGCTCGCGCACGCGTGCGTGTGTGTGTGTGTGTGTGTGCGTGCGCACGGGTGTTGGGTGCTGGGGTCCGGCCTGTGTGCTCACGAGCCTAGAGCTTGGCTGCTCGGCTGGAGAAAAAAGAGGGTAGGCAAGTGCGGGGGTCGCAGGCCTAGGGGAGCTTTGGAACTGAAAGAGTGGGCTCCGATCCCTTTTCCTCTCCCGCAGCAGCGCATTTCAACCTCGCCGCGTCGTAGGACCAGGGCTGGAGTGGCCGTGGTGCCGGCGGAGGAGGGGAGCCGGTTGAACAATCGAGTGGGCGCGCCAGGACTCCCCGGCTCCAGGCGGGGAGGAAAGAGGGAGCCCCAGTTCTGCGCAGGGAGGGGGCGGGATTGGGGGGGCAGGAACCAGGAGGTGGCGGGGGTGGCCTCAGGGATGGAGAAGTGGTCACCCCCTCCAGAGACGAGATTTCGTTGGGATCACACATTAATTGGAGATATCTGATTAATTCCAGCTTTTCATGACTATAAATGGCGAATCTCTACCAAGGTGTCTATATTAAAAAAAAAATCATTCCGTGTCATCCCCCACGTCAGGCCTGCTCGTGGGCGTGAGGTTGTACTTCCTCCGCCCCCTCCTAATGGAGTGAACCATTCCCAGCTCTCCCCCCCCCCAGCCTCTCTCTCTCTTTCGGTCTCTTCCTCGCTCCCTCTCTTTCTCTCCTCCCTCTGCCTTCCCGTGCATAAAGTCTCCGTGGCTCCGGGAACTTGTTGGCAATGCCTATTTTGCAGCTTTCCCCCGCGCTCTCTAAACTAACTATTTAAAGGTCTGTGGTCGCAAATGGTTTGACTAAACGTAGGATGGGACTTAAGTTGAACGGCAGATATATTTCACTGATCCTCGCGGTGCAAATAGGTAAGTGGCTGCCCGGACCGGTTCTCTGCGGGCGGCCGGAGACCGCAGCCCCAGCTGCAGGTGCGCTGGGGGGGACCAGCCGCCGGCGGCCGCCCCGGGATGCGGAAAACCCTGCGACCCTCTCAGGGTGGGGTCCTAGGTTTCTGGGGACTCAGGCGTCCGGGGTTGCTTTTCTTAAAGAAAACTACAAACGTTCTGCAGGAAATACCTGCTGCCAGCCATTCTCCAGAGGAGCTTTCCCCCTCTTTTCTTCCAAAGCGCACCTCCATTTTTGCTTCCCACTCTGGGGTGAGAGCGGGTTCGGTGCGCTCCGGGCCATTGGCCCCCACGATCCTGCAAGCTATTATTTTGAAGGGTCGAAAGGTGAATCCTGGAACAACATGGCAACATGGCTAGTCAGCTAGGTCCCAAAAGTTTATGTGCAGAAAGCAAAGATGTTCCGGGGCTGCCCTCAAACTGCTGCATTTAGAACTTTGTCATTCTCCGTCCCCTCCCCCCATATCCTAGTGCAGCGTTTGCTCCGGCACCGCAGACTCGTCTGAGGAGGATACACTCAGCTAAATATTGCATAGATCAGCTTCTGTATTTGTACGGAGGAATAGGTTTAAAAGTGCAATGTATCTCGTGTGCTCGTTATTTTTACTTGTTTGCAGTGGGTTATGGACGGATTTATTTAGCCCTCATTTTGTGTTGAGGAATGTTGAGCGGCACTTACACTGACAGAGGGCTTTTTAAAGTTCACTATTTTTCCCCCATCCAAAATGCGGAAGACGTTATGGTGAGGTGCTAGAAAAATCCCCTTCTCTGATGCTGGGTTAGAACGTTAATTAATGGGGCCTGGAAGTGAAGGTAAAATAGGTTATTAATAGAACGGACAATAGAAAAAAATAGAAACTCTTCAAAGGGTTTTGGTGGAGATGGAGGGAACTGTTACCTCCCATCATGTCAATCTGTAGCATTCTTTGCAGACAGAATCCTTTCTGTATTTAAGGGGTGCTGTAGGGAATTGGTTTGGGGTAAGAGAGGGACTGCTTAACATTTTTCTGCATAAGAAATGTGGAGGGAACAGGGTTTGGAGTTCTCCAGACGCTAAAATATATTATTTGCATTAAGGGGGTCTTATGCATTTGACATGAATCTGATTTTAGGGGTTTTGTTTATTTGTTTGGGTTTTTGCAAAAAAAAAAAAAACCCACAAAAATTTTGAGTGTGCATAAGGGATGTTTTTTTTTTTCCTTCAATCCTAGGAAAGACTTAATGCATTGCATCTGGTTGTTTTGAATCTTTGACATTAGTTCAAAGAAGTGCAGTAAGTAAATACAGGGCATATCTACCCGCAGCCCCTGCTGACATGTTGGGGGTACATGAATGTGGCATTCTGCAGCTAGCCTATGAGTTTTTAGAGAGCGGGAGACAGCAATGGACTTTAAGATAGGGATTTCAATTGGAGCATATTTAGGGCTGTTTTCCTCTTACTTTGAAAGGTGAAAACGTAAAATAATCAAAATGATTTGCATGGGGAATTCGTTTTAAGCACATTAACCCCAACCTGAAATTAATCATTTATTGGAAGTGGAATTGCAATTTATGTTCCCGAATGCCTGCCCTTTCCTGCATAAGAACCACTATCTTTATTAATTCATGGACGGGAGCTGTCCCAAATCACTGACATTTGACAAGAAAGGTGGGGGTTGGGGAGGGGCGGGGAAACGGAAAGGGTGATGAACGAATGAAGATGCTGTGGGAGGAAGTTTGGAATGAATGAGAGGTCAAAGGAATGAATGAATGAACGAAAACCGCACCAGACAGGGACACCAGAGAGGACCTGGGAGCTGAGGTTGCCAGACTCAGGCTGGGTTCAGACAAGGCTCTGAGGGGCCTGCAGGCTGCGACCTGCGGGGAGGCGTGAGCCTGCAGCGTCCAGGCTCTGGCCTCCCAGGGCAGGATAGAGCTCAAGGAGTCACAGTAGCAAGATACAGAAATGTTCACGACTTCGTATTTCACACACGCACACACCCACACATGCGCGCTGAGCGGGGTCTTCTCCAGCAGCGTCAAGGAAGATAACGTGCCAGGAGCGCTTCCCGCCCCCAGCCAGCTCCAGCTCCTCTTTTCAAAACCCTCAGAGCATCATAGAGGCTTATTTTCCCCACACTGGGCTTTTTTTGGGGGTAAGGGGATGGAGGTAATAGGTGATGACATTGGGACGGGAAGGTTGGACTTTATTTTGTATTTGTAATATCTGTTCTGGAGGAGGATGTGTGGCGTTTCATTTAGCATGACCCAGCTTTATTCGAACAAAGATTCATTTATTCGTGGATGCAATGTCAGCGTCTTATTTACTACTACTACGATAGTGGCAAAGGGTTGTTTTGTTTTGTTAATTTTGTGTAATGGAAGCCAATAGGCTTGTGAAGGGTTACACGTCCGCCTCTCCGAGGTGGAAGTTAACCTTGGTCCCTTCCCCCGCGCTTCCCGTTCCGGATTAGAAAACGCTAGACCCGCCTCGCTCTTCCCGCTGCGCCGCGACTGCCGCGCGCTCTCCTGGACCGCTCGGGCTGGCCGGGTCACCTTCCTCCAGCCTGCCCTCCCGGCCTACAGGGACCGGGGGCGTAGGGTACAGTCCACCAGCGAGGCATTCACACAGGAGTGGCAGCGGGAGGGCATCGCAGATGAAGAGGCCTGAGCCCAGATTCCTGGGAAATGGAGGCCGGCATTGATTCTAAGATTCGCCCCTTTCTCCTCTACCTGCCCCCACGCTGAGATGCGCTGATCTCACAAGTCCTCCCGGGACCCTGGCAGCTTTTGGTCGCCAGGAGCTCAGTTCAATTCGTTGCTGCGGGGTGGAAAGAAAAGACCATCGCCCTGCGCTAGCCGGCCGGGGAAGCCAGAGCTCTTGGGTGCAGCGACTTGCTAGAGGGGTTGGTTGGCTTGAATTCGGAAGCCAGGACCTCCGTGTGGCCTGGAATTTTCCTTTTCCTTTTCTTCTTCTTCCTTTTCCTCCACACTCTCCCTTCCTTCTCTTTTCCCAATGTCCCGGCTTCCATCTCCTCACAACCACCCTCTGGAAGGAGCTCAGAGCTAGAGGCCAGGAGCCCCAGGCAGCCTGGGACTTAGCGCCTAGCAGCCTGGCAGCGAGGGGGGGGGGTTGATTCCGTGGCTGTCAGGAGAGTTGCTGTTTCTTTCCAAGGACATTAAGGGGGGGTGTGCACAGGTGAGAGATGGCGGGAAGAAAGGAAGCAGAACCCCAGGCTTGGTGGCCAGGAGAGGGCTCAGGCTGGTAGGGGCAAGCATCTCTCTCTCTCTCTCTCACACACACACACACACACACAGAGAGAGAGAGAGAGAGAGAGAGAGAGAGAGAGAGAGAGAGAGAGCAGCTTCTGGCATTGACTCTCAATCCAACTATGACCCCAGCTAAGTCTCCCTACATCTAATTCCCTCTTCCCAGTGGGACAAAGAAATGTGCGGGGAAGGGTTTAACATGAAACACATACTCTATGGTAGGCTATCAGTTTTATAATAAAATATCCCATCTTGGCAACCACTGCTGGTTTACAAGGAGTTCATTCATTCAGCAGCTTGCTGACAGCCCACCAAGGACTGGACCTCTGAGGTGCGTGGTCATTGGGTTCACTGCATGACCCCAGCCTGGATGCCTTTCCAGGCTATCTCGCCCCCACACTCTGCTGCCAAGACCCCCAGAAATGGAAGGTTGCACCATGAGAAAGACGTGACAGGATTTGCTGGGGAAGTGTTGGGAGACGAAGGAGTGAGTGAGGAAAAAGAGAGAAATAAAAGAAGATGAGGGAGGTGAGAAGAGGGGGCGATGAAAACAGAAAAAGATCCCAAGCAGAATTTGGAGAGAACTGGAGGAAAGAACTGGACCCGCCTCCCAGCCACCCACCCACACCCACTCACAATGTGCACTCTGGTGCATAGGGTAGAAATGGGTCTTTTCTGGCTTATGTCACCTCTAACCTGTACTCAAGGGCCAGGCAATGGGGGAACCAGCCCAGGAGGGTGAGCCTTCCACAGGACTCGACTCTGGGTGGGCTGTGGGGCTGCTAGGCGGGGGTCCAAGAGCTGCTGACCTGTGTCCCCCTCCTCCCCACAGCATACCTGGTGCAGGCCGTGAGAGCAGCAGGCAAGTGCGATGCAGTCTTTAAGGGCTTTTCAGACTGTTTGCTCAAACTGGGTGACAGCATGGCCAACTACCCGCAGGGCCTGGATGACAAGACGAACATCAAGACCGTGTGCACGTAAGTGTCCTCTTTCCCTTCTGGGCCGCTGCTGCCCTGCTTGCACCAAGACTTGAACAAGCCCTCTGGCCAGGAGGCCCAGGGGTTAGAAATATGCCCAGCCTAAAGGGACTCCACAGTCTGGGGTGGGCTGCGGAGGATCTCCCATTAGCCCGGGCATGCAGCCCTCTGCAGCTTCACAGGCCAGCACCTACTGGGCAAGAACAGAGGCCGAGGGGCAGGGTGCCTACTTCCAGTTCCTTGGTCCACAAAATCTGTTTTGAGATGATCTCCATTCCACCACCACCCCCCCGTGACTGGGCATCCTGCTAAGCCCTCTGAACTGTTGGCATGGGTCTAACAAGATTTTAGAGTAAGGCTAGATTTACCTAAATGGACAGTCACTTGCATCTCCTGTCCATTTCTGGTCCGATACACACCAAGAAAATGTAGGCGCAGGAAAGGGACATGGACCTCTTCGTTTCTGAGAAAAAAAAATCTAAAACCATATTGTGTGCCATTGACTTGGCTTGCTGGGGTGTTAGGGGATCTCTGCTGGGTTGGTAGCTGTTCCCAGATTTGAGGTACACTCCCCTTGCTTCAAGCACCCTTTCCCAAATCTGCATGTTCTCTCCATGTCACAGAAGCCAGTGGCTTCTGGGGGGGGGAGGGCTTCATACCCAGGCCCAGTTGCATCTTTTCAGCAGTTTGTTGGTAAGCCCCCTCCCAGTAGCAAATGAGGTGTCCAGCAGACTCCCGGGGAGTTGGAACTGCCACATCTTAGCTGCTGCAGATTTTGAAGTGCCTTCATCTTCTGCGATCCGCATTCACCTTTATTTTCGAAAGGCAGTTGTATTCTACCACTCTAACAATGGCTTTGCAGGAAAACCAAGGCAAGAAGTGTCCCTTATTCCCAGAGGTTGAAGTAACCAGTTTTTCATGCCATCCTCTGCATACTGTGTGATCCTCCCTTTCCTAAGTGGGGGTGGGGAAGAGTATCTATTTAAATTGTGACCAAACAGGGATCCATATTTGTACTTTCTTCCTTAAATACCTCAGTATCCAGTATTACTAGGAACCCCAGCAGTTAAGGGCTAGTGAACAAAAAGAGAACAAATGCATTTAATTCCAAATATCTGAAGATAGGTATGGATAAATCTATGAGGCATGGGGATGTTAAATATAGAGTAGTTCTGAAAGCCTCTATCATTTGCTGGAATTTGGTGATTTCTAGATATTTTATTTTATTTTTCTAACCAGGACTAAGGTCTTGGAAAACATGCAACTGGGGGGAGGCATCCTTGAGGTGACAGGCCACAGATGGATCCAATTAATGGTGTCCTTCGATCAGCCTCAGGATGAAGCCCAAATCCCACGGCCCTGGGTGAATGCCGGTTTGCCAGACCTCTATTCTAGAAGGGCTCTATTCCCATTTGGGGCTTCCTAGGGAAAGCTGCAATTTACATATTATTTGCATTTGAGGTGTCATTACACTACAGTTCTGCAGGGGAGCTGTCCCCTGGGCCTGAGGTATTTCTGAATCTTGGTATTTATTACAAATGGTGGGACCTGAAGGTCCTGTGTCCATGACTCCCAGTGCTCATAAACTGGAAACTCGGGTCACTTCAAGGCACCTTGAGCTCAGGACAATGAAACAAGCATTTATAATTTCAAGGTCAGCCAAGAGCTGGGGTAGGAGTGGAAGCAAAGGGGAAGGTTGCCTTCAGCAAGCTTACGGTCAAGGCAAAGGAACTGGCGGCAGGAGCAAATAAAACGAAGTGGCCTGGAGCCACCGCTGACTTGGTGCTGGGGCCGGGGTGAAGTGGGAGTCGGCACAGATCGACCCAGCTTCCGAAAGGAGACAGCGCCCCAGGAATCGATCGCGGCGTGGGATTATATTTAGTGTTGGGATCTATTTTGGGTTTCCAGAAGAAAGCAGGACAATAAAAAAAATTAAAAAAATAAAAAAAAGGCAGGTTGGATGAAGGTTGTGGGGGCGGGGCTCGAAGCCGAGCAGGACAGAGGAAGTGGCTGATTTTACACCTGGAGAGCCCGGACCGAGATTGGGGGCCTCGAGGGAATGTATGTCTTCGGTGGGCACCGTGCCCGCTCTGGAGGAAGTGCGTGCGACACCCAGGAAGTTCTGGAGCAGAAGGGTATGGGAAAGCACCCGACTCACAGGCCCGGAGCGCAGGCGTTTGCCAAACCCTAGAAGTCACCCAAAAGGACCTGGGGTGCTCAGTCCCTCTTCACTCACCGGCCGGGGCCAGGAGGAGCAGGAGGGCGGACGGGCGGGAGTCTCCTGCAGCCGTGGGAGCGCTGGGCTAGGGCCGAGCCGGGCGGGAGGGCCTCGGAGGACTGAAGCGAGTGAAGAGGTGGAGAAAGCCAGTGGGTAACGGGAGGCAAACGGAGGGAAGAGGAAGAGAAAGGAAGGAAGGTGTGGGGGTTGGGTGGTGGAGGGGTCCGCGGGAGGAGGGGAGCGAAGGGACGAGGAGGAGGAGAGCGGGAGAAGCCGGGAGGGAGGGGAGGGCTTTGCTCAGACTGAGTCCCCCACCTTGCAAGCTTAGAGGCATTTAACGGGCCGCAGCTTGCTAGGATTAGCGCTGTTTTCATGGCTTTCCCGGAGGAGGGCGAGCAATCTGTTGGCGCAGGCCGAGGTGCCAGCGCCACTCCGCGGGGGCGACCCGGCTCCCGGCTGCCAGGTCCCTTCCCGGCACCCGAAAGGCGAAACCAGACCAGGGAATGGGGCGGCCCACTCTCTTGGACTCAGATTGGGCCAAGGTCCAGCGAGTGGTGACCCTGGAGTGCATCCCGGGTGTCAGGAGGAAGGGCCCTGGTGGGGAGGAGGGAGGCGCCGGGGAGGACAGAAGGGGACGCGTGATGGCTGCAGGCGCCGGGGGATGGGGTTTGGGTGGGGAAGCGCAGACCCCAGGGTCCTCCAGCGCCCAAAGTGAACCTGCTTCTCGTGTTTTGTTCTGTTCCTCGCCAGATACTGGGAGGATTTCCACAGCTGCACGGTCACAGCCCTTACGGATTGCCAGGAAGGGGCGAAAGATATGTGGGATAAACTGAGGAAAGAATCGAAAAACCTCAACATCCAAGGCAGCTTATTCGAACTCTGCGGCAGCGGCAACGGGGCGGCGGGGCCCGTACTCCCGGCGCTCGCGGTGCTCCTCGCGGTCCTCGGCGCGGCTCTGGCGACCTGGCTCTGCTTCTGAGCGCGGGCCGGGGCGGGGCCGGGCCCCCCGCGCCCACCCACACTCACTCCATGCTCCCGGAAACCGAGAGGAAGATCCATCCGTTCTTTGGGGACGTTGTGATTCTCTGTGATGCTGAAAACACTCATATGGGATTGTGGGAAATCCTGATTCTCCTCCTTTTTTTTTTTTTTTAATTTCGTTTGATTCCTTGTGTTTCATTTTGCCAAATGTTACCGATCAGTGAGCGAGCGCGCACAGCCCAAATCGGACCTCAGCTTTAGTCCGTCTTCATAGAAAAAATAAGAAAACGGCAAACTCACCCCCATTTTTAAAAAGAAAAAAATATTTTTATTTTTTGGCAAAAGAATCTCAGGAACGGCCCTGGGCCACCTACTATATTAATCATGTTGGTAACATGACAGATGATGGCTCCTTCTCCTAGGAAGGCGAGGAGAGAAGGCCAGGGGAGCGAATTCAAGAGCGGTGTCCACGTGGGAAGCATATGGCGACTGATCACGCTCACGTCGTTCGTCCACAGCACCTTGTTTTGATCATGTCCACTGCCCATTTCTCCTCCAGAAAAGCGAAAGCACAGGCTGCGGGCTCTGCGTTCTGAGGCCAGGAGGGAGGGAGAGAGGGAAGGGGTGGGGGGTGACTGGTGCGGTGGCGAAGGCCGCCGGGAGAAACGCTGCTACGGCCACTGAGGGGTCGGCTTCACCTGCTACCGTCCACGCATCTTTCAAGTCCACTGCCTTTGTTCCCCTCCTCTCTCTTGTTTTAGCTGTTACACACGCGGTAATACCTGAATAGCCAACGGTATAGATCACAACGGGGGGTGTTAAATGTTAATCTAAAATATAGTTAAAAAGATTTTGACATAAAAGAGCCTTGATTTTAAAAGAGAGAGAGAGATGTAATTTAAAAAGTTTATTATAAATTAAATTCAGCAAAAAATTTGCTACAAAGTATAGAGAAGTATAAAATAAAAAAGTTATTGTTTGAGATGAGGGTGTTGTTTTCTTTTCTACCCGTGAGCGCGTTTCCTTGGGAGCCTAAGGGGGACACACTATGCCAGGTGACAGACTGCAGTCTTCCAGCAGATCCCTTACTTCTGTGACACTTGGCCAGGTCCCCCAAACCCTGTTTACTTGAGGAGAGAGAGAAAAAAAAGGAAGTCGTTTTAAAATTAATGTGAAAAGCAGAGCCCTTACCAATGTGTCCACGGAGAGACAGGCCTTGCTCACGCAGACACAATGCCCCAGGTGGGTCTGAGCCCTAACCACCATCCCTGCCCAGCCGGTCCAAACCGCGACACGCATCCTCCTGTGCGGTGGCCCGAGGCCACTGGCGCTGGAACCACCATTAAGGGCTCCTGCACAGGGGCGACGAGGCTGCGTTCCCGGGCGGGGATCAGGTGAATCTTTTCATAATTAATAAGACAGTTCAGCTGAAATGGCGAGGAGACGGGGCCTTATCGATCTGTCAGTGGAGCTGCTCTCGCCTCTCCCATTTATAGGCTCCGCAGGGCCTTGTGGAGAAATAAACATTTCAGAGTAAAACATCAGCACAGGCGACCAGGGCCCAGGGTCTGCAGGCGCGGAGCGGGCGGGCGGGGGAAGGGAGAGATCTGCATGCAGGTCAGCAGGTTCAATGAAATGGAAATCGGATTCCATTGAAGGTAGGGGTTGGGAGAGAGCTGAGGCAGGCTCCCCAAGGCAGGTGCGGAGGAGGAAGGGCGGAGGAGGGAGGAAGACCCCGGTGAGCACGTAGGTTTCCGCACCCCGCTGCGGGGAGGTTGCGAGGGGCTCTGAAATGCGATGTGTAAACAATCGCTAGAGTAACGGTTCATAAATCAAACCCAGTGGGTCGCAGTCCAATCTGCATTCCCCCCCCACGGATTGTATTCCAGCAACACATGCGTCCCCGCGCCCCGAGCGCTGCGAGCTTGCTGCAAGCCCCGCTCGGGTTCACGCACGCGCCGCACGGGGCCACTCCGGGGACAGTCCCCGGCCAACCCCGCCACCAGCCCCCTCCTCCTTCCTCTCGGGTTTCAGCCCAACCAAAGCAGATCCCCGCTGCCCCGGCCCGGAGGTCATCGCTCCCGAAAGCTCGTTCTTTTGGGGAAAAAAAAAATCGTTGAGATTTGTTTGTTTCGTTTCAATGGCTATTTTCCGTCCCAGAAGAAAGATCTCGCCGCCTGGAATTCACGTGAAAATGTCCGAGCATGCCTTAAATACGAATCTAATGAATGAGGGGGAGGGGAGCCAGCCGGGTGGGTCTTGCAGTCATCCTGGCCTTGGTCGCGCGCCGCCCTCGCCCCACGCGCACGCGCGCGCGCGGTTTTCTTTGCAAATTGGGGGCGAACCCGTGCGCGTGGCCGAGCCCCTGGCTTGATGAAATAAAACACGTGTGGCGCTTTCCCCGGGCTTTGAGAGAAAGGGACACCCTGGAGACCAAAGGCGGGGCCCCCTCTCGTCACCGCGTGGGCGCCTCACCCAGATCCATCTGCTGATGGTCTGGAGTCAGGATGGCGAGGGCGCTGGAGGGGACCGAAGGGAGCCTATGGGCGCCGAGGAGGGGCGGGGGCTGCCTTGCTCTCCCCACACGGTTCTCTTCCGAGAGCCCCTGGCTTTCCCGTTGTTCCAGCAACCCTGCACCGAGTCCTTGCGCGCACTCACTCCCCGACCCCACTGGAATCTCCAAACCTCGGCCCTCAGTAGGAGGCTAGGCTGCCCGGCCGGCCGCGTGGGAGGCGAGGACAGCGCTTGTAGGGATGTCCCGGAACACCGGAGGAGGAGATCGTCCAAATGCAGGCTTCGGAGTCTGGCTCCTGAGAGAACTCTTTATTTTTTCAGCTGGTGATTGTCTGGATTATTTCCGTGCAATCTTCCACTATCGTTTGCTATTTAATCGTGATGACATACCCATATGTTAGTCGGTGCTACTGTTCGAAGCAGGAATGTAACCCAACCCTGTTTCCAGTTCCGGAGATGACATTAAGCAGAGCGTGTGCTCCTACCACTGAGGTGAAAAGGGGCGGTGGGCCTGAGGACCGCAACCATCGCCCCTGGGAACAATCTCGCCAGTTCCATGCACCACCCAGGGCTCTCCTTGTGGCCCAGTCACACTGGCTTAGAGTCCTTGAAGAAGCCCTCCTTCATTCCATCTACTCCAGTCTGATGAGATCCAAGACATGGCAACTCACCAGAGTGTAACGTCTTCGCTTGTGAAAATGTCCCGGATGCCATTTCCAGAGCCCGTGGGAGGGAGAATGAAAGGGAAAGAGTATCCTGACATGGAAAATAGGGACCCAAGGAAAAGGGGGGGTGCGATAGATCCAGAAGTGGCGATACAGGGGAGACAGAAGTGACTAGAGAAACAGAGGAGGTGAAGGAAAACACTAGAGATGGATATGATCGAGGAAGAGAAAAAGAGATAAAGGTAAATAAGACTTGTCACCATTGGGACTTTCCAAGCAAATGGGCACAAGGGCCCAGAGTTCCTTTCTGTGGATGTTTTCACCTGAGAGCCACAGCCACGAGCCAGTGGTGCCTTTGCTCCGATCAAGCTGAGTTCTGCCAAGCCCCAAACTACCGACCCACCTCACAGCCCAGCCCTCTGCCCGTGCCTGGAGCCACCCCCAAAAATCAAATGGGCCAAGCCAGATATTTTCATTTTCTCTCAAATTCCTGCAGCGTCCTTTCTGGGAAGGTCTCCCATGGTCTCCTGAACCCCACCATTCCAGCTTCCACCCGGCTATACACAAGACTCTGCACCCTGGTGATGCCCACCAGGACTCCGTGTGTGTGAGGGGGCACTTTCTGGAACAATCATTGTTCCCGCCCACTGGCCCAGGAGGAGAACGCTGACCAATTGTCCCTCTACTTGCTGCCCCTGGCAGGGACACGAAGTGGTGAAGGCAGGGTGGGAGCAAGAGAAGAGTTTGTTCCTTCAGGAACTCTGAGAAGACTCCCAGTTTGCTCCCCCTACCTGCATGCAAAGGCTCTGTAAATCCCTAGGCCAGGCATTCAGGTCTTTTGGTAAGGGTGTGTTCCACCACTCCCCACCCCCTTCTCCAAAAAGAAACCATAGCAAAGGTAGCTGGGCTTGCCGGACTCTGGCAATCACTGCCACCCATGGGAAAGGACTCGTGTCCCCTTCTCTCTCCACTGAGATGTGGAGGGGAGGGTGCAACTTTCCCACTCAGATTTGTACCATCAAAGGAAGTCCCTCTGTGACTTCTAGGAGCCCAAGACTCAGGAACCCAAACCATCTGTTACTATCTTTGGACCCCTGTGTCTGTGGCTGAGCCCTCAGTCTCCTCTTCAGTAAAAAGGGCAGTCACGACTCCTACATCACAGGATTGTACCTTGGCCTCAGAGGAGATGGTGAAGTGCTTTTCTGAGACCCGCCCATTACCTAGTGTGAGTTAGTAACCTCCTTTTGCTTCCATCTGGGCTTTATCTGATGGGTCTCACTGAATTCCTCAGAATAACCTTATGCTGACATTGGGGCAGTTTTCATTTATAGTCTAGCAATTTAAGCTCCTCTTGCCACTTTAAGTCTCTCCATGACCTCCCTGCCCACCCCTAGGCACTGGTGCAGGAAACTCCTGAATCAAGTCAACTGCTCAGGGATGGCTGCTCCCAGACCACTCCAGCCCAGCCCACCCCACTCCCGCTGCACCACAGGCCTTCCTTTGTGATGAGACCCTGGCTTCTCCCAGAGGGTTCCAGCTCCTGGGACCAGCTGCTCTTCCCTGGCTTGCCCAATTTCCCCCGCACCTCTGCCACTTAGTAAAATTCCTCTTCGAACATTAAAAATGAAAAAACAAACATTGTCATTGTAACCAGCAAAGCAATATAAGAATCCTCCATCCACTAACGATATTAATGGGCACAGGTGTGCCTTTCCACACCTGAATCCATGTGCCTGCTATTATAGGTTTGTGATGACATATACCCATGGGGAGGGTGAGGCTCATTCTGTTGTTCTGTGGGATACATATTTTTTTACAACCAAATTCTTCAAGGTCGATAACTCAACACACAGCTCAATACAAAGAATGGATGTGCTATGGTTTATTTAACTTGCCTCCTATTGTTGCACGTATGATATTTCAAGGTATTTGTTTTGTTGCTGTTCTGTTCAAACAACATTCTGGACTGCTATTATTGTTTCTTTGAGAGTTTAGAGCCTCCACCCACCCAAGCTGGATTGCAGGGAAGAAGGCCTGTCGGCAGGCTTTTCCTATGCAAAGGTTGCTTCACAAAAGAATCCGGGGTTTCCCAGTGACCTCCCGAATGCTATGTGCTAACAGTTCTGTCTCTGTCAGCCCTGCAGATGATCTTGCAGCTTTCTGCAAGGCCTGCGTTGCCAGCACTTGCACTGAGTGCTGTACATCTTGGTTCCTAAAAAGCCATCAGAGCACACTCCTCCATGGGCAGGGAAGGTCCAGCTAGACTTCGGGTCCCTTCCCAGGACTGTGGCAAGAACCCGGAAATCACCAATTTTACTCAAAATCAGGAAAACCCTGCACCAACACCCTTAATCTAATCAATATAACAAGTTAGGGAGCTAAAGCACCCTGGGGCTTGCTGAGTGACTGGCAGAGAGTGGAGGCGGAGCTTAATCAAGGTCATCCTGCTGTACCTGGCACTGGCATTGGGGCACTTACCCTGCGGTGGGCAGCTTTGTCTGTCCCTGTTGAGGCTGCTGTCCCCTAGCCTGGCTGCAGTGGAAGGAAGCAGCACAGGGAAAGATAAAAACAGCATCGTGGAGCCCAAGCAAGGAGCCTGACTGCCCAAATCCTCTTTTCCTCATGCAGTGGACCCTGGAGGCTTCCAACCCTGGGTGAGCAACCAGGAGGGTTGAAGCATCTGTGAGAGGTTTGGTGTACAGAAATCTGGATCCCAGTCTCTCTCTTCCACCCTGTACACACACACACACACACACACACACACACACACACACACACACACACACTTACTCCAGCTTAACTTTTTAAAGCACTTAACTTTGCTTGAGCATTTTCTACATGTTAGGCATTATACTAAAACCATTATATGTTCTTGACATCCTTGGTGGAGTGATTGTATTATTCCCATTTCTCAAGGGAGAAATGGAGATTTCGAGAGGGGTTACTAATGCGCCCTAGAGCAGCAGGTAGTAAGAGACAGGAAGCTGAAATTGGAAGCACTAACTTTTTTCTGGAAAACTGTTTTGACACACCACTTTACATTGCTTATTTTAATATTTTGAGCCACAAGAGAGCTACCACAAGTAAAAAAGACAAACACATAGAAATTTAAGTTCCCCGGTAGACAGAATGACATGGTAACAAAGATGTGCATGTTCTAATTACTCTCTGGAACTAGTAAGTAGCATTGTTTATAACAGAAGAGAATTAAGGTTGCAGATGGACAGAGGTTGCCAATGAATTGACCTTAACATGAGGCCATGCTCCTAGATTGTCCCTGGGGATCAGGATTCAAGTGAAAGAGGGAGGCAGAAGATGTCAAAGTCAGGTGACCAGCCACAATTGGCTTTGAAGCTGGAGAAAGAGCCAGAAACAAAGGTGGGCTTCTACAGAAATGCAGAGCTTTCAGAAAGGAGTGTGGCCCAGTGGTTTCAACCCAGTGACCAGACCATGTCAGGTTTCCAACTTGCAGAACTAACTGTACAATAAATGCTGTTTAATTCACTGTGTTTGTGGTGATCAGCTGTGAAGCAAAGTTAATACAAATAAAGTGCTGATTTCGTCAAGAGAAGATGTTCTCTCCAGAAAGGTCGGTCATTCAGGATATAAACATGCTGGAGACTTCCTCAGTGCCCATCTTTGTCCCTGTGCACTTGGAGGAAGGTTTCAGCCTGGGGTGGCAGTGTAGCAGACCAAGAAGACATTAGGAGTGTATTCAGAGCAGACAAACAAAACCTGTGCTGACACTCCACAGTGTCTTGGCACAGGAACTGATATTCTCCCCCTTCTTATACCCACAGTAGCTGCATGAGCCCCCTGCTCACTTCCTTCCCTTCCAGTGGTTTAACAAGAGGCAGGCATGTTTTTGGTTCTATAAGTCACGGGTCTTCCCAGGTACAAAATTTCAGCATTTCCACAATGGATGTCTTGACCATACATTTGATGAAATTTACTACCGTGTACTTTTCTCTTGAAAAATCACAGGGACATCACTCGGACAAGTCCCACATTGGATTGATGTTTGTGGTGGTGGCATTTCCAACTGTTGACATTATTCAGAGGATGGAAGGGGATGGTCCCATTGCTCTGGAATTTCTGGAATGAACCACTGGCTATGGGTGTTCCAAGAAAGAAGAAATGCAGGAAAACAACAACAACAAAGTCAGACAGGCCTCCAGCTGATACTCGACAGGGGAAAGGACACCTCTGTCCATCCTGGCGAAGTCAAGTCACAAAGTGCTGGGTTTACAATAATGCGCCACTGTGAGAGTTTCTTTTTCATTTAGAAGCCAGACCCAGCAAGCAAGCGAGGGCGAGGGCACAGCCTCATGGAGCAGCTGGAGAGTCTCAAGCCTCAACCTGCCCATTCTTTCCACTTCCTTGGAGGGGTCACTGAATGAGTGTGAAAAATGGCCTGGGGACCCTTGTGGACCTCTGGCCATCTCATCTGGCTGTCACCTGAAGCACAGAGTTGTAATCTCCCTGAGGTGCAGAGAGAAATACCAAGCAAAGTGGTTCATTTAACTTTCTCCAAACACATATTCTTCAAAGAAAACTGCTTGAAGGGAGTGAAGACGTCTGCTGCGTGCGCACATCCATCAACCGCAGTGTGGACTGGAGCATGCGAGCCCCGTGGGCCAGCTGGGCTCCACCGACTTCATGTCCATTTAGTGAGCCAGCAGGCGGGACTGTCATGCACACCTCCCACCTTCCACATAGCAGCCTTAGGGCAGTTTGTCTATGGCTGTAGTTCCTGCTCTTTGGAACAGAAAGGAGGACACTGCATTTTCTCAATTTCTCTGTAAAATTTATTACATTCTTTTTTTTTTTCTGAAAAGCCTTTGGACAGCTTGCCAAATATCAGAGAAAAATGGATTCTTCTTGATCCAAATTTTTATCTTCAAGAGTCAGTATAAATTCAAGTCCAAAATGCATGTGTGTGCTGCTAACACATATGCTCAGAGCTGGATCTTCTTTAATGTGTACATTTTGTTGGACACACAGCTATAGTCACAAAGTTGTGGGCTCGCATGCATGCACACGCATGCACAGGGCCTTCCCTGACTTTATGCCCTCTGTGTGCCCTTGAACCTCTTATCTGCTAAACTGTCCTCCCCATTTTGTGTTTCATCCTCTACACGTTCCTTCCCTTCAGCTCACAAACACATTCAACTCTCTTGTAGCATGAAAGAAAATTGCCCATTCTAGTCAGAGAACTGAAAAAGAGAAAAGACTTATTTGGCTCATGGTTTCAGAGAGCTCAGTCCATGGTCACCCCCTCCCCCCAATCGCCCTGGTCTGTGATATCACAGTGTGTCATACCAGGAGACCATGGCAGCTGAGGTCTGTTCACCTCCTGGTGGCCAGCAAAGGAGAGAGAAAGACAAAAGGACTAGTCCCCACCTCAAGGTCATAGACATGATGTCCTAACTTTCTTCAAGTGTGACCCACCTCTTCAGGGTTCCATCGCCTTCCAACAATGCCACAGGTTGGCAGCCAAGACTTTAGCATATGAGCCTTTGGAGTGATTCAAAATCCAAACCATAACACTGTTGATCTTCTGTGTTCACCCATTTCCCTATTGTGCTTCTAGGACAGTAGCCAGCTGAAGGTAGATAGTAAATATAGGAAGAATAGTGGACAGAGGTTTAACTCAGTAGTAGATCATAAGTTGATATGCACAAGGCTCTTGGTTCAATTCCAAGCACAAAAAACAAATGCAAAAACCCATGTGTGTATATATATATATGGAGAGAGAGAGAGAGACCACACACATATATAAACACACAAACACATACATATATATGGCATTACTATGAGTTTTTTATTCAATAAGCACCTGTGGCAGGCATGATGCTAAACATGTGGGAAATTGAAAATAAGAGACATGGTTTCTGACTTTAAGGAATTTATGGTTTATATAATCGATGACATCTTTATGAATATATAAAGAACATATACATGAAGTTTTCTTCTACTTCCCTCTGTCCTAGTTCATGTCCACTCCTAATTGTACCATGTTACAAACTAGATAAACTAGAGGAAAAAAAGGTTACTTCACTGTTGTGGTCCAAGGTCAAGAACCCATATTTGGTGATGGCCATCTTGCAGCGACCCAAGACAGTGTGCAATGTAGCAAGAAGCATTCTCACCCTAGAAACAAAGCCAACTGCCCTTTGTAGCAAACCCCTGGGATAACACACAACCCATGGATCCATTAAGAAGATGAATAGAAGGCTGGGCGTGGTGGCGCACGCCTTTAATCCCAGAACTCAGGAGGCAGAGGTAGGAGGATCACTGTGAGTTTGAGACCACTGTGAAACAACATAGTGAATTCCAGGTCAGCCTGATCTAGAGTGAGACCCTGCCTCAGGGAAAAGAAAAGAAAAGACACAGAGAGGTATATTAAGCCATTTGTGAGGGCAGAGCCCTAAACTCCTCAAGACCCCACCTTCTGGTAGTGCACAATGGGGGAAATGCAGCCTGAGCTGCACAGAGGATAGAAGTCATATTCAAACTCAGGTAAACCCAAAAGGGAAAATTTAAAATAATCACAATTTCTTCAACCAGAACACTCACTTGGATCTCAGGGTCCCTTGCATTAACTCTCCCCTGGGCATTGCAGCAATGATATTGTGTGCTGCAAGCATCTTCTCCTCCTTTCTGTGGCTGAATCAAAGCTAAGTGGTTCTGTCTCTGCAAGTGCTGGAGACTTAGGACGACCTGGTCCCTTTGTAAAGAGAGCAAAATGTTATATTTCTCTACATTTCTTTATATCCAATTAGAGAAAATAGAAGTCACTTCCTTGTAGGAGCTCATAAAAGAATGGAATGAAACACTTGCTTGAGCAGATGGGGATGGTAGATAAACAGGATGCTCTGCTGGTCTGAATAGCATTACCCTGGGCCTGCATTGTTGGGAAAAATCCTTAAGGGCAGATAAACGGGACATTTGGAGACTCTTGGTCACCTCACACCCCCCAGGCTCTTCCTGTAACTGACCAACAGACCTGTTCACAAGTTCATTCTGGGGATTGTAAGAGATTAACTATATAAAATGACATGAAAGTAGAAAGGGGATTAGTGGGGAATAGAAGGAGGAGAAGAGAGGGTCATGGGAGTAAGACCAAAATACATTGTATCCATGTAAGAAATTGTCAAAAACAAAAAGTAATTTAAACATAATTTAAAAAAATTGCCGGGCGTGGTGGCGCACACCTTTAATCCCAGCACTCGGGAGGCAGAGGTAGGAGGATCGCCGAGAGTTCGAGGCCACCCTGAGACTACATAGTTAATTCCAGGTCAGCCTGGACCAGAGTGAGACCCTACCTTGCAAAACCAAAAAAAAATTTTTAAATAAAAAAAATTAAAAAATAATTAAAAAAAATTTTTTTTTTAAAAAAGGAATGCAAAAGCAGGGCCTGTAGAAAGCCCTGGATTAGCCTCTTTAAAGTTGAGTGTGCTGAAGCACAACTCATTTATTCTTCTAGAAAGGCCCTGGCTATTAAATTATTTTGGGCTCTTTCTCTGAGACTGATTGAGTGCATCAATCTTGAAGTACCCCACCCAAGCCAGGAATACAGGTGGGTTAATTAGCAGTACTGGGAAAGACCTGTGGGTGGGGGTGGGGCCACATACAGGGTCAGTGCTGAAAGCCTATGCAGGACGGCACTTCTGAGATGCTGTTCTTCCCCCCCCAACCCAGTCTGTATCCATGCCAAAAGCTAACACTGATGATTTCAGCAACCTTGCTTAGGTCCCTCCCCTGGAAGGCATAAAAAAGCAATGGTCAGTTCTTTAGACAGGTCACTCCAGCATCTTCTTTTTTTCCTGTTTTAGACTGTTTTGTAACCCATATATCATTTGTATGGCTTTAGAAATAACAAGTGCCATTCTCATCCTATCTTGAGAGTCTAGAAGAAAAAAGGGAGGGAGGAGATGGGAGGGAAGGGGGGAGAGAGGAGGGAAGGGGAGGGAGGACAGAGACAGAGGATGAGGAAAGCATCCGATTACAGAGCCAGACCCTTCATCAGCACCCTCGTTGCCTTGAAGGTGCTATTCCCTCGAGACTACGCATCACCCTTGTCTGCTAGATTTTGAAAGAAACACAAGGTCAATGGTAGAAGGCACCAACTATCAAATGCAGTTGCCCCTTGGTATGCATGGGAGACCTCCTTGGATATCCAAATCCACGAATGTTCAAGTCCTTTTGATAAAATGCCATAGTATTTGGATAGAACCTACAATCATCTTACCATATACTGTAAATCATGTAAGACCAAGTGTGATCTTTGGCACCACGTGAGTAGCTGTCAGGTTGGTAGCCTTCAGGGGTGATGAGAATATGCTGTGCATGTTCACTAGAGATGCATTCTTTTTCCTCAAAAATCTCAGGGGATTCCGAAATCCTGAAGGCCAACTGTAATTTAGATGGGAGACTTGAGTCCCACTGAACCCAATGCCAGAAAACTCATGCTTCTTGCCCACAAGCCTATATAGCCCATGGGATAACGTGCCATGGTGCAAAGCTGTCACCAAACATGTCAGGGCACCCCTGGGCATTGGGTTGCATGGTACAAATCTAGCCAATATGGATGGACTCAACTTCTGCATCCTAGGAGGGTTATCTGAGACAGAGGACACTGACATGAAAAGAAAGAATGATAGATGATGGCTTCCATGTAGCCCATGGAAATAATGTTCCTCGTTTGATAATCATCTCACTGAAGTACTTTCATAATAAGCCAATCAGGGCCTGGAGAGAGGGCTTAGTTGTTAAGCACTTGCCTGTGAAGCCTAAGGACCCCAATTCCAGGCTTAAAATTCCCCAGGACCCACGTAAGCCAGATGTACAGGTGGCACATGCATCTGGAGTTCGTTTGCAGTGGCTGGAGGCCTTGGCATGCCCATTCTCTCTCTCTCTCTCTCTCTCTCTCTCTGCCTCTTTCTCTCTCTGTCTGTTTATTGCTCTCAAATAAATAAATAAATAAAAATAAACATAATAAGCCAATCAGGTTTGCCTTGACTACATTTTCCCTGACTCATGGCTAAAGGAGAAAAATTGGGATACCCAAAGTAAAAAGATGATGGCTTATTATTATTAGGCGAGCACCTTAACATCTAAGCCATCTCTCCAGCCCCAACTTATTACTATTCTGATGGCTCTGTCCCTCTGTACAATTACAGATAGTGAGGCAAGGAGAGAATTGGCACAGTAGCCTCTCTCAAGGTGAGTATTCTGTTTTAGAAAATATGTGTTTCTTTCTTGGCAAGTACAGAGCTATAGAAAACAACCCTCTCTGCAGATGCCTGCAGGCCCAGCGGAATGAGCCTCCTTCCGGGTCGGGGGTGCGCCACTGAGAACTCTCCCTGGGAACGTCTAGCTCAGGGCGGCGCTAACTCCAAAGTTCACACTTACACACTCACTTTTGTTTTATCCCCCCCCCCTCTGTCTCTCTCTCTCTTTTGAGGTAAGGTCTCCCTCTAACCCAGGCTGACCTGGAACTCACTTTGTAGTCCCAGCCTGGCTCTGAACTCACTGCAATCCTCCAACCTCTCTCTCCCAAGTGCTGGGATTAAAGGCGTGCGCCACCACGCCCGGCTAAGAACTTTTTAATAACACAGCTGTTGATAGAAAGAGAAGGAGGAAGCGAATGAGTACCAAGAGCTCTATGATATGGATGGGGCTTTCTGAGCAGGGGCCACATGAAACAGGGTACCTGGAAGACAGGGGAAGCAGAGGGAAGGGGAGCCACAATGGGCTCTGCACCTTCGTTTGCTGTTCCCGTAATGTATAATTTCTGAAGTGTTTGCTATGTGATCCTCCCGCCTGTATCCCCCGCCTCACTTCCCACCAGCACTCATTCTGCCTTGGATGTCCCAACTGCACTCAGCCTTAACACCTTTGTATTCAGGATTGCCTGGGCCTCTTCCCCCCAAAAATCTTGTCCCAGGATGCCTCCTTATTGTCATTTAGTTCCAACATCAGTATGCCTCTTCAGAGATGCCTTCTCTGACCTCCATTGAAAACTGATAGCCATCTCCCACCCTACCAGCTCCCCAGCAAACAAGTACTGTCACATTGCCCTGTTTTGCTTCATCTGTGGCACTGAACACTGAATCAGGACTAACACGGTTGCATCCTCTCGGTTTTGCTGCTCTGTTTCAAGCTGTGGCCCAGGCCTTGCGTGAGCAGGTACGTTCTATGTGGTTCTCTGTCTCCTAAAGCCCTCGAGTGCTCTCTGGGCCTCTCCTCTGCGCCGTGTCCTGAACTTGCTCCTCGGAAGCTCAACGTCCTGATTTTGTCTCCACCACTCACCTCACATCTTGGTCTCTCTTGGAGTAATGATAAGCACATATCAACATACCAGCAGTTCTCCTGTTTCCATGGAGTATGTTCCAAGAACCCCAGGGGTTGTTGAAAACTGCAGATAGTACTCAACCCTATATACATTGTTTTTCCTAATTCATGTGTACTTGTAATGAAAGAAAGAATGTCCAAGTATTCCATCTAAAGGAGGCAGCGTTCTCTTTGGCATAGCCTAACTGCCAGCATCCCAATGCCTGTACTTTGGAGACATTAGTAAGCAAAACAAGTATTGATTGAACACAAGTGCCATGATGCCAGGGCAGATGCACTGGTACCCTGGATGGCGACTAGTGGACTTACAGCACACCCAGCGAGGATGTGCTGAGCAGAGGGGTGGTTCCATGGATAATACGTTGACTTTACAAACTGTTAGGTTTTATAAGCTTCCTTTCCAGAGTGATTTGTCAGAGTCAAGCACTACTACCACCTGTCAGTTCCCAAATCCTACTCTTGTGAGCAGTAATTGAGCCTGATTCTTTTCCTCTGTAATAACCCTTTACACGGTTAGCAAGTCTCTGATTAGGGATTATGGTCACCTTGGAGGTCCCAGCAAAGAAACAGCCAGCCACTTTGGAAGGAGACAACACGTAAGAGAGAAAGCAGTTTTTCAGGTGGTGTCAATAACGTCTCTCACCACATCTTTTCTTCCCCACAGACTGAGTCCAGTGCAGGGCTGGCTGTTGCGTGAGGCACTTGATCTTGGAAGGTGGCAGGAAATCTCCACAGGAAGCATCATATTACACTTGTACTCTAGGCACATGAGGGTCCATCTGGTAAAATAGCTTAGGAAATTAAGTTTCCAAAAGAAAGATTAAAAATGCAATATTGGGGGCTGGAGAGATGGCTTAGTGGATAAGCGCTTGCCTATGAAGCCTAAGGACCCCAGTTCGAGGCTCGACTACCCAGGACCCATGTAAGCCAGATGCACAAGGTGGCACATGCATCTGGAGTTTGTTTGCAGTGGCTGGAGGCCCTGGTGCGCCCATTCTCTCTCTCTATCTCTCTGACTCTTTCTCTCTCTGTCTGTTGCTAATAAAATAAAAATTAAAAATGCAATATTTTGCTCTGCCAATATTAAGCATTTATGAATAGTTATGCTTCATGTGGCAATAGAATTTCAATGTATAAAACATACAAGGAGACGTAGAAGGCTCCCCTGTATTTAAGACTTCACATGTGACACCATAGCCAGGTTGTGCTTAGCCCTAATTGCTTATGCTTTTGTGTTGAGACAACCTAGGCATGTTTATTAACCAGACACAAGGTCAGGAATGTCAGGAATGACATGAGACAGACATTCAATTACTGACTGATAACAACTAAGATGAAAGCCCAACAACACATTTTGGTCAAGACTGAGGTTCTGGACCATTGTCGACGTCTACATGTGTCAGTCACAGGTGAGGCTGGGGAAGTGGAGGCTGGGACCCTACCTGGCCTCTGGCCTGGAGGGACTCCAGCAATGTGTTATCATGGAAAGTTGTCTGTCCTCGAATTTAGCCCACATGACATTTAAAAAAATCCCCAAAGAATACTGTCAGTTGCCAGATTGAAAGAACTTGCTAGATGTTCTCTCTAGGCAGGAATTCCACAGTTGAGCTTTCTTTTGCTCTTGTAGTGCTGTAGATGGAACCTGGGAGCACCTACATGCAAGGCAAGCCCTCTGCTACAGAGCTGCACTCCCAGCCCCCACAACTGGTACAAGGTGAACTTATAGAAAATTGGCAGGGCATATAGAAAATACATTTTTAAAATATATATATGTTTTAAGATATTTTATTTGTTTGAGAGACAGAGAGAGGAAGAGGCAGAGAGAAAGAGTGAATAGGTACGCCAGGGCTTCCACACTGCAAATGAACTCCAGACACATGTGCTCCATTGGGCATCTGGCTTACATGGGTACTGGGGAACTGAACCCAGGTCCTTAGGCTTCACAGGCAAATGCCTTAACCACTAAGCCATTTCCCCAGCCCAGAAAATACTTTTTATGTTTTATTATTTGTAATCTTCTTTTTCCCCCAGGTATAATTCTTAATTCCAAAAATTACACAATGACAAGGTGTTTAAGAGCATACCACATTCCATTATATTAGACCCAGCCCTAGAACTATACACACGTGTGCATGCTTCAAAACGTGTTTTCCTTTTAATTTTATGTTGGCTTCCTTTTGACTGACTTAAAATAAATTTTAACTTTGGTTTTAAAAAGTAAATCGGGGGCTGGAGAGATGGCTTAGCAGTTAAGGCGCCTGCCTCCTAAGCCTAAGAACGCCAGTTCCAATCTCCAGGTCCCACGTTTAGCCAGATGCAAAGTGACGCAAGGGCGCAATGCTGCACTTGACCACAAGGGGGTGCACACATCTGGAGTTCGTTTGCAGCAGCTGAGAGGCTGCTGGCGCTCCCATCTCTATCTGTCTTCCTCTCTCTCTCTCTCTCTCTGTCTCTCTCTGTCTCTCTCCAAAAAAAAAATTAAATTAAAGAGGGAAGGGAGGGTAAACAAAGGTAGGGAAAGAGGAAAACAGATGGGAAGAATAGGAAGTCTGGCCATTGCCTACACCGAAAGAGAAACAAGAGCCTCACACTGCATGGGTCCGGCTGAGGCTTCAAGACTGTGCGGCTGTAGTTCCAACCTGTCGGAAGTAAAGCCCTTTGACAAATTTCTTTCTTGGGAATGGAACTTTCCAATTGTCCCTCCCTGTTTACTGTTTAGATTGGATCTGGAGTTATTTCAAGCTCAGTTTTCCTACCACCCAGGCACCTAACCCAGGACCTCTCTCCAGGAAAGGACCTTCTTCTGCCACGTGTGCTTCTTAGATTTAACGAGAGTCCAACATGAGTGTGTCTGCACAGACTTCAGATCCGAGAGTGTTGGTTAGTGGGCCAGAGGGCTTGTTTTCACTCAGGTCTTTATTAGTCACTGGAACATTGCCCCAAGGCCCTCTTTTCTCCTTCCATTTATTCTTTCTCAGCCTGGACTCTCTGGATTGGTTCCGTGGCATGTTTCATGTCTATTATCAGTCTGATCCCACTCATTTCCTGTCCTCTTTCTAGGAATTCTCAGCATTTTTGATGATGCTTCATTTCACATTTCCCTCTGATGTAAATTTATTCTTTTTTAAAATACAGTGTTCTTGTGTCAATAGATTTAGAGTTAGAGGGAAGGTGACAGATTGTGTTCAGTTTGTTTATCTTGATCCAGAATAATTCATATGTGCATATTACATAGGCATACATATAGCTGTCTCATAGTGTAAATTTACTTTACAGTATAGACAATTATACTGTGGACTATATATATATATAGATAGAGAGAGAGAGAGAAAGAGAGAGCATGTGTTATCTTATGCTCTCTTTTGCTCAAAATTATATTTAAAACATTTCTTTATAGGGAGATTTCATAGAAAGTTTCCAAAATGTGAAGGATAACACAGCAAGTAAGTTTAGCATATGAACCAGAAATAGAACACCAAAATTGAAGGTTTGCTAATTGACACAATTAATAAATTATTCTTTTTCCTTATTAAATGTCAGATTTTGACATATACAAATCCTTCCCAAACACATATGAATCACATGAACAATTTTTAAAAAGTTTTTATTTTTATTTATTTATTTGAGAGAGAAAGAGAAGGGGCATGCCAGGGCTTCCAGCCACTGCAAACAAACTCCAGATGCATGCACCACCTTGTGCATCTGGCTTATGTGGGTCCTGGGGAATCGAACTGAGGTACTTTGGCTTTGCAGGCAAGCGCTTTAACCGCTAAGCCATCTCTCCAGCCCCACATGAACAATTTTGGTAAGTAAAACAGCAGTTTGGAAGGCCTACTGTTTCAGCTTTGTAGCAACCAAACTACATCAACTGCACCAGAATTGAGCAATCTAAAGGCAAGTATGTATTCTGATTGGGTATTATTTAAATCTATGGCTATGCTCATATCATGAACTTCACGTACCAGGTAACTGTGCAAACGTCTCTTTTACAACTTCCTTATGAAAAGTCAGGGCATGCAAATTTGAAAGCCTAGCAAAATGAAATAGAAGGTGAATGAGAAAATTCTCTTTTCTCCTGGAGACTTCCCCCTCTCTGAATAAAATAGAGAAAATTTATGAGCCAGGTCCTCTGCCAAAGATCTGTAAGAGAAAACGTATGTTTCCAAGAGGAAAAAAGTACTTGTATTGCAGTTGATGACACCAAGGAAAAAGAGTGTGAGATTCAAAATAATAGCACTGAGGTTCTGTATGAGGCTTGCTGATAATGTTCTCTGAGAATTTACTAAAACACAAAGGAATTTGCCAAGAAATGCCACTAGTTGAAGCTTTTAATACCAGAAATGTGAAGCAGAGAATTTATGAGGGTAACTAATTCACAGAGTTTCTTAGTCATCATTCTGAGGAACCCCTCAGGGTTCTCTAGTGGGACAGAACCAAGAAAATGACTCTGGATTATGAAGGGAATTCATTAGATTGGCTTATACTATAAGAGATGGCCAGTCCAGTCTGCTGGCTGGAGAGTCTGAGGACCCAGGGGCTGCTCAGTGCACGAAGCAGGAGGCCTCAGCAGCCCCAATCTGGTGCTTGAAGGCCTGGAGGATTTCTCGACAGCTGCTGGTCTGTAGTCAACATTGGGAGGCTGAAAAAGCTGGGTTCTGATGTCCATGAAGATGGCAGGAACAGGATATGTGCACTCGCCAGCAGGGAATAAGAAAGGGCCACTCTTTCCTGGACCCTTTTTATATAAAGGCTGTCACCAGAAAGGCTGCCCACTCTGGGAGAAAGTCTTCCCCCCTTGATACAACCAAGAAATGCCTCATAAACCTGCCTAAGAAGTGTGTCCCTTCCTTGATTCCTGATTCAGTGAAGTTGACAAAAGAAATTAACTGTCACTCCTCCTAAATCCAATCTTTAGGGTAGGCAGAATAACGGACCCTGCAGATACTTCAAAGGTAACAGCCTCCTGGAAGATGATGCTTTACATGTCCAAATGGCATTTGGGAATGTGCTTAGGGTAAAGGACCTTGAACTGGGGAGATTGCTTTGGATTTTCTGGGGTAACCAGCCTATTGACAGGAGTTTGCAAGGAGGACGCTCACCAGTCACAGTCCAAGGGTGGACAGAGAAGGGTGATTCCAAGCGTGAGGACTTCATTCCACACTGTGGGCTCTGAAGATGCAGACTGGGAAGCAGGAGACAAAGACACCAGGAGCTGGGGTGACCCTCAGCGGACAGCTGCAAGGAAAGGAATTCTGCCAGCCCCCTCTACAGTGTGTCTTCACCCCCTCAAAGCCTCCAAAAGGAGTGCAGTTTGTGGACACCTTGATCTTAGCCCAGGGAGACTCACCTTGGTCTTCTGACTTACAGAACTGTGAGAAGATGCTCTGGAAAGTAGCAAAAAAAGTGCAGATAAAATGAAATATCTGAAACTTGGAGCTTCTACATACGGTCATGGATGCTTGGAGTCAAGGGCTTCATTTAAAATTGAAGAAATTTGGGCAGGGGAGATGGTTCAGTGGGTAAAGGCATTTATTTGTAAAACCTGCCAGACCGAGTCCATTCCTGAGCATCCACATAAAGCCAGACATAAAGTGACATGCATTCTGGGGTTCATTTGCAGTAGCAAGAGACCCGGATGTGCTATTCCACTCACCCCCAACACACATGCAAATGAATAAATAAAAATAAAATTTAAAATGATTCTAGTTAACGGGCTGGAGAGATGGCTCAGCAGTTAAGACTCTTGCCTGCAACGCCCAAGGACCCATGTTCAATTCCCCAGTACCCAGGTAAAGCCAGATGCACAAGGTGACATATGCATCTGGAGTTCATTTGTAGTGGCTACAGGCCCTGATGTGCCCATTCGTGCTTGTTATCTCTCTCTCTCTTTATCAAGTAAGTAAACAAAATGAAAATTTTAAAAGTGCTTTTAAAAATTCTAATTACAGACTGAAGATTTAATTGAGGGTCAATTGATACTGTCACCCCTTTGGAGAGCCAAGATTCGAAGGCAGGCATGCGGAGGTGGAGGCCGTTTCCTCCCTGACTCGTCACAAACAAGGACATCGGTGTTTATGGGTCCTCGCGGCAGTCTTGTGTCTGTGTGCTCCTCTACCAGATGGCTCTGCATCTTGTCATCTGCCCACACAGAGGGGGTATGCCGTCCATTTCTCCTTTGTGGGAAGACTTTGCATGGAAGCTCTGCTAATGTAGACCACCCAGAGCTCGGGAGCTGGGCAGCAATAGAGCTGGCCGGGGACTCCGCACTGTTCCAAGGGTTAACACGGGCAGCGGTTTCAGTGTGATGATGAAATGAAGAATGCAAATTGCAGAAAGCTTAATTTTGTTTGTCTAGACTGTTGATCTTTTCTTGTGTTCTTGAGTGTTTTGCCTGGTCCAAAGGAGAAGACACTCAATAGCATAGGTTCATAGCTGCATATACACATACTCCATATATATATACATGCCTTAATAGAATAGATGATAGACTCTGTCTGCCTACCTATATGTCTTTATAGTTTTAGTTTATGGACTTTTGAAACAGGGTCTTCCTAGATAACACAGACTGTCCTCAAATTCATCGTTCTCCTGCCTTAGCCTCCCAAGTGTTGAATACCTCACGAATGCTATAATGTTCTGGTTATCATAATTGTTAGACATTATCAGTATAGACATAACTTCTAAAATGATATTTCAATAAGTTTACACAAATTGATGCCTAACTTAGGCCCAGGCTGTGTGTGCCAACCATGTTCTCACACACTGGTAAATTGTGCAGGCCTGCACCTCTAGCTTGAGACAATGGTTAACAAAATATCCCCACTACTCCATGGGACTCACTGCAGCAATTGATCTTGGTTTAGATTATTGGCTTCTTTTCCACCCGCCTTTTTTTTTTTTGAGTGGGGTGGGGGGACACAAGATCTCAATATGTAGCCTAGACTGGCCTTGAAATTGAGATCATCCCACCTCAGTATCGCAAGTGCTGGCATTACAGGTGTGCACGCTCATTAACCCCTCTGCCTTTTTTATTTCCCCTTTCGTTATTGATTAGCTATTTATTTATTCAATCTCTACTGTGCTATTGATTATATCAGTGCCAGAAATTCAATGATTAGAAAGACATGTGGTTCTTGTCTCAATGGGGTTTAGAAGCTGTTCGGTTAGCAGGACATTAAATAAGAGCATCCATGTCCACCAACACACTGATGGAAGTATTTAAGCAGAGGATACAGTCGGAAGGATGGAAGAGCTCTGACTGGTCAAAGAAGGCTCCCTAAGGTTATAACTGCTATTCAATGTCTGTCTATTCAATGTCTGTCTATTCAATGACAGATATGTGGTCTACCCATGAGGACAGATATGTGAAGGTCCTAAGGAGAGTGTGATGGAACACATAAAGCTCAAGGGGAGCCTTGGCTAGCAGGAAGTGCAAAGAGAAGAGGCTGCCAAGAAGTCAGCAATGTGGGGCTGGAGAGATGGCTTAGCGGTTAAGGCGCTTGCCTATGAAGCCAAAGGACCCAGATTCGATTCCCCAGTACCCATGTAAGCCAGATGCACAAGGGGGTGCATGCATCTGGAGTTCATTTACAGTGGGTAGAGGCCCTGGCCTACCCATTCTCTCTCTGTCTGTCTCTCTTCTCTCTCTGTCTCTCTTTCTGCTTGCACATAAATAAAATAAAACAATTTTAAAAAGTCAGGGATGTGAGGAGATTCCACATGTTTTACAGGCCCTATCAATCGTTTTGATCTTGACCCAAATAGCAAAGAAAAGACTTTGAAGTATTTTAAACACAGAAAGGATAGTGTCAGATCATGAGTTTTGCAAAAAATCTTGGTGGCTGCAGAAAATGGACTAGGGAGGCTAGAATGACTCAGGAGGGAAACAGAGGTCTGTTAGGGTAAAGTGGAGAATGAAAAAGATGTGCTGCCTCCCTACAACGTCCTAGCAAAGGGACACCCCACGAGATGATAAGGTGAAGATGCTAGGTCACATTCAGCACTCTGGGGTATCCCAGGGACAAAGATCACAGGTCAGCTGAATGGAAGTCCCAGGCACAGGGAGACTTGAACTTAGGACAATAAGCAAAGAGAGTCAATGAGAGGCCTGGATGCTGATGCAATCTACTGAAAAGCCAGGAAGGCTTCCATCTACCTCATGGGCACAACCACCAAGGACCGGGGTAGCAGAGGTCCTTTCTGGCAAAGAAAGCTGAGAGGAGGCAGCTGGAAGTGGGAGGACAGCTGGGAAAGGGTGATTCTGAAACCAAAAGCAAGAGAATTTCGTGACAGTGGGCCTCGGTGACGAATCGTGGCAAGAGGGCTTGGACTTCTGAGTGAGAGACTTAGCCACACATTGCTAACGTGTCTAATTAGAACGACATGAAAGTGTTCACTAGATTTAGCAAGGTGGAAGGCCACTCATTGGTGTCCAAGTAGGTACCACTTCACCTTATGACAAGGAAGAAGTCAGATTAAAGTGGAGCAGGGTGTTTATTGGAAATGAGTGCAAATTGAGGCAATTAATATGATATTTTTTTTTTTTTTTGGTTTTCCAAGGTAAGATCTCTCTAGCCCAAGCTGACCTAAAGTTCACTATGTAGACCCAGGCAGGTCTTGAACTCACAGCAATCCTCCTCCCTCTGCCTCCCAGTTGCTGGGATTAAAGGCTTGAGCCTATACATCCAGCTCCCTGAAAATCTTTTTAATCGTACTCTTAAAATCTCAAACCCATAATTAAATTAGGTGCTAGGTAATTATAAAAAAGAAACATGAATAACTTGTTTAGAACCAGGGCCTAATGGTGGAAGCCTGGAGTCCAATTACTTGGGCTGAGGCAGGAGGATTGCAAGTTCAAGGCTGCCTGGGATTCAAAATGAGTTCAAGCCAACCTGGCAACTTAATGAGATTCTATCTCAAAATAAAAAGTAAAATGAGGGTGAGAGATGTAGATCCGTGGTAGAGTGTTTGCCTAGCATGTGTGAGGCCCTGGGTTCAAACCCCAGTATCACCAAAGAAATAAGTAAAAAATCATACTTAGGTGACTCTCTACTGAGAAGCCCACACCCATACCTTGGGTGTGTACTACTATTTCCTTAATAAACTCAAACTTTGCTTCAAGTAAATGAATAAATAAGCTATGGAGTCTTACAAAATAACAATTACCTCATACAATATAAATTACCTCACACAATAACAAGTTTAGTTTACTTGCTGGGCATCTACTATGTGTGACAATGTCTTTTAAGTGCTTGGGATATGTCATTAAACAAAACATAGCAATTTTCTGACCTCCACTGAGTTTCCACTCTTGGAATGTTAGAGTCCTTGGGGAGACAGATAACAAACAATGAATAAGTTACATGGTAGTACAGAAGGCAGTGTCTTCTGTGCTAAGAAAGGAAGACATGGCAGAAACAGAAGGATTGAAACAGCTGGACCAGGGCTGTGACTGATTTATCTATTTATTAGAGAGAGAGAAGGAGAAAGAGGGAATGAGCATGCCAGGGCAGGGCCTCTTGCTGCTGCAAATGAACTCGAGACACCATTTTGTGTATCAGGGGATCGAACTTGAGCTGAAAGCTATTTGAGCCAGAAGGCTTTGCAAACAAATGCCTTTAATTGCTGAGCTATCTCTGGAAGAGCTTGAGGGTTGTGATTTCTGATAGGATACTGGGGGCGGTGCTCAGGAAAAGGGTGGTACGTGAGAATAGACTTGAAGAAGGTTGGAAAGCTAGTCTGCGACAAATAAAGGGAAATGTGTGACACTACCTGTGTGTTGGCATGAAAGACAGAGTGGCCATGGGATGGACATAGCGAAGAATGAGAAAACTGGGGTAAAGCCACAGCAGCGGATCACAGAAACCTTGGCGGTCACTGGGGGGACTCGGGCTTCTACTGTGGGAAAGTGGAGAGCTCTTGGAACTCCCTAGGAATGCCGTGATGGGACTTTTGCTTTAAGAAGCTGGGTGTACAGCAAGAGGCCTGTTGTTAATAATAGTATAATAAATATTAACAACAATAATACAATAATGTTATCTTGTACTGTGTACTGAAATTTTTCTGAGAGTAGATTTAAGTGTTTGTTCCACTCACAAATATATAAAACAAATGTCATGCAATGTTTGTATATGTTAAGTTGCTTAGATATAGTAAAAAAATTTCCATGTTATATACCTTAAATTTATATGCACATATTAAAAGATTTACTTTGGCTGCTCTATTGAGAAGAAGCAGGTTAACCTGCATCGACCTGGTAGGAGGTTGTTCCAATAAGGATGGGTGACACATCTCACTTCTACTCACCTTCCACCTGCTAGAACTCAGCCAACTACTTACGCCTAGTCACAAGTGTGGCCAGGGAACAGAGGCCATTTGCACACCTGGGAAGAAGAGGAATCAGGCCCTATGACCTGTAGGTCTGCCACTTCCCCAGATCTAGATGTGTGGTAATGGGGGAAGAATTTGGGAGAAGTCAACTTCTGCGTATATTCTGATGGTGCAGCCAATAGGATTTTTGGAAAGAATGGATGTGGATGGTGAGGCAAGACGGGAGCGCAGGCTGTAAGGATGGAGCCATGAGCTAGGATGGGGAAGGTGTGGAGATAGAAAATCATGGCCTCGTTGAACAGTAGCTTCCTGCCCTTACATTCATCTAGCCTTGACAACCTCATCCCGCCTGACTAGGAGAGCAGCTGCTCTCGGAAGGTTGCGTAAGCAGAATCACATAGGGCAGGTCCTTCTGTGCCTGTCTCATTGCACTGAGCACCAATGTCCTCAAGGCTCGTCTGTGCTGAGCCACGTATCAGAATTTCCTTTCTTTCTAGTGCTGAATGTTCTATGATGTGTATGGACTACCTGTTGCTGTTCCACGCACCTCTCTGTGGATACACGAGTTTCTCCCATGAGTTTTTTTGTTTGTTTGTTTTTGTTTTTCAAGGTAGGGTCTCACTCTAGCCCAGGATGACCTGGAATATATTATGTAGTCTCAGGGTGGCCTAAACCCATGGCAATCCTCCTACCTCTGCCTCTCAGAGTGCTGGGATTGAAGGTGTGTGCCACCTTGCCCGGCTCTCCCATGTTCTTTGAAGCAAGCCCATATGAATATGAATACACAAATATATTTTTCAGACCCTGCCACCCTCTTTTTGAATGTACACCTAAAAGTAGAACTATTGGATCGCATAGTATTTGTAGGTTAAATTGTCAACGTTTGCCACAGTGGCTATTTCAATGTACATTTCCACCAACAGCGCACACGTGTTCCAACTTCTCCACTTCCCCGCTGGCCCCTGTTATTCTCTGATTTTTTTCCCCCAATAGTAGCTATCTTACTGGGTGTGGGGTGATACAGTTTTGATTTAGATTTCCCTAATAATCCTAATGATTAGTGATCTTCAGTCCCTTTCTACGTGCTTGCTGGCCATTTGTATACCTTCCTTGGAAAACCATCTAGTCAAGTGCTCTGTTCATTTTTATTTTAATTTTCTGGCTTTTGTTTTTGTTTGTCTTAAGAGTTCTGGATACTAACAGCTTATCAAACATATGATTTGAACATCCTTTCTTCCATTCTGTGAGTTGCTTTTTTGCCATGTTGATGATATCTTTCAATGCACAAAAATTTAAATTTCAATGAAGTATATTACCTATTTTTTCTTTCCTTGTTTGTGCCTTTGATGTCATATCCAAGAAATCATGGTCAAATGTAATGCTGCATCCTCAGCCTCTAGGGAAATGCAAATGAAAGCCGCATCACAATTTCATGTCACCACAGTCAGAATGGTTGTCATCTGGAAAGCAGACAACCGATGCTGGAGAGGGTGTGGGGGAGAGGGACCTTTACACACCATTGGTGGGATGGAAATATGCAGCCACTGTGGAAATTAGCATGCAGGTCTCACAAAAAACTGAAAATGGAGCAATCACAGGGTCTTGCTCTACCACTCTGTTCCTGAAGGCATCCAGGTCGGGGTCCATGTTCACTGCAGCTCTGTTCACAGGAGCCAAGCTGTGGATCATCACCAGGTGTCCACTAGCAGATATGTGGATAAAGAAAATGGGATATGTGTTATCACATACGATCTCATTTCCACACATATAAACACACACAGTGAAGTATTCCATCCCATTCAACGATGAAGAATGAAATTCTGACATTTTCAGGAAGATGGATGCAACTGGAGAGACCATCATGTTAATCCAAATCAGCCGGAGTCAGAAAGGCAAATGCGTTCTCTTTCATTTGTGTAATCTACATTTCAAAAAAGTTATGAAAGTAGAAGAGGGGCTGTTTGGGGGACCAGCTATAGGGGAGACAGGGGCAAGAGAGGGATGAATGTGTTCAAAGTACTTTGGGATGTGTTGAAAATGCCATAATGAAACTCATTACTATATATAGTTATTACTACATATAGTTAATACACACTAATAAAAACCTGCATGTGAAACTTTCACAATGTGTTTACTTCTAAAGTTTCACAGCCTGGACTTTACATTTAAACAATCTGTCCATTAATTATCAGTTAATTGTTGCATATGGCATTAAATATCCAACTTCATTTTCCTGCATGTGGTCCTCCAGCACCATTTGTTGAAAAGATTTCTTTGTTCACTGCTTACATTATCAAAAGTCACCTGCCTGTATATGTAAAGGTTTGATTCTGAGCTGCCTGCTCAACTTTATTGATCTATGTGTCTGTCTTTGTGCCAGTACCATGTTGTTTTGATCATAGTCACTTTGAGTAATCTGAAAATCAGGAATTATGGGACCTCCAGCTTTGTTTTTCTTTGTCAAGATGACTTTGGATATGGGGATTCCTTGAAGTCCATATGAATTTTAGGAAACATGCTTCTGTTTTGAAAAACTATCATTGGGATTTTTAGAGACATTTCTATTGCTCTGGGTGTTATTGACATCTTGGCAATATTGTCTTCTAGTCCACAAATACAAAACATCTTTCCTTTTATTCTTTAATTTTTTTCAAAAAAACAATTTCTTCATAAGTGGTATTTTGGTTCTCATTATACAAGTTTTTACTTGCCTTGGTTAAGTAAATTTCTATGGTTTAAAAAAAATTCAATTATCAAATTTCTTACCTTCCTTTCAGATTGTTCATTGCTACTGTGTGAGAACTGCAACTGGGACTTGTATGTGAAATTTCTGTCTGTCCCGCTCCTTCACTGAATTATTTTATTGGTTTGTCTTAGCTTTCTGAGATGGAACCTTGCAATGTAGCCTAGATATGCTTGAAATGTGCAATACTCCTGCCTCAGCCTTCCGGTGTGAGAATTATTGCATATGCACCACCGTGCCCACCTGAACTTTTTCTTAGCTTTAACAGGCTTTTGTGGAATATTTGGGGTTTTCTACACATAATAACATGTCATCTGTGAGATATTTTGTTTCTTCCTTTTTGATTTGAGTTCAGTCTATTGCACTTTCTTAAGAGACAGCTCTGGCTAGGATGTCCAGAACTGTGTTGAACCTAAGAGCAAAAGGAGACATCTTTGTCTCATTCGTGATCTTAGATGAAAAGCTTTCAGTCTTTCATCAGCGAGTATAATAGCCACCACATGTTTTTTACACATGGATTTTGTTATATTGGGGTGGTTTCATTGTAGTCCTGCTTTGTTGAGGTGGTTTTGTTTTCAAATATAAATGGTGTTGCATTTTATTAAATGCCTTTTCTGCACCAATTCAGATGGCCATGTGAACATTTTCTTTATTAATATAGCATATTATATTGTCCTATGTTGTGCCATATTTACCTTCTAAGAAGAAATTTAAAAAATGAGCTATGTAGGGTTTTAAAAAATATATTTATTATTTACTTGCAAGCAGAGAGACAGAAAAGACAGACAGAGAATGGGTATGTCAGGGCCTCCAGCCACTGTAAACAAACTCTAGATACATGCACAACCTTGTACTGGGTACGAGGGATACTGGGGAATCGAACCTGGGTCCTTTGGCTTTGCTGACAAGTGCCTTAACCGCTAAGCCATCTCTCCATCCCCAATCCCAGGTTTTTGTTATGAGCTTATAGATTTTTATACACTTGAGCTGTTTCAATACATTTCAGTCATTATTTCTTTGTATTGAAGTTGCCTCACCTTCAGCCGGTGGGCACCATTTCAGGTTGATGTATGTCTACTCCTGTTTGCTTAACTCCAGCAGCCTGGTCTTTGTTTCTTTTCTGCCTGTCTCAGTTTGTGTATTTCCTGCCCCAGGTCTGGAAATGATTACTCTTCTAAGGAAGCTTGATTTCTTTTGGTCATGAAACACATTTAGAAGCCACAGTCTTGGGCTGGAGAGATGGCTTAGCGGTTAAGGCACTTGCCTACAAAGCCTAAGGACCCAAGTTCAATTCGCCAGTACCCATGCAAGCCAGATACACAAGGTGATCCATGTATCTGGAGTTCGTTTGCAGTGGCTAGAGGCCCTGGTTTGTCCATTATCTATCTGCCTCTCTATCTCTCAAAGAAATAAATAGGTAATTTCTTTTCTTTCTTTCTTTCTTTTTTCTTTCTTTCTTTCTTTCTTTCTTTTTTTTTTTTTTTTTGGTTTTGCGAGGTAGGGTCTCACTCTGGTCCAGGCTGACCTGGAATTAACTATGTAGTCTCAGGGTGGCCTCGAACTCTCAGTGATCCTCCTACCTCTGCCTCCCGAGTGCTGGGATTAAAGGCATACACCACCACGCCTCGCTCTTTTCTTTTCTTTTCTTTTCTTTTCTTTTTTTTAAAGAAACCAGTCTGAAGTTGCCCAGCTCCTGCTTGTTAACTCACAGACGTAACACTGGCTGATTTGTTCTGCTGTCCCACTGCTAAATAACTTCTAGTAAATGTGGCTGCCATCAGGATTCAAGCCATCCTGTCAGCCAGGAGCTGGAAGTTTCCTGCCCCAGGCACTGTCCCATTGCGGCTCTGCTGGACTCTGAGACGCAGCCAGGCAGTCCCAGCCCTGGCAAAGCTCATGGTCACTCACCTTAGTCACCACTGGAGGTGAGCCAGAAGCTGGGGCCAGAGTGTGAGCCATCACACACGCAGGCACTAGGGTTGGTCCATGTCAGTTCTTCATTAACACTGTGATTCCAGCATGTCCTTTCCTTAACTGGCCAAACACTCCTCACGCGCCCAAAGGAGATGGTGAAAGAGCCTCACTGGTCCCTTGGTGGGTTAAAGGAGACCCATAAAGAACGTCCCCCACCCCCAGGACAGTGTAAAAACAATAAATAATAGTTTCCTGCCTTTACCAGGGTCACTTACTAACCCCCGTTACATAATGGATGGTCCAGAAGCTAAAAATTCTGAGTCCTTTCTAAAATACTGCTGCTATTTTTACCTGTCCTTTCACAAAAGGTTACAGCCATGTCCTGTTGCCGGGGACAGGGCAGCCCTGAGTCACTTCCTCCCTCCCTACCTGGTCCTTCTGTGCTGAGCTGGCCAGAGGCCAGGCTGCTCCCCAAGAGCCACCATAGCCACCCGGGCTTGTGCTCAGTGACATTCAAGAGGATTTCTGAAAAACTACTGGCTTTGCGGGGTCCCGGGCTGACCTCCCCCTTCCTGAGCTGATCACAACACACTTCCCAGACAGCTCCTTCCTGACACTGATCTGTGTTCCTCCCCAGGTCAGTGGGGATTTATACCAAGGCTAATGTGCTTGGACTTCAAACAAGTAGAAAGGATTTCTTCTTGAATTTTATTTATTTATTTTTGCAGTCCTGGGCGTAAAATGACAGACCTTGAGCATGCCTTGAGCTACATCCTCAGCCCTCTTTTCTCCTTCAGCTGTGATTTGTAACCCCAGTTCCACCTAAGAATGACTAGAAGAATGCAAAAAACATGGATGTTCTGGGGTGTGGCCTGCATTGGGACAATTTATAAATTCCAATGGTGCCTCTCACGGCAGTGGAAGGCGAGTGGAGAGTATGGTAAATGTTGAGGAGAGTGCAATTTCTCTGTCCCCAACCAGCTGTCTCACTGGTTAGAGAGAGAGTGAACAAAAGGTGACTGTGGGTGTAAGGACCCTCCTGTGCACTGTGGCCACAGACATTGCAGACACTCCCGGAAGACTCATAGCCATGCCAAGGGGCCTGGGTAAAACCTTGGTAAGAGTTGCCATTAGATCAGCACCTTAGCCAGATCTGCATCTTAAGAAATAAGTGGAGAGGGTCAGAAGGTCTCAGAACAACATGATCCAAATCAGACAACTGGCAGGAGCAATGGCAGATGGCCAGGCATAGAGATTAAGGAAAAGGGGCCTTTCTGCTTGCCACTGGCCTGGCCCAGGTCTCTCAGTCTATCTGTTTAGACTCCCTTAACCTTTGACTCTTGGCTTGCTGGAGTTTTTATCTGCAGGCCTGTGGCTTTCCTGACTTTTTCTTCATCATACTAAGGATTCCTACTTGTTAAGCTTTACTGTGGGTCAGGCATGGGGCTGAAAAGTTCTCAGTTTCCCGTTAAGGAAACTGAAGCTCAATGGGGTTAAGTGACCTGTCCACAGTTACACAGCTTCCATAGCCATTAAGCAGCTCCCTCTCCCATTTCTTACCCGTGATGCTCCAGGGCTCCTCCCCTCCCAGCTAGGGCCACCTCCTTTAGAGTCACGCCTCGGCACCTGCCACAACAGGCTTCCACTGGCTGTCAACCCCGGTGGTCCTAGGACATGTTGGCTTTGGGGGGTCTTGGCTTCCACACAAGCAAGAGGATCAGACCTGTGAATCGTCCAGACCCAGAAAATTGTTCTCATCTACATCCTTGTATTGAAAGCATCCTCTGTGTTTTCTGCTCACTAAAGTGTTGAATCTCCATGATTCCACCTTTCTGTTTCAGAGAAAAAGCTAGACAATAGTATTGGCAATGAACTTCAGCTCTGTGAATAGCCAGAAGTTCCTAAGAAGTCTGAGCTCACGTGCCCAGCATGCATAGTGAAACTCGGAGCACAGGGAGTTTGCACTTGAAGACCTTCTCTGTTGAAATTACTGGAAGTGGTGCCTGGGAATTTGAATTTTGCCTACAACTATCAGAGCTAACTTAAGAAGGTTCTGTCACTTTTCAGCAGACACCAAAGTCAAGCTGCATTATGTATTTTCTGGGTGTAATTAACAGTTAGTGAGCACACATCATAAGGCTGTGCACAGAGCTGTACAGAGATTGTATCTCTTGATGGTGTTCACATTTGCATAGGTAACGGTCCCCGTCACTGTAACGCAGCGCCTGACAAGAACCAACTTCAGTGAACAGCGGTTTGTTTGGCTCCTGGTTTCAGGGAACACAGTCTCTCCACATGGGGGAGGGCTGGCAGGCGGGTCCACAGCGGGAAGAGAGTATGGTAGTTGATTACATTGTGTAGGCAGTCAGGAAGCAGAGATGAGACAAGAAGAGGGGCCAGGCCTGCCCCCTCAGCAGCCCACTTCCTTGAGCTGGACCTCACCCCTCAAGTTCCACAAACTCCCCAAATCAGTGCCATTAGCTGGGAGCAAGTGTTCGAACACATGTGCCTGTGGGGGACGCTTCACATTCAAGCCAAAACACCATTACACAAAGAAGGAAACTGGGGCTTAGAGAGGGTTAGTGATGTGCTAAGGGCACAGGCTGTTACGTATTAGAAGATGTGCACAAAACTACACCTGTGTCGCCCAAGCCAACTCACAGCCACTGTGTCCATTGTGAGCACTCAATTGTAACAAAGGCTAGCCTAATCTGTGTACTGTCTGACATTGTATTCATCACACTGTTAGCAACACTGTCACTGAGTTTTGTTTTAAAAACATATTAGAGTGGTACTTTCTATAGAAATCCTTGTAAAAGTTCTATTTAAATGTCCACGTGGAGTGCTTGACATAGATTTGAGGTCAAATGGATAATGAGAAAATGAGCAATGCTCAGAGAATCATTTCTTCATGAGACCTTTGAGCCCTGGCTCTATACTCATCTGTCATGAGATGCAGCAGGGTGCAGCCATCTTAGAAACTGTCCCCAAGCTGGGCAAGTGTTCCCTTAGTCTTGGCTCAGTGGGACGGGGTGGGGTAACAGGTACCCTTCTCTCCAACCTCAGTTTACCTTCTCTGAATTTCAGACCTCCTGTGAGTCTTTTTGGCCACCTGCTAGTGATGTATTGATGGTCCTCTGAAGAGTCTCCTGGAGCCAAGAGCTCACCTTCAGCAGGACATGTCTCCACTTCATATAGCCCTCGCTTCTCAGTCTATGATGCCAACGAGCATCATGTCGTCATTAATAAAAATGAAGAAAGTCAATTCCACAGGTCTCTAGACAAACAAGACAATTGGTGTGCACACTGTTAAACAGAGTCAAGCCTTCGCATGTGATTCTCCCTGAGAAGCCAGGCAACTCGGAGAAGATGCTAAGTGCAACGTGTCCTGGCCCCCCACCATCAGACTTCCCATCCTTCACATGGCTTCACCAGGGCCACATACTGGCAACATTGTTCTTGGCGGTGGTTGGGGTGTCTTTAAATTTGGAAATTCTAGCCGGGCATGGTGGCGCACGCCTTTAATCCCAGCACTCGGGAGGCAGAGGTAGGAGGATCGCCGAGAGTTCGAGGCCACCCTGAGACTACCTGGTGAATTCCAGGTCAGCCTGAGCCAGAGTGAGACCCTACCTCAAAAAACAAAACAAACAAACAAACAAAATTTGGAAATTCTAATCTTGTTACCAGTTTGAAAGGATTTTCTTTTTGTGACTCTTTTAGGAATGCTAAGAACTATTTGGTGATATAAATAAATTTCTAAACTTATTTTAGGGGTGCCACTGACCCAGCACAGCTTGGAAAACAGTGAATAAATAAACAAAGCACTGCTTAAATTCCAGGGTCCAAAGGGGTTTGAATTCAAAATTCATAAATTTTAGATGATAGGACTCACTGACTTTATATGGAGCTCTAAGTGTTTGTCTCATTTTTAGAAAAAATAAAAATATTTTATTTATTCGTTTTGATACAGAGAGTGGAAGAAGCAGATAGAGAATAGGTGTGCCAGGGCCTCCAGCCACTGCAAACAAACTCCAGACATATGTGCCACCTTGTGCTTCTGGCTTATGTGGGTTCTGGGGCTTCATAGACAAGTGCCTCAGCCACTAAGCCATTTCTGCGACCTCTCATTTATGCTGTAAACATGCTCTGTCCTTCCACCAAGTCTTCTCAGAGTGATGAGGATGAGGTGGAAATGGTTACATACGGTAGTTAATGTTTTCGGCTAGGAGTTATGCTTAGAGAAGCTGGCTTTCTTTGGAGGGAAATGGTATACAAAGAAAGACAAGGAATCACCAAGAACTACAATAAACCAGAAGTCTTTCTTACTTTTACCTAGACCTGAAAGAAGAGTCTTTGTTGTTTTATTGTAATAAAGAGACTTATAAAAGCTTCAGTGTGGCATTCAGTTGGGTTCTATTGAAACACTGTAACACCAGCACACTTTCACAACATTCGCCATTCAAGTAAAATATGAAACGAACATGATTCTTCACATGGACAAATGAATCCAGGCGTGCTACACGTACCCACATAAGTGCACTCTGAGAGTGCATTGCTGAGCAATTCCATCGACATGCTAACATCTGAGGGTGCACCAGGCAACCCCAGATACTCAAGGCCAACCACATGATATGTCCTCCTAGGGCCCAGAAATGTTCTATATCAAAGGTGTGTGAGGCTGGCATCAAAGGCACACTGCTTCCTGGTCAACTGTGTTCAGAAAGTACAGTAACTACATCAAGTGCAGACAGTCATGTGTTATCAGTGTTGCATACCATACATAATTATGTATTATGACTCTTGTGTACAACGAGTGGTGTCAGAAGCTCGTTTACATACAGCAGCATCACCACATACACGAGTGATGCATTGATGTGACCTTATGAAGGCTACCCTCACCAGGTGTCACAGCCACCTTCTCATTGCTGAGACAAAGCACCTGAGCAGAAATAGCTGATGGAAGGAAAGTTGTTTATGGCTTATAGTCTCCAGGGGAAATGCCACAATGGCAGGGGAAAGGATGGCATGACCAGAGCCTGGACACAGCCTCTTGGCCAACATCAGATAGAAAACTGCAGCAGGACAGTGAGCCAAATTCTAGCAAGGGACAACTGGCTGCAATGCCCTTAAGCTGCCCCCAACAATACACCTCCTCCACAAGGCTCCACCTCCCAAGCTGCCATCAGCCTGGAACCAAGCATTGGAAATACAAGCGTTTTTGGGTGGGGGGGGTACCTAATTCAAACCCCCACACTGGGAGACAGAGACTTTCTAGCTTAGTTATAACCTATGATTCCACCATCCTGCACACGGTCCATCATGGACTGAGACCAAGCAGAAACGGGTTTTCTGAAACACAGATGATCTTATAGAAGTCACCTCCTGTCTTGAGCAGGGCAGAGATTTATGGAAGTTTGCATCTTCCCATCCCCTGGGTCCACTTTCATTACTACTGTACTAGGCAGAGCCTGGAAGTTTAAATTTGGAAGAAGGTGAGGTACATGTTTCCTACTGTGTCATCCAGCATGCACCAGCCCCTTCTACATGCTGGAGACCACCGCACTTTTCTTCCTGTGTGGTTAGGGCTTGCCGAGAAAAAGCAGAAGAATACAGCTGTCAGGCAGATAGGATAACGTGTGCTGCTTCAGAGGGGGCGAGTCCTATGAGAATCAGGCTGCCCCACGGGCTGGCAGCCGGTGCTGGGAGCAGCTGTCCTTGGAACTAAAAAGCTCTTCTAAGTGTCCCCTTGAGAGGGAGTCTGGGAACTTTGTTAGGGTTAGGGTGACTGGGCCCCTGAAAGTAAAACGCAGGAATGTCTCTAGGCCTGCCCGTACACTCTGTGCTTTGCTGGAGATCAGAAAGAACTCTGGCTTCTCCTTCTCTCTTGCCGAACAGAGTTCCTTAGCCTTATTTTTCCACACCTTGAGCTCCTCCCCTGGGAGGGAGGCCTCCTTTCCTAGAATTCATCTAATCCTGACATTGTGGTTGGTCAAGCTTAGACTCCGGAATGTGGCAACATGGCTGGCCACTTCCTGAGCCAGTCTCTAGCCCAGACATGAGCCAGAAGATAGACCCACCACCATAAGGTTATAAATACACTTACTAGGGGAGGGCAGACACTCTCTTGGTGGCCTGTTCATCACTTCTGAGCCTCCAGGTTTTGGTAAGTCTCCCTTTGTCTCAGCACAGTCGGGTGGACAGGAGGGGATAGAACCCCCTTTACCCCTCTTTCCCCTCTTCTGTCCCCAAATTGCAGGAGCTCTCTGTACTTTCTCTCTTTTTTCTTTCTCTAAACCTCTTTTTATGTTTCTTCCAGGCCCACCACATGGGCTCCCAGATCACATGGGTGTGTCAGTTTTCTTTCCCTTAGTTTTGTACTTTTCTAAATAAATATAATAATTTAATAATTATCCTTCTCAGTTTGCTTTGTGCAATCTTTGGTTAAATACAAACGAACTTAGGGCTTGGGGTTCAAGGACTTTCCTGGGCTCCCCACAGAGCCCATATCACCCTGCTTAGAGGTTTATGGTAGTGGGAGTCCACTGGCAGCTTCCTTCCATTTCCAGCAGGTTCTCTACCTATTGAAGTTACCTTCTAGTTGCTGGGACAAGCACTGACTAGAAGCAGCGTCTGGGAGGAAAGGATTTATTCCAGGCATACAGCTTCCAGAGGAAGCTCCACCATGGCAGAAAAAGCTGGCTCACCTTATCATACATGCACAGCAGAGAGCCACTAGCCAGCACCAGTAAGCTCAAACTGACTGAACATACTCCCAGGGCTGGACTCAGGATTCACCCAGCCGACACACCTCCTCCACCAAGACTCCCCCTGCTGGAGACTAAGTAGAAAGCTTACTCAAAAATACCTGAGGCTGGGCTGGAGAGATGGCTTGGCCATTAAGGTGCCTGCCTCCTAAGCCTAAGAACACTTGTTTGATTCTCCAGGTCCCACATTTAGCCAGATGCAAAGTGACGCAAGGGCGCAATGCCACACTTGCCCACAAGGGGGTGCACATGTCTGAAGTTTGTTCACAGTGGCTGAGAGGCTGCTGGCACACCCATTATCTATCTGTCTCCCTCTCCCTCTCTATCTCTCTCTGAGTCTCTCTCCAAAAAAAAAAAAAAAAAAAAAGAAAAAGAAAAAGAAAAAAAGAAAAGAAAAAAGAAAAAGAAAAAGAAAAAAAACCCTGCAGCTTCAAAGCCATTTACATTCAAACCACCATACTACCCTACTCACCCTCCTGTCATTCTTGGATGAAATCTCTTTCTGATTGACTTGCTTATTGCCCTCCATCTTCACAAGGAACACTGACTGTCTTCACCACTGTGAGTTACAGAAGCACCCGAGTCCAGAGCTCTGACAGTCTGAATTGGAGTTGGGGTTGGGAGGGAGTTCTCTAGTTTCTGAGGGTAAACAAACTTAACCCGGGCTGGCCCAGCATATGATCCTAAGGAAACTGGGGGAAGTGGTGAGCAAGAATAAGACCTACACACGAGATGGGCAGCAAGAAGCAGGGTCAACATGTAGAAATGGGGTCCAGGAAGCTCATTTCACAATGCCTAGAAAAGGCAAGATCTTTGAGGCAGTCTCTGAGTTAGCTACTGGGGCCACAGGTAAGTTCTGAATGAAATTTATCTCTGGCTATTCAAGGGCATAGATTACAAAGAATCAGGCCAAAGACCAAGTAAGCACATTGTCTCTGTGGGTAAGCAAGCAGCACCATGTACAGACTTACTTTGTACTGACCGAGACATATACTATACCTTAAAGATTTGAAATAGTTTGAAATATTTGTTGTTGCAGGCAGCTTCACATTGCTGGGACAAACTTCCAAGCCAGACACAGTTTATTGGAGGAAGGGATTTATTCAGGCTTACAGATCCAGGGGAAGAACCTGGCCTCCTTTCACAGATCCAAGCAGAGAGACACAACCAAACAGCCAGCATCACAAGCAAGCAAGCAGGACTGCCAGAGCTCACACTTCTCTGCATACCTTAGGCTGGAAGTCAGACCCACCCCCAGTGGCATGTCCCCTTGTAGCAAGGAGTCCGCCTGCTAAGGGCAGAAGCTGCAGGCTCCGTTTTAATAATACCCGAGTCTGTGGGAACATACATTTAACCTACCACACTTTTCCTCCTTTCTTCTTTGTTGCAGGGCTTGAGTGCCACACTTGGCCAGGACTTCACGGCAAGAGGAATGCACCTCCTTCCCCATCCCTGCTTTGGCCAGAGGGATGTCAGGAAATACTGATGTCAAGAGGCACAAGATGTGCTGACGTCATCGTGCTCGTTCTTTGTGCATCTATCACCACCATGGGAGAAGACGCACACTTTACATTAGCCTGCCCCACCACCCTGGGCATCAAACTGAGGCATGTGGAACAGAGATGCAACTGACTCACAGACCCTTTGGCTTGTTAAAATGCTTTTGTTTTCCACTGAACTGAGATTTGGAATTGTTTTTTATGCAGTGAATTCATGACAATAGCTTTCCAATACAGTGTGTGTGTGTGTGTGTGTGTGTGTGTGTGTGTGTGTGTGTGTGTGCAGCACTCTTGATGAAATAATTAAAGAATTTTCAAGGATAGTTATGACCACATTGTTTTTTAAAAAATATTTTATTTATTTATTTATTTATTTAATTATTTAAGAGAGAGAGAGAGAGAGAGAGAAGAGGCAGATAGAATGGGCATGCCAGGGCCTCCAGCCACTGCAAATGAACTCCAGATGCATGTGCCTCCTTATGCATCTGACTTACGTGGGTCCTGGGGAATTGAACAGGGGTCCTTAGGCTACGCAGGCAAAGGCCTTAACCACTAAGCCATTTCCCCAGCCCCATGACCACATTGTTTTTACAATCAATGTTTTGTCTTCAGCCTGCAATTCATATGTAAGATGAGATTCTACCCTGCTTTCAATAACAACTTTCTTTCATTCTTGTGTCACCAAAGATTCTTCCAACTTGTAGCTGTTGCCCGACGTCTTCTCCACGTCAAGGTGCTGAATGCTAGGGTTAGGATTCGTGTGGACCCAAAGAATCCACACTTCTAAGTCTGTAGAAAGTCTTTTTTTTTTCTTTTCAGCATCTGAAACCTGTATTTTTAGATCCATTTAGATATGATTGTTTTCATTTTTCCATTTTGTAACTTTGTGAGATTTACACAGCAGAGACAAGTCTTTAAGAATGAACAGACTTTTTTTTAAGCCATGAAAAAACTGAGAAATATACATAATCATCCTTTTGGCACTTTCTTCTGAGATTTCACACTTTAAGAATAAGCAAAATTAATATAATTCTCTCCTTAAATTGCTTACTAACATTGTCAGTGAGACAAGTGCAAGAGGAAGGGACTCACAGGTTCCACAGTGGGGGCAAGGCCACCTCCCAGGGATTCGGTGAAGGGAGTGACCCTTACCAACAGCAAGTGACTGATCCCAGCACCGGGGCGCCTCAGTCAGAGGCCTGACCTGTCTGACCCATCATGCCTCTCTTTTGGACCGAGGAGTAATATTTCACTTTCCAAATTTCTTTCACCTTCCTTTTCCTACTCCAGTTGAATGTCAATGGTTAGCTATATTGGAAGTCATTTTAAAGATAAACCACTCTTCTTTCCATGGATCCCTGGGATAGAGATCAGAGTAGATCATGGTTACTATGGTTACATACTCCTTTCTTGATCTGGTGCTGCAAACTCCCCACCCCTCCCTGCCATCAGAGGGAGTGGGAAAGTTTCCCTGGCCAGTTTCTCAGTGTTTAAGTGGAGGGAGGAACACAGCTCTCTGGCATGGCTCCCTTATAGACTCTGGTGTCATCTGACCCCACTTGTTATCTGATCCTGTGTGGTCTCACTTGTCCCTGATCCTTGTCTCCCAGTAAGAGTACCAGTCCTCTCCTTCCTCCGCAGTACTTATTATTGTCTATTTTATTATGACCATGCTAATGAGAAGTGAAGTCGTGTCTTGGGATTATTTTTTTAAAAAAAAAACGTATTTTATTTATTTATTGGAAAGAGAGGAAGAGAGAAAAAGAGAGAATGAGGGTACTAGGGCCTCTTGTCACTGCAAATGAATTCCAGATGCATGCCTGCCTTTTTGTGCATCTGGCTTGAATAGGCACTGGGAATTAAAGCCAGGCTGTGAGGCTTTACCAGCAAGTGCCTTTAGCTGCTGGGCCCTCCCTCCAGCCCTTATTGTGATTCTGGTCCTGCTTCCCTGATGGCGAATGACAGCAAAGAATTATTTCTTAAAGACAGTTTTGACATTGTTTCCTAGCTTGCACATGTGTGATCTAGCTACCTTCTTAGTGGATACACAGAGATTTCCTCGCGCTGCCAGAAGTCCTGCTGTCTGGAGTTCTAAGAGCTCCAGGGAAGATGAGGGAGGACAGGGTTCATTTTTTCTGGAAGCGTGATGGAGAGGTTCTGCCCTCCCCTGTATCCAACATTAAGAAATGTGCCCTCAAAACCCAACCTGAAGTTGTGGGACTGAAAATGAACCAGACCCTCAGTTAAGCACCACAGTCTAGACTTCTATAAAGTGTTGGTTAGCATTTTTGTGACACTTTGTCTTGACCCATTCGCTGAGGCCATAACAAAATACGTGAGGCTGGTGAGTTACAAAGAAAAGGTATTTGTTTAGTTCGCAGTTCTGGAGGGAGGCAAGACAAGCGGCTGGGCTATGTGTGACGTGGGCCTCACGTGGCATCATATGATGGCAGGTGGACTCACATGGGAGGAGCAGAGGTGAGAGAGGTGATCGGATTAGTCACCTGTGGAAAAGGCCAAACACCTGAGGCAACCTTTGTGGTAAGGCCTCCAGTCCTTGAAGTGCAACTGGCTCCCTAGTTCAGTCTCTAGAGAGACACCAAACCCATCCATTCATGAAGCCGGTGCCCATCACCAAATCACCTAGCTGTCAACATTGCAATGCTGAGACTCTAATCACATCATCAGTTTGGGCGAGAGAGGCCATATCCAAAACATGCATTCCTGAGGAGATTATGGGAAGGTCTATAGTCAAGTTCAGAGATGGATGTGCCTGAGGAGCCTCAGTGGGTGTGACAAAAGACTTGGGACACCTGCCAGGCCATTGCCTGGGGAGGGGGAGGAGCAGGGTTGAAAACAGCTGTTCATCACTATGAAATCTGCTGATCTCTCTACAAACATTGTAGCCGACTCACTTTTTTTGCATGGCTTCTTCTTTCTCTCATATTGGCTTATTTATCTATTTCACAGAAATGAGGTTTTGAGTGAAAAAGTTGTCATTTATACTGCAGCTCCAGCAAGGTCTTGACACGCGGCCCATGTTTGATGGCACTTGTCACCTCAGCGCTAAGTGGTGAGGTGCAATGGTTTGAAGCAGATGTCCCCCATGAACTCCTGTGTTGAATGCTTGCTCCCAGTTTGGGAGGTGGAGCCTTGCTGGAGGAGGTGTGTGGCTGGGGGTGGACGCTGAGGTTTGTTAGGCCTTCGCTTGCCAGTGCTATTGGCTCACTCTCCTGCTGCTGCTCTTTTCCACCTGCTGTGGCCGAGGTGATGTCCAGTGTCTGCCCGTGCCATGCTTCCCCTGCCGCCATGAGGCCTCCTCTCAAGGCTGTCAGCCAGAATCAGTCCTTTCCTCTCATCAGCTGATCTTGCTCTGATGTTTTGCCCCAGCAAGGTGAAGGTGACTACAACACCAGGATTAATGAAAACTTCAACTTAGAAGAGCATCTAGCTTAAATCGCTTCTCTGGGGAGAGCTTTGTGTTTTGTGAGTAGAATGTGAAAAGGCAGCTGGTGCAGAGAGGGTGGCATGAAGGTAGCAAGAAGGTGAAGGGCCTTCCCACCTGTTCAGGTGTTTTCAAATGCTCCCAACCCAGATGTGTCTCTGTTTCTTTTGGGAGCCACCTATTTCTACATGTTTTTGTTTCTAATTTACAAATTGTTTTCAAAAAAAGTAAAATATTAAGAAAACATTCTTGAGGGATTTTATCTTAATTCTGGCCATTTTTTCATTAAATAAAGTTGGAATCATTTGAAGCTAAGAATTATTTTTGTGAACAGCATCATGTGGTTTTAGCTACAATCTCTATAATATTGCCTTTCCTCATTTAACCTCTTAGGCTTCCTTCTTTAATTAAATTAAAAAATTTGTTGGCCAATCAACTATGAAAGAATTGCATCTGCAGTTTTAGACTGATCATGTAATCACAGACACCAGTGTTTAACCAATTATGGCATTAAAGTAAGCAAAGTTGGTTTATTCATATAATTTTTTTGTGCCAAATGACAAAGAAACAGGATTAGGTATATTCATCATAAACAATGCCTTGTGGGATGGATAGCAGAGATCCACGTAAGGATGGTGATTACAGGTTTGTCTGCTAGGATGTCATATAAAACACCCGGATGGATTTTCACGGAGCAGAGGCAAAATATTGTCTGTGTGAAATGTAGAAATTTCCCTTTAGACACTCTGACAGAGAGCAGCAGGCTTTCAGCTAAGCAGCAAAAGCAGGTCAAATTACCAATCACCAAGCAGAAGTGCCACGTTGTATGCAGTAGGATGACCCAAACAGGAAAAGCAGCAAGGCAGTGACAGTACAGATAAGCCCAGATTAAAAATCGATGGAACAGATACGTGGCCTTGCCAAAGTTAATTCACAGTGGGGCTACTTCGCACCTGGGGACCAACAGAGGGGTTTATGGACTTCACGATTAATACGCCTCTGCTGAACAGTGCCGGGAAGACCAGCCAGACCCCAGCAAGGGGAAGCCCAGATGACTGGGAATGTCAATACCTGGTTCCTACTCGGTAATAGAGCTTCTCCCTAAATTGTGCAGAATTGTGAGTGGAGAACACGGTGGTCAACTGTGGAGTCCTCCGGGCTCATCTGCAGACTGTTTCAGTTTTTCACTCCTTGTTATATGCTTCTCATAAATTATGCTGTCTACTAACCAGTGCCTGTTGGGTGAATCAGGGAACATTATTTGGCCAAGAACATAAACCCATGAAATCATACAGGAGTAAAAGTCTCCAGACGGTTTAGCCCAACGTAAATCTAGGTGGGGGCATAAGCAGGCTGCTCTCACCTGAACCAGTCACACATGTTCCTGTGAGGTGCATTTAAGTTCTTTTATTTATTTATTTATTTAGTTATTTACTTACTTATGTGAGGAACAGAGTCCATACAGTCAAATCTTGAAAAGGCAACAACATATTGCAAAACATGTCTTCTCAGCCTCTAGCCCAGTTCCTCTCACCACATGACTGTTTCAATTGTCTGTTCTCCAGCAAGAGCTCTATTATAAACACATAAGCAAAAATATGTTTATTATTTATTATACTAGATACACCTTGATAACAATTGATGTCAATGCAGAAAGAAATGCTTTATTCTCCTTAATATCTGCAATTCAATTTGATTGGATGGGTGCACCATAACTTATTTAAATTATTTGGATCAATATTTAAGATGTTTCCTAGCTTTTGTTGTCATAAATAACACCTAAATAATGAGTAACTTTGTATATAGGTCATGTCTCACATTTTCAGAACTACACACAGGGTAAATTTCTGCTACTAGCAAAAGAAATTCTTATGACCATCTCAACAGATTCAGGAAAGGAATTTGACACATTCAAAATCATTTTGTGATTAAAAAATTTACTCTAAGCCAAATTGAGTGTAGAAGGAATGTGCCTCACTATAACAAAGGCCATATACAACAAACTCACTGATCACACCATGCTCACCAGTGGAAGTCTGAAAGTATCTCCTGCAAGAACAAGAATGAGTCAAGGGCCCCCCTCTATCCTAGTTCAACAAAGCACTAGCAATGCTAGCCAAAGCAACTGGGAAAGAAGAGAAATAGAAACATCCGTATCAGAAACATGGAAAGATTTTCTCTGTTTCAGTGTGCTTGCCTGCACAGCTTAATGACCCAGGTTCAATTTCCCAGTACCTATGTCAATCCAGATGACAAAGTGGTACAAGCTTCTGGAGTCCATGTGCAGCAGCAAGAACGAACATGGTGCACCCATGCGCTCTCTGCTTCTCTCTCTCTCTCTCTGTATCTTGCTTTGCTTGCAAATACATAAATTAATAAATTTTTAAAAAATCTGATTCTGGGCTGGAGAGATGGCTCAGTGGTTAAGGTGCTTGCCTGAAAGGCTTTAGCACCCAAGTTTGATTCCCCCGTGTCCATGTAAGCCAGATGCACAAGATGACACATGTGTCTGGAGTTTGTTTGTGGTGACTAGAGACCCTGGTGTGTCCATTCTCTCTCTGCTTCTCTCTCTCTCAAATAAGTAAAAAATAAATAAAATATTTATTTTAAGTTTAAAAATCTGGCCCGATGTGGTGGCTCATGCCTTTAATCCCAGCACTCAAGAGGCAGAGGTAGGAGGATCACCATGAGTTCGAGGCCACCCTGAGAATACATAGTTAATTCCAGGTCAGCCTGGGCCAGAGTGAGACCCTACCTCGAAAAACCAAAAAAAAAAAAAAAAAAAAATCAAGTCTGGTCACATGTATCTGTAACCCCACTGGGGTAGGGAGTTGAATACAGAGAATTTCTGGGGCTCACTGACTGAAAATAACAGCTCCGGGTTGAAGGAAAGACCCGACCTCAAGGAAGTATGTGGTGAGGGATGGAGGACACCCAAAGTTCTCCTCAGGATGCTGCATGTGCCCACGCATCTGCACACACACAGCATGCCACACCACATATGCCCTACACGCGAGAGAGAAAAAGTGCTGAGATTCGAACTTATCTCACTTTGAATTGATGAATCATGTGCACTAACCACGTAACGAAGACTCAGAAGACCCCCCAACACAACCAAGTCTTTAAAATATCTGCCCACCAGAGTCCTGAATGAAATGTTCAGATCCCTCTGTAAGCAGTTGTGGGATGCAGTTCAAGGGAAAAATCTTCAACCTGTTATGACAGGGTTGTATCGATGCACTTGTACTCGGATAATCCTGAGCTAAAAAGCCTCTATGTTAGTCAGCTTTGAATTACTACAATGGAGTAGCTGGGGTACGTAAATTATAAACAGAAAAGACTTGTGTACATCACACTTTGGAGGCTCCAAACCCAAGACCAGGCAGCTTCATTGGTTGGGACCCGGTGAGAGCAACAGATGGAACACATGTAGAAGAGCACAGTGGTCACAGCTTGAACTGGACGAGAGAGAGGGAGAGAAAGGGAGAGAAAGGGAGAGGGGTGGAGAGAAGAAGCAACTGAGGTCCCACAGTCTCCTTTAAGAGCCTCTTCCCAACGGCCTAAGACCTCATCACCTCTTAAAGGTGTACAGCACCCCAAACCTTTATACACACGGGCCTTTGGATGTCACTGGCCCAAACCTTTGCACTCCCCAAACTGAGCTACTTATGACTTAAGACTCTGCATTTATTCTTCTTGATCTGCAGCTTGCTGGGGCAGGCCATTTACCCCAAGATGGGCTCAGGGAACACTGCTTCAGCTAGGTGTGGCTGGCTGGCTGCCCTCCAGGTGTGTTCCTTCGGACCTAAAGAGAAGTACTCACTGAGAAAGAGTGCATCCCGCCAACGGGCGGGACCATGAGACCAAGCCTAACCACACAAGTGCTTTGCAGCCAGAGCGCAGCACACTCTTACCATTAGATTGGCTAGAAAACAAATCCCCAGCCAAGCCCAAGCCCAAAGTCAAGGGCAGAGAAGTATGTCCTGCCCATGGAGGTGAAGGCAGAGTGGAAGAGAGTACTCATAGGTAATTATTTTATCTGCCACAAGGACAAAATGTGCTTTCTTCCCTTAGGTCACTCCTCAGGGTATATCCTTGTCTGCAAAGCTCGACAGGAGAAGGAAAACAATGCTACCTGAAGCAATCCATTGAAAAGCCTGTCACTGTGGAAGTTAGAGGCTGTAAGGGCGTCCCTGCAATGGCCTGGCATCTCTTTCTATATGCTATATCCAAAGTTTCCATAGCTGCCACGACGTGAGCAGTGGTACTTGATTTATGATAATGTAATCCAAAAGGCTAAGCTGGCAAGTTACAGAAACGTCAGCCACGAAGCACAATTTAGTCTTCCGTGAATTTCTACAAAGCATAAGTAGGGATTCAGTTAACAGCATCAATACTTAAAGTCTTGCTGTGTAGGGCTGACTTGGGTTCAGCTTCAACTGTTATTAATAACTTCACAATACGACTCTAGTTTGAAATTCCATATTGGAGGGTGGACACCTTCTAAGATGTATTGATGACCCTCTGAGTTTGGTCCCAACACTAGGGCTTTAGAGAAATTTTTTTCAACAAAGCCCTTGCCAGTAACTTTTGTTTGCAGTTTCCTTCTATGTCTGTAATAGTAACACTTTCATCCTGGTGTCGTGGTTCACATCTGTAATCCCAGAACTTGGCAGTCTGAGGCAGAAAGGTTGACATGACAAGTTGGGCTACACGGTGCATTCCAGGCCAGCCAGGGGCTAGAATGTAAGAACCTGTCTCAAAAATAAAATAAAATGTGCTGGAGAGATGGCTCAGCAGTTAAGGTGCTTGCCTACAAAGCTAATGGCCCAAGTTTAATTCCCCAGTACCCACATAAAGCCAGATGCACAGAGCGGGGCATTCATCTGGAGTTTGTTTGCAGTGGCTAGATGCCCTGTTGCACCTATTCTCTCTCTCTCTCTCTTCTCTCTTCCTTGCAAATAAAAACATAAGTAAATAAAAATATTTAGGGCTCAGGCTGGGGAAATTGCTTAGTGGTTAAAGTGTTTGCCTGTGAATCCTAAGGACCCCAGTTTGATTCCCCAGAACCCACGTAAGCCAGATGCACAAGGGGGCACAATCATCTGGAGTTCATTTGCAATGGCTAGAGGCCCTGGCATGCCCATTTTCTCTGCCTCTTCCTCTCTCTCTCTCCTCTCTCAAATAAATAAATAAATAAAATATTTTTAAAATAGTTAGGGCTGGAGAGATGGCTGAGCTGTTAAGGCACTTGCCTGTGAAGCCTAAGGACCCATGTTTAACTTTGCAGGTCCCACTAAGCCAGATGCACAAAGTGATACAAGTGTATAAGGTTGCACATGCACACAAGGTGGTGCATGCATCTGGAGTTCGACTGCACTGGCTGGAGGGCCTTGCACACCAATTCTCTCTCTCTCTCTCTTTTGCATAAAAAAGGGCCAGCCTGTTGATCTTTCCTCAAAAAAAATTTTTTTAATTAAAATAAAATAAGATAAAAAGCAAATTGCCTCATGAAAGTTTCTAGGTAGCTTCAAAGCACCAGCCTCAGAGATACCTTATCCCTCAGGTACCCCTTTGTGAGAAAACTCCCCAGGAGAACAACTTAACGTGGAAAGACTTATTTTATTTTATTTTATATTTTTTGGTTTTGTGAGGTAGGGTCTCACTCTGGTCCAAGCTGACCTGGAATTAACTATGTAGTCCCAGGGTGGCCTCGAACTCTTGGCAATCTGCCTCCCGAGTGCTGGGATTAAAAGTGTGCGCCACATGCCTGGCCCAGAAAGACTTATTTTGACTCATGGTATCAGAGGGTTCTTGCCTTGAGCACCTGAACAGAATGTCATGGTAGAGGGAACCTGTGGCGAGAGAGGCTCTTCATTTCATAGGCAGCAGGGAGCAAAGAGAGAAGAGATCAGGAGCCAGGCAAGCCCCTGACAGGCTCATTCAATGACGGGCGTCTTCCAGCCAGCCTTCACCTCCTGATGTTCCCTGAACCTCCCAAACAGAGCCTTCAGCTGGAGACTAGGTGTTCAACACACAGCCCCAAGAGATACATTTGATATCGAAACCTTGATACCCATACAACATTTCCAAGAGATTTTAGATGCATCGCAACACTTTTAAAGATTTCAAATCAAATGCCAGTTTTCTGGCTTTTGTTGAAATAGAAGAATATCTGGCTACTCCAGGCTTGCATCTGTAGACCATGAAGTCTGGTTGGGAACCGAGCAGTGCTGCCCCCTGCAGGTTGGGTACATATGTCCCACTTTGGCCCCTGGGCTTCTGTTTACATGGCTAGCTTGACACTGGGAGACACTTTGCTTTTTCCATTTTTGTATCACTTCTGCATGCATAAACAGCTTCCCCCTAACTCCTTTAATCCTTTCTCTGTGTTCAACTACCTCTCTGTCAAGAGAAAAGAAATTGATCCGTCTCTCCTTCCTTCTCTGCTGAGAATCACTTCATCTCTCCTCATAGATAAGAGACTATTCTTTGTATCAGGAAAAAGAAAAAAAGCCCATAGTGGCTGCTCTGAACCAGAAAAACATTACCCTACCCGCCATCCACTGACCTTCGCACCCACCCTTCTCCATGGCCTCTGTACCCCAGTGTTTTAAGTGAGATGGTCACATCTGTGAAGATGGCCATGTAGCCACGTGCCTCCCCTTTACATTAGACCACTTCTAGGTGCTGTCTTCCTTAGGTGACACCATTTTTAGGCAAAATTATGCAGCCATGTTCTTCACACCTACATCACAAGTTTCTTTTCCCTTCTGAAGACGTCTAAGGAGGTCCCTTCTGAATCTGGAAGGGCGTCTGAGCCTTTTCTTATGACATGCTGTGGTTTCTTCAAGTTAGAGAAAAAGTTAAGTCTCCTTTTAATTAATTTTCCAAAGTGTTCCAACTCAGTGCCCAAGGATTTCAAGGTGGATTCAAGAACAGTGAGAAATATGGGACTGCATATCCCGGCTGCTGACTAAATTCCCTCTAATCGCAAAGTGAAGGACAAAGTCAATATAATTTTAAGGAAGACTAGAGAATGGAGGTAAAAGTTCATGTTCTGCCTTGCTTGGAGAGGGAGGCAATTATTTTTATTCTGTGGAAGAATGACACATGTCTTTGTGTCACGAGTTGGCTCTGTGAATAAACCCCGAAGAGGTCTGGGAGCTCAGCGAACTTCACTGACACAGAACCTCGTAGACGCCTCCCAGGTTGGGGCACGCCTTTGCCAGTCTCACTGAGGTTGGGGCAGAACCTCCCAGGTTGGGGCACGCCAGTCCCAGGTTGGGGCACGCCTTTGCCAGTCTAGACGCCTCCCAGGTTGGGGCACGCCTTTGCCAGTCTAGACGCCTCCCAGGTTGGGGCACGCCTTTGCCAGTCTAGACTCAATCTACAGACACATCCTGTGTTCCCGAAGAATCCGTTTCTGGCTCTTGATTTCATTATAAATGTCATGACACGATACACTTATGGTTTAAAAGATACTTTCATTTTAAGTCCCTCTTCCATGACACTTGCAGTTTTGTTTTGGATAAATTACTCTTTGGGGATGAAATTTCTCCTCAGCATAAAGGTAGATTGGTATGGAAAATCCAGTTTGACAAAATCCAGGTTGTGCCAGGTGTGGTGGTGCACGCCTTTAATCCCAGCATTTGGGAGGCAAAAGTAGGAGGATCACCGTGAGTTCAAGGCCACCCTGAGACTACATAGTGAATTCCAGGTCAGCCTGGGCTAGAGTGAGACCCTACCTTGAAAAACCGAAAAATGAAAAAAACAAACAAAAAAAATCCAGGTTGTTTTATGTTCAAAACTAGCAAGGAGGGCTGGAGAGATGGCTTAACAGTTATGGGGCTTGCCTGCAAAGCCAAAGAACCCAGGTTTGATTTCCTAGGACCCATGTAAGCCAGATACACAGGTGGCACATGTATCTGGAGTTCATTTACAGACACTGAAGGCCCTAGCATGCCCATTCTCTCTCTCTATCTGCCCCCTCTCTCTGTGTCTTTCTCTCTTAAATAAATAAATAAATAAATTAAATAAATAAATAAATAATAAAATGAAGAAAAAACTGGCAGGCATTCATTGCCCAAGTCAAGGTGGAACCCTGTTTGGGAACTCTCGGTATTTGCATTCTCATTGCTGGTTTTATTATTTATTTAGTTAAAAGAAAGAAAAGATGCCAGATCCCAGCACTCGGGAGGCAAAGGTAGGAGGATTGAAGTGAGTTCGAGGCTACGCTGAGACTACATAGTGAATTCCAGGTCAGCCTGGGCTAGAGTGAGACTCTACCTCAAAAAAAAAAAAAAAAGACAGAGAAAGAAAAGGGATGTAAGATGAAGAGGGAGGGAGGGGTATGCAGGACTGCTATGTGATTCAGCACACACAGACTTCTACCTTCTGCTCTTGAGGACTGGAGGTGAGGCAATGAGGGTCCAAGGTTGTTTTCTACAAGGTCAGAGTCTGAGCAGGGCATCTCACACATTTGCTGGGTGCAAAGGATGTTCAGGGCTAAATGGCTAGCTAAGAGTAAGTGTGCAGGAATGAAAACGTGGTTAAAATTCCAACTCCAGGAGGGCAGAGAAAGGACCAAGATCAAAAGTCTGGAGTCAAGAGTTGAATTCTCAGCCTGGTGAAGTGTGGGTTGGGTGGAAGCAGCTATCTTGAACCATCACCAGAGGTTGCAGAGGGTGACAAGTTTGAGGATGCTTTCTAAACAATCACCAGCAATAGGGAGAGTGTAAAAAATAAGAGCAATGGGCCTGTAGAGAATTGGCTTAGCAGTTAAGCTATTGCCTATGAAGCCTAAGGACCCGGTTCGAGGCTCGATTCCCCAGGACCCACGTAAGCCAGATGCACAAGGTAGTGTATGCATCTGCAGTTCGTTTGCAGTGGCTGGAGGCCCTGGTGCACCCATTCTCCCTGCGCTGCATTCTGCCTCTTTCTTTCTCTGTCTGTTGCTCTCAAATAAATAAGTAAAAATAAACAAAAAAAAAATTTTAAATAAGAGTAATGATTATAAAGACCAGTTTCCATGATCCTAATATGTTAGTTAAAAAATGCATGTGCATGAATTTCAATGTCCCTGAACATCTTGTCTGTCTCGGATGACTCTTTGGAGACAAATGACCCGTGGCACTGACGAGTTATTCACTACCTTACCATTGTGGTTTGGAATGGACCTGTCTGAATTCCCTACAAGAGTCAAACAATTGGTGACTATGATTGCCTGCGTAAACCATGCCGCATTGCTCATCGCTTTGAAGTCAGAAATATTTTGGGTGACAACTTGAATGAGCACCCAGAGCTGTTACTTCTTCCTCCCCAGTGAGTGGGTGTAGTGAGACGGGCTGTATTGGCTGTTGCTTCACACCACCCCAAACTGTGATGAGTGCACACCTCCTTACTGCCAGAAGAGACAAATTTCTCCTTTTACCCTGAAGGCTCCCATTTCTTCTCTAGTCTATCTCCTGCCTTCTCTCCATGTGTGGGTGAATGGTAACTGCCTTTGACATGTTTGAATAGGCCTAAGTTAGGAATGAGTCTCCAACGCTTTTAAAAACCACCCACGCAACAAGTAAAAGTTGTCTTTCTCACCCCAGTAGAAAAATTTTCAACTTTTAAATAAGGTATCAAGGTAGAAAATGAGGGGCACCTTGGGCCACCACACTAGTAATGAACACGGAGGACTTTCCCCCTTGCACCCTTCAGATCCCCAACCATTCCATAAAAGCTGATTTATGGGATCCTGGCAGTTCTTGCAGGACATAGAGGAGCTGCCTCCACTAAGGCTATGCTCTGTAGCATCAGAGCTGCAGGAAGAAGATTCTGTGGCTAAATTAACCGAAACACCAACCAGTCAGCTCCACAAAGGCAAGAGAAGGGATTACTTGGCTATATATTCTCGTAGTCGCACCAGAAGTTCTCTTTTAAATAGGGCTGAAACCATGTTGTTGTAAGAAAAGGGGAGTGAATGAATTTAGATTCTGCTAACATTGAAATCCTCTGTAGAGTAATCTAAGATCCAAGATGATCTTTCTTTATGTTTTCAAGGTGATTGTGCTCTATGGAGTACGGCAGACATCATGGGGTCATAGTAATTAACCTGTATATACTCAAAACTTTCCCCCTCTGTCAGCCAGTGTTGAAGCCACACATTAAAGTTCTTGTGAAGACCAAGGCCCTCCATGGAACTCCAATCTATGTAGCACCAATGCTAACACCCTACCCCATAACAGAACAGTTGCTCCTGTCATTCTCATTGGGCCACAGAGCAGGCTTTTTGACCTAAAGCATGGCTCATGCTTCTGGAACACTTAGGCCTTCTGCCAACACACCCCAATTCATCCTTGAGGGTTGATCTCAGTATTCTGTCCTCAAGGCTTCCCTGTTCCCCCTCTTGTCGTCCCTGGGGTCCTCTTGTTGAGATGGTTTGATTAGGATTTCTCTCCCTATATTCATATGTTAAGAGAAGAGAATGGGCTAAACTCGATAGCTGCTGAGAGCTGGAGCAGAGCGATGATGCTTGTGCCACAGTCCAGGTGAGATTAAATTCACAGAGGACATGGCCAAAAATGTCTCTGGAAGATACACTCTTGTCATCTTCTGAGTTAGTTAACAGTGAACCACCATTATGCAAAATGCTAGCAGGAATGCCAAGAAATGTTATACAGTAGGAAAAATGCTGAAATCTTGCCTTCAGAGAAGTTAAAACAGGTTTATAAGCTGCAGAACTCAAAATTTTAATATGCTAATGTATTCTGGAAACATCTTCAAGATGGATACAATATCTATTTCTCAACATATTGACCAAAAACTATTGCCCTTATAATACCTCCTGAAGTATGGTCTGTGATTCATGAAACATCAATCTGGAAACCTAGCTCTGCAAAGCTGCAAACATTTGAAAATATTATCAGGGGCTAGGGAGGAGAGTGGGGGAGAGAGAAAGATGTTGAGACTATTCTAAATTTTTTATCCTGAGTAATTAATTGAATGGTGATATAAAAAATGAGATAGGAACATAAGGACAGTAACAAGCTTTCAGGTGGAAGATAAGAAACTCACTTTGGGATATGATATGATATGATATGATATGATATGATATGATATGATATGATACTAAAAATGGTTATTTGTTATTTCCTACAAGAATGATTCATCTCTGCATAGAAAACTTTTATCCAGGCTGGAGAGATGGCTTAGTGGTTAAGGCACTTGCCTGCGAAGCCTAAGGATCAAGGTTTGATTCCCCAGGATCCACATAAGCCAGATGCATAAGGTGGTGAATGCATCTGGAGTTCATTTGCAGTAACTGGAGGCCCTGGTGAGCCCATTCTCTCCCCCCTCCCTCCTCCCTCCCTCTCTCTCTCTCTCTCTCTCTCTCTCTCTCTCCAAGAAATAAATTAAAAAATATTTTTTAAAAAAAGAACCTAAGTTGGGCATGGTGGCTCATGCCTTTAATCCCAGAACTCAGGAGGCAGAGGTAGGAGGATTGCCATGAGTTCAAGGCCACCCTGGGACTACAAAGTGAGTTCCAGGTCAGCCTGGGTTAGAGTGAGACCCTACCTCAAAAACAAAACAAAACAAAAGAACATAGCCGGCCAGGCGTGGTGGCGCACGCCTTTAATCCCAGCACTCAGGAGGCAGAGGTAGGAGCATCGCCATGAGTTAGAGGCCACCCTGAGACTACATAGTGAATTCCAGGTCAGCCTGGGCCAGAGTGAGACCCTACCTTGAAAAAAAAAGGTAGAGTAGTGTGGTGGTGCACGCCTTTAATCCCAGCAGTCGGGAGGCAGAGGTAGGAGGATCACCGTGAGTTCAAGGCCACCCTGAGACTACATAGTGAATTTCAGGTCAGCCTGGGCTAGAGTGAGACCCTACCTTGAAAAAAAATCCAAGGAAAAAAAAACAAAAGGAATGTAATGCTAGTGTGAGACAGTGCATTCTTGACACATCCCACATATCCAATTCTGTTGAATTAAACCAAATTTTACTTAGAGACAAGCAGAGTTTCTTCTTTCTCTACCCTAAGCGTGCCCTCTCCACTCCGTTTTCCTAGACAATGACTAGCCCTGCCTTCATGTGACCAGTGGTAGAAATAGCTTTGACCCCAGGAAGGAGAAAGACAAGCCTTCCCTTGCAAGCTTCAGCAGGACAATGGCATCGGGATACAAAACACCACGGTAACTCCAGGCTAGGAAACACAGTAAACTCAATCTGCACTGGGCATACTCTATGGTCTGTATAAGGAAAGAATCCATCCATGCCTAACTACTGCAGGGGATGGAATCTGACCCCTGAAAGAATCTGCTTTAAGCAAAATCTGGTTTAAGCAAAAGTACGGGGAGGTAGAAAGGGAGGGAGGGATACAGGCTTCCCTGCTGCTGGCATCCTCCGGTGTATTTGGTACCCAGTTTGACAAGGACACTAATTGGATTTGTCAGTTTCCTCCTTCATGCACATGTCAACTTTGGTACACACCACAAATGGATATAGGTAGCAAGTGGCATCCTTGTTTAGAATGAGCGTCAGGAGAATGAATGAGGTCTCAACAGTGGGTCTAAAACCCTGTTAACTCTTTGGATGCTATTAAAAGCAATAACCTGTTACCCAGGCTTCTTCTGAGTGTAACTTGTCCCTGTCCTTCCACTTAGAGGTGACCCTCTGGCAGCCCATGGCTGAAGCATGCCCTCAAAGAGCTAAGCATTTCTAAATTAAAAAAAAAAATACTGGTAGGAATGAAAATTTCAGAACTGGCTATGGATTCCAACAGAGGCCCAGCACACGATTCTCAGCCTCAGCCTCGGGGTGTAAAGCAGAACATGGTCCCACTCCCTGCCCTGGAGGAAAAGCTTGACAAGAAGGGCAGACCGAGGAAGAACCGGATAGCCTTCAGAGCTGTGCATCCTCTGAGTACAAGATACGGTCATCTCTGTTTCCATAGGGGCTTGATCCCAGGGCACTCCAAAGTCTGCGAATGCCCATGTCCCTCATACAAAGTGGTGTGATATTCACACATCACCCACACATGCTCCCATATACTTCACATCATCTCTAGAGTGCACACGGTACCTCAGGCAAGGCAAGTGCTTGTTATACTGTATTGTTTCAAGAAAAGGTTTGGGCTGGAGAGATGGCATAGAGGTTAAGGCGCTTGCCTGTGAAGCTTAAGAACTCATGTTCGAATCTCCAGGTCCTATGACACACAGTGATAGGAGTGTGCAATGTCACACATGCACACAAGGGGGGCACACATCTGGAGTTCATTGGCAGAGGCTAAAGACCCTGGCACACCTATTCTCTCTCTCTCTCTCCCTCCCTCTCTCTCTCTGCCTGTTTCTCTCTCTCAAATAGTTTTTTTAATTTTAAAAAATAAAAAAATTTCTTTACATGTTCACTAGAGACACAGCCTTTCTCATATAATTACATAGTTCACATGCAGATGCAGGAAATGCTCAAGCAGCATTGAATGCTGGCGGCAGGACTGCACAGTACTGCCTTTGCATATGTGTAGAATAGTCTTCATCACATGAACAATTCAGGCTCTGTTCGGGAAACTTTCTGGAAAATATATTAATTTAAATATATTTCCTGTCGATGGTCAATGGCATTCTTGGGTGTGGAAGTCAAAGACACACAGTCAACTAAGGTCACTGATCTCATAGGTCAGGAGGCAATTCACAAGCACAAGTCTTTGCAAGGTCAGGCCACAGGGGAGAGGAACGAATGAGTCTACTTTCTCCCCTCCCCACATACACACTGCTCCCTGTGTCCCAAGACAGTGTGGAAATAGCACGGGGCTCCCTCTGCTGAGAGGGGGATTGGAATTTGTTTCAATGGAATCTCAAAAGACAGATCTTTCTGGAACTCTGAGATGCTACTGGTGAGCAAACTTCTCTCCTAAACTTCCAACCTGACCCAGACAGAAGTGCCCGGCCACTGGTCACTAACGCCTTCTCAGGTGCCAAAGTGGAGAGCAGACAGACTCTGCCTGGGTTTGTCTGGGGGGCTCATGAGGGAATGCCTGCCCGTAGTTGAGGCTGGCGTTTCCTTTCTCACCTTATTTCCAGGCACGACCAGAGCTGACAAGAAGCTCCTGGAACTCCAGGTCCTGCCCCGCAGCCTGTGAGTAGCTACTGAGGAGCCTGCCTAGGGCCTGGGGTCCCACAATCTGTGTGCGGGGAAGCCCTCCCTGCACCCTCCTCGATGCTCCAGCCTCACCTGTAGACACACTTAGTCTCTTAAGCACGTGGGGAAAAGGTTGTTGGGAGAACAGAGGTCTGCAATGAGGAGGGAGTTTGTCCACACAAGACGGCTCCCTGCCCCTGCTGCTTCCAGGTAAGTTGTGAGTATGCCCAAAGAAGCCACGCTGGGAGGCCCAGGAATGAACAGGGTGCTGCTTTCGAGGTGCAGTGTGCTGGAGTGAGGGGTCTGTGCAGGGAAGGAATTGTAACTGCCCCTCAGCAACCAACCAGATGCCTCTCCTGTCCCCCATCCTCCCGCACCAAGTCAGTTTCCCAGCTCCACAGCCCGGGCGCGTCACCATGTCCTGTGGCCCAGCTGTCTATTTCTGGCACCCTCAAAGGACAAGAGAATAATCTTCATCAGACTCACTCATCCAAACAGCTTATTTTTTCTTTCTTTCTTTCTCTGTCTTGCCATCCTGGGAGTTGAGTCTAAGACATTTTGCCTGCTAGGCAAGGGCTGTGCCACTGAGCTATACCCCAAATTCAAACAGATATCTCTCGAGCAACCTCTACATTTAGCGTCTAAGAGGAAGCAGTGAATATGAGCCAGAGTCCCTTTTCATACTGCACTTAAAACCTTACAGACAGTAAGTAGCTAATTCCACAATTTAACATTTCTTAGAGCGATTATTTGAGATATAAGGAGCTATTGGAAAACGCAAAAGCCTATAAAACAGTGACCTGCCTAATTTGGGGTGTCAGCAAAATCTGCTCTTAGAAACAGCTGTGTTTCATTAAGTCTAAGATGTCACCAATTGTAACACACACTGTCATTGTATGTGCCGCTAAGAAAGGGAAAAAATGCTTCCAATTAAATATGACACAGGCTTTTAATTTGACTTAGACTTTTTTGTTTGTTTGTTTTTGTTTTTCGAGGTAGGGTCTCACTCTGGCTCAGGCTGACCTGGAATTCACTATGTAGTCTCAGGGTGGTCTTGAACTCACGGTGATCCTCCTACCTCTGCCTCCCGAGTGCTGGGATTAAAGGCGTGCGCCACCACGCCCGGCGACTTAGACTTTTATTAAATATAACTAAGAGAGAAAACATGGGCCTGGTAGATAGGTTCTTAAGGAATTCCTAGAATCTCTTACATCGAGTCCGTCTCCTCTTTACTCTGAGCTAAGAGTGGTAATGTTTCTGCTTTTCCATACAGTATCATTTTCTTTGCCATTAAGAGCATTGATGATATGATATTTCTCAAAAGAGCCCATAAGAGAGCTAAAAGCTACTGGCACTGCGCTCCAAGCCAAATGTGCAATTACACTGGACCAGCCTCGATTTGACTTCAGCCTGGAAAGGGTTGTTCGATAGATCTGATGCTTCCACCTCCTCCCCGACAGCCATCTGCTTCCCGGGGGTTACATGAGCGCGCCACTTTGTCTCCACGCCTTGCAGCCAAACCACAATCCCATCCTGCAAGAGGTGAGTGACACTGTCATTTTGAGGTGGGCAACACTATCCCAACAGCTGCCAGCCACAGCCTATGCCAGTGGATGCACCCCAATTTGAAGTGTCCCCACTTCACAGAGGTTAAAATGTGGAAAGCATGTTCAGAAACAGTAAAGCTGGTAATTTTTGAGATTGTTTTTTTTTTTTAAGGTAGGGTCTTACTCTAGGCCAGGTTGATCTGGAACTCATTATGTAGTCTCAGGGTGGCCTCGAACTCTTGGTGATCCACGTACCTCTGCCTCCTGAGTGCCGGGATTAAAGGCATGCACCACCACACCTGGCTAAGAGAGAGTGTTCTGAGGAGAGGAAGAGTCCTTGCACAGGCTCAGAGTGGGGGAAAGTGTTTTCCAGGAGACTCCAACTAGATGCTGGTTCTACATCCATGCTTATTGCTGTGTTACTTACCATGTCTAAGAAACCAACCAGCATTATTTCTTCTTGTCCATCAGTTGATGAATAAATAAAGAAAATGTGATATATATATATAATATACAAACATATATATGTTGCAGAATTTTATTTAGCCATGAATAAAAATAAAACCATGGCATTTACTGGAAAATGGATAAAATTGGAAATTATTATGTTAAGCGAAATAAGCCAGAGTCAGAAGGACAAATACCACATGTTTTTCTCATATGTGGATGCCACATTTTATATATAACATATATATATACATATAAGTATATATCTACATACATATATATGGGGGTATAAGTAACAAATAGGTAAATTTAGGGATAAAAGAAATCTTGCCAGATGTGGTGGCACATGCCTTTAATCCCAGCACTCGGGAAGCAGGGGTAGGAGGATCACCATGAGTTCAAGGCCACCCTGAGACTACATAGTGAATTCCAGGTCAGCCTGGACTAGAGTGAAACCCTACCTCGAAAAACCAAAAAAAAAAAAAAAAAAAAAAGGAAATCTTAATGGGGTACTGGAGAGATGGTTTAGTGGTTAAGGTACTTGCCTGCAAAGCCAAAAGACCCAGGTTCGATTCCCCAGGACCCATGTAAGACAGATGCACAAGGCGGCTCATGTGTCTGGAGTTTGTTTGCAGTGACTGGAGGTCTTGGTGCACCCATTCTCTCTCTATCTGCCGCCTTCTCTGTCTTTCTCTCAAATCAATAAATAAAGTTTTTTTAAAAAAGAAATCTTAGTGGGGAAGAGTGATAGCATTCATGTGAAATGGAAGCAGGAGAGCTGCTGGGGAAAGAGGATGAGGAGGAGGGAGAGGTGGGGCATGGGAAGGAGCACAATGACCAAGCACGTAGGAGTATACCAAAGTGAAACCTGTTACCTTGTATACCAGTGAAAAAATCTAATAAAAAAATCCAGGTGTGGTGGTTTACGCCTTTAATCCCAGCACTCAGGAGGCAGAGGTAGGAGGATCGCTGTGAGTTTGAGGCCAGAGTAAAGTTTCAGGTCAGCCTGAGCTAGAGTGAGACCTTACCTCAAAAACAAAAAACACACACACACACAAAAAAAAATGTGGGCTGAAGAGATGGCTCAGCAGGTAGAGGCACTTGCTAGCAAAGCCTGACAGCCTGGGTTCCGTTCTCTAATACCCACGTAAAGCCAGATGCACAAAGTGGCACATGAGCCTGGAGTTCATTTACAGTGCCAAGAGGCCTTAGCTTGCCCATTTTCTCTCATTCATATTTTCTCTGTCCTTCTCTCTTTTTCCCTTTCTCTCTCTCCTTGCAAATATTTTTTACATTTTATTTTTATTATTTATTGATTGATTGATTGATTTGAGAGAGAGAGAGACAGAGATAGAGGCAGAGAGAAAATGGGTGCACCAGGGCCTCCAGCCACTGCAAACAAACCCCTGACACATGTGCCACCTGGTAACTTTGGCATTACATGGGTACTGGGAATTGAACTCAAGTCCTTAGGCTTGCAGGCAAGCACTTTAACCACTGAGCAATCTCTTCGGCCCCCTATTTTTATTTTTTTAACTTAAAAATATTTTATTTATTTCCAAGCAGAGAAAGACAGACACAGACAGGGAGAGAGAGAGAAAGTGGGTACACCAGGGCCTCCAGCCACTGCAAATGAACTCCAAATGCATGTGCCACTTTGTGCATCTGGCTTTAGAAGGGTTCCAGAGAAATGAGTCTGGATCGGTAGGCTTTACAGGAAAGTGCCTTAACCACTGGGCCATCTCTCCAGCCCAATAAAAATATTAAAAAAAGCAAAAACAAAAAAATAAAAACAAAATAGCATGTTGATTCTAAAAGAGAGGATTTTAAATATTCTCAATACAAAGAAATGATAAGTTTTTGAGGTAATGGCTGTGATGCTTTGGTTATACACATGTATTAAAACTTCACACCCCATAAATACATGCAATAATGTGTCAATTGAAAACAACCAGAACAGTCATCGCATCTGTCTCCCAGGAAGAAAGGTGAGGCAACTAGGGGTGAGTTATCTGAGGGGAAGAACCCCAGCTTACACAAACCCTCATAAATCATATGAGAGAAATGGGTTTCATCCCCAAAGCAATGGAAGACCTTTGAAAGGTTTTCAGCAGGAAGTGAACAAGAGAAGGCAAAGGACAGATGCATTACATGCTTGGGGCCAGGTGGGGCTCCAGTGACAGTGGAAAGCTGGACACGGGCCACGGCAGCCACACACGAGCAAGCACCGTCACTTTGCAACTGGAATGTGTGTGGGACTCATGACTGACTGATGGAGGAGCGAGAAAGAGAGAGAAACCAAGAGCGTTCCCAGGCAGCCCCTTGGATGCAGAAGACTACACACAGAGTGAGAAAAAGCTGCAGCAGGACCGGGCTTGGGGGTGGGAAGAGCACGAGCTCCTTGCAGCCGAGCTATGTCTGAGGTGTTCCTGAGGTACGTGGATGCAGGTGTGCCTCCGTGGAGGTGTCACATACAGGGAAGGCTGAGCGGATCTGGAACTCAGAGCAGAGGGGAAGGCTGGAGAAGCAACACGTTTAGAAGCAAGTCACCAGAGCGTACCTGGTAAATGAAGTAAGGTGGGTGGACTCAGTTGCTCCCCGGGGCAGGATCTAGAATGAGACATGCCAGGGGCCCAAGGCTGCCTCTTGAGGAACTGCAAGGTGTAAAGCTGGGTGGAGAATGGCAAGCTGCCAAAGGAGAGGGCCACCCAGGAAGGAGAAAGCCCAGAAGAGCGTGTCGGTGAGGCCTAGAGCTAAGCGTTGTCTGTTTCTCCTTAGCGGATCCTCGGAGCTCTCCCCGACCTCGGGGAACTCCCGCCAATGTGACCTCTTTCCCGTTCCTGCAACCCCTTTTGCCTGCCAACAAGATTAATTTAATTTGTTTTTACATGGAATATATGCCTACCCATAACCTCTCTATTCGGGTAAGTTTAACCCGGCTCTTGGCAAGCTCATTAATAACAGACCTATTTATAAACTACTAAGAGCTAAGAAAAGGAGGGAAGGAGAGAAAATAAAGAAAAAAATGAAAGGCCACTGTCCAGCTAAGAGAAGGGTTAGGGGCTCAGAGAGGTCAAATAATTAGAGCAAAGTTGCACAGATCATGCGTTGTGTCTGCAGAGTTAGTCTCTCACGGAAATCTTCCTACTGGACAGTCCCTTGCAGGAAGCCCACAGGTGTCTGAGAGGAAAGAGTATTATCCATGAGGCGAGAAAAATGCCATGGAAAACAGACAGTAGTAGCTGGCAACAGAAGCCCAATACCGTGATGGATGACCCTCACGAATAAATTTGTTCCCTTTTCCTTCTTTAATTACATCGGTGGGCTAGACTCTCGTAGAAATATCTGTGATGTGATGGATGTACTGGTGGCAATTACATGCAAGAAGCCTCCTCCAGCACGTCCATTTTAATGGGAACACCAGCAGCAGTGTTAACAAGGACAGGCCTATTTATTTCTCTGCCTCACTCGTTAGCTTCTCTTGGCTTCAGAGGAAACTGCCATTGAGTGTGGCCCAGATTCCCTTCAGAATAGCCAAGGTCTTCATAGCTCTGTTCAGGGCCTCTAGGCAGAGAGTGGGGAAGGAGGTAGGCTGGCTGAGGGGGCCAGAGGAGACATGCCATCCATCTCTGCTCCCTGTAGGGAGCTTGTTTTGGGCCAAGCTTCCTGGAGATTAATGAAGAACAAATATTCCAGAAAGAAACCTAGTGTCTCCTGTCCCACCAGAGAGAGAGGTAGGTGTGAGGAGAGAACAGGCTGCTTGGGAGGAGAGATGGCCCTAACCACACACTCAGGGTGGGAGGGAGTGGCCAGGTACCTGCTGGGCCATGTTGATTTCCCATGCAGTCGGCAGTATTGAAAGCCATCTGAACTCTCCCAGATGACATCAATAAGATTCCTTCTGTTGGAACATGGTAGGAGGGCATGCTGACAATGTTCAAAGCACATAATGAAGGGAGCTGGCATGACAAGTCATCTTCTGACCTTTGGGTGGAACTTTCCAGATGACGTGAGAGTGTAGAATATACCTGAGCTGGGCATCACTGTCTACATCTACTTTAGGGAATTTTTTTTCTTGTTTTTTTGAGACAGAGTCTCAAACTCATAATCATTCGGCGTCAGCCTCCCGACTGCTGGGATTATAGACGTGTTCTACCATGCTTGGCTTTTCTGGGGGACCTTTAGGGTTTTTCTACTCCCCTGCACTCTTCCCTCTTCTCCCCACATAAATCGAGGTCTGGATGCCAACAAGTGTAAGTCAGGAGAAGCTGCTGATGCAACACACTGACCTGCACCCAAATGATCACAACTGTGTTTTTCTTTTCTTTTCTTTTCTTTTTTTCTTTTCTTTTCTTTTCTTTTCTTTTCTTTTCTCTCTCTCTTTCTCTCTCTCTCTCTCTCTCTTTGATAAACAACAATATGTGAATTTGGGAGGGTACCATGACAGTTATCATTTTAAAATTTATTTTAATTAATTTTATTTATTTGATAGAGAGAGATTGAGGGAAAGAAGAAGAGAGAATGAGCATGCCAGGGCCTCCAGCCACTGCAAACAAACCCCAGACACATGCACCACCTTGTGCATCTGGCTTACGTGGGTCCTTATGTGGGAATTGAACCTGGGTCCTTTGGCTTTGCAGGCAAATGACTTAACTCCTAAGCAATTTCCCCAGCCTTGATAGTTTATCTTGATTTTCAACTTGATAGAATCCAGAATCCACTAAGAAACATGCAGGTCTATGAGGGAATATCCAGAAAACACTGAGGGTAGAATACTGTCCTCTAAGTAGGCAAGCACTTCATTCAGTGGCCCAGATAGAAAAAGATATGAGAGAAAACCAGTGTGTGTTCTTGCTGGGTGACTGGAGAGAAATCCAGTGTGTGTTCTTGCTGGGTGACTGCATCTGTCCTTGTTGTCATTGTTGCTGTGGCTACAATGGCTGACCTCCAGAAATCTTCAGATTAGGACTACTGAGGCCACCCCTCCATGGACTGAGTGTGTTAGTCAGGTTCTCCAGAGGAATGAAACCCATAAAATGAATATTCATTATCCAGGGGGATTATTAAACTAGTTTAAAGGACATAGGCTGGGCAATCCAACGAGGGCTGCCCACAGGCTTGAACACTGAGGAACCTGGTAGCTGCTCCACCCACGATGATGGATTCGGCAGTCGCAGTCTGGCACTGAGGGCCTGGAAGATTCCTGGAGAGCCGCTGGTCTTCAGGTCACCCTGGAAGGCTGGGTACCAGTGTTGGTGAAAGACAGCAGCAACAGGGTATATCTATGCACATGCCAGCAAGGAAGACGGGCACCCAGGCAAAAGGCACTGCTTTGTCCTTTATCTCTGTGTATGTAGCCTGCCACCAGAAATGCCCTCACAGACCTGCCCAAGAGGTGTCATCTGATCAAGGTGACAACAGGGTTGACTTCACTCTGAGGTCCTCACCCTCTCCAGTGTGCAGACAGCCATTGTTGAGATATCCAAGCCCTGCAGCATAAGCCATTCTAGAGAATTCCCTCGTAACATACATGCATTCTACTGGTTCTGTTCCTCCAGAGAGTCCTGCCTAATACAGGTGCGGAAGCATGTAGTCTTGCTACATGGTTACTAAAGTGGTCTCTCTTGTTGACTGCAAAGTCATACTGCATTTGCCAGTTTTTGTTTTTCAGTTACATGGAACCATCTGAGCCATTCCTACAAATGGAAAGTAAGGACTGGAGAGATGTCTTATTGGTTAAGCACTTGCCTGTGAAGCCTAAGGACCCTGGTTCAAGGCTCGATTACCCAAATACTCACGTAAGCCAGATGCACATGGTGGTGCATGCATCTGGAGTTCATTTGCAGTGGCTAGAGGCCCTGGCACACCCATTCTCTCTCCCTTTCTCTGTCTCTAATAAGTAAATAAATAAAAATAAAAAAGTTTTAAAAAAGGAAAGTAAGTAGATGTTACATGTCCCTCCCAGTCTGAAACAGCTAGAAATGAATGTACCTTCTCAGTCTCTCTCCGTGTTGACCCTTGCCTGCTGGCTAGCCAATATCAAGGTTTCTCCATGACCAGGCACTACAGAAAGCTGTGCTTCATCACAGAGGAAGCTTGGAATCCTGAATGACCATGCGGGTCAGAAACCACGGACCTTTTGGCCTTGTCTAACTGACAAACAAGCAATGACCTTTCACTGAGGCAAACCAACACCAGCTTGTACAGCCTACATCGCTTCCTTACTACAGAGGCCTGGCCAATGTCACGGTCTTTAGTGTAAGCCTCCATCTTCCTCACTCCACAGCCGTACAGAGATTAGGATTGGATCTTGTTACTATTCTTGATTTTTCTGTTTTAGTGACTTTATCAGAAACATTGGGTCAAAATACTTAGGAATGCTCAATCAGTAAGAAATCCCAAGCTGAAAATGCAAATCAGCAATTAATCATTCAAAATAACTAATTAGCTGTTCCAGGCCTTGTGCAGTCCAGGTAAAATGGCAGAGAAGTGCTTCAGAGCACTGTCTAACGTCGGAGAGCCCCACAAAGCTCCCCTGTTCTCTCTAGCCTTGTCCTATTTTTACTGTGAGATGGTTAATGTTGTGCATCAAGTCTTTGGAATGTGTCCCCATTGCTTTTTCTGATAAAATGTCGTGAACTGCCTTTGACATTCAGCATTTCCACACCCAGCACCAAGACCGCCTTTATTCACAGCAACAACCATTCTCTTTTCCCTAAAGTCACATTTCTGTTCTCTTCCCCTGCGCCTATAGAGTCTATTTTTCCCTCACCACTTCTGCCCTTCTTTCCATCTGAAATCAGAAGAGGTCAGAATGCTGAGGCCCATCGCCAATGCATTCTGCTGTGGGACTATGTCAGTTTTCCCTACTGTTCCTTCAAAGTCTTGGTCATTCTTCTCAGTCTTTCTAAGCCCCCCTCTTCATTCAAGTCCTGTCTCACTAATTCCCTTATGCAACAGACAAGAGTTTCCATGATATTCAGTAGCTGGAAACCTTCAAGAACACACAGCCATCCATAGGCTTGTTCCCAGCCGTTCCCCCAGTACAGTGTCTGGCATTTGTCAGGTGCTTAAAAATACCTGTTGTACAATGATGGCTTTAAATGCATGGAGACATTTTGAGTCTTTTGCCCATCTCAACTCACTGGGAATCATCAGGAAGAGTGGAAAGGAAGGGAGAGTCATTCATTTTCTTCTCAAAACATATATTGTCTATGTCACCAGTTTAGCAATTAATTTGATGCTCATTTTGATGACATGCAGAATCAGCAGTGTTTCCTTCTTGTCACTGTAATGACAGTGCTTACTCATCCTAAGTTGGACAACTGGTTGGGAGACATCGCAGGACCCAGTCTAGCCTTGCCACGGATCCAGAAAGCACATCACTGGATTTTTGCACTAATGAGCATTGAAGTATCACAAGCTTTTCTTTCTCTTGAATTGTTTCAAGTAGCAATATCCGCTGAGGAAAGTAAGTAGATGTTACATGTCCCTCCCAGTCTGAAACAGCTAGAAATGAATGTACCTTCTCAGTCTCTCTCCGTGTTGACCCTTGCCTGCTGGCTAGCCAATGTCAAGGTTTCTCCATGACCAGGCACTACAGAAAGCTGTGCTTCATCACAGAGGAAGCTTGGAATCCTGAATGACCATGCGGGTCAGAAACCACGGACCTTTTGGCCTTGTCTAACTGACAAACAAGCGATGACCTTTCACTGAGGCAAACCAACACCAGCTTGTACAGCCTACATCGCTTCCTTACTACAGAGGCCTGGCCAATGTCACGGTCTTTAGTGTAAGCCTCCATCTTCCTCACTCCACAGCTGTACAGAGATTAGGATTGGATCTTGTTACTATTCTTGATTTTTCTGTTTTAGTGACTTTATCAGAAACATTGGGTCAAAATACTTAGGAATGCTCAATCAGTAAGAAATCCCAAGCTGAAAATGCAAATCAGCAATTAATCATTCAAAATAACTAATTAGCTGTTCCAGGCCTTGTGCAGCCCAGGTAAAATGGCAGAGAAGTGCTTCAGAGCACTGTCTAACGTCGGAGAGCCCCACAAAGCTCCCCTGTTCTCTCTAGCCTTGTCCTATTTTTACTGTGAGATGGTTAATGTTGTGCATCAAGTCTTTGGAATGTGTCCCCATTGCTTTTTCTGATAAAATGTCGTGAACTGCCTTTGACATTCAGCATTTCCACACCCAGCACCAAGACCGCCTTTGTTCACAGCAACAACCATTCTCTTTTCCCTAAAGTTACATTTCTGTTCTCTTCCCCTGCGCCTATAGAGTCTATTTCCCTCACCACTTCTGCCCTTCTTTCCATCTGAAATCAGAAGAGGTCAGAATGCTGAGGCCCATCGCCAATGCATTCTGCTGTGGGACTATGTCAGTTTTCCCTACTGTTCCTTCAAAGTCTTGGTCATTCTTCTCAGTCTTTCTAAGCCCCCCTCTTCATTCAAGTCCTGTCTCACTAATTCCCTTATGCAACAGATAAGAGTTTCCATGATATTCAGTAGCTGGAAACCTTCAAGAACACACAGCCATCCATAGGCTTGTTCCCAGCCGTTCCCCCTAGTACAGTGTCTGGCATTTGTCAGGTGCTTAAAAATACCTGGTGTACAATGATGGCTTTAAATGCATGGAGACATTTTGAGTCTTTTGCCCATCTCAACTCACTGGGAATCATCAGGAAGAGTGGAAAGGAAGGGAGAGTCATTCATTTTCTTCTCTAAACATATATTGTCTATGTCACCAGTTTAGCAATTAATTTGATGCTCATTTTGATGACATGCAGAATCAGCAGTGTTTCCTTCTTGTCACTGTAATGACAGTGCTTACTCATCCTAAGTTGGACAACTGGTTGGGAGACATCGCAGGACCCAGTCTAGCCTTGCCACGGATCCAGAAAGCACATCACTGGATTTTTGCACTAATGAGCATTGAAGTATCACAAGCTTTTCTTTCTCTTGAATTGTTTCAAGTAGCAATATCCGCTGATGTCTACGACCTTTGGTCTATGTGCTATTTCTATGAAAAAGATACATGCGGAACTGAAGAGATGGCTTAGTGGTTAAGTGCTTGCCTGTGAAGCCTAAGGACCCTGGTTCAAGGCTCAGTTCCCCAGGACCCACTTAAGCCAGATGCACAAGGGGGTACATGCGTCTGGAGTTTGTTTGCAGTGGCTGGAGGACCTGCGGTGCCCATTCTCTTTCTATCTCTCTCTCTTTCTCTCTCTCTCTCTCTCTCTCAAATAAACAAATATATTTTTAAAGGGTGAAACAAAAATAATGAAACAAAAAAAGATACAAACTAGCATGACAGGGAGAGCGCCGTCCCTTCACTTCACCAGAGTTGTCCATGTGACTCCCCAGAGCCTGGGAGCATGCTCTAGTCCCTGCTGAGGAGAAGTGCAGGCTACAAGTCAGCTAGCTAGACTATCCTAAGCTTGCCATACCCTTGTGAGGTTCCTTAAATGTAGAAGAGGAGAAGAATGCCACCATGTGATGCCATATCAGAGACCCCACCACCACTGCTGGCTGTGAATTGGGGGAGGCCAGGAGCCAAGGAATGTGAGTAGACCCTGAAGACCAGAAAAAGCAAGGAAATCGATTCTTCCTGGAGCTTCTGGAAGGAACACAGCTCCTCCAACCCTTGACTTGAATCTACTGAGACCCATTTTGGATTCCTGAACTTGGAGCTTTTATATACTAACTCTGCTGCTTTAGGCCCTGGGTCTTCAGTAACTTGTTACAGCAGCCACAGGAAGCTCATACGCTGGAGTTCTAAATAAAATAGAAAATAAAGGGGACACACGCCTCGTACAGTTTATCACAACAAGATGGAATAAGAAAGTCATTGCTCTTACTTCACCCACTTGTGTCCAGCTTTTTGTCCAAACATTCCTCCCTGGCAGAGACTGAAGCTTGCGTTTCTTCAGTATTAAACACAAACCAACACCCCACACAGCAGGGATCCAGCAAGCATGGTTAAAATAATCTTGTGACCCATGGCAACAAGTATGTCCTATATGTTTATGGGACTCAAACTACATAAAATTAGTATCTTTCCATGAACTTCTTGGCAACAAATTGAAAAGAATGCTCCAGTTGGACACAGAATGGTTATATAAACAACGCATTCCTGCTGCCCAGTGGCTTGAAGTCACTGGATCTCAAAGGTGACATCCAGGCCCCGTGGCAGGAGGGACACAGCTGGAATATAAAATGCCCATCAAGCCTCCCATTAGTTTTCAGTTTTCATCCACCCAGCTTTTGGCAGAGCTGGTGGCAGGTAACCATGTCTGACAGGTTCAAGTTTCTGCTCATCTCTTCAGTGCGCAAGGGAATTGCTGTGAAAGGAGGAACATCAGGGGTGGGCAGCAGAGAGAGGGGAAAAGAGACAATGAAAGTAGGCTATTTTAAACCTTTGGTAATTGGTTCCAGAATGGTCAAGAACAGACATGTATTTTATATAATACATCTAAAAGGGATTATTTTCCAAAGAGAAAAAGAATTATTAGCAAAAACAAGGTCTTCTGGAGAAGTAGAAAAAGAATCACTTGTCTCTTCCAGACATGACTTCACTGGCACTGGAACTTTTTCTGAAATGCAGGATGTATGTGACTCAGACCACTTGTGAGTATTTATCTGCTAGCAACCAAACAGGATCCAGGTAAATGCACCGATCGAGTACTGGCTGGTCCATAGTAAGCGGCGTGCAGGTGACACTCACCATGATGGTTGTTACAATTAACCATCCCACTTAGGATTCTGCTAAGAGAAAGCGTGGTTCTGGCCATCTGCAGTAGCTCACCAGAGCTCACAGGATGACTGGATGGGTCCAAGTTAAGTGGATGAAGCCAAGGTACGCAAATGGGTGTGTCCCTCGTAGATGTGGGCAGCAATGAGGTGGGAGACCATGTGCTCTCCTGTCCAGATGACTTCACGGAGCAACCAGATCAGCCACAAGTGATGTCGCAGGAGGAAACCACATGACTATGAGTTGACCCTCTACGCACTTGTCAGTACAAAGCACCCAGCCTGCAAAGAGGCTCTCCTGGTAATGCCTGCCGATTGAGTGAGTGAACTACTGAGCAAGACAGCAGATAGAGTCCAAAATAAAATGAATGAGCTACAATGATCTCAGTGTGTTTTTCCTAGTTTTTTGAAGAATCCTCTGAAATTTTGTTAAAATAATAATAACAGACAGCCAGGCATGGTGGTACATATCTGTAATCCTATCACTCAAGAGCTGAGGCAGGATAATTGTGAGTTCAGGACCAATCTGGGTTACATAGTGAATTTTAGGCAACCTGGACTATATAGTGAGACCCTGCCTCAAGAAGAGAAGGAAGAGAAAGAGGAAGAGGAGGAGGAGGAAAAGGAGAAGGCTGCTTCTGGTGTTTACAAAACAAAAGCAAATGAAAGTTGGGTCAACTAAAGAGGGACGCAGACACCTACACCACAGAGCCACAGTGCTCATGAGCATTATCTGTCACAGGAGCCTGTTACGGAAGTCTTTGCAGCTCAATTAGCATTGTGCACATTTACTCTCTCCCAGGGTCCACTGTTGGTGTACAGGGCCAGGCTCCCTGGGCTTTCTGAATCTGGGGTCAGTGGGAAGCATCCACTGTGGGTGCTCAGCTGAGAGGCTGGCCATGCCTAAATGACCAGACTGTCAGGAAACATTGTGGCTGACTTTGACAGCCTGTTAAAGTTACTAGGAAAGTGTGGCACATTGTCAAGTGAAAATGGCACTCAGAAAACATCTTTCCTTCTATATAAATTCATTTTTATAAAAAAATTGTAGTATGGTGGTTTCATTTACAAGCTTTTATTTTTTAGTAGAAGCAGTGGAGTGGGAAAGATAAAAATTGATCCAAGGATGTAAGACAGAACCTGCCGGAGCCTCAGCTTCTCAACCAGCGCCATCGGCCTGGCATCTCCATGTGGGGCTGACCCCACATGGCTCACGGGAAAACCAGGACCAGAGGGCGACTGTTTCCAGGCAGGACAGAAAGGGAGACGCACTGTCATACTTCGTGGCAGATACAACAGCTACCTGATCACCCACATTTTCCAAAAGAGGACACCATCTTTGCCTTCCTGGGGTTCAGACTCCCCAGTGGTAGACAGGCCATGTCTGCACAGTGTGTTCTGTCAGAGCAAGAAGATACACGTGCTCTGGGGACACAAGCTGGGGGGAAGCCTTCTAGCAGCAGAATAATCTGAACTGACCCCTCTGCGGCCCTCCTGGGGCAGAGTGGGGAAGGGTGCCACGCGTGGGGGAAGGGAGCCCAGAGGGAAAGATGGCCTCCTGCTTTGCAGTTTGCCTAGAACTAACTCCACCAGTGCCCGCAACCTAGGAACCCGTGAGGTGACGCTCACTCATGTCTCAGGTGGAAGAATATGGGTCTGGCCTAGTGAAGCTCACATACAGAAACATGAGAGGAGGGTAGACAGACAGACAGATGTAGTGTCTATGGCTGGAAGGAGATTCTTCTTAGGGATACAGGAATCTTCCTTTCCTTCACTGAAGTTCGCTGAGATGAACTTCCACACCAGGCACAGTTATGGAAGAAGGGATATTTAGTGAAGCTTACAGATCCAAGGGAAGTTCCATAATGACAGAAGAAGCTGGCTTGTTCTTACAGAACCAGACGCAAAGAGAAAAGCCACAAGCCAAAAGCCACACAGCACAGCACAGCACACCTCAGGAACTCCAGCTAGGCACTTTGCATATCTTTAGATTGAAATCTCAAAGCCACCACCACACCTTACGGCTGGACCCTAAGATTCACCCAGTGACATTGCCTCCAGCCAGGTGGCTACAGATGCAAACAACAAACTAATAAAACACTGAATATGTTGGGGGACATCTATTCAAACTACCACAATCCTAAACATTTTTTTTAATGATTCAGATTTCTTCTATGATGAGTTTTGGAAGGTGATGTTATGGGACCGAAACCTCATGCTAATTCAATGAAACTGTCTAGGACAAAGACAGTCTCCCAGTAGGTGCCGTGTGGTGATGAACAGATGAGATGTGCTTGTCAGAGTTGGACCCTCGTCACCAAGACAAGGTCCAGGAGGCATTGAGGACATGATAAGCTCTTCGTGGTCAACATCCGATCCCCAGCTCCACAGATTCACAATTGCCATATGCCAACTCAAGGGATGTGACTCACATTAGTCAAACTCATGAAAGACCAATATGCCAGGACAAATGAGTGTTCAGATAGGAGGTGGATCACCTGTCCAGTAAAGGGAGTGCTGCCTCATCCATCTTGTGTGAAGCCACCTTCCTATGTTGAGACAACACATTATTGCTTCCACCCCCTGAGGAAAGTTAAAGTCTAATGTATGTGGTGGTTTGGGTCATGTGATCCCCCATAAACTTAGGTATCCTGGATGCTAGGTCAATGGGAAGTGGAGCCTCCTGGAAGTGATGTTTTGTTGGGGGCAGGCTTATGGGTGTTGTAAAGCCAGCTCTCCCTTGTCAGTATTTGACACACTCTCCGGCTTCTGTTGTCCACCTGATATTGGCCAGGAGGTGATGTCCACCCTCTGTCTTCGTTGTCCCTCCTTCCAGCAATGCGAGTTAGCAACAACACGTATCATGGAGATGTCAGTTCTTCAGAGTTTTGTAACCCAGTCTGTGTGCTTCCTAAATTGGTTCTTTAGAAAAGTAAGTTATTCATATTTATATGTGAGCACACCAGGATCTCTTTCCACTGCAAACAGAAGCCAAGATGCTTGTGCCACTTTTTACATGTGGCTTACGTGGGTGACTGGAGACTTGAACCTGGGCCGGCAGGCTTTGGAAGCAAACATCTTTAACCACTGGAGCATCTCCTCAGTCCTCCTAAATTGGTTCTTTTTCAGCCTCAACAGTCACAATTCCTTCACTGGATAGGATTCTTAGGGCTTTCATTTGCTGGCTCACCTTTTCTAGGTTTACTCCATTTCTCAGTGTGTGTGTGTGTGTGTGTGTGTGTGTATGTGTGTGTAAATGTGATTCAGATGTTCTCTGACCAGTGAAGAGTGGAGGGTAAGCACATCTACTTCTGACTGGTCCAGTCAAGATCTCCAAGTTGGCATGACTCATGACACGTGGTGTGTTAGCTAATGACTCCTTCCATTGTGTGTGTGTGTGTGTGTGTGTGTGTGTGTGTGTGTGTGTGTAATTCAACTTCCTATTCTGAGGTAAATATACCTGTTCAACATTCAGATCATTTATAGGAACTAAAAATACGGCTGTTCTTTTTAGATGCATATTGTAGGTGTAAGTCACTGTAATTTCAACCTCTATTTTTTAAATGTTTTATTTATTTATTTGAGAGAGATAGAGAAAGAGAGAGAATGGTGCCAGGCCTCCAGCCACTGCAGATGAACTCCAGATACATATGCCACCTTGGGCATCTGGCTTACATGGGTACTGCGGAATCAAACATGGGTCCTTAGGCTTTGCAGGCAAATGTCTTAACTGCTAAGCCATCTCTTCATCCCTCAACCTCTATTTTGTGTTTTCTGAACTATTAGTGGAAAGAAAAAATTGATGCTATAAAATGCAAGCTGCTGGAGAGATAGCTTAGTGGTTAAGGCCCTTGCCCATGAAGCCTAAGGGTCAGGTTCCCCAGAACCCATGTAAGGCAGATGCACATGGTGGCCCATGAGTCTAGAGTTTGTTTGCAGTGGCTGGCTAGAGACCCTGGCATGCCCATTCTCTCTTTCTCTCTCTATTTGCCTCTTTCTTTCTCTCTCTCTCTGTTACTCTCTCTCTCTCTCAAATAAATAAATAAATAAATAAATAAATAAATAAATAAATAAATAAATAATATTTTTAAAAATCCAAGCCAGGGTTGGAGAGATGGTTTAGTAGTTAAGGCACTTGTCTGTGAAGCCTAAGGACCCGGGTTCAATTCCCCAGTATTCACATATGCCAGATGCACAGGGTGGTGCATGCACCTGGAGTTTGTTTGCAGCAGCTAGAGGCCCTAGTGTGCCCATTCACCCTCTCTCTCACTCTCTTTCTCTTTCTGTCTGTCTCTCTCTCTCAAATAAATAAATAAAAGTAAAAATTATTTTAAAAATCCAAGCCAAGGAAACATTTTGTTGCCTTTTCTAATTCTTTTGGGCATCACAAGGCCATAGAAGTTTGAGTGCCTTACTTTTAGTCTATATTCTTAGATCATTTATGTCTTTATCCTTTTCTATTTTAGCTAATAAAATATAACCTAAAACACTTAAAATCCAAAATTCAATGAATAAAATATGTTTATTTCATGGGGAATTGTTTCACTTTTATTCTGATTCTCAAAAAAAATGAGTCTTTGCTACATGATAAAACAAAGAAATATATAATCTAAAGACATAATTATAGATTGCTGAGAGAAAAAAGGATGTAATTTGATTTACAATTTTAAGAAGGAGAGCTAAACAAAAGTTTCATCTTTAAAGAGTCATAATAACAATTTCAAAATTTATGGGGGCTTGGGGAGATGGCCTAGTGGTTAAAGGCTCTTGTTTTTGCAATATCTGTTGGCCCAGGTTTGATTCCCCAGCACCCAAGTCCCGATGCATGGCAAGTGTGTGCCCACATATGCACACATAATTAAAGACATAAAATTCTTTCCTAATTTAATTGTTTTATTAGCAAAAAGCAAAGAAAGGTGCTAAAGCCTCTAAAATATTAGAGTGCAACCTAAGTTAAGAGTCTTTGAGCCCCCACTTAAACCACCATGGAAAATTAAAGTCTACACTGGTGTTAGAAGACAGAGTCAATAGGGTGCAAGCTATTCCACTCACATGGAGCAAATAACCTGCGTTATCAGCCAATGCTCATTCTCTTTGCACTATAATGTCGCCCCGGGATCAGAGTGAGGTGTCAGCCCCCAAATGGGATTTCTTAAAAAACAAATCAGCTCATGAAGGCAGTCAGGGTTGAAACATCCGTCTCCTTCATTAAATGCAGAACTGTGTTGCCACCATACAGCCCACACCAATAGTTACCCAGGAAGCACTGTACTACTTTTTGATAGGTAACTTCAAAGCAATTGAAACCAGTAAGTCGGTTTCAGCACAAACAGAGAGCTGCTGTGAGATGAGGAATAAGAGTGCTTGAGAACGCAAATGCCCGTCAGAGAACAAGGCTCTCCTGTTTGATTTATTATCACACGGGAGCGCAGTTAGGAGTCATGTGACCTTGAGTGAGTTTCACTTAGCATCTCTGAGACTTCATGACCAGAAAATGTGACTAGCAACGTAGCTGCCTGGGTGTGTGTAGAGGAAAACTCACATCCCAGTTCAGGAGGAGAAGGCAAACTTTTGGTTATTTACTATATTATAATGTATATTTATTATATTACTTAATAATTATATGTTGAACATTTAGAATGTAACAGGGATAATTGCTATTGTTCTATGTGTGTGAATCAGGTTTTGATCACTGTGACAAATTTCTTGAGAAAACCAACTTTTAAGGAAGAAAGGTTTATGTTTTAGCTCACAGCTTTGGAGGTTTTGTCCATGGTCACTTTGGACCTGCGGCTACATAGAATAGCATGATGGGAGCAAATGGTGGGGGAAAGTGCTAATCTCGTGCTGAGAGAGAGAGAGAGAGAGAGAGAGAGAGAGAGAGGACGAGAGGTCCCAATAACTTTTAAACGTCATGCCCTCGGTGACCTTACTTCCTCCCACTCGGCCCCACTTCCCTCTTTCTCTCTCTCTCCCCTCCCCTCCCATCAGCACCACACTGGGGACCAAACCTTCAACACATGCACCTTCAGAGGTGATTCAGGATCGAGTCAAGATCCAAACCAACCATGTGCTGTCACATCCCACGGTCGTTAAAAGCCTATGAGAAAAATATCTTTATATTTTCATTTTGCCAGTGAGGGAATTGAGGCCGAGTTGGTCAAGATCACCAGTTGGAAGTGGGCTGGTCCTAAGTTAAAGTTGCTCAATGAGAAGATATAATCAAAATATGCATTACTGGGGCTTGAAAGATGGTACAGCACTTAAGGGGCTTGCCTGTAAAGCCTAACTACCTGGCTTCAATTCCCCAGTACCCAGGTAAAGCCAGATGCACAAGGTGATGCATGAGTCTGAAGTTCATTTGCAGTGGCTGGAGGCCCTGGCTAGCCCAAGCTCTCTCTTTCTCTCTGCTTCTCTTTCTCTTGAATAAAAAATAAAATAAATCTACTCCATCACACTCCTCGCTTGTGTAATTGAACAATGCCCGGGAATGAGTGACTAGGGCACAGTGCCCTAATGATCTTGGGTATCTCTAAACTCATTTTATCTCTTTATTTTAGCAAACATATATTTATGTATATGTTATTCTATGTTTATAACCCACACACACACTGTGTGCTTTAGGAGACATATAATCAAAAGCACTCGCCACATGCCTCTTTTAACAGTGTGCTACTCCACCAGGTACCATTCAGGGAGAGGAGCACCAGGTAAGCTCAGATCTGTCTGCATGGAGCTTCCTTCCCCTTTAAAGACCACACACACAACAAACAGCTTGTTAAGAGATAATTTACATATATTATGTAACTCAGCTCTTTCAGTACATAACTTAATGGATTTCGGTACGTTTAAAGGTGTGTGAAAATTACCACAGTGTAGGTTTAAGACATTCTCGTTGCTCCGACAAGTAACTTGATACTTATTGGCAGTTATCCCTCCCCAGCCCAAGGCAACCCCAAACCTGGTTTTTGCTCCTATACATTTGCAATTGTGAAAACATCGTACAGTGGCTTCATGAAGTAGTTGGTCCTTTGTGCCCGGCTTGTTACACACAGTGCGTCTAAAACTAGTCCATTTGTCTCTAAGCCCAAATAATTTCCCACGAACATAACGTGTATTGTTTAGCCTTTCATCAGTTGATAGATGCATGCCAAAATTTTGGCTATTCTGTGTAAGTTGGCTGTACATTTCAATACATGCCTAGAAAGAAAATCCAAGTGGAGTCGCATTGATTTAAAGCACTTATAGCAGAGCTGGGAGGCACAGTTAAATCTGCTCTCAGAAATGTCCCCAGCTGAACTTTTAAATTGGGCTACCTTCCCAGATGCTAGTTACCCTTTGAACTGTGCCAAACTGAAAATTCCTGAAACATCTTTGGTACCTTCTATTGGTCTTCTGTTTGATGAACCCTTTCTTATAAGATATTCCAACTTTGCCCTCTCCAATCGTAGTAACTAACAAGTAATATTCTTTCTAACTGCTTTGTGGCTTAAAGCTATAAATATATTCCCCATTTTGTAAAACTCCACAGCACTTATGGCCAAATAAGAATGTTTTCCACAGCTGGGCGTGGTGGCGCACGCCTTTAATCCCAGCACTGGGAAGGCAGAGGTAGAAGAATCGCCGTGAGTCCGAGCACACCCTGAGACAACATAGTGAATTCCAGTTCAGCCTGAGCTAGTGAAACCCTACCTCAAAAACCAAAAAAGAAAAGAAAGGAAAAGAAAAGAAAAGAAAAGTTGCCCAAGAGGCTATCTTCACAGTGGCACAAGTAAACCCTTTGTTCTCACATCCCATGTATTTACACTCGCTATACACATTTGTGTACAAGATTTTTGTGGGGATGCATTTTTATATCCTTGAAATGGTATTTTTTGCATGTGCATATGTGCAGTGGACATACATGTATGTGTTTTCATGTGTGTACATGTGTATGTGTGTGTGTGGAGACCAAAAGACAAACTTGGGTGTTGTTCCTCAGAAATGTGGTCCACTTTTTTTTTTTTTTTTTTTAAGATAGAGTCTTTGGCCTGGGGCTCACCAATTAGGCTAGACTGGCTGTCTAGTGAGCCCCAGGGATCCTTCTGTTTCTGCCTCCCCAGCACTGGGATTGCAGGAGTATGCCACCACACCTGGCATTTATTTTTTTTTAATATTTTTATTAATTTATTTGCAAGAAAAGGGGGAGAGAGGATGAGAGAGAGAGAGAGTGAGAACATGGGTACACACCAAGGCATTTTGAACTCCAGATCCACATGCCAGTTGGCACATCTGGTTTCATGAGTGTACCAGGGAATCAAACAATGGCTGGCAGACTTTGCCTGTAAGTGCATTTAACCCCTGAGCCATCTCCGCAGCCCCATGCTTCACCTTTATGTAAGCACTTGGGATTGAACTTGGGCCCCATGCTTGCAAGGCTAGCATTTTGCTGACAGTGATCTCTCCAGACCTTTGAAATGGAACATCTAAAAATAAAATTGCTTTGAGCAATTCCAAAATGATACTATTTAACACTTTGAGGAACTGCCAAACTGTCAGTGCTGGCACCATTTTCAGCCCTGCTGCTGCCATGCGAGGGCTGCAGTCTCTCTGCAAGTCCATCAACACTGGCTCCCGAAGGTCTCTGGATTACAGTCATCCCAGCATGTGACATGATAGACACATTTTAGTTTTGCGTCTCACTGACTCGGGGCCCCTTCTTCATGCCCTTTTTGGCTATTTGCATATCTTTGGGGAAGTAGATGTTCAAATCGCTTGTATCTTTTTCATTGAGTTATGCTCTCATTAGGTTCTCTTTTGTCCCCCGAGGTTTGGTGTTTTTGGACATAAAGTCTCCCTCTAGCCCAGGATGACCTGTAACTGTGTCTTTGAAGTCCCAAGCTGGCCTTGAATTCAAGCGATCCTCCTACCTCTCTCTCCCAAGTGCTGGGTTAAAGGTAAGCGCCACCTTGCACAGCCTTTGTTAAGTCCTCTTTATGCTCAGGAGTGAAAGAGAAGCTGAGAAGAAGGGCTGGCACCTTTGGCTGTTTTCTTGTGGCTTCTTGGCTACTATGGTTCTGTGGGCACCACCCCAACAATCAATTGTCCTTGGCAACATTAATTCCATCCTACTAGCCAGCAAAATCCAGTTTTCAGTTTTAAAACTTTTTTTCAGAAACAGCAATGAAGACACATGCACCAGCCACCCAGTGTCCCTCTTAGGATATCTGGGTTCCCAGGGCCCAGGGCATCCCTCCAAGCTTAGAGACAATGGCACCATTGTCTTCATACATCCAAGTCTAAGCTTCACAGGGCTCTTTCTCTAAGCACCTCTGTATCTATCTATCTATCTATCTATCTATCTATCTATCTATCTATCATCTATTTATCTGTCTTTCTATCCAGTCTATATATAAGCAACAGTAAAGTAAAATAGTAAAATAATAGTATTAGTGCTTTGGAAATGAAATAACAAAATAACTGGCAAAACTCAAAACAAAACTCAAAAAAAAAAAAAAACCCAACATTTTATCACTGCTCATCAATTTTTCTTGTAGGTACTTCTTTCATCGTGATTTAGAATTTGTTTTATTTGTTTATTTTGAGACAGGTCTCATATAGGCCAGACTGGTCTTGAAATCTCTATATAGTTAAGAATGACCTTGAATTTCTGAGCAATCTCCACCTCCAGAGTGCTGGGATTAGGAAGCATGTTCCACCACTCCCAGTTTATATGGTGCTGGGAATTGAGCCCAACACTTCATGTATGCAAGGCTCTTTCAACTAACACCCATCCCCTGCCCTATAATTTGTTTTCTGTCGTTTCAGTTACCTATATAACAACTAGTTAGTAATTTTAGGTGCTAAGTTCTCCCTACAAGAAGGAGTAACTTATTTGGAATTGCTTATTGGGTGTAGTAGACAGCTTCACAATGCTGGGATGAACATCCAAACCAGACATGGTTTATGGGAGGAATGGATTTTTTCAAGCTTACAGTTCCAGGGGAAGTTCCATCAAAATGGTGGAAGAAGCTGGCTCCCATTCATAAATCCAAGTACAGAGAGACACCCCCACCAGCCAGCAAACACCAAGAAAACAGCAAGCAGGAACCCACCCAAGCTCACACTGTTCTCCACACCTTTGGACCTGGAATCAGATCCACCCCAAACACAACTTTGGGCCCAATTACAGGATCTGCCCCTAGTGACATCTCCTCCAGCCAGGGGCCTGGAAACCCAAGTCCCGTGCTTACTAAAACATCCGAGTCTATGGGGCCAAACATTTAAACAACCACATTAGGAAATAAGTAACAAGACTGTGGTCCCTGAGAGGAGGGAAAAAATCAATCAGGGGGACTCTATAATTGTTCCAGATTTCATTCTGTTTTTTTTTTTAATTATTATTTTGAGAGAGACAGACAGAGAGAGAGAGAGAGAGAGAGAGAGAAGATACAAAGATGGAATGGGCTCGCCAGGGCCTTTCAGGCACTGTGAACAAACTCCAGACACTTGTGCCTCCTTGTATGCATGTGTGACATTGTGTGCTTGCATCACTTTTGCGTCTGGCTAAATGTGGGACCTGGAGATTTGAACAAGTGTTCTTGGGCTTTGCAGGCAGGCACCTTAACCGCTAAGCCATATCTCCAGCCCCCAGATTTCATTCTTTAGGTAACTCCCACTTCATGGCACAGAGAGGAGAATGCAGATGGAATGTTCTCACAAGGTTGAGGAGACAGAGGCAGATGTTGCAGCACCTGGAGTACGCTAGAGGAAGGAGCTGAGTGGAGGGAGGAGTTCAAGATATGTCCAATACCATTCTGAGTATGTTTAAGGCGGAACTCAATAAAGCCTGGCACAGGGGCTGGAGAGATGGCTTAATGGTTAAGGCATCAGCCTGCAAAGCCTAGGAATGCCAGTTCGATTCTGCAGGTCCCACATTTAGCCAGACACAAAAAGTGATGCAAGGGCGCAATGCTGCACTTGCCCACAAGGGGGTGCATGCATCTGAAGTTCGTTCACAGTGGCTGAGAGGCTGCTGGTGTGCCCATTCTCTCTCTCTCTCAAAAATAAATAAATAAATAAATACAGCCTGGCACAGAACACATGGATCTGCAGGTGAAAAGTGTTCAGGGCTGGGAAGTCACAGAAGAGCCAAACAGTAATAGTAGAGTTAACTTATCTTAGGATAAAGGCTCTTGCAGGTAAATGTTTATAAATTTTGAAAACAACCTTGGAAAGATCAAGTTGATCAGCAAATAGTTGTTCGTTCAAACAAACGTCAACACTACTAAAAAGAAAACATTTCAGGGGAGATTTTAATCAATAGAAACCATGTGACTCAAGGCTCTTGGAGAAGCTGACACCATGATAAGATTAAGTGTGCGAGGGTTTTATTAGGTGAGATACCCGAGAGCAAGCAAAGAAAGAAAGGACCAGAAAAGGCTGGAGAACTGTCAGATCACAGTGCAAGTCCTGCCCTGAGTGGACGCAAAACAGCATCAAGTGCTCTAAGACATGCATGTGGACCCCCAGAAGTGCTCCAAGACATGTACACATGGAACCCCAGAAGTGCTCTAAGACATGTACACGTGGAACCCCAGAAGTGCTCTAAGACATGAATAGAGAGGAACCAGAGAAACTGCCTAAGAATGAAATAATACCCTGTGTTTCTAAGATTTGATGCAAGCTAGAACCCCAGAAGTGCTAATCCAAAAAATGCCAACAAATGGAACCCCAGACATGTCACAAAGAACCCTGCACTAAACAAATCAACTGGATAAAAACCATAAGACATGTAGCATTTAGGACAGCCAGAGGAAAGCTCCAAGACATATCCAGGCAAATGCAAGATATGTCCATGTGAGTTTATTTTTCAAGACATGTCCATGACAATGCTCAAGACATGTACTGTGGAACAGAGAAGACAATGGTGGAACCCTTTAAGACATTCTGAAAGAAAAAAATGCTCTAAGACAGAACATTATGTGGAAAATAGTTTTCAAAACATAGAAAAAGAACCCCAGGTTTGTTCTAAGACAAACAAACAAACAAAAACCTGAAGACATGATGTCCCCCAGCCAACTTTTTGACATGTACACGTGGAACCCCAAATGCTCCAAGACATGTATTCCCCAGAAGTGCTCAAGACATGTACATTTCCCCAGAAGTGAAGGAAAATGTACATGTGGACCCCAGAAGTGCTCCAAGACATGTAGTGGAACCCAGGTGCTTAAGACATGTCCATGTGAACCCAAGAACGCTTCAAGACATGGGAGATGTGCACCCCAGAAGTGCTCCAAGACATGCCTGGAACCCCAGTTTGATTCCCAAGACACCCATGTGGAACCCCAGAAGTGCTCTAAGACATGTACAAGTGGAACCCCAGAAGTGCTCCAAGACATGTACTTGGAACCCCAGAAATGCTCCAAGACATGCACACGTGGAACCCCAGAAGCAGACGGAATAGAGAGGAGCCAGAGAAACTGCCTGAAGAAATAATAGCTACTGTGTTTCTAAATTTGATGCAAGCTAGAACCTTCCCTCTCCTAATCCAAAAAAGCCAACAAATTCCAATCCAGACATCACAAAGAAAACTACACTAAACAAATCAACTTATAAAAAACCATAGTGTAGCATTTAGAGACAGCCAGAGGAAAGGTATCTTATATCCAGGCAAATACAGATAAGGACTAAAACAGTTTATTTTTGTTACAGACAATACAAGCCAGGGACAGAGAAATGGTATCTTTAACATTCTGAAAGAAAAAAAATCCTCCAGACTAGAACATTATGTGGAAAATATTTTTCAAAAATAGAAAAAGAATAAGGTTTAGTTCTAAGACAAACAAACAAACAAAAACCTGAGAGGATGTCCCCAGCCAACTTTTGCTTCAGGAAATGTTAAAGAAAATTCACTCCAAGAAAGAAATTTCCTGAAGTGAAGGAAAATGATTAAAACATGACGCTCTCCAGCAGAGGAACACGGGCTTACAACTACACAAGAACACCAACAAGGGAAAATGGGAGAGTGCTTGCCACAAGCACGAGGGCCTGGGACTGAGTTTGATTCCCCAGCACCCATGTGAACAGCGGGGAATGGCCACGAACCCCTGTAATCCCAGCCCTGTGGGGAGCAGAAACTGGAGAATCACTGGGGCTTGCAAAGACAAGGGAATGATAGAGGACGGATGGACACCCGGTGCTCTCCTCTAGTCTCACATACCTGTGAGCACATCTACACATACATGTGCATACATTCCACACACAGACACAAACCCATACCACACCACACATACTGCACATGGGTAAAAACCAGACCTAAGGTTGAGAAGAGGGCTCAGTGGGTAAAGCACTTGCTGTGCAAGAATTAGGAGCTGAGTTTGGACCCCCAGAACCAGCATAAAATGCCAGGCAGGCACAGCAATGCATCCCTTCAATCCCAGTGCTGGGAATCCCTGGGGCTCGCTGGCTCACCAGTGTAGCCAAATTGGTGAGCTCTAGGTGCAGGGAACGAACATGCGTAAAGAATAAAGTGCAGAGCAATTGAAGAGACATTTGGCATCGACCTCAACCTGCATGTAAACCCATGTGCAGGCTACCATGTTGTTTTACTGGAAACACTGCAGCCCTTCCTCCTGGCTGTCCCTGCTCCTTCTGGGCACTGTCTCTCTAGTCTACAGAGAGACCATAGGAATCTTCTTGAAATGTAAGTATGCCTTTGAAACTCCACTGGTGTTTCTAATCACTTCAAGGAGAAAGCAAAGTCCTTGTGGGGACCTCAAGGCCATATGCCGGGGTGGCTCTCTGTCCTCCTTCAGCCACTTGCGCTCCTAATAAGGCTTTAAAATATTTTTATTTATTTATTTATTTTCAATTTTTTTATTATTTTATTTATTTTTGGAGAGAGACAGAGAGAGAGGGAGAGGGAGACAAATAGAGATGGGCGTGCCAGCAGTCTCTCAGCTGCTGTGAACGAAATCCAGATGTGTGCGCCCCCTTGTGGTCAAGTGCAGCATTGCGCCCTTGCGTCACTGCATCTGGCTAAACGTGGGACCTGGAGATTGGAACCGGGTTCTTAGGCTTAGCAGGCAGGCGCCTTAACCGCTAAGCCATCTCTCCAGCCCATTTTTATTTATTTTTATAAGCAGAGAGAGAGAATGAGAACAGAGTCACAGGGATAGAGAGAATGGACATGCCAACGCCTCCATCTGCTAAAATTCCAGATGCATGCACCACTGTGCATCTGGATTTATGTGGGTACTGAGGAACTGAACCTGGGCCATCAGGCTTTGCAGGCAAGCTCCTTAACTCCAGCCCCTAATAAGGCTTTTTAAAAAATTATTTATTTATTTATTTATTTATTTATTTATTTATTTATTTATTTGTATTACAGAGAGATAGGTTAGTAGACAGAATGGATAGATGATTAGATGATAGATAGATAGATGATAGATAGATAGATAGATAGATAGATAGATAGATAGATAGATGATAGATAGATGACAGACAGAGTGTGTGTATGAGTATAGGCATGCCAGAGCCTCTTGCTGCGGCAAACAAACTGCAGGCACATGTGCCACATTGTGCATCTGGCTTTACACGGGTACTGGGGAACTGAACCAGTCTGGCAGGCTTTGCAAGCAAGTGCCTTTAACCTCTGAACTATCTTCCCAGCCCCTAGTAAAGCTTGTTAGGAGTGCCTGATGGACATAAGAATGAAGAGTTAAGAGGAGAGAGACCAATGAGTGTAGTAAGTAGCCGGCAAAGGACCCATGGAGGAGCTGGAATGTGAGGAAGGGACAGGGACATTCTAGACAAGAAGCCTGACCTGGATGAAGGTCGTGGACCCCAACCTGTGTGTCCCATTTGCCAGTGATGGTCTTCGACTCTTCTCAACTCTTTAAATCATCTCTGCCCCTTTAAATAGTCACAGGCAGGACTGTGACAAGGATCGTAAACGGTAGGCATTCTGTGTCACAATTTCTTATTGTTTATTAGTGGTGCTCGTAGTGGTACTTACACTCAGTCAGTATCTGCCCTCTTTTGTGCGCATGCTCCATGCCTTTCCCAGCCCTTACTATTTGCTATTCTATTTTGACTCACCTGCAACAGCCTATGGTTTGAGGGTAAAGCTTTCTCTACCCCAGCCAGGCACTTCAGCCCTAACTCATTCTCTCTCACCCTCTCCCCACATCCCAGAGTTATGTCTTTTACTTGTCTAATGAAGAAGTACATTTCTATAGTATTAATCCATGCTGCCTTTGGTTTTGTGAATATCCTCTCTCTTTCCTCCATGCAGGCCCCCGACAGACCCTTCCATCGACTGTATTCTGTCCCTCCACTTGCCGGTCTGTTATCTTCTCTCTGACCCTCCCTGCTTCCCTCTGTCCATGAGTCATTCCTAACCAATACTGATGCTTACTGCAACTTATAAACCAATCAAGCCAGTTCATGTTAGGATGAAAGAGATCGTGCAGTAGTTGTCTTTCTGAGCCTGCGTAACCTCATTAGTATAAGTTTCCAGGTCCATCCATTTTCCTGCAAATTTCCATTTTCCTTACTACTGAGTAGAACTCCGCTGGGTGAAGGTACCCCATCCTCATTATCTAACCATCAGGTGCTGGGCATCTGGGCTGATTCCAGGGCTTAGCTGTTGTGAAGAGAGCAGCAACAAACATGCTGAGCAAGTATCACGATGGTGAAATGTAGAGTCTTGAGGGTATATGTCAAGATTGGTATAGCCGGGTCAAATGATAGATCTATATTTAGATTTTTGCAAACCCTCCATACTGACTTCCTTTAAGGGCTATACAAATTTATAATGCCACCGTCAGTGGAAGAGGGTTCCCCTTTTCTCACACATTTGTTGTCATCGAATTTCTTGATGGTAACCATTCTGACAGGAGTGAGATGGAATCTCAAAGAAGTTTTAATTTGCATCTCCCTGATGGCTAAAGATGGTGAACATTTTAAAAGTGTTTATTGGTTATTTGTATTTCTTTCTTTGAAAACTCTCATTTTTTGAGTGGGTTGATTGACTTTTTGTTGCTTAGCTTTCTGAGTTCTTTGTAAATTCTAGAAATTAAACCTTTGTCAGACATATAGCTGATGGAGATTTTTCTCCCGGGCTGCAGTTATCTGTTGACTCTGTTGCTGGTTTGCTTAGCTAAACAATAGCTAAGGATTAAGTGTTTGTCTTGTTCCCTGGGCCACTGAGGTCTTATTCAGAAAGTCTTTCCCTTTGTCTAGATCTTGGAGTGTTCTCCATATCTTTTTTCTCCTAGTCGTTTTAGAGTTCCAGGTCTTATATTGAGGTCTTTGATCCATTTGGAGTTCGTTTTTGTACGAGAGAAAAGGGTTGAGATTCATTTCTCCACGTGTGGTTGTCCAGTTTCTCCAGCACCATTTGTTGAACATGCTGTCTTTTCTCCAGTGTGCAATTTTGGTCCCTTTGTCAACAATCAAGAGCCTGTAGTTACAAGAACTGATAGCTGGATCTTCCAGTCTATTCCATTGGTCTATGCGTTTGTTTTGTGCCAGTACCATACCGTTTTTATTACCGTGACTTTATAGTATTTCTTGAATTCAGGACTGGCAAAAACCACCAGTAGTATTCCTTTTGCTGCGACACTTTTGGCTATTCAAGGCCTTTGGTTCTTCCATATAAATTTTGAGATTCTTTATCCTGTACCTGTGAAGAATGATGCTAGAATTTTGGTTGAAACTACATTGAACTTGTATATCGCTTTTGGTAGGATGGCCATTTAGAAAGTAACTTCTTCAGCCAGGTGAAGGGCGGGCATTGATGAATGCCCTACTGCTAGCAGGACAGTGGGTGGCAAGGTCTGCACGCTCTCTGCCGAGTAGACACAAGACAAGCATCCCTCCCCTTGCCACTCTCACTCCACTCAGAAACGGTCACACAAATGTTTATGGCAGCTTTAAGCACAGTTGCAAAAACTTGGAAGTAACTGAGACGCCCTTCGATAAGTGAAGGGATAAACTATAGCAACAGAAATGCCATCAAACCATGAGCTGTCCTGGGAGAACTTTAAATGTAGATCATCGCGAGGGAAGATTACCAATGTGAAAAGGCTGTATAGTGTGTGATTCAAGTTATGTGGCCTTCTGGTAAAGATATGTCATACGAAGATGGTAAACACATCCGTGGATGATAGCGGCTTAAGGAAGGAGTGGGGGGAAGGAGGGTGAGTAGGTGAAGCACAGGGAATTTTTAGAGCAATAAAACTATTCCATATGGCACTATAACATGAAATATATGTCCTCATACATCTGCCAAAACCAGTATCAGGCACAATACAGAATAAACCCTAAGCTAAGCCATGTGCTTTAGTGAATAATGTGGCAATATCAGCTATCACTTATGACAAATGTGCCACACCACTGGGAGATGCTATAACAGAAGACCCTGGGGGCGGGGGCTTGAAGGGGGACGTGGGAACTATATTTTCTGTTCAGTTTGTTGTCTGTAAACATGAATCTGCTAAAAGTGAAAGCGAATTAAAAATAAAAAACAAAAACTCAAAAACACTGTGGCTGGTTGGGCCACTCTCCCAATGATGCTGCGCTAATAGTACTGGCCCGGGGCCAGGAGCCAGCCCTGAAGATTCAGCTGCGCACCAGTCTGAGTATTTGTTGCGGTTTGAATGTAAAATGTGCCCCAGGCCCACAGCAGGTTCCTGTGTTCCACCGCTTGGTTCCCAGCTGGTGGGGCTGCTTGGGAAGGTTTGGGGTCCTTTTGGAGGTGGAGCCTTGCTGGAGGGCCCGGGGTCACTGGGGTGGACTCTGAGGTTAGAGCCAAGTTCTACCTCCTGTTGTCCCCTGATTGATTACTCACTGACTGCACTGTAACCGGCTGGCGCCCTGCGCCCTGCGCCCTGCGCCCTGCACCCGCCCACTGCTCCACCTCCCCCACCGTGATGGAATGTGTCCTCAAAACTAGGCCGAAAGAACCCTTCCACCCTTAGCAGATGGTTGTCAGGTATTTTTTTTCCAAACAAGGAGAAAGGTAACTAGGACTGTGTCCATCTACGGTACCGTGCATAGGGGTAGGGAATTCTTAATTCCACCTCAGGTGGAGGCTGCTTCCGTCCCGTGGGTGGGTGGGTGGGTGTACACGACCTTGACTTGGGCAGCACAGGGGCAGAAAGACCGGCCCACAGCCTCCTCTCTGGGCTCTGCGGGAAGCTGACTTAATGAGCTGCAGCAGGCTGGGGAAAGACAGATAGGGTGAATTTTCACACCCGCAGGCAGGCTGGGTGGGATTTCTGGGACGTGTGGGATACTGCATGAATCATGGACTAACGTCGGTCAAGCTGACCAGCCGTGGACTCTGGATGGGCCGGCTTCCCCCACTGATGAAAGTCCAGTTCCCATGGAGGAAGAGGAAGTGGGGGTCACCCGCCTGACCATCCTGCCTTAGAATGTAGTCACCTACCAAGGGATCTTTCCCTCCCTTGGTCTGCCTAGCCAAGGAAACTGCTTATTTCCTCAAGTGTTTGAAGACTACATTGCCAAATTAAAAAAAATGGAGCCGGACGTGGTGGCGCAAGCCTTTAATCCCAGCACTCAGGAGGCAGAGGTAGGAGGATTGCCATGAGTTCGAGGCCACCCTGAGACTACATAGCTAATTCCAGGTCAGCCTGGACCAGATTGAGACCCTACCTTGAAAAACCAAAAAAAAAAAAAAAGGAGTGGTTTTCCTGAGTGGTTCTCAAAATCGAATGAAGGGGCTGGAGAGATGACTTAGCAGTTAAGGCGCTTGCCTGCAAAGCCTAAGAACCCATGTTCAACTCTCCAGGTCCCTGGTAAGCCAGATGCATAAAAGGTGAGGCAAGCTCAACGTCGCTCATGCCCACCAGGTGGTGCAAGTCTGGAGTTCTAAATCAGTGGCTGAGGCCCTGAAGCGCCAATTCTCTCTTTCTCTGTGTCTGTCTGTCTCTCTCTGAAAGGAAAAAATAATAAAACAGTATGAAGGAGCAAGTCCAGTGCTCTTTCAGAGCTTCTGCGATGTCCCTGAAGGCAGGAAGTAACTGAGGCAGGAGCTTCTTCCAAGAACAGAAACGTTGGTGACTTTGTTTTCCAGAAGCCGTGGACAGAGAAAGGGTGCACAGGATTCCCACAGGAAAGGCCACAAAGGCTGTGTGTGAAGAAAGGAAGGCCAGTCATTCCCAGAGGGTCAAAGGCAAGTGTGAAGACAAGGACAGGTGTGCCTCAGGACTGAAACTGCAATTTTGAGGTTCCTCATTCAAGCACCAATACATGCCAATGCACCAATAATTTGGGGGTGCCCCCAGATTCTTGTCTTAGGAATTCAGAGAATGGAAATCTACACTCCTGTACAACTCCTCTTCTAAATATAGTGAAGTCACTACCCTCAGTTTTCTCTGGACTCTTCCACTTCAAAGAACACAGTTAGACCCCCGTGTCCTGTTACACTTCTCTTTGTACATCAGGGGCTTGGCGCTCACACCATTTCCCTTCGCTTCACCACTTCTCTCTTCTCCCTCCAAGATTTTGTCACCTCTTCTCCTGCTGTTGACTTGTGGTTGAAATCACTGTTCAGTTGTGCTCATCAAAGGTTGTGTTGTTGCCTTCATTATTTTATTTCGGAATGTGTGTGAGAGGTGTGGTGTGTGCTGATGCATGGGCCCTGTGTGAGTGCATGGAGGCCAGAGCCCTTCCTCTCCTCTCTTAAACGTTTTTAATTGAGAATTTCAATACGTGAACATATGGTAATTTGATTGTATTTTTGTCCTATCACTCTGCTTGGTCCGCTTCACCTGCCTGTATTCCCTCAGTCCTTCTGTTTTGGTGTCTTATTCTTTTTGTCCTCTGTCCCCTACACCAGCACGTTGATGGGCTCAGATTTGTGTAGGTCTCATGGAGGCAACAGCAACCACTATGAGGTCTTAAGCTACATTTTACCCTTTTACAAAAGTACAAGTCATTCTTACTTCAGAGGACGTGTGAGCTCAAACGGCAGAGTGGAGACGGTCTAGTTCACCATTTCTTGAGCCAACCTTGATTGCCCATGAGGGCTGAATCTTGGGTTAAGCTGAAGTTTTCAAACTAAGAAACTAGTTCCAAGCAGACTTGACTTCAAAGGCATTTGCCTGGGAGGATAGCTAAATTGCACATCAAGTTCTGTGGGCATGTGTAGAGTTCTGGGTGAGAGGCCCACATGTAGTTTTCTTTACTCCTTCCAAGTCTCTGTCAGAGCCATGAGCCTGGGGCAGCCTGTCTGACCGCAGCCTGGACCCCAGGCTCTGCTCTGGGAGGATGAATGCAGCCTGGCTTCCTCGCTACCAACTCGCCATCAACAAAGGGCCTCTGGGCTGTCACCACTCCACGGGGGCTTTGGGCTTCCAAGAGCTGTAGGGGAAAAGCTGCCCCAATCAATAAGCTGAGCGGTTCAATAACTCATTTTGCTGCTGAAGCCGTGAAATAAATAAATAAGTACCTGGCTGGAAGTTGAAACTGTCCGTGTTCAGGGTTTCTCACAGGCCAACTTGATGGGCTTTAATAGCTTCGGTCCACATAGAACATAGCCTGACTGTCCCAGCAGTGTGCCCTCCGTTGCCTAGGTAACCAGACTTAAAATCAAATGATGGCTGGAACTGAGAACCGAATGCATTTGCTGAAGGTAGAGATGTGGCCGACTTCACATAAAACTGCAGACTGAGGTGCTTCACAACCTCAGCCTATGGGCACCCGCTGTTCCTTTACCCCCACCCAGCACTGCCAGCCCCCTCGTCTTCAGTCCAGAGCCCCAAAGACATGCCCGCGTTCCATTGCGCTGTCAGGATCCATCGGAGGAAGCTTCTTTCGCCGCTGCCTGTCAGGGGAGAATCAGATGGAAAGAGCCAGGGGAGATGTGTCTGGACAAAGCTTTTCTGTGTTGTGAGACTGAGCAGGGAGCTCTGCCTGAAGCAAGGATTTGGGACCTGCTGTGCAAACCTGGAGCTTGAAGGATTGTTCCAGGGCTTTCTCTCTAGGGAAGAGGAATCCTAAGCACTCTAGCAAGTCAATCAGCAGTTGTCAGACTGTACCTGACTTCACACTCACACGTTTACACTAGTTAGCACTGGGAGTCTGTCAATGGGAAGGCAGGCAGGCAGGCAGATGACCCCTCCCTAGCAGCTTGCCCCACTCCAATCCTAAAGGCTTATAATTACCGAGTAGTTTCTCTGTGCCAGCTCTTCTACTAAGGATGTAGCAGACATGAAAGAATTAATTTTAATTAGTAAGTGACTTCTGAGCTAGAGAAATGGCTCAGCAGTTAAGGTGCTTGCCAGCAAAGCCAAAGCATCCAGGTTCTATTCCCAGTACCCATGCAAAGCCAGATGCCCCAGGTGGCGCACACATCTGGATTTCATCTGCAGTGTCTAGAGGCCCTGGCACGCCCACTCTCTCTATCTGCCTCTTTCTCTCTCTCAAATAAATAAATAAAATGACTTTTAAATCCTCCAGCTCATGCAGAATCTCTTGCCACAGTCTCCTTCCCACCCCAAGGCCTTACTTTTCAACCTTGCAAAGGAAGGAAGCAACCTTCTACATCCCAAGCCTCCTGATCCCCAAGGGAACAACATTCTCCCCAAGTCTTATATATAATTGGCATTTGATACATGGCTGCTGATACATAGCACTAATTAGCATGCAATGTAACCTGACATTATCTTAGAATCAACTTTGGACTTCCATTTTTTATATTATAAATTTAATAATTCAAAAACAGCATCAAGTGTGTCAGACGGGCAAGGTGGGCATCAGTAGGCCTTCTCTCTACTGAACCAAATGGTGTAATTTTTTTGCAATTTGACACCTGTCACAACTATCTACTGCTGTTCACTGCAGTGTGAAGTTAGCTGTGAACAGCATGTAAGGGAGTGGACAAGGCTCAATTCCAACAAAACTTTATTTACAAAACAAGTGGAGGGCCAGATCTGGCCAATGGACCACAGTTCACCAACTCATAAGATAGATGGGGCTGTAGCTGCAGACCCCAAGATGTCTCAGAAGTGAACGCTGGAAGGACATTTCTCCTGTGTGCAACATGCTCAACATGGGCGGAGGGAGGGAGAGGCTTGACTACAAAGAGTTTCCCTCCCACCTAACGAGTGTCATTTCTACATGAGGCTTTCCCATCTCTGTGCTGGGAGATGACAGGGCCAATAAGTCAAGTTCTCTGCCCAGAAAAGACACATATCATGTCTCACATCATGGTCCAGAACTCATCACCTGACCACAAACACCTAAATTCAAGACTGTGGAAAACCGGAATCTATAGCCGGAAGGAAACTAAGTAGTGATGAATCAGTACCACCTGCCACGTGACAGTCACAGCCGATTCCTGTTGAGGAGAAGAAAGCTGGCAGGAGCAGGCCCAGCCCAATGGTTGGGACAGATGTCCCCTGCAGAGAGAGCTAGCATAATGCCAAGGGGTATAGGCTTAGGGCAGCATTGCCTTTGGCCTTGGACTCTATAACCATTTTAAGCATGATATCAAACACGAGAACACAGTGACAAGGATAGCAGGCGAGAACCCCAGCTCCTCCCATATTCAGTGGGTAGTTCAAGTTCAGATGTCTGTGGTATGGGCAACACTCTGCCCCTTGCACACCTCCAGCCCATTTCTACTTAGAAGAAAGTGGGTCTCCTGAAGATAGGGTGGGAAGGAGCAAACACAGCCTTCCAGTGGGCAAAAGGCAATCAAAATGTCCAATAATGACCTGGAAGATGGCAGAAGGCTACCCAGGGCATGGGCGCTGCTCAAGCAGGTTTGTATGCAGCGTCAACAACAGGCCCCAGTGGTTCTCAACTGCACTTCCCAGTGCAGCTTTGAGAGGAAAGGCCAGTACAAATTCATTCTCTAAGGCAGGGGAACCCTGAATTTAAGTCCTGGAGAGAAGCTGGCAGGGAATTCTAAGGTGAAGGAGGCAGACACACCTGTGTATTGTACCCCATGCAGCCTGCCTCCAGCCTCCAGCATGGCGGTATGAGGGCCCGGCTAGGCTGCTGCAGAGCAGATGCTTGGGGCTGATGTGGTGCAGGGCTCAGGAAATGGGTGTCTGCTTAATGAAACAATCCATTGTGTCAGCTCCCAAGAATACTTGCCTTCTCCCCCGAGACTTCTAAGAATTAATTAATACTAAATGCTTGTCAGGCCCTTTGCCAATGGTAAGGATTTGTTTAATCTGAAAGGCCAGAGTAAGCACAAAAGAAGGCTTTGGCTTTATTCTATGAATGCCCCGTATGATGATGGCCAAGTGACCTTGCCATGCAGTGTGGAAATAGCCCTTTCCTGCAATAGGAGCACAGGACATACACTGGCCTGCCCACGTGCAGATATTTCATCTACCTGTGATCTGTGTGGTGATACTGTGTGAACTCTTAGACGTGCACCTGAGATAAGAACTGTGGGATTTCCTCCAAGAAGCGCCTTCGATGTGTGCAACAGGCCTTAACACAGAGCTCGTATTTGGGAGCTCAGTGCAACTGAAATCAGGAGCAGGCTAAGTTCATCTATTGTCCAGGAGCTACACAGAGCCAGAAGCAGGGCCTTGGAGTGGTTCAAATGGCAAGACCTGAGGGAGCATCCCAGGGACACTCTTGCTCCAGGAGTTCCAGAAGTACTTGTGGTTGCGGCAGCTCTCTGAGCTCCTCGGAGCTGCCGTCCTCACAGCCCCAGTTTATTACACAGAAAGAAAGGGTTAGAACAGGCAGAGACACGCAGTGAGCAGACTGGGAGGGCTCCAAGCCGATGCTTCTGTTGTCTTTGGAACAACACCATGCCAGCATTTGTGTGTGATTGTGCACACACTAATGACAACCAGTGAGGCTTTGGTGTCTGCAGTTTGTCCTGAGGCCTCATCAGATATGCAAAATGGACTGGTTGATTGGCCATCGGAATGACCTTCACCTCTAGTGCATTCCAGGGAATCTGCTGGAAGTTAGGCCATTTGCATAAACCTTCAGCAGAGGTAACGGGGGTTCACCGTGAATGACAGGCATCCATCCCTGTGACTATCACCCAGAGAATTCCAAGGGTTTAGGGGTCACCTCCAGGAGCAAGAAACAAAAACTACACCTGTCTTTGGGTGGCAAATTCCTTATTGTGTGGGCTCTGAGAAAAAGAGCCTCCCAAGGGTTTTGCCTGGGACGTTTACTGAGGCCACGTGGTTCTTGTACACCTGTTGTGTAGCAGATTCCTCCAAACTGAAGTATTCTCTCCTGAAGAAAGGAAGGAGGCTCTGATTCAGAGGTCAAGTCTGAGAGACCTGAAACTTAAATATCACAAACAAGTCAACAAGGTTATATTAATTAGAAATGGAAACGTTACTTCCTGGTGGGGGACGGGGCGCAGAAAGGAAGTTCCAGACACTCAGGAAGTTCAACAAATCTGGGAAAGGGTTGATAGATCTGCCCTAAGGCTATATAAAGGGAAAACAAATGCTTGGAGGCAAGACTGTCCGTATGAGCAGCACACAAGTCATGCAGGTTGCTGGAGACTCCCCCAGCTGAGCTGCCCGCAGGTTGTGCACTGAGCTCCAGACATGCAACTTCTGAGAATCGTCACCTATGCTGGGGTGGGCTTTCTGGTCATGCAAGTGCCTTTGAGTTGAAGAAGCTATAGGGTGGTCATCATCCAGGTGGCATGAGGATTTTCCACAGCATGGCTGTTTTGAGTCACCCACGTACCTGTAAGCAACCCCTCACCCTGCTCTGTGACTGACCCCAATAAATCATTGGCTCACCAAAGCTGGTTTGGGCGCAGTTGTACTTTGGTCTGTCGTCTGTGCCCCAGCTGGGGTGAATAGATGTGTGTTTTCCTCTTCCCAGGGGAAAAAGTTTCCTGTGACAACCCCATAGTGTATTTCCTGGTAAGCAGCTGTTTGAACAGGGACGCTACGTGCAGAAATTCCTGGCATTGCTCAAGGATGACAGGGGTGTGGGGAAATTGTTGTTGCCATACACTGCTGCTTTGAGACTATCTTAATGCGAGCATTTGGGGAAGCAAATTGGCAGTACATACTGGAAAGCCTTAAAAATGCATACCCTATGATGAGAATTTGTTCTAAAGCAATACTTTGTATATCGGCCAAAAGGTATTTTGGATGGATGGGAGCTGTCACATGATCTCCTATAGTAAAGGAACCTTAGATATGATCAGATTCCCAACACTAGAGGCTGGATAAATATACCATGGTCCACCCAGATGTGGCATCCTGTGCTATTCCCTCATAAATATACCATGGTCCACCCAGATGTGGCATCCTGTGCTATTCCCTCATAAATATACCATGATCCACCCAGATGTGGCATCCTGTGCTATTCCCTCATAAATATGCCATGATCCACCCAGATGTGGCATCCTGTGCTATTCCCTCATAAATATACCATGGTCCACCCAGATGTGGCATCCTGTGCTATTCCCTCATAAATATACCATGATCCACCCAGATGTGGCATCCTGTGCTATTCCCTCATAAATATACCATGATCCACCCAGATGTGGCATCCTGTGCTATTCCCTCATAAATATGCCATGATCCACCCAGATGTGGCATCCTGTGCTATTCCCTCATAAATATACCATGGTCCACCCAGATGTGGCATCCTGTGCTATTCCCTCATAAATATACCATGATCCACCCAGATGTGGCATCCTGTGCTATTCCCTCATAAATATGCCATGATCCACCCAGATGTGGCATCCTGTGCTATTCCCTCATAAATATGCCATGATCCACCCAGATGTGTCATCCTGTGCTATTCCCTCATAAATATACCATGGTCCACCCAGATGTGGCATCCTGTGCTATTCCCTCATAAATATACCATGGTCCACCCAGATGTGGCATCCTGTGCTATTCCCTCATAAATATACCATGGTCCACCCAGATGTGGCATCCTGTGCTATTCCCTCATAAATATACCATGATCCATCCAGATGTGTCATCCTGTGCTATTCCCTCATAAATATGCCATGATCCACCCAGATGTGTCATCCTGTGCTATTCCCTCATAAATATACCATGGTCCACCCAGATGTGGCATCCTGTGCTATTCCCTCATAAATATACCATGATCCATCCAGATGTGGCATCCTGTGCTATTCCCTCAAATATACCATGGTCCATACAGATGTGGCATCCTGTGCTATTCCCTCATAAATATACCATGGTCCATCCAGATGTGGCATCCTGTGATATTCCCTCATAAATATACCGTGATCCATCCAGATGTGGCATCCTGTGCTATTCCCTCATAAATATACCATGATCTACCCAGATGTGGCATCCTGTGCTATTCCCTCATAAATATGCCATGATACACCCAGATGTGGCATCCTGTGCTATTCCCTCATAAATATACCATGGTCCACCCAGATGTGGCATCCTGTGCTATTCCCTCATAAATATACCATGGTCCACCCAGATGTGGCATCCTGTGCTATTTCCTCATAAATATGCCATGATCCATCCAGATGTGGCATCCTATTCTATTCCCTCATAAATATGCCATGATCCACCCAGATGTGGCATCCTGTGCTATTCCCTCATAAATATGCCATGATCCACCCAGATGTGGCATCCTGTGCTATTCCCTCATAAATATGCCATGATCCACCCAGATGTGGCATCCTGTGCTATTCCCTCATAAATATGCCATGATCCACCCAGATGTGGCATCCTGTGCTATTCCCTCATAAATATGCCATGGTCCATCCAGATGTGGCATCCTGTGCTATTCCCTCATAAATATTCCATGATCCATCCAGATGTGGCATACTATGCTATTCCCTCATAAATATGCCATGATCCACCCAGATGTGGCATCCTATACTATTCCCTCATAAATATACCATGATCCATCCAGATGTGGCATACTATGCTATTCCCTCATAAATATGCTATGATCCATCCATGTAAGGCATCCTAAGCTATTCCCTCCTAAATATGCCATGATCCATCCAGATGTGGCATCCTGTGCTATTCCCTCATAAATATACCATGGTCCACCCAGATGTGGCATCCTGTGCTATTCCCTCATAAATATGCCATGATCCATCCAGATGTGGCATCCTGTGCTATTCCCTCATAAATATGCCATGGTCCACCCAGATGTGGCATCCTGTGCTATTCCCTCATAAATATGCCATGATCCACCCAGATGTGGCATCCTGTGCTATTCCCTCATAAATATGCCATGATCCACCCAGATGTGGCATCCTGTGCTATTCCCTCATAAATATGCCATGGTCCATCCAGATGTGGCATCCTGTGCTATTCCCTCATAAATATTCCATGATCATCCAGATGTGGCATACTATGCTATTCCCTCATAAATATGCCATGATCCACCCAGATGTGGCATCCTATACTATTCCCTCATAAATATACCATGATCCATCCAGATGTGGCATACTATGCTATTCCCTCATAAATATGCTATGATCCATCCATGTAAGGCATCCTAAGCTATTCCCTCCTAAATATGCCATGATCCATCCAGATGTGGCATCCTGTGCTATTCCCTCATAAATATACCATGGTCCACCCAGATGTGGCATCCTATGCTATTCCCTCATAAATATGCCATGATCCACCCAGATGTGGCATCCTGTGCTATTCCCTCATAAATATGCCATGGTCCATCCAGATGTGGCATCCTGTGCTATTCCCTCATAAATATACCATGGTCCACCCAGATGTGGCATCCTGTGCTATTCCCTCATAAATATGCCATGATCCATCCAGATGTGGCATCCTATGCTATTCCCTCATAAATATACCATGATCCATCCAGATGTGGCATCCTGTGCTATTCCCTCATAAATATGCCATGATCCATCCAGATGTGGCATCCTATGCTATTCCCTCATAAATATACCATGATCCATCCAGATGTGGCATCCTATGCTATTCCTTCATAAATATGCCATGATCCATCCATGTATGGCATCCTAAGCTATTCCCTCCTAAATATGCCATGATCCATCCAGATGAGGCATCCTGTGCTATTCCCTCATAAATATACCATGGTCCATCCAGATGTGGTATCCTGTGCTATTCCCTCATAAATATACCATGGTCCACCCAGATGTGGCATCCTGTGCTATTCCCTCATAAATATACCATGGTCCACCCAGATGTGGCATCCTGTGCTATTCCCTCATAAATATACCATGGTCCACCCAGATGTGGCATCCTGTGCTATTACCTCATAAATATGCCATGATCCATCCAGATGTGGAATCCTGTGCTATTCCCTCATAAATATTCCATGGTCCACCCAGATGTGGCATCCTGTGCTGTTCCCTCATAAATATGCCATGATCCATCCAGATGTGGCATCCTATGCTATTCCCTCATAAATATTCCATGGTCCACTCAGATGTGGCATCCTGTGCTGTTCCCTCATAAATATGCCATGATCCATCCAGATGTGGCATCCTATGCTATTCCCTCATAAATATTCCATGGTCCACCCAGATGTGGCATCCTGTGCTGTTCCCTCATAAATATGCCATGATCCACCCAGATGTGGCATCCTATGCTATTCCCTCATAAATATTCCATGGTCCACCCAGATGTGGCATCCTGTGCTGTTCCCTCATAAATATGCCATGATCCACCCAGATGTGGCATCCTATGCTATTCCCTCATAAATATACCATGGTCCACCCAGATGCCGCATCCTGTGCTATTCCCTCATAAATATGCCATAGTCCATCCAGATGTGGCATCTTGTGCTATTCTCTCATAAATATGCCATGGTCCATCCAGATGTGGCATCCTATGCTATTCCCTCATGCAACAAATGGTTATCAAGAGTCTGCTATGTGACAGGTTCTGTTCCAGAGATGAGAGAAAGCAGTGGATTAACTGAACAAAAATTCTCCCCTTGGAGAGCTTCCACGCTATGGTGGACTCAGGCAACAAATGACACTATTTCCAGATTATTCAGTGTATGGTCCACAGGAGACTGGTAATGGTCTGTGGAGAAAAGTAAACCAAGGGAGAACAATGGAGAATGTTGGGAGTGGGAGAGGCTTAGAGAAGTGTAGGAAAATACTAACTAGGGTAGTTAGGTAAGGTCTTGTTGAGAAATGTTATACAGAAATAATTTGGTGCCTTGGACCAGGGCTGAAGCAGAGAGAAGCTTCTACCTGTATTCAAAGCAGAGGCAACCATGCACAAGGTATGATGAGGGATGTAAGTGAAGGAGAATTAACTATTCAGGATGACAGGCAGGAGAAAATTCAATGACCTGAGCAAATATTCAGGATATATTTCTAAGTGAGAAAGTATGTTATGAAACAGTGTGACCAAAATGATTCTGGGTTTTTTGTTGTTGTTGTTGTTGTTGAAAGGAAATGTATATGTAGGTAGACACAAAAAGTCTCAAAAGATATCAGTGTAACAGTGAATGGTGGTCAGTTCTGGATCAGGATCATCAGTGCTTTTATTTACTTGTTTCCCTTTACTATTACACCCACATCATAGCATTTTGATAAATAATGGAGAGTTGTCACATAAGATTGTTTCCTAATAACACTGTAATAACATTGTAGCTATCTTCATTTGTATAACCACACTGTATTGTGTTTGCAGCTTGACAAAATCACTTACTGATGTATTTCTCAGAGCATCTTTTAAAAAATATATTTTATTCATTTTGTTATGTTAGAGAGAGGCGGATATATGGAGAGAGAGAGAGAATGAATGAATGGGTATGCCAGGACCTCTAGCCACTGCAAACAAAATCCCCTTGTGGGATTTCCTCTGGCTTACGTGGGTACTGGGGAATGGATCCTGGGTCCTTGGACTTTGCAGACAAGCATCTTAACCACTAAACCATCTCTCCAGCGCATCAGAGCATCTTTCTATTGTTAGGCAATGCTTGACTTCACCGAATTTCTATTGTCTCCTACATAAATATGCTTACTTTGGAGAGAAGGCTCACTGTGTTGCCTGTGCTAGTCCTGAACTTGCATATCCTGCTACAGATTCATGCAATCTTCCTGCCTCAGCCTCTCAAGTAGCTAGAACTTGTAAGCACGTGCCCAGATGCACTGATTTCCAAATAAGAAAAGTAAACTTGATTACCTCCCTATTTTCCTAGCCCAGACCTGGCCACACAGGACTTCATAGGCTTTCCTTTCTCCTGGTTTTCTCTGCTCTTTTTTTTTTTTCTGGTGATAATTATATCTCCCTCCAGAAGGATGAACACACTGAACAACCCTCATTTCATTTCCAAAAAGCAATTACAGAGAGAACTCGGGAACTCCAGAGAAGCAGATGCGGACAGTTTAAGTAGGTTCACATTTAAAATGCCAGTTCACACTTAGTTATTAAACATGGAGGAGCGCATCCTGAATGATGATGAACTCACAAGTATGACTCCACTGTGATGTTGAAGACCTGTCCTTTATTCATTAGCATATGTAGAAAAGCAAGGACCCATATTAAGTGGCTCACACCACCAGGGTAATAAGTGGGTGGAGAAAAGATGGGAGAGCATGCTGGGATAGTTCCAGAACTTGTGACAATTGATCTCAACCCTTGAGGAAAAGAAAGGAGGGATTAGGGGCTCCATGGGGAAGTGAGGAGGACATTCCAAGTTGTAAAGTATTACAGTTTCCTTGGGAAATTGTCTTAGGAACTTTTAACCTTCTTATCTAAGACTGATGTTTCAGGTACACACTGGGCATTCTCTCTGTTCTCATTGTCCATGCAAATTTTCCTCTCTAGCTCAAGTGAAAACCAATTAGAGCTAGGGTTCTTTAACTAATCCTTCGCTATTTTTAAATAAACAGCTAAAAATGAAGCCTTTAAGTTATGTGCACGATATTTATGTGTTTAAGAAATGAATTTCTTTAGCACAACAAGTTTAACATTTCCAGTCTCATAGTTAATGACTAAATAAATAATGGCTTCTACTTTGGGGTTTGGTAAATATTTCTCTCTCCATTATCATTTATTCTCTTATGGGAGCCATAAACTGCAACATAAACTCAGCACAGAGAATTGTTTTAAACTTTCATTTATGCAATATTTAGTAGAAACTTCCTACATTGTCCATTAGGGGAGATAATGGGTTTCTTTCCTTTTCTAGAAAGCCTGTCCTCCTACAACAGTCATAAAATGAGCATCTTATACACTCTGGACCTGGGCCTCCCCACGTTCTCAAATTGTGCACATTTAGAAATAAGCACAAGAAGAATTTTCTGCTATTCTGTAACCATATCCCTGCCTGCACAGTGAAAGAAAATCCTGTATGGTGTAAGACTGAGCTCTTGTATGCATCTTGTCTGCATGCAGTTGGGAGTCACTGGAGATGGGGACCAGTTATCTGCCTGCCAGCTGTGCCACAGGCTGAAGGGACATTGAGCCCCAATGCTTCTCTTTCAGTGACCACAGAATCTTCAACAACCGGGTCTCAACCCATGGACACCAAGGAGGGCCCATTGTTACTGAGGAAGTGGGGTGTAACATGTACTCCTTGAGAACAAAATGATTCTGTCACCAATGTGGAGATTTATGAGGTGGGAAGGTGAAGGTCTCTCTCCCTCCCACATGGGTATTTTTCAGCCTCTCCCCTCCTGTGGTACCTTTCACCTCTTGTACTAACCAGGCTTCTCTGGAATAACAGAACCAAGAGGAAATAGATAGATAAGGAAAGGTAAGGAAAGAGGAAGAAAGATAGGGGAAGAGAGGAGAACTTCTATGGAAGCCACGGAGCCCCGTGAGCTGGAATGAAGAAAGCTACTGATGCAATTCATCTAAGTCTCCAGGTTTGAGCACCAGGGGAGACAGTCGGGTTAGTTCCAGCCTGGAGCCAAAGGCATGGTGGTAGAAGGGAGATGGTTTACCTACCAGAGTCTAATGATCCAAGAACCAGAAACCCCAGTTTCCCTGGAGGAGAAGATGAGTATCCTAGCTGAAGACCAGAGAGAAAAGACCCTCCACTCCTCCACCTTTTTATTCTGTTCAGATCCTCAATGGATTGGATACTCACCAAAAGACCTAGATATATCTTGCTTACTTAATTTACCATTTAAATGCTAACCTCATACAGAAAAAAAATCTTCACAGAGACAGCAAGAAGCAACATTTTATCAGCTACCTGGTCTCGGCTTAGCCCAGTCAAGTTGACATATGAAATGAACCACATGCCATCTAATTTACTTAACTCTTACCTGTTTATCATTATGTCTGTCTCCTCCTGTGGCACACACACTCTACCAAGGGCAGGGCTTTGACTGTTTTGTGCAATGCAGCTCCACCAGCCCATTGTCACTCAGTCAACATTTAGCAAAAATGTGAATGGGTTTTCTCCTAGTGTCTATCCAATGACCTGCAACCCAGTAGGTACTCAAGAAATAATTGGCAGATAATAAATATTTACACATTTTACCTCATTTAATCCTATACATTAGGTATTATTACCCCAACTTGTCAGACAAGGAAGGAAAGTCTGAAGGGAGCAGATGATGAGAAAGGGAGAACGCAAAGCTAATCCTGTCTAGAATAACACCCATAATTGTGTTAGCTCAACAAGATTGTTTAATGTGGAATTTGGAAACAGATCCATTGAGAATGCATAGATTTATTGATAGCTACATCTACATTTAATTACACCTTGTACACATTAATGATCCAGAAGGGGAAAATAATGTCCAAGGTAGTCCAGGTTCTCTTTCATATTTACCTGTTGTCCTCAGCTTGCTTCTACAATATCACAATGTATTAAATAATCATTTACTGAGCATCAGTGCCATGCCAGGCTTGATACATCAGTGACAAGAAACTGTCCTATGCTCAGGGAGGCTCTAATCTTGCCAGGGAGAGCTAATAAGCAATGAATGTAGGAGCTGAGTATGTTATTTGTCATTCTAGAACATTCTGTGGGGGGGGTAAGGAGCTGAGCAAGTGAGAGGAGCAACCAGCATGAGTAGGAGATAGCAAAAGTACACTGGGATGTGCAAGCATGAGCCACACAAGAAGAGCAGAGGCCTGGAGGACTGAGCAGAAAAGACCACACACAGCATGCACCTGATGTGCTTATGACTGGCAGGGGACCCGTGTGGCTGTGACTGTTGTGGAGTAATGGAGGGGACAGAAGAAAGAGACAGAGTCACCATGATTATCTGGGTTAGTTCTCCCCAGAGGCCCTGTTGAAAGACTTGGTCACCAGCTTTGGGCTGATAGAAGGTGGTAGAACTTTTCAGGGGCTGGTCTAGTGGGAGGAAGTTAGGTCGCTATGGGGATGCCCTTGAACATGATACCGGGACCTCAGACTCTTCTCTCTTTTGCTTCTCAGCTTCCATGAGGCCAGTACCTCCTTTGCCATGTGCTCTTACCATGACGTACACCACCCACAGGCCCAAAGGAAACAAAACGGAGCCAATCGACCATGGACTTGGGCCTCTGAAACAGAATAAGTCTTTTCTGCTGTAAGTTGATTGCCTCAAGTATTTGATCACAGAGTCAGGCTAATGCCGTCAGGAAGGAAGAGGGGCCAATCCTGCAGTGCTGAGTTAACCATGTAGGGACTTTGGCTTTTATCCTGGGGAAGACAGAAAACCACTAGAAGGTTTTAAGCAGAGCAATGACATCATTAACTTTAATTTTAAAGGAGACATTCTAGCAGCTGGGTTGAAAATAGAGGACAAAGATGGTATGGTAGCAGAGTGACCAGGTAGGAGACTGCAGTGACCCACAGAAGACAAAGTGGCAGTGGCTTGAACTAGAGTGACTGAAGTGTTGGTGTTAAAATGTTGAACACATTCTATTTCCAACCTACCAATTATTTTTACTCAAAGTATTACTGTCACCACAGTGGCTTCTGTCTCTTCTTGTTCTCTTTTATTGAAAGTTACAGACACCCTAACAGTCAGCTTGATGATAGTCAAAAACCGAGCACAGTAATATTTAGCTCCAAGATGAGAATCTTTGAAGCTTTACTTGTGCCTCCTCCTTAGCTACTACTCATTTATCCCCCAAAGTGACGGTCTCTGCTGTGGTCACCTTCTTGTTGCTGGGACTAAACACCTGATGAAAAGAAGCTGATACGAGGAAAGGTTTTAATTTGGTTTACAGTCTCCAGGGGAAAGCATGGCATGAGCAGAGGCTGGACAGCACCCTTTGTCACAGCAGGGTCCAGACAGCAGCAAGAGAGTGAGCCGACCACACTGGCAGGCTATGGGCTAATGAACCTCAAGGTCTTCTCCCAGCAGCAACCTCCTCCAGCAAGGCTCCACCTCCCAAGCTGCCATCAGCTGGTGACCAAGTATCCAAAACACATGCATTTAGGGGGGTGTTGAATTCAAACCACCACAACCTCTAACACTGTACATTGGTTTTTGAAATGTATGTAAGTGGAACTATGCTTTTTTTCTGAGCATGGCTTCCCTTTGTACAATGACGTCATAGTATATAACAATAGCTTGTTTACATTATCCTATTTTGGTCATTTAATCTATCACTTATTATCAATCACTTTACTTCAGAATCTGTATCTGACAAATTCCATTAGCTGTGGATCATTTTCAAGTGTCTTTTTCTCCTCTCTTTGAGTTAAATGCCAGCACTGTGAAGGCTCTGGGTGATATACCATCCCCTTGAAAGGATTTATCTGTCTTACTGCAATATAGAGTTGGAACCAAGCACCCAAATGTAAGTTGCAGCCAAATTGATTAGAGTACAGTTTCAGTCCCACTCACAGCCTGAGATACTTCCAGCACCCTTCCTGATGTAACCCTCAAACATACTCTTCTTTTCCCTATGCAACTCTTTTTTAAATTTAATTAAATTTTATTTAGTTGAAAGAGAGAGAGAGAAAGAATGGGCATACTAGGGCCTCCAGCCATTGCAAATGAACTTCAGATGCATGCACCATCTTGTGCATCTGGCTTACATGGGTCCTGGGGAATTGAACCTGGGTTCTTAGGCTTAGCAGGCAAGTGCCTTGACAGCTTAGCCATCTCCCCAGTCCCAACTCTTTTTTTTTTTTTTTTTTTTTTTGGTTTTTCGAGGTAGGGTCTCACTGTAGCTCAGGCTAACCTGGAATTCACTCTGTAGTCTCAGGGTGGCCTCAAACCCATGGCTATCCTCCTACCGCTGCCTCCCGAGTGCTGGGATTAAAGGCATGCACCACCATGCCCGGCCTCCAACTCTTTTTTTTTTTTTAAGAAAAATTTATTGTTATATATTGACTGCTTAAAGTGATGGGTTTCATAATGTTTGCATTCAAATTTATCTTGTTCTTGGTCTTTGGCTGTATTTTCACCCCCACTCGCTTCATCCTTTTCCATATTCTGCTAGTCACCTGTCTTTTCTGAGATAGCCTCCCTTGTATTTTCATGGTGTGTGTGTGTGTGTGTGTGTGTGTGTGTGTGTGTGTGTGTGCTTAATGTTCCACATATAAGAGGAAATATTTGCCTTTCTGGCTTTTTTCTCTTAATGGGATGATGTCCACTTCCTCCATTTTCCTGCAAACATGGCTGAATGAAACTTCATTGTGTGGCAGGGAGACAGCTCAATAGCTAACGTGCTTCCATGTAAGCATGAGTGATGGGTTCAGATTCCCAGAACCAGCATAAGTGCTGATGCTGAGCACTGACATCTGTCACCCCAGTGCACCTGCAGAGAGAAGAGAGGCAGAGATGGGAGACTCCCCCAGGCAACACAGCCGTGAATATCAAGAGACCCTGCCTCAAACAAGGTGGAAGGTGAGAATCAACACCTAAAGTTGTCCTCTCACTTCCACATGTGCACACATGCACACAGACTTACACACAAACACATACATACATAACCTACAGGAGCAGCAACGAGCCAATGTGAACATATAGTAGGTTTTTCTTTATTCATTCATCTGTTGAGTACCTAGCTGGTTCTATCACTTAACTGAGCTATTGTGAATAATGCTTCAATATACATGGGTGTGGGGGCTGGAGAGATGGCTTAACAATTAAGGCGCTTGCCTGTGAAGCCAAAAGACCTGGGTTCGATTCCCTAGTACCCACATAAGCCAGATGCACAAGGAGGCGCATGCATCTGGAGTTTGTTTGCAGTGGCTAGAGGCCCTGTTACACCCATTCTCTCTCTGCCTGTCTTCTCTTTCTCTCTCTGCTTGCAAATAATAAATAAATAAAATAAAGTTTAAAAATAAATAAACATGGTGTAAAGATCTCTCTAATATACTGACTCAGTTTCTTCTGGGTATATACTCGGAATGTGGCTGGATCATATGATATATTTTGAGGGCTTTTTTGAAGAAATGTTGTGTTTAACGGTAAGGCTGAGCATACTCCAGCACCGGGAACAGCATGGACCCAAAGCGCCAAGCATGGCTGTGTGACCCCACGGAGCCTCACGTGACAAATATGGAACACTTCATGAGTTGGCATGTCATCCTTGCACAGGGGCCATGCTAATCCTCTCTGTATCATTCTAATTTTAGTATATGTGCTGCCAAAGCAAGCACTATTTTGAGTTTTTTAATATTTTATTTATTTATAAGAGAGAGAAAATGAGAATGGACATGCCAGGGCCTCTAGCCACTGCAAAGGAACTCCAAATGCATGTGCCTTCTTGTGCACCTGGCTTTATGTGGGTACTCTGGAATTGAACCTGGGTCCTTAGGCTCTGTAGGCAAGTGCCTTACCCACCGATCCATCTCTCCAGCCCAGCCTTTTTTTTTTTTTTTTTTTTTTTTTTTTTTTTTTTTTGGTTTTTCGAGGTAGGGTCTCACTCTGGCCCAGGCTGACCTAGAATTCACTATGTACTCTCAGGGTGGCCTTGAACTTATGGCAATCCTCCTACCTCTGCCTCCTGAGTGCTGGGATTAAAGGCGTGCGCCACCACACCCCGCTTTATATTTTGTGGGGGTGTTTTGTTTTGTTTTGTTTTGTTTTGTTGGTTTTTCAAGGTAGGTTCTCACTCTGGCCGAGGCTGACCTGGAATTAACTATGTAGTCTCAGGGTGGTCTTGAACTCACCACGATCCTCCTACCTCTGCCTCCCGAGTGCTGGGATTAAAGGCGTGCGCCACCACGCCCAGCTCTATCTTTTGTGTTTTTAAGGAACCTCCGTACTAATTTCCACAGTGCTGCACAGTTTGCATTTCTGCCAGCAGTGTTTAGGGTTACCTCTTCCCCGCACTTTTGCCAACAGTTGTTGTTGTTCAGTGATACTCATTTTCGCTGGGTGACGTGGAATTTGAAATCTGTTTAGCTTCTCAACCTCGTAACCACCACTTGCGCCTTGTCTCTCAACATTTCTGCTTCAAATAAACCAGTCATTACCCCAGGAGAAAAGCCAACAGTTATACCAGACTCACTTCTCTGTGTTTCCTTCCACTCCCGGATTTTGGCTCCTTGTGTTGAATTGCCTTTGTGGCCTTGAAACCCACTGTTCCATGACTATTCCATGACTATTCCATGACTATTCCATGACTATTCCATGACTGTTCCATGACTGTTCCATGACTATTCCATGAACCCTGAAAGCTGAGCTACTCAGCCACTCTTCCTTGCAGTTGGGCTTTCTGCTCAGTGTTTCCACGCTGCATGTGGCATAAACTGGTCCAGGTGTATCTTACATCTCACGAGGAAGAACACAGAAGAATGTTGGGCTCAGCATGTCCTCTTCTCTGATGCTGGCCCTTCAAGTCGATCTTGGAACTTGCCAAAACCCCCAAAGGCTTTTTTTGTACCTTATTCACCCAGTTTAGCTGTCCTGGGAATTTTCAGTGGATCAGGCAGGTTGTCTGCTTCTCTAATATAAGGTACACAATGATTGCTGGGCATAGAAGTCACATCCCTGTTTTTAATCTTAAATAATAGCTATATATGTACATTTGAGCATTTCATTATATTGCCCAGGGCTCATTTCTACACCATTTTTACAGTCAGGTAACCTTGAAGTCACTTTATCTCCACTGTTCTTCATGGCTTTGGCCGTCTTTCCAACCCTAACCAGGATCCTCATCATCAATTATCCCCGCGTATTCATCCAGTCTCCTCATTCCTCTTGGCTCTGGATGAAAGGTCATGATAAATTCCTACATATTGATAGTACAGCACTTCCATCCTGAATTACTCCTGCTACTGGTGGAAATCAATTCTTCACCAGAAGAGGTTTGGGTGCTGTGTTAATCAGCTTTCTGCCACTGTAACAAATGTCTGGAGTGATCAACAAGTAAAGAGAAATGGTTTATTTGGCTCACATGCATAAACAGAGCACAATTAGTTGGTCCTATTGCTTTGGGCCAGTGATGGATCATGATCAAAAGAGTGCTCAGCAGATCAAACCAACTCACTTCATGGTGAGAAAATTAAAGAACGAGGAAGCATCTGGGAATGGTGTTAGTTGCTGGTAATATTAGCACTTGGGAGATGGAGGCAGGAGAATCAGGAGTTCAAGGTCATCCTGAGCCACTTGAGGAGTCTGGGGCCAACTTGGAATACATGAGACCTTATCTCAAAACAAATAACAAAAGGGCTGGAGAGATAGCCTAGTGGTTAAGGCACCTGTCTGAGAAGTTTAATGACCCAAGTTTGATTCCCCAGGACCCATGTAGGCCAGATACACAAGGGGGCACAATTATCTGGAATTTGTTTGCAGTGGCTGGAGATCCTGGCATTCCCATTCTCATTCTGTCTCTCTCCCTCCCTCTTTATATTTCTCTCTCAAATAAATAAATAAGAAAGAAATAAAAATATATAAATGCTGTGTTACTCAGACTCCACACATGAGAGATGTGAGCACAAAGGGCCACCCAACCCTATTCCCACACCAGAGACCCCAGGCTCTGAGCCACCTTACTGTTCCAACTCCACATATAATGTCAGGAACCATGTAACCCCTGCCCCTGGAGCAACCTCTTCCATTGAACTGCCTGCACCCCAACTCCTTAGCTTAGAAGATGTGTGACCCCACCTCTGGTGTGCCCACCCCCACACAGGACCACACATGCCCTTTCCTGTGAGGTCAGTGCCACACATGCCTCCAGCAACCAGCTGAGCCAAGATCACCTCAGCCACCCCATTCACGAATCAGTACCGAGTGTCTCCATGACTGAGCTTTACGCAGCACCAAACCAAGCAAAGGTCACAAAGATTAGGTAACTCCAAGCACCAGTCCAATACTCAGCAGAGGTATGCCAGAAAACCTGCTCCAATGAAAAGGGCTTCAAATACACAAGAGTCATAGCAAACGTAATGTGAAAAGCCAAGGCAACATCCATGTCTCCTCACGGTGATCCTTCTACCTCTTCAGCAATAGGGTCTTACATTTTACCTTAGGAGGATAGTCAAGTGCTTTGACAGAAGCTTGTCTTATTTTGGGGTGCTCACAGGCCTCTCTGATCAACAGTTCAATGTGGTTAGCACCTATTTCTGGTACTGCTAGTTACAGGTCAGAATCAAAAATTTTTAAGGTTAGTCTTCATCCCACCCTCTCCAGGGTTCTTCTTTTCAGGAGCTCCCCCTATACTCCTGTTAAGGGTTAAATGTTTCATTTCACCACCAAAGACAGGGACTACCTCATAATGAAATGATGAAAAAACATATGCCAAACAAATTGAAACAAAAAAAACCCCACAGGTGTCACCATTCTAATATTTGACAAAACAGGCTGGAAACCAAAACTAGTCAGAAGAGATACAGAAAGCCACTTCATAATGCTTAAGGAAACTGATTATGAATGCATCAAAATTGCATTACAACTCTAAATATATGTTCACAGAACACAGGGGAACCCATGTTCATAAAATATGTTTCATAAAACATATAATTATGCCAGGCGTTGTGGTGCACGCCTTTGATACCAGCACTTGGGAGGCAGAGGTACTAGTGTCACTGTGAGTTTGAGGCCACCCTGAGACGACATAGTGAACTCTGGCATTCAGTTTCCATCGTCTCTTAACGTACTAAATTGGGACCAAGGCTTGGACACGTGGGCCTTTGAGAGACACTCCATACCTAGCCTATCACAGATGCCATCCCTTTCTGTTTAGCCTGGTGAATGTTGCTCTGGTAGAAACCCACTAACCAAGGCTAAGCATGCCTATCATCCCAGCACTCAAGAAGTTGAGGCAGGAGGATTGTGAATTCAAAATCAAAACAAAAGAAAACAAAATCCTTAGTCTATGTAGACACCAAACACTGGTTAGAATTACACTCGATTCCTGTGGAGTCTGTGGCCTTGAACCCTCTGATTTCCTTGACCTCCCTGTGGTAATAGAAGCATCCCCTTCATCCTTGCAAGAGGAAAGCATTCTTCTGTTTCCTGATACCCCCAGGAAGTGTTCACCAGGGGGCACCTACCAGATCTGGTCTTTCACAAGATCCACCTGGGCCTGCCCTTCACCGTCTGCAGACCACTGGTGGTAATTCTTGGTAGAGCCTCCAGAAGAGAAATGCAGACCAATTACCAACCAGTTGATAAAACTACTCACCAAAATTCACAAGAAGTATACTATGAACCCAGAGAAATGAAACACACATATGAGAGTGAACCTTAAGAGTGTTGGAGCAGCAACTGGCTCATAGGAGTGATTAGGGAAAACTCCACTGGCATTTACCTGTAACTTAATGTCCTCAAAGATCAATTGTGTCAAAGCTAATATCATGGTCAGGGGTTGCTTCAAGTTTGGACACAAGCTCAGTCTGCAGTTAACGAGGGAAAGATACCACATCTAGGCGGCATGCCATTGAGGAAGGGACAGAGGATTCAGATGGTCCAGGGAAGACAGGAGACCCTGAGCTTGTTTCGTGGGAGTCCCAGAGACCATGCACTTTACTGAAGCAGGAGACTCACTGGGGAGGGGTGGCACGCACTGTTGGGAATCTCGTCTGTGTCTTTCACGGACCACAGTTCACAATAAGGGAGGCTGCTGTAGACCTGAGCCTCCGCTCAGTGAAAATGGAAATACTGTGGAGTCGCAGAGGCAGGAAACGCATTCTACCCTTAGGGGCAGGTAAGGTGGTCCCAGTGGACAGCAAGGTCAGAGTGTCCAGGATTCTGGAGCAGAGGTCATAACAGACCACAGTACTTCCAGAAGAAAGGCAGAGGAGAAGCCAGCGAGGATGTTTCTTTGCTTGTATAATCAGAAAGGAAAGTATTGCGAGGAAAGCAGAAAGCCAAGGTCAACTGTCAAAGGGAGACGTGACTATCCTTCACCCGGCTCCCAGTTTGAGGTGATTCTCAGACCTACGGTCCAATGATGGAAGGGAAACTGGGTTCACTTGAGAAAGGGCCCCACAATGCCACAACATTTCCAAGGGCCTGTGTAACTTTACTCTAGAAAAATGAATACATACAGAGTTTTCAAGGCAAGGGTCTAAACTGATTAAAGTAATGCTGATACCAGTAAAATCCATCGTGCCATGGTGGTTACAGTTAAGATAGAGACTCTGGCGGTCACCTGATGAATGACACCCTTGGGAAGGCATTCAGTTCAATGGTAGCACCCCAAGGGGCTCAAACCTCCCACCAAGTTCCTCAGTCACTCTGCTGGATAAACAACCAAAACCGTCTTGCCTGCGAGTAAGTGCAGAGGAAATTCAAAGCGAGCGACGTCGAGGGGCGACACCAAATACCAACGACGCCATTGGGACCAGCTGAGACTGTTGGCAGTATTTCAGCTTAGGACATTTACTTTAAGAAAGTATAACCTGTTGCAACCTTGTGACAGAGTGGCCTTAACTGACAGAGTGGCCTTAAGGTAGGAATGAGCAGATTTATGCAGCTCATGGAGCAGCCTGCCGGGGCCATGCTTGCCACAGTGCTTTCCCTACTTCTGATGTCAACTACAGCTGCCAAGGGCGGCTCCATGCCAACTCACACTCAGGCCCACCCCTTGGCTGCTTCAGGGTCTCTTTGGAGACCTATAAGCCCATTTAGCCCATGCCCAGCACAGCCAGGGGTTCAGCACATCTGTACACCAGGAGATAGGAGCCTGTAGATAAATGGATCCCCTTCCACCCCTCAGATGAACAGCATTAGGTGAAAACCTGAATGCCCTCAGAGGTCTTTGTCCTCGCTGAGGACAGCAGTCTCAGAAAAGCTCCACCTTGTTAGCATGCAGCCATTCACCCTCTCACAGTCCTGCAGCCTGGAATCACTGCCACATAAAGTGACTGCTCCCAACCCTTGTCACACACTGTGTTTTCAGAGGTCTTAAAACTAAGACATCAGATGTACCTGAAAAAAAAAAAAAAAACTGTTGATACCATCCACAAAAGCAATATTTCATCCGAAGTCAATATCAGTAAAGAGTAATTGAGAATGTATATATGAGGGAGTTACAACCTCATACCTACCGGATGTGGTTTATTCATTAAGCTAGTAATAGCTTTTTTTTTTTTTTTTTACAGGTGACAGTGAGACACACAGCACACAAGGCACACACACGCATAGAAAGGCAGCGATGTGTCTGTCTTTCCCTTTTGCTTGGAGAATATGTGTTTGCATTACACTGTCTGGTTGTAAGTACACACGCATGCCTTGAATTGTAAGACACAGGGGACCTGGCAGCTTGGATGGCACAAGTATTCTGAAGGCATTGCTAATAGACGCGAGCCTAGTTAGTTACACAGCAAAGCAGAGCAAATCAATAATCTGATAGCCCTAAACATACATGGTAACTGAAGAAACAAAGCAAAGAATAAATCCAGGCTGGAGAGATGGCTTAGTGGTTAAGGTGCCTGCCTGCAAAGCCAAAGGACATCTGTTCGATTCCCCAGGACCCACGTAAGCCAGATGCACAAGGTGACACATGCGTCCAGAGTTCATTTGCAGTGGCTGGAGGCACCCATTCTCCCTCTCTCTGTCTCTCAAATAAATAAAAAAGAAAATTTTAAAAAAGACTAAATCCTTTCCTGTGCTTAGAGGGAGGGAATGTGTGCACATCAGTCATGTCTACTATTGGCTCCTTGAAAACCATGAACAGAGTAGTCCCCCTTATGGGCAGTTTCACTCACGCAGCTTCAGTTACCCATGATCAACTGTGGTGCAAGATTGTCAAATGGAAAATTCCATTAGTAAATGATTCATAGGTTTAAACTGCAGGATGTCCAGAGTAGAACAATGAAACCTCATGCAAGGAGCGTGCACCATTCTCTTTGTCCAATGTACCCATGCTGTGTCTGCTACCCTCCTGTTAGTCACCTAGCAACTGGCCAGTGTGTTGATGGTATGTATTCTACCCTAACCCTGTTGGTCACCAAAACCCCAGTGCTTATGTTCAAGTGTTCCTTATATAGTACCTAATGCCGTGGTTAAGTCACTCACCTCATCGCATCACATTACAAAGCACCATGTCATCTCACATTGCTACAAGAAGAAAGGTGAGGGCTGAAGGGATGGCTTAATGGTTAAGGTGTTTGCCTGCGAAGACTAAGGACCCAAGTTCAATTCTCCATATCCCATGTAAGCCAGATGCACATGGTGGCACATGCATCTGGAGTTCATTTACAGTGACTAGAGCCCTGGTGTGCCCATTCTCTCTCTCTCTCTCTCTCTCTCTCTCTCTCTCTAATAAGTAAATTAAAATAAAATCTTTTCAAAAAAGAAGAAAGGTGAGTACAAGACAACAGGATATTTTAAGAGAAAGACACTACATTTGTGTAACTTTTATCATAGTACATTGTCACAATTCTTTATTATTAGTTATGATCATTAATCTTTGACTTCTTGATTAAGCTTTGTCATAGGTGTGTATGTACCCATAGGGTTCATAAGTGTCCTGGGTTTCAAGAAACCTCTGGGATTCATGGAATATGCCCACCATGGACACTGAGGCACAGCTGTGTTTGCCCCATGAGACTTCAAGGGTTCCACTAACTACAGTGTGAAAATCTGAAATAACCCATCTCCCTTTTCTAGAAATCTCTCTACTTACTGTAGTGGTCTCTAGGAGACTGGAATGTTCTCTTTGCTAAAACATACTGAGAAGGGCACCAGCAGAGGAGGTCCTGTTAGGATATTGTGAAACTGTGCCACTTTGGCACCAAGCATGCCACCTTAGGGCTTCCCAGCTGCAGCTCCACCCTCCCATTTCTCCTAACCTCAGCAGAAACAATAAGAAGTCACCATCATTTTCTGTCATCATTTTACAAGCCTTAAGCTAGTTAACAGTTTTCATAGCAGGTCAGCTGGGTAGGTAATAGGAATTAAAGGACAGAAAGAATGAGCGATTCTTACTTGAATCAAATTTGTCATTAAATTCGTGTTTGTCTCCTAAGCAGATATATAGACTGTGATACAATCACATTTTGTTTTATTGTTAGGAGTGAATTGTGTGCCTTCCTCTTCAAATAAAAAAAGATGTTGAAGTCTGGGGATGAGGATGAGGAGATGGCTCCGTGGTTGAAGGCCCTTGCTTACAAAGCCTGCAGGCCTGGGTTTGATTCCCCAGCACCCACATAAAGACACATGCACAAAGCAGCACATGCATTTGGAGTTTGTTTGCAGCAGCCAAGAGGTCTTGGCGTACCCATGCTCTGTCTTCCTCTCTACCTCTGTCTCTCTTTCTCTGTGTGTGTCTATCTCTCTATATCACTTTCATTGCAAATAAATAAAAATATTTTTTAAAAAGATGTTGATGTCTTATTCTCGAGGACCTCATACATTTACTTTATTTGGAAATAGAATTGTTGAAATCATAGTTAAAATCAAGATAAGGCTGGACTGGAGATATTGCTTAGTGGTTAAGGCACATGCCTGCAAAGCCTAAGGACCCTGGTTCAATTTTCCAGGTCCCACATAAGCAAGAAGGGCATGGTGGCACATGCATATGGAGTTAGTTTGCAGTGGCTAGAGGCCCTGGCATGCCCATTCTCTCTCTCTCTCTCTCTCTCTCTCTCCTCTCTCTCTCCCTAAATAAATAAATAAATAAATAAATAAATAATTTTTTAAAAAGCTAAGGTCCAAAAGGAGGAGGGTGGGTCCTAAACAGATGTCATCAGTGCTGCGTGAGAACAGAGACACACATGGGGAGCATGTCAATGACAAAAGGCAACAAGTCCCCAGCATCTGGCAAGCCAAAGAAGAACACCTTGTGGTTTTCAGAGGGAGCAAAGTCTCTCCAACACCTTGGCCTTGAACTTCTGGACTCCAGAATTGTGAGGCAATACACTTCTGCTATTGTAAGCCACCTAGTTTGTGGTACTTTTGCACAGCGGTCAGAGGAGCGCCTACATTTCTGTAAATCACTTCTCTGATAAAGTACCTAAGAAGCATTGATCAGGATAAAAGTCCCTCACTATGAATTTCTTTTCTTTCTGAGGAACTCTGGAAGTTTTGGAATTAAGGGTATTTTCAAGAATAGTAATGCAAGTTTCCATTTTGGACACACTCAATTACAATTTATAAATGAGTAGCACTTCTTACAGAAAGATTTATCCTCTATCCATCTGGAATTCAGAGAGGCACCAACCAAAGCAACTTCCTTTCTCTGCAGGACTTAATGGATACACAGTTCTCTCAAAGAATAGCAAAGCATTATTCTAAAATTAAAATAATCACTAAAGCTGGGTGACAGAATGCCTTTATGTAGGGTCTCCATAGGCCTGGCAATGCCAGATTTAATTAAAGGGCTTTATCTGCATCAATAAATTATTATCCAAGGTAAAATAAAAGTTATTCGATTTGTTCACACTCAATTTCATTTAGGTGTACAATTAGTGGTTTAAATCTGTTGCAAAATAATTCAGCCAAGAAATCAATTTGAGCACCTACAAAAAAAGCCTAGCCAAGCTATAATTATAGTCTTCCAAATGCTAATTGCATACAGTTATGGATGGAAAAAGATATGTATGTTTGCATGTAATCTCACTGTTTACCACCAAAACTTCCATTTGCATAAAACATGGGGAAACTGCATTATTCATGACTTTCAAAAGGTTAGAATGTTCCTCTTACGGTCCTTTTTTGGATTGGTCCATATCAGCTCATTTTTCTTCCTGGCTGTGTTTGTGCAATCAGGAGAAAATAGGCTGAGATTGATGGAGACCCTCACAGTAGGAGGCGGCAGGGACCAGTGGGTGGAGCACCTCAAGGAAGAAGGCAGTGGGGACCAGAGATCAAAGTGGCGGACTGGGATCCCAGCAGCAGAGCCTGGGCCCCTGGACTCCTGTTGTCCACAGTGTCCACTTTCTTGGCTGGACAACCACTTCCCAGTGTTACTCTGGTTTGCCTAAGAATCACCCCCTTCAAAACTCTCATTGAAAGTTGACTGTGATTGCAGAGGCGTGGAAGTGGAACCTTTAAGCCACCATTAAGTTAAAGCTCTCATTGCAAGTTGGCTGTGATTGTGGAAGTGTGGAAATTGAATCTTTAAGCCACCGTTAAGTTAAAGCTCTCGTTGCAAGTTGGCTGTGATTGTGGAAGTGTGGAAATTGAATCTTTAAGCCACCGTTAAAGCTCTCGTTGCAAGTTGACTATGATTGTGGAGGTGTGCAAGTGGAACCTTTAAGCCACCATTAAGTTAAGAGATCAATGTCTTTCCTGTAGTACTGGGTTAACTTTGCTATAGGGAGTTCTTTCTTAGAAGGGACTGGTTTAGGAAAAGCGAGGCCACCCTCCACCCATTGTCTCTGCCAGGTGCACCCACTAGCCCTTATGTCTTCCCACCATGTCCTAATGCCTCATGGGGCCCACACCAGAAGCCCAACAAACACAGCAGCTTGCTCCTGGATTTCAAGCTCTCAGAACCATGAGCTAAATAAACATCCTTCCTTGATAAATGACCCAGTCTCAATTTCCATTATGGCCACAAAATAACTAAGACCGAGGGTGAGTGACTAATGGAGTAATTAATGAAAACAGTGTTTGGTTCCAAATAGGAAATTATATTTATGCTCCAGGAAGACCATAAGGTATATATTTGAAGATGAGTAAGGCTACTTTTAACAGGTTGTGCTGAGAGTCTTAATGACTTCTAGATCATTCTGGATCTAAAATTCCAGGTAAATTATTGGGAGCAACTTAAGAATACAAAATCAGGGGCTAGAAAGATGACTCAGTGATTAAAGGCATTTTTCTTGCAAAGCCTGCTGGCCTGGGTATGATTCCCTACTACCCATGTAAAGCCAGATGCACAAAGTAATGCATGCATCTGGATTTTGTATGTAGTGGCAGGAGGCCCTGGGGTGCCCATACTTTTTCTTTCTCCCTGCTTTCCTCTCTCTCCTTCTCTTATATAGTAAAAGAATACAAAAATCAGGACACAGTGGGTTTGGATGTCGCTCCTCCAGCAATGTTCTGTTTGTCAAAGTGACATTCACTGTGACAATGCTGCCCTGCATTTGTATAGCAGGTCAAGGTTCACAAGTTCAGCCCAGGCATCTCTCCCAGGAGGGAGATTTGCAAGTGATTATTCCTGCCATGCCCACCCCGGAGTAGAAGGGTGGATGGAAGGAGAATCAGGAGGAGAAAAAGTCCTTCATCAAAGGCCCCCCAGCTCCAGCATGTGGACAGTATGCCATTGGCTGTAGTGGATCCCAGCTTGTCACTGGGAGAAAACACCCCACCAGAAGCAGATTATGGAAAGAAAGAATTCATTTCAATTTAGGTTTCTTTTTTTTTTTTTTTTTTTTTTTTTTTTTTTTTTTTTTTTTTTTGTTTTTCGAGGTAGAGTCTCGCTGACCTGGAATTAATTATGTAGTCTCAGGGTGGCCTTGAACTCACTGTGATCCTCCTACCTCTGCCTCCCGAGTGCTGGGATTAAAGGCGTGTGCCACCACGCCCGGCTTCTTAACTTAGTTTTGAGGGGAAATTTCATCAAGGCATGGAAAGCTAACAGCTGAGCATCACAGCTCCACACATCAGCAGAAAGGGAGTAGAGAGAGTGAGCTTGCTGTGACCTCCCAATGAGGCTGGATAATAAACCTCTAGGTCCATCGCCAATGACACACCTCCTCTAGCACGGATCTACTTCCTAGAGGCTAGAACTATGAGGCTGTGGGAGACATTTCTCATTCAGGTCACCACACTGGCCACATGCACTTCACATATATATGTGCTCCTGCAGCAGAAATTCATTAGTGTATTGTAAAGAGTTATGGAAAAAAAGTTATGAGTACCTAGTGTCTTACTTCCTGAAGTATAGCAACTACCTCCTCTTCTTTCTTTTTCTTTTAAATTCATTTCTGTTTATTTTATTTATTTATTTATTTATTTTGCAGTGCTACAGATTTAACCTAGGCCCTCACACATGTTAAGCATACACTGTTTCTCTGAGCTACATACACAGCCAGACAGAACCTTCTTAATGTGTTCATGTCACAAACAGCTGCTGTCCGAGCACCCGCACAGCTGCCTGTGTGCACAGCTGCCTGTGTGCACAGCCTATCATCCCACAAGGAAAATGCATGTTTTGTTGTTCTGCTCTGCTCTCTCGATGCTTTCTTATGGGGAGAAACTTACAGGGGCGGGGGTGAGGAAGGATGCTGCGAGAGAGAGGCGCAGGCAGAGCATATAATGAGTTCATTGAGAAAAGACCACCAGAAGGGAAAACACACCTCGACTTCAGAGAAAGCATTCTAACCGTGCAGCTGACACTCGATGGTCAGGGCATCTACAGAACTTTCTGTTCTTGAGGAAAAGTATGAAAGGAGAGATGGGCAGTCTGCCCAGAGCTCCCAAGTGAACTTCAGCCAAATGCTGTGCGGCCTCCAGGCCCCTCTTCGGCTTGGCTCCCAGGAAGTTTTGATTCCTTGGTGTTTGCTAAAGACCTCTCCACAGAGCAGTGGCTCTTCCCGACTGTGACCATCTCTCATAGTATCATTTCCTCTGCCGCCTCCTTCTACTCTCTGAAGAGTAATGCAAGACACTGAGGAATTGCCCAATGCTGATGGCAAAGCTCTCTTAGCTCTTGTGTTCTTATTGGACCTAGCAAACTCTTGTGTTCCTGGGGTACCTCAAAATCTGTAGGCTTTCAATGAAGTCTTGATGGGTGAGTGAAAATGACTGCTTGCCTAGATGTGAGTATGAGCTTAACAGGTAGACATGGAAACAATGTTCCAGGCATCAAGGAGAAAAAAGAAGGGACACAATCCAGAAAACCTTCAGAACTGTTCAAAACATTGGCAAGTTAGAACTTAAGTAATTTAAGAATTTAGAATTTAAGTAACAATTATACATGGTTCTTAAAAGATAGTCACATAAAGCTGGAACTAGAAAATTTTCATTTACTCATTTGAAAGTGTATAAAAATCTATATGGTATGCTTCATTTTAAATGGTGAAATATTAAAAGCAATTCCGTTAAATTCAAATAAATACTGACCAGTGCCATTTTCAATGAACATTTTACTAAAATCCTACATCATGCAATAAAACAAGAAAACGATACAAAAGGTATAAAGTTTCCAAATTTAAACATGAAGTTGAGATTATTTGCCAATAGTATGATTGTCTGCTCCCCCTCCCCCAAATAAAATGAATCTGAGTTTATAAGGTTTATGAATAGAAAAATCAATGTACAAAGCAAACTGGATATCTCTACACCAGAGATCAATGGTTAAAAATTATAAGATCAATAAAAATACCTAGGCATAAATAACACAAAAAATTAAAGGCACTTCAGGTAACCTTTTTCCACATTCTCAGGAACTTCAGGTGGTTGTGTTCAATTGTTACAGACACTTTAGAAACACAAGATGAATTAATAAGGTGAAGTACATCTTACTATACAACCCAGCAACTCCATTCTCAAGGATGTATACTATAGAATCTTTTTGGTGTGCACCAAAACTTACATACAGAAATCTTCATTGGGGCATTGTAATACCAAAACTTAAAAAAACAATTTCTATCAACAATAGATACCCATAACCAAAAAATGGATAAATATGTCATGTCATAGTACACAACAGTACTAATGTAATAATGCAGGAGTGAGAGGAAATGTGGGAGATGATGGCTTACATGGTCATGATGTTTCGTAGTCACCCCCACACTTCTGACCTTGCATGCACGAAGCACATACAACTTTTTACATGTCAATCACAGATATGTATTGGGTGTATTTATTCTGTAAACTCCAATGAGCTATGGCTATGCACATTAGAGAAGAACAAAGGAAAGAAAATATGGTATGGAACAATGCAACTAAAGTATACATAACATGTGCGAAAATAAAACAAGACAATTGGTCCTTGAAGACGCATGCATTTGTGGTACAACTAAACCAAGTTCAAAATGACTGTAGCAAAATTCATGGTGGTGATTCCTGGGAGAATGAGTAGAACTTCATTGGGAAAGAAAGAGAGATTCTTGCAAAGGTATTGTTAGTGCTGTATTTCTCATTCTGAAAGATGAGTGTGTGAATATATGTTTGACTTTATTTACATTTACATATATGTCATCATTTTTCACTTTTTAGTTTTTTTTATCTTAGGAAAATGATGTTGTGCCAAGGGTGGAATTTCATTCTATTGATGATTCATTAATATATAATATCAATCCTAGGATGACTAGAAATACTAGTGCAGGCTCATGGACTTCTCTGAAAAATGGAATGATTAGGAAGAGGCTTGGTGAGATGCTACGGGAAGCAAGAGCTTATATTCTATTCAATACTAGTGTGAGGCATAGAAATACTTGGGGAACCCTAGAAGGTATTGCCCCAATGACATCACCCCTTCATCAGTGCTACAGTTGAGAAATTTGCAAAGTATTAAAATCAGTAGTCTTCAGAACATGCTATGAGGCTGTGCTGCACCTTGTGAGCTGCTCTTGTTAATATAGTAAGTTCCTCCAAATTAAAACATCACCTCGTGGAGGGAGGAGGGAAGTTCATGAGACTCATGAAGGAAACAAGTCAGGGACGGCAAAAACTTACCAGATTCACAAAACCCCGCCCCAAGGCTAGAGAAAAACAGTGAACAATTGCTGAAGGAGACGTTCTCCCCAAATTCATGGAGGTTGTGCTGTAGCTACAAGAAGGCAGTTTCTGTGTCATTCAGGCTGAGGGGGAGTTTTGGTGATGCAACTGCCTTTGTGCCACCCATACTCCTATAAGTAGCTCCAATAAACTTAATAAACTCATTGATTCATCAAGGTGGATTTTGGCATAATCGATACTTTGATCTGTTGTCCACATCCTGTCTGGGGTGAACAGATATTTGTTGGCATCTTCCCAGGTGAAGTTAATACAAGCAGCTATTGCACAGCAGAGTGACTATAGAAATTATTATAATACGATATATGCCTTTACAAAACTGAAGGAAAGGGTTTTTAATGGTTCCACTATAAAAGTGATGACTGTTTGAGTATAAGTTTATTCTGATCTGAACATTGTATAAATGTATCAAAATATCACATGATAATCTGTAAGGATGGCTTAAAGACTGAGTTGCTTCCTTGTTGCTATGACAACATACCTGAACAGAAGCATCTTAAGGACAGAAAATGTTTACTTTTGGTTTATAGAGAAATGAATGCCACACACTCAGCTAGCTGACTCCTTTTTATATAGTGCAGGACCCCAAGCCCATGGAATGGGCCACAGTTATGGTGGGTGCTCCCACCTCAGTAAATTGAATCTAGAAAATCCCTCACAGACATGACCAAAGAATTGTTTTTAGGGTGATTCTAAATCCTATCAAATTTACAGCCAGAGATTAACCATTACAAGCCCACCCCTTGTCAATTTGACACTCAAATGCAACAGTTTTAACCCGTAACCTCAGGATACCTTTGTTATTGTCCCAGTTCAGCGCAGTTGGCTGACCTTTAGTGGTGGTTAGCTCTTTAACAGTCTCAGCCAGAGGGGCTTCAGTTTTTGTGCTGGTAGCTTTAAATTTGCTTACATTCCTTTCCATGTCAAACTTCATCTTTTTTGTATCTTTCTGCTCCATATTTTTCTGTCTTTCATTGTAGATCTGAACCATGGCAACAAGGAGAATCCATGCCACTGCCTCAGTGCTATTCTACATTGAAATATACTCTGCCAAACACATCTCTCCATTTCTTCTAAATTCAACCTTGTTCAAGAGCTCAGGACATGGGCAGAATATAGCCAATTTCTTTTCAGGGATATCACATGAATTGTCGCTATCCCAGTTCCTGATACAGCTCTTATTCCTCTCTGAAACCTCATAAACTGAACTTAAGGCAGTTTAGAGTGATTGGACCCCCAAAAGTAAAAGTAAGAATGTCGCTGGGTGTGGTGGCACACGCCTTTAATCCCAGCATTTAGGAGACAGAGGTAGGAGGATCGCCATGAGTTAGAGGCCACCCTGAGAAAACAGAGTGAATTCCAGGTCAGCCTGGGCTAGAGGAAGACCCTACCTCAAAAAAAAAAAAAAAAGAAGAAGTAAGAATGTCCTTGAGCCTGGTCTTGCAATCTTCACTTTGCTCATTGGTCAGAGAAGGATCTGGCTTCTCCTTATCTCTCGCCACCTAAAGGAGTTCCCTAGATTTGTTTTCCATGAACAACCCAAGGCAGAAGTTCCCGTTTCCTGGAAGATTAAACTTTAACCGGGCATTGTAGTTGGTCAGCTCAGCCCCCATTTAGAAGTTATAAAGCCACCATTTGGGTTCCTAGGTAAGTTTTTTTTTTAAGTTATTATTGTTTTATTGACAACTTCTATACTTACATAAAAAAAAGACACCTGATATTTCCCTCCCCCCCATTCCACTTTAGAACTCCAATCTCCATCATATCCCCTCCCTCTCTCCATTAGTCTCTCTTTTAATTTGATGTCATCATCTTTTTCTTCTATTTTGAGGGTTTTGCGAAGGTATTGCTAGGCACTGAAAGGTCATGTATATCGAGGCCAATTTCTGTCTGGGCAGTTGCATTGTAAGAAGTCATACCCTTCCTTTGGCTCTTCCATTCTATCCGCCCCCTCTTCCGCAATGGTTCCTGAGCCTTGGAGGGTGTGACAGAGGTGTTTCAGTGCTGGGCACTCCTCTATCCCTTCTTCTCAGCACTATGTTGCCTTTTGGGTCATCCCAGTGGTCATCACCATCTGAAAAGAGAAGCTTCTCTAACCAGAGGTGAGAGTAGCGTTAATGTGTGAATATGAACATTAAGTGTAGTGCTTTCAAGGCAGACTGATGGGAATAATATATACATTTAACCAGACAAGAGCAGGCTTATACCCCTAAGGCTAGATAAGTTTTTTATCCCATCCTGCCTTCTCATGTGCAGGGACTCTCCATACTCCCTCCTCCTTCCTTCTCTTAATATAAGAAAGTCTCTATAAACTTTACCTCTGGTCTGTAGGTTTCAATTGTTTGAGTTCATAAGAACCCATGAACACCCCAAAATTCTCATATCACATTGCTGTGTTGATGCATATTGGTGCATTGGCAGAGGAACTCCAATTTATGATGCATTGGTAAGGAACCCCCACGTTCTGATTCCAAACCTACACAATCCACATTTCTCTTAGCCTCCTGATCTTCCAAACTCCCACCACAATGGCCCGGTAAGCTCTGATTATAGCACTGTAAGGCTTATCAAGTGCAAAGTTCTAAATCCTTCCGCATTGTTCGAAATCCTTCCGCATTCCTCCCTCAAAACAGTTCCTAAGGACTAAGAACCACGTGGTCAGGCTTTTTGCAGCAACAGCCCCAGTTCTGATACCAGCTTTCTGCCTCAGTTACTTTTCATTGCTGGAGAAAAATACCTGACCAAAGCAGTTTAAGGCAGGAGAGGGTTTGTTTCCAGCTTACGGTTTCTACGGGAAATCCAACCAGGAGAGAAAAGCATGGCTAGAGCAAAAAACAGACATCACATGACAGGGGAGAAAGTAAAGAGAGATGAATAGTGGCACTCAGCTAGCTCTCCGTTTTATTCAGTCTAGGACCCCCGCCCGTGGAACGGCATCACCCTCAGTCAGGGAGGGTCTTTTTATTCAGAATGAACCCTATGCCTGTGGAGTGGCATCACCCAGGGTTAGTTTGGGTCTTTCTACCTCAGTAATTCTAAGTTAGAAACTAACAGACATGTCAAGAGATTTGTTTTCCCGATGACTATATCCTATCAAGTTGACAGCCAGAGATGAACCACAGTTAATCACAGTTTAAAATTAAAAATTTCTAAGTAAACAAATTCTTCCCTTGAGTGTCTATCCACTAAGACTCCTTCCTCTGTCTAAATCTCTGAAGTTCTTGGCGAGGGTATAAGAAATGAATTTTCCATTCATACCTTCAACGCCAAGTGATATTTTAAAATCTGAGAGTTGCTTGCACGTCTAATGCAGATCCCCAAATCAGGAAGTATTACTCCTACAGTGACCTCGACTTTGACAGCTGAAGGCTGAAGCCATGACCTGAAAGATTCTAACTTCCTTTTATTCTAAATGTTTTTCCCAATTTGTGTGTGTATTTCTTACCTTTTCATAGTAGCTATTTCAACTTAAGGGTGAGCAATTTCAGAATTTGAATACTTGGCGCCTCAAGAGAACATTACGCATGTATTTAAAATACACGGTGATGGCTGTTGTTTCCTAGCAGAGCTGAGGTCCTGGGCACTGTTCCATACACGCTGCAGTCTCGGCTAGCTCAGCCCTTCCAGCAGCGCCCATGGAATCTCCATGCTGCAGTGGAGAAACACAAGCATCAGGCTGTGAGGTGACCAGCTCTGAAGGGCGGTGACTGCGCAGAATCTATCCCAAGAGTTGACCAGACAAAACATCGATTTAAAACTTGGCTTAACTGATCATAAATAAGCTAAACAATAAAAGTGGAGTAAATAAGCAAAGATTTGTAACTACTAAAATCATCTTCTTTTGTAATTGGGCCTAGTAAATCTTTATTAACTGTCCCAGTTCTCAGAGGCTGAACAACACATTGACCAAAGCTTCGTACTAAGTTCTTCTAAACTCACCAAGTCACTTGCTTTTTTTAGCCTTATTGATGATTGATGGTTACCCAGTGGACGGCATTTGTTGAATGTCCATGATTGGATGAGCGTGGACATAGGTATGCACCCACGAAACCATCACAATGTCAAGTTAAGAGATGATCCAACACTTCCAGAAGGTTCCATGTAGCTCAGTTCCATTCTGTTCTGTGCTTGGAGTAAGAACATGTGCCGGGAAATTCATCTTATTAACAGATTTAAAGTGCATAGCCCAGTCTCACTGACTGCAGGGTTGGTGCCATGCAGCAGATCTCCACCACTAATTTCTTTTGCATAAATGAATGTTCACAGCAACCGAGCAACACTGCTGCATTTCACCACCCCAGCCCCTAGAAGCCCCCATTCTGTTCTCGGCTTCCAAGACTGATGTACACAGTGGGGTCAGGAAGTGTTTGTTCTTTGGTGCCTGGTGTGTTTCACGCAGCTTCCTGTCCTCAGGTTGGCCCATCTTGCCTCTGTGGTGGGATTGCCCCCTCTTTAAAGGTCGAATAACATTCCATTTCACTATCGGACTATCTATGAACAGAGTATTGCATTCTCTTTCCCCATTCATCCATAGTGGGCCTTTCCTTCATGTCTGCATCTCGGGTATTGGGAGATGCTGCAGTGAGTCTATGATGGGGCAGACACCTCTTCAACACAGTGATTTCATCTCCTCAGAAACACACCCAGATGTGCTTGTTGGATCACGTGGTAGTTCCTTTCTAACTTCCTGAGTAATGTCCCTACTGTTCTCCATGGTGGTAGCACCATTTTGCCTTTCCGTCAACAAGACAGAAGGTTCTCTCTTCCTGAACATTCCCCCAGAGTGTCCCCCTTCCTTCTCAGAGCAGTGGCCTCAGTCAGCACCAGTCAATCGTCAGTCTGCAGCATCACTTTGTGGAGCTATAGCTTGTCTTGAACCTCTGAGAGTTTAGCTCACCTCTGGAGGAGCCCAATGCAAGCCTTTCTTAGCTGCCCTTCCCCACCTCATATAAGCTAATACAGTCCAACTATTAGGTTAAAAATAAATTGATTCAGTTAAGACAAATTAATCTTTTCTCACACTGTACATTTTAGATAATTACGAACAAAAATATTCAGTAGGGTCTGAACAGGTATAAATAAGAAAATAGGTAAGTTGATTGTGTGCTGCAAGGGCTTGTCCCAAAGTTCAGAGAGGGTGTCCTGCATGTTCATGTGACCGTCAAGGGAAGAGGAAATGGCTATGGCCCCACTGCTGTGTCACCTAACCCAATTAGATGAACAGTGCAACAGAATGTGAGTAGATAATGTATGCTAAAGGGGCAAATTGAATATTTCCATAAGCAGATGGAAAAAATGTGGGCTGGGTAGCAGAAGTGTTGGGTGATTCACACATAGCTGCTTGAACAAACATTTCCAGCAGGGCCTATTAATGAACAAATGTCAACATATAGTGAGATCTCTATTGGTTCCATCCCCTGCAGAACGCGCCAACATTGTGATAAATGATCTGAGAAGGAAGAGAGATGGTATAATTGACCGAATCTGTGAGAACATGAAACAGAATGATTGTGAATCGCTGAGTCACAACCAAAATCCTAGAAGCCGGGGTGCGGTCCCAACTGCCAGCGTGCTCCGTGACGTAGTGTGTCCAGACATGGGGAGGACAAGTGCTTATCGTAGCAGCCCTGTGCTGCCACACCTGTGGAGGCCTTTGATGGCAGCGGGTCCAGAGAATTGTAAAGTGCAGTAGTTCAGGGGACAGTGACCAGTGGAATCTCCTACAGAGCACAGCAGCAGCCTCACCGCAGGGGGGTGACAGCCCAGGAGCTCGGGACTCCACTCCCATTCTCTTAGAAGAACGCACCTGAACCAGGATCCCACCTGCTATGCCTTGAACTATGAGACAAAAGAAACCCTTCCCATGTGGAGTTGCTTTTCTCGGGTATTTTTTTCTAAAGGAGAAAAGAAAGTAACACTCCACCCCCAGTGAAAATAGAGTTAGCTCCTACTTGGTCAGGAAACAGCTTAGCATCTCAAGTCACCCTCAAACAACAGTTTTTATTCATTCATTCATTTCTTTATTGGTTTGTGGTGTCTTCAGAGAGAATCTATATACCCTAGGTTGATCTTGAACTCATGCTCCTCCTTCCTCGGTCTCCGGAGTTCTGGAACTGCAGGAGTGAGCCTCCTTGCTTAGCCTTGCTTATTATTCTCAAGCTTCGCCTCGTCCAGGAATACGGACAGGTGTCTGGCCCATGGTGTCTGGCTTCGGCTGGAATACCTTGAATGGCTGGAGGCTGTTTAGGAAACTCTCTTTTTCCTCATCAAGCCACTTTTTGGGTGTTCTCACAATATAGTCGCCTTGGGAGGGGACTTATTATATTTTTTGAAAATTACATACATGTGTACAATGTGTTTTAGTCATGTTCAGCAATTACCTTACCGTGTCTCCCTCACACACACCTGCTGAACACTTTTCTTCCCAAGTAATCCCTTTCTATTTTAATGTCTTATTGTTTGTGACCCACTGAATTTAGAGTTGCTTGCATGAGCATGAGTTTGAGGGCGTTATTTACTGGATCCTGGGCAACTTAGCAGTCGCTATATCACTGAGGAAAATGTTGTTTCTCCCTCCCTAGTAACCATTAGCTGCCAATAACTGCTCAGGGAGGCCTTGTGAGCCTCTTCCACATCCAGAACAGAATATTAATGGGTCCAGTATTTTTAAATTTTATTTATTTATTTATTTACAAGAAAAGGGAAAAAGAGAGAATGGGAACTCCATGGCGTCCTACCACTGCAAATGAACTGCAGACCCTTTGTGCACCTGGCCTTACATGGGTACTGGAGAATCGAACCCAGTCTTTCATGCTTTGCAACAAGCACCTTTAACCACTGATCCATCTCTCCAGCCCCCTTGATGTGTTCAATCTTACGCAGGTCTTGTAACCACAGCTGCTGTGAGTTCACTTGAGTGCAAAGGCTACATCACGTGCAAAGGCATCATTCCACTGCCCTCCTCCCTGTCCTCTGGTTCCTGCAATCTTTCTACCATGGCTTCCACCGATGCTCTCTGAGACTTAAAGGGGATCATAGAGATGTCCCAGTTAGGGCTGATCACTCAGTGATCACTTATTCTCAGCACTTGGACTAATTATAAGTCCCTATAGTAACCATTGCCCACTGCAAAAAGAAGTTTATCAGATGAAGGCTGAGAGCAGCCCTGGTCTGCGGGCATAAACATCAATATGTAAAAGGCAGTTTGATGGGCACAACATATCCCTTTAGCAAAACAACAAGAGTAGGCTCTCCTCTAGGGACTCTAACTTTCTTCACCAGGTTTTCTTCACCAGGTTTGTATTATGAGGCACAAATTCCTTCAAATCCAATCAGAAAGCAGTTGGTTACTCCCATAACAGCCATGTCACTATTACACAAGGGAGCGCATTTTGCCTGTCATGTTAGCTGTGGCATATAAAGAGTAAGACTATTGATGACACATGGCATCTTCCAGCATTACAAAAGTGAGCCAGGAAGGAGGAAGCTTCCAGCTCAGTTACAGCTTGACAAGGGCATGCAGTGTCTTCAGCAATGGGTCTTACCATCCAACTCTGGTGTCAGCATCTGTAGCAGACAGCCTCAGGTTCGCTGAGATGAACTTCCAGACCAGGCACAGTTATGGAGGAAGGGATATTATTTATTGAAGCTTACAGATCCAGGGGAAGTTCCATCATGGCAGAAGAAGCTGGCCTGCTTTCACAGGACCTAACACAGACAGCAAAAGCCACAAGCCAAAAGCCATATGACACAGCACACCGCAGGAACTCCAGCTAGGCACACTTTGCATATCTTTAGATTGAAATCCTAACCCTACCACTATACCTTAAGATCCACCCAGTGACACTGCCTCCAGCCAGGTGGATGTATATGCAAACTACAAACTAACAAAACACTGAATATATTGGGGGCCATATATTCAAACTACCACAGCATCTAAGAGCAGTTACAATACCCTGTATTGCTTTAGGGGGGGCTCCTTGATCAACAACTCATAGGAAGGTACCCTACTTCTAAGATGGATTTTCATTTAGTAGCCGATAGCTTCTAGGAGCAGCATTTTCCGCCCACACAGGGTACTTCTGTTCAAACTCTTTTGTATTTTAATTACATTTTTATTGGCTTGCAAAGTAATAGGTTTCTATATAGCTTTTATTATATTTTTCTGTTTTGGTCAATTTTCCTCTCTCCCATCTCCATCCCCACTTAAACTTTTGTATCCCCAGTACCTCCTATTCTACTTTCATATCATGTGTGCTCTATTATCACCTGCTATTAACACTGCATTCCACCCCGCTTTCTCAAGGCCCCTTTATAGCTTCTTAGCCTCTACAAACATCCAACTTAAATGCACAAAGCTGAAAGTTAGAGGCTAGAGTTTACATATGAGAAAGAACATGCAGCATTTGTGTTTCTGACCTTGGGTTACCTCACTTAGTATACTTTTCTAGTTCTATCAATTTTCTTACACATGTCATAATTTTCTTTTTCTTTACAGCTGAATAAGATTCTATTTTCATAAGTCATCCATCTATTGATGGGCATCAAGACTAATTCCATTTCCTAAGTATTGTGAATAGACCAGCAATGAACATGGATGTGCAAGCATCTCTATGGTAGGATATAGATTCCTTTGGGCATATGTCCAGCAGTGGTAAGGCTGACTGACATAGTAGTTCTACTTTTCGCTCTTTGAGGAATCTCCATGCTGATTTCCATAATGGCTGGGCCAGTTTGCACACCCACTAACAGTGAATAAGTAGACCCCTTTCCCCATATCTTCACCAACAAGTGTTATCATTTGTTTTCTTAATGTTAACTGGGATGTTTTAATTTGCATTCTCTGATGTCTAAGGATGTCAAACATTTTAAAAAATACTTATTGGCCATTTGCATTGCTTCTTTTGAAACTCTGTTCAGTTCCCTATTTTATGTTTTGATTAGGTTGTTTTCTTTGTGTTTATTTTTTTGAGTTCTTTGTAATTTCTAGATATTAATCCACACACACACACACATATATATATATATAGCTTGCAAAGATTTTCTCCCATTCTGAAGGTTGCCTCTTCACTTATTACCAGTGTCCTTGGTGATACAGAAGCTTTGTGATTTCCTGAGATCCCATTTGATTGTTGGCTTTATTTACCCATCAACAAGAGTCCTAGTCAAAAAGTCCTTATCTATGCCTATATCTTGAAGTGTTTTGCCTATCTTTTCCTCAAGCAGTTTCAGGTCTTAATTCCATTTGGAGTTGATTTTTTAATTTTTATTTTATTTATTTATTTATTTATTTATTTATTTATTTATTTATGTTTTTGGTTTTTCGAGGTAGGGTCTCACTCTAGCCCAGGCTGGCCTGGAATTCACTCTGTATTCTCAGGGTGGCCTCAACTCACAGTGAGCTCCATACCTCTGCCTCCAGAGTGCTGGGATTAAAGGTGTGAGCCACCAAGCCCGGCGATTCAGCTGACTTTTGTGCACTGTGAGAGATAAGGAACAGCTCTTTTTCGGTTAGATTAACCAACCAGCAAGTCCAAAAGATGCTCTTGTCTTTGTCCTGCTCAACAGGGAGGTTAGAGTCATAGGTGAGCACTTCTAGATTTTTTTTAACATGGGTGCTAGAGATCAAACCCCAGTATTCCTACTCAGCCCGTGTGTGCGTGCACATGCACATGTGCATGTGTGTGGTATTCTCTTGGGATTCATGGAGGAGTTTTTATTTTTTGATATTTGTGAACATACTTATAATCATTCTTTTGAGTTTTGTGTCTGGGATTTCATTTAATTCAGTCTCACTGGAGGCCGTGATTATGGGATTAGTAATTATGTTGACTTGATTTTCCGTGTTTCTTAAATTACTGCATTAGAATGTATGTAATGCAGTTATTTGGTTGCTTGGATTTTTTTTTATTATCTGTATCCTTATGTGTGTAGTTCAGAAGTTATATGCTCAGTCCATGAGCTCCAGGTGCCTGGTGTGGCCTCTGTCATACTCCCAGAATTGAACATTCTCTGCAGGAGTGACCCTAGCTGCTGGATATGCCCACTACACAAATGTCAGACTAGCCAATTAGCAAAAGTGATCAATTTGACTTCAATAACTTTCGTTGCTTAGAAGTGGGAGGGAAGTGTGGTAGGTGAGAATGGGACTATTATTAGATCAACTTGGAAAATAATTGAGGTGGAAAAACGTATCGGGGAAGGAAAGCTGTGATTCTGTTAGGGTGCACAGAGAGGTTATCAAAGCTATGGAGGGCTGTGGTTTGAGGTATAAAGAGGAGGAACCTGGAGGTCAGCCTGGACTAGAGAGAGACCCTACCTCAAAAAGCCCAAAAAGAAAAAGAAAAAAAAGAGGAGGATATAAGGGATGTACAAAGAGGAAAAGAGGCTGGAATGAGGGGGTTACATGAGCTGTGCATGGTAAGAATGATGAATAGTGCCCAATTGTTGACTGGGTGAAAATAAAAGCAGGTTACTCCAAAATCGAATTGAACAATACACATCATACAATCAAAAAGTTAAAGTATATTAAATGTATATTAAATTCACAAAGAGAAATATTGCACCAGTCAGCATTTCTTTTTTGGTGGGATAAGTTTGGAATTCTTTTTCTCCCTGTGATGTTTCCTTTGGCAAATTGCACTGAAGGGGGAGGTGTGATGTGCACTTCCAGTTCAAACCTATAGAAATAGATTTGGGGGCTGGAGAGATGGCTTAGTGGTTAAGGCGCCTGCCTGCTAAGCCTAAGAATGCTGGTTCCAATCTCCAGCGGTTCCAATCTCCAGGTCCCACGTTTAGCCAGATGCAAAGTGATGCAAGGGCGCAATGCCGCACTTGCCCATAAGGGGGCGCACACATCTGGATTTCGTTCACAGCAGCTGAGACACTGCTGGTGCGCCCATTCTCTATCTGTCTCCCTCTCCCTCTCTGTCTCTCTAAAAAATAAAATATTAAAAAAAATTTTTAAAAAGAAATAGATTTGGAGAATGTATTGCCCCAGGGGACTAGTTGCCTTTTGTAGTGGGTTTTTTGTCCCACCTACGAGTCCAAGAGCCGGTCTCTTCCTCCATGCTCTAGAAGAGGGCTGAGGGAGAAGAGTGGAGGGAGGAGGGCTAGGGGAGGAGTCCTTGGCGGTCTTGGCACTCCTGGTGCTGGCATCTTGTTGCCTGGTGCTTCCCATGGACCACAGCTGATTTCACTTGCAAGACCAGTGTGGATGAAGAAAGGTACTTCCTAGCTGCTGTTGTTGCATTTAGCCAGTGTGCTCCATGCCAATTCACGGCAGCCTCCACCTGCTGCTCTACAGAGATCTCACTTGGCTTAATAAGTTCTCGCCTCTTGCAGGAAATGAGCTGACCATGACTGCTTTCTCTCTTTGGTTTCTTTGGTGAGGCTTCAAATCCACTAGTACAGGTAGAAGTCTATCATTTGTTGTTTGCTGTTGTTTTGTTTGTTTTGTTTTGTGACAGGTATCCTGTAGCTCAGGTTGGAATTGAACTCTCTATATATCTGAAGTTGGCCTGGAAGTCTTGATTCCCATTTCCCACCACCCAAGGTGAGAGCACTTCTTACACAGTGGCTCAGAATGCCAAGCCACTCCTTATAAGGAAAGTCCCAGCACTCACAGAGCAAAGCCTCCCCTGTTCTCCACAATGGCATACTCATAGGAGCAGCCCATGGTCAGCGAGTGGACTGAGAGTCAAAATGAACCTTATGGGCTGTGGAGGTAGGGTCTCACTCTGGCCCAGGCTGACCTGGAATTCACTATGTAGTCTCAGGGTGGCCTGGAACTCACAGCGATCTCCTACCTCTGCCTCCCGAGTGCTGGGATTAAAGGCGTGTGCACCACACCCGGCTTCCATCAATGTCTTTATTAGCTGATCAGGTCTCTTAAGTGCTTGGAAGGTAAGAAACAAGGTGAAGTTCTAGCTTAAATTTTTTTTTAATTTTTAATTTGTGTACAAACCTTGCATCCCTGGGATGAAACCAACGTGGTCATAGTGTATGGCTATAGTTCTTAATGTGTTCTTTAATTTGTTTTTGTTTTTTGGTTTTTTTGGTAAGAATTTTTGCATCTGTGTTCACCAAGGAAATGTATCTATAATTTTCTCTTTTGGTCCCGTCACTAGCTGGATTTGGTACCAGTGTCATTCCAGTGTCATGGAATGGGTTTGGAAGTGTTCTCTTCCTTTCTGTTCTGTGGAGCAGTTTGAGAAGTGCTGGAATTAGATCTTCCATAAAAGTTTGATAGAGTTTGGCAATGTATCCATCTGGTCCTGGACTTTTCTTAGTGAGGAAACCTTTAATTATTGCCTCAATCTCCTTGCTCATTATGGGTCTGTTTAATTTTATATATTCTGGCTTTAATTTTCATACAGAATACACATTCAGAAATTTATCCATTTTACATTGGTTTTCCAGCTTTTGGAAATAATAACACCTACTGTTCAACATTTCACTGGAGTTATAACAATTCCTTTTTCATCATTAATTTTTTGTATTTGGGACTTCTCTCTGTTTCTTTTGGTTATTTTGGCTAGGGGTTTCAAAATTTGTTAACTTTTTCAAAGAACCAACTCTGATTGATCTTGTGTATTGTTCTTTTAGTGTTTATTACATTAATCTTTGCCTTTATTTCTTGTCATCAACTAGATTTGGGATTGACTTATTATTTTTCCAGCACCTTAAATTGTATCATTCAATTGTTTATTTGATATCCCTGTGAATTAAAAAATATTTTATTTATTGATTTATTTGAGAAAGAGAGAAGGAGGCAGATATATATATAGAGAGAACCAATGTGCCAGGGCCTCTAACCTCTGCAAATGAACTTCAGGCACAGGCGCCACCTTGTGCAGCTGGCTTTACATAGGTACTGGAGAATCAAACCTGGGTCCTTTGGCTTTACCAGAAAGTGCCTTAACTGCTAAGCCATCTCTCCAGCCTGTCTGTGACGTTTTTGTTTTGTTTTGTTTTTCAAGGCAGGGTCTCACTGTAGCCCAGGCTGACCTGGAATTTACTCTGTAGTCTCAAGGTGGCCTCAAACTCATGGAGCTCTTCCTACAGCTGCCTCCTGAGTGCTGGGATTAAAGACGTGCACCACCATGAACTCTATGAATTTTTAATGTGCACACTAAGCTATACCTTTTCATCTTAGGACTGCCTTGATTGTATCCCAGAAGGTCTTGTAGTTGTGCTATCAGTTTCATTAATTTCTAGGAAAATTTTAATTTCCCTCATGATTTCTTCAATGACCCAGTGTCCATGCAATAGTGTATTATTTAGTCTCTAAGAATTTGTGTAGTTAATAGCATTCTCTTGCTGTTGATTTCTAGTCTTTTCCCACTGTGGAGTGATGAAGTACACAGAATTATCTCGGTTTTGTGGTCTTGGGAAGGTTTACTTTGTGACCTATGATGTAGCCAGTTTTGAAGACACTTCCACAAACCAACAAGAAGAATGTGCGTTCCCTATATTTTGGATGGAATGTTCTATAGATATCTGTCAAATCCAGCTGGTATGTAATTTAGCTCAAGTACCTTTGCTGCAATTTAGTTTGGAGGACCTGTGTAAATACATGAGTGGGTACTGAAGTCTTCCACAACTACTATGTGACATGTTGTGCTTTTGCTATTTGAATTCCCACATGACCTAGCACTCTCACTTCTGGTTATGTACCAAAAAGAAATGGAAGTAAGGGGCTGGAGATGGCTCAGTGAATTCAGAGCTTGATATGCAAGCACAAGGACCCAAGTTCAAAGCTCTAGCACCCATGTAAAATGCTGGGCATGGTGGTGCATGCCTGGAATCCCAGTGCTGGGGAAGCAGAGGCAGCCAAATTCTCAGGGCTTGTTGGCCAGTGTCTAGCTGAATGGATGAGCTCCGGGATCAGTTTGAGTGTCAAAAAAATAAACAATAAAATGTAGTGGAGGGCTGGAGAGATGGCTTAGCGGTTAAAGTGCCTGCCTACTAAGCCTAAGAACGCTGGTTCCAATCTCCAGGTCCCACGTTTAGCCAGATGCAAAGTGACGCAAGGGAGCAATGCTGCACTTGACCACAAGGGGGCGCACGCATCTGGATTTCATTCACAGCAGCTGAGAGGCTGCTGGCGTGCCCATCTCTGTCTTCCTCTCCCTCTCTGTCTCTCTCCAAAAAAAAATAAAAAATGAAATGGAGAATGACAGAGGAAGATACTCCACACTGACCTCTCACCTCCATGCACATGCAACACATGGCAGTACACTGAAGCACATACAGACACACCTAGACATGCAGAATTAGAAGCAGAGCTTCAAACAGACATCTGCACACCCGTGTTCATAGCAGCTCTAGTCGCAAGAGCAAAAATACGGAGGCAGCCCAAGGCCCATCAGAAGGTGACAGACCAACACGTGTCCTATGCATACAATGGGACACTACTTACCCTTTAAAGGAAGGAAATACTGGCATGGTGTTACAACCGGTGCACACACTGAGAATATTATGCTAAGTGAAGTAAGCCAGTCACCAAAGCCCAAAGACTCCAGTCACTCCGGTGAGGTACCTAGAGTGGTCAAAATTATAGACACGGAAGTCAGCATGGGGGCCGCAAGGGGCTGAGGGAGGAGAAGTGGGAGTTAGTGTTTGATGGGTGCAGCGTTTCTAGTAGGAGAGATGGATGGGAGTGACAGTTGTACGATCGTATGAATGTACTTAATGTCCCTGCACTGTACAGTTAAGAATGGTTATGACAGTACATTTTATGTTAGGGATATTTTACAACAAAATAACATTTGTGCTCTACCAGGCGACATTATTTCTGATATTGTCACCTCTCCCCACGCACAGCTGCTCCTACCCATATATGTATATTCCAGATTCCAGTAAGCATCTCGGACTACCTCCTCCTCTGCACATGCGGAGAGCAGCCTTCAGTGCCCTCACCTTCCAGACCATGGCAGTCTGAATGTCTTTAGTGTGACGTGAGAAGAGAGGGAGAAAGCAAGGGAGGAGCGTGTGTACATGTGTGTGTGCGCGCGCACGTGTGTGTGTGTGTGTGTGTGTGTGTGTGTGTGTGTGTGTGTTGTTCATGGATTTGTGTTGATACCCCAGTGGTGTTATTTTTAAAGTCTGGTAACAGCTCGTTCCACCTGCTGATTTTTCAGTGAGCCATATCTGTACGTGCACTCACCCTATGCTTCAGAGTCAGTGTGCACGAGCAGTGTGGGTCCCCGGCTGGCTTGATGCAGTCAAAGAGGTGCAAACAGAATCCACAGCACAGCTCGGAGGCTGGGGAGCGAAATCCCGCCCCCCGCCCTGGGCAGAGCTAAGGGAAGCAATAAGACCGAATAACCTCCACGTTCTCCTAATTGCTTCCCTCTCCTCACAAAAGAACCACGCCAGCAGCTCTGGGGCCCGCAGGGAAATCTCTGCTTGTTATAAGGCCGGTGGGCAATCCTTTCATCACGGTGAAATGCTGGCAGTTTGTGTCAACAAATCCAATTTCAGTCAATCAATACACGACCTACCTCCCAGCCCCTTCCTCCCACTTGGGCTGAGCAGCACAGCCCGCCTCCTCTGCCCATGAAGTGACTCTGGGAAGAAGAGCTACTGGGTGCAGGGAGAGCCAGAGGACCCCCCCCCCACCACCACCACCAATAGATGTGACAGAGAGCAATTGCCAAGGTTGGTGCCACCATCAGAGGGTATCAACCCATGACAAAGTCATCACAGCGGGCATCTTGGAAGGGCCAACGCTATTCTCTTGTACACAGAGAGACCTGGGTCCAAGGTCTTCGCCAACTTCACATCTTTGAACTCTTACTTACATTTTGGGCTTCCTACTTATAAATCACAAATGATAACAGAGACTGTTGCGAATTGCAGGAGAGGATGAGGAAGAGGAGAAGAAGAGAGAAAGAGGGGGAAAAAGACTGGCAGAGAGGAGGAGAGGCTCGGTAAGCTACCATGGATTTCACAATCATCATTCGAGTGCCATCATTACCATTGCCATGCCAAAGTTTGTGCGTGTGTGCGCGCACGCACACACGCACGCACACACACACACATACACACACAGAAAGCTCAGGACTCTGTGGGATGAGAACCAACTCATGTGGCTCTGCCAATGCACGCTGAGAACCTCAGCTTCAGGCTCACCAAGCTGAGGGGTTCACCGGCTCACCCATGAGTGCAAAACAATATCCAGACCACAGCAGCCTCAGCTGAGGGCTGCAGGAACCATGGGAACCATGCATGGAGGTCCTTCCCAGAGCTAAGCAGTAGGAAAATGGCTCAATAGCGGCTCCAGGTGATTTCTGCATTCCTCTGGGAAATCAGAAAAACAAAGATTGCCTCAGAAAGCAGCGCCTTGCTTGCAAGGGGAGATCACAGCTTCCCAGGAGGAGCGAAGATGCTGCAGGTGCCCGCCAGATAACAAAGAGTTACACCAACTCTTATTTCTTGCCTGCAGCTGTCACACCTAAGACATGGAGGTGAGACACACTGCCTGAGTCTGAGTTCCCGAGATAAAGGAAGAGGCCGAGCCCTGAAGAACATGACAGGGAGGCACAGAAACAAGCCAATCAAGACATGATGCTTGATCCAGGGGCTCCTCACACGTAGACTAGGAGGCAAAATCCCCTCCAGCAGGAAATGGTTAAAGGTACCTTGGAGTGTGTTCCAGGCTGCTGTTCCTGCAGCTCCACTTTATTTAATTGGGAAGGGACAGAGAGTAACTAGAGGTGAAGTTTTCAGACACCAAGTAGCCTGATATCTATTGGCTTTCTACTTGGAGGTAGGCCCACCAGAGACCCTTCCATGTTTATTTCCCTTGATGTGTCACTACAGCTCTACCGGCAAGTCTATGTAACTCTTCTGTTCATTGATCAAGGTTCAGAGACCTGGTAGTGAGCAGGGCCCAGTGGTAGGAGACTGGCAAAGTCTTGCTCAGAACCACACGTCAAGAGAGAGAATCAAATGTGAGCCGCAAAGACCTGGTGTGTCCCAAGCTCCTCTGCTCTCTCCCTGCCTGCACGCCTGAGCAGGAGACTAGGAGAGTTCCCTATTGGGTGTGGGGGTTAGAACAGATGCTAGATTTTTACACAGCTCTAAACATTCAAGCTTTCTCAAATATTTGAAGGAGTGATCCTAAGATTCTGAATGCTTTCTTTAAAGTCCCGAAGCCAATAGAATATGAATGGTGACCACCATGAATGACAACTTTCTAATGTGGCAGGGCTCCTGAACAATGCCTAGGTCCTTTCTGAAATGCATCCTATTATAAGGACAGTGATGGGAGGGGAGAGGGAAAGAAAGACAGAGGGGGGGAGGGAAAGAGAGAGAGAGAGAGAAAGATAGTCACTTATGTTTGGCATACTTGGGGCTGGAACATGCATAGCAGGATGGTTCTCAGTTCCTGAAATGGGACTATAGATGGACAGGGACATGGGAGTCATGCCAAAGACCCCACTGGATCTCTCTGGGATGTCCAACAAGAAGGTAGAAGCCAGCATGCATGAAAGTACAAGCATCGTTTGAGCTGCGCTCACCTCCACCCACACCATCACCTGCATTGTCTTCTTCGCTGGGAGCACAGTCATCCACTTGGCCATTTAAGCTGATACCTGGGACTTCTCTAAGACCTTCCCACTTCCTTATCCCTCAGGCAAATGGACTGCTGGATCACCCTCCAGCCACCATCATGGAGCCTTAGAGCTTTCTCCCTCAGTGTAGCCTCTTCTCCTTTACAAAGCACTGCTTCTCTCTGCAATCCAAATGTGACCTTGGCAGTGCACCACGCTGGTGCTCACCCATCCCTGAGCACCGTGGCACCGTTCACAACCACCAGGGTGGAAAGTCAGCCCAGGCTAAGAAACCGTGGGAACATTTTCGGGAAATTGAGATAGGCATGGGAACAAGAAATAAGACAGAGGCAGGAAAACAAATCACGGGTGATTTCTGTCGGATGCAAAATCAGGACTTATATACACACGTATGAAAGCTGAAGAGGGACTATGTGGGACGAGGGAGGGAAGGAGGAGAGAGGGCAATGGGGGTGAATATGAACACACAATGCAACCTACATGTATTCCGATACATGTCATGATGAAATGCATTACTGTTCAGATTCAAAGATTATTGAACAAAAGAGGCCGACTTTGACCTTGGCACTCCTCCCTGCCTACAGCATGGATCAGCATGGATGGACCAAAGTCCTCCTCAAAGCGTAGCATGCAACCCTGTGCCAACCCCAAGATGGGTGGCGGGGCCTGAAGCACACCTGACCACAGACACTACCACCACAGCTGGTTTTGTGTGTCAGCTTGGCTGTAGCGTGGTTTTCAGGGGCTGAGATACAACTGGCTGCCATATGGGTGGCTTGGGAGGTAGAAATTCATTTCTTCACAGTTGTGAAGAAAGTCGGAGGCCTAGGTGCAGGCCAGTCGGTTTCTCCTGGCCTCTCTCTCTCTCTCTCTCTCTCTGTCTCTCTCTCTCTCTGTCTCTCTGCCTGCTTGCTGCTTCTGTTTGTCAGGTGGTCTGGGGTATTTCTGAGTGCCTCCTGGTGTCACCTCCTTAAAAGAACACTGGTCACATTGTGTTGGGCAGCATGTATCATCCTCAATGTACTACACTCATCTTTGAAGTTCCTAATTTCCGTTCTGGGATAGTAAGGGTTAGACGACTACAGGGCCGATTCCGTCCACCGCAGCCACAGGATCTAGTGTTTCCCTAGCCTCCAGACTGGTTCTCTGGGAGATTGTTTTTTGATGAGATTAACATTTGCGCTGGGGAGACTCTGAACAAAGTTGTCCCTCCATAGTGTGGGTGAGCCTTGTGCAATCAGTGGAAACCTTGAGACGGGTTCCCTGAGGAAAAGGGAATTGTGGGACCGACTCCGAGCTGCAACATGAACTCTGAACTCTTCCCTGAGTCTGCAGATTTCAGACTCGCCAGCCACACAATTACATAGGCCAGTTCCTGAACACACCACACCACGCCACGCCACACCACACCACGCCATGGGCACGTTTGTCTTAATTTATTTATTTATTTATTTATTTATTTATTTATTTATTTATTTATTTATTTATTTAGAGAAGGGCTCACTGTTCTCCAGGCTGGAAGCCACTGTATTGTAGCCCAAGGCAGCCTCAAACTCGCGACAATCCCACTGCCTCCGCCTCCCGAGTGCTGGGATTACAGATGCGAGCCACCACACGGGGCTTGCCTACCTTGCTTCATGGCACCTGACTATGAACTTGACTCTAAGCAGTCGTAACTTAGCCACGTCTAGTTGACAGGGGATCATGAATGCAAGTCTTCGTTCCAGAAACCCTGTGCCCAGCTAAACTGGGGTTTGGGCGTTGCAGTGGAAAGGGTGCCGCGCCAGGGCTGGCCCCGCATCCCCATGCAGAACTCGGTGCCAGCCCCCGCGTTGGGTCCGGGCCGGACGGATGCTGGCAGGCTGGGGCGGGCGGACCACGGGCCGGGCTCCCCGCTCTCCCCCGCCGCCCCGGCATCCCCGAAAAGCCCCGCAAAACCCGGGCTCCTGGAGCCAGGCCCGCGGCCAAGGGCGAGCGCCCACCTCCCGCGCACCCAGCCCGGCCGGCGCGGGCTCCGCATCGCCTCAGGGCAGACCAGCCAATGGGCGTCGCGCTGATGCGGTAATGCTTCAGCTCGGCCTCCCATTGGCCAGCTCCAGCTCTGCGCTCCAACTAGTGTTTTTTTTTTTTTTTTTTTTTTTTTTTAGAAATTGCAGATAGACATAAACAAAATCCCGAGCAGAGGCTGGAGTTCCTGGAGCACCCATCTATGGGCCCAGCAAGGCCCGGCTGGGAGGAGAGCAGAGGCCTCAGCTCTGGAGTGGCTGCAGACGTGGGCCCAAACACACGAGGAACTTTGGGGTCAGCAGAGAACGCCCCCTTACTCCGTTGCTTATATTGCTACTGGTTCCTTACGGCAGGTCGCTGAGAGACAAGGGTGCTGGGACACACTGGTAAGAGGGACACACGAGTGGCTGTACAGGAGGTGGTCCGTCCCAAGCTTGGCTGATCGCTATTCCCAGAGCGTCACAGGCCCACAGTTCCGTAGACCACAGTATAGGAAATGCTCTTCAGAGGGGCGACAGGGCTCCTGCAGTCCCCAGCTGACCAGTCACGCTCCAGAGGCCTCCTTTGGTGAGAAGGGCACTGAGCAGGTTTTTGGAGGTAGGCAAGCTCTCTGCCTCCATCCTTTCCTTTGCACTAGGCTGGGGGTCCAGGTGGTCAGATACCACCAGACCACCGATGTCAGCGCCAGAGTTGACAGGTGCAAGACACACTTCTGCCCAAGGGCCCCTGGGAGGCCCAAGAGGCACAGACATAAGTAGTGTGGGCAATGCCATGTGCTGGATACAAAGGTCAGATGGTACTAGGTATGGGGAAAGCTCTAAAAGGGGGAGTGGGGGTGCTGTTTGGGGGATGGAAGTGGAGAAGGAGATAGGGCACTGGGGAGGAGGGCCGGGAAGAGCAAACACAAAGCCCATGCTGCTTTTCCAAAAGGCCTGGGATGGGCTCTCACCGCAGACAAAGCTCGGAGCCCTGAGGGTCAGGCTTTGGTTCTCGGGTGCGAGAAGTGAAGCCCCAGAACTTGGCTGGTGCACAACCTGGCCAAACACAGCCCCGTTCCTGCCCTTCAGGTGCTGCTCCTCAATTCTGCCTGCTGCCCCCCGGGGACCACAGGATCAGAGGCCATCCCAAGCCGGGAGAGGAGCAGCTGGGCTGGTCAAGGAAGCAGGGTATCCTTGTAGCTAGGGCCCAGGGCTTAAATGGTAAGAGGAGGTCTGGTACAAGGAGCAGCAGTGACAAGATAAAAGTGGAGAGCCAGCGAAAGGGAATCGAGGAATGGTCTAACGTCCCTGAGAATTTGGAGCTTTGCCCTCTGGCCTCAGCCCCGGGGGTTCACTACCTGAGAGACCCTGAGTCATCGGGGCTCTGGCCCCTGCTGTGATCTAGAAAGCCCCATCCTCCTCAGGATCAGCAGCCTCCTTTCTGGAAGGTCCCTCACCTACCACAGCTGTCACCCTGTGAAGAGGATGGGCAGATGGGTGCAGATGGTACGGTCGTGAGTATGGGTGGGGTGGAGGTTCTGACACCCAGGGATGACTCAAAAGTGGTGCAGCACGAAGCCCTCCCTCCCTCCCTCCCTCTGTCCTACCTCCTGCCAGCCTGGGACCTAGTGACTAACAGGAGCATCTCCTTGAATGGCCCAAGACAGCAGTCCTGCAGCAGCCTGTGCACCTGGGCAGGCGCCGCACCTCTCTCTCCCTGCTCTCTCTTTCTCCAGACAGCTGGCAGTAGTTTAGGTGGAAAGAGCTCCAGCTTTCAGGAAGGTGAAGGCAGGCTGCTGGGTGAGAGGAATGAGGCCCGGAGGTGGGGGTGAGGGGCAGAGAAGCAGCTTCCTCGGGAAGAGGGGCCAGGCCCAGGAAACTGCGCTGTTTCCTCCCACCTCCGCCAACACCCCCCAACACACAGAGATTCCAAGTGCAAGCTCACAGCCTTTGCCCTGGGCTGGTATCCTGCCTTGTCATGCAGCTGTTCCCCAGCTCCGTTAGCTAAGAATCCTTTCTTTAAAAGAAATCTGATGTAGAAGGAAAACCAAGATATTATTCAATAGTAATTGAAATAAATACATAGCAAGTGTAGTGCTAGGAACTGGATATGTGCTGGCCCCTGCCTCACAGAGCATAGTTCAGCAGGTGAGGCTGACCGCAAACAAGCAAATATCTAATGAGCTATTATGATTGAAGCAATGAAGAACATGTCTTTGAAGGTGGCCTGTAGCTTGCATGGTCGGGAAAAATGTCCCAGTCAGGCGGAGATGCCCCTGCCTCTAGATGGAACCCTTTGGTGAGAAAGCTGGGCCCAGGGCCAGGTTAGACCCGTGGGCAAACTCCACAGGCAGATGGGGTGGTGAGCCCTCTCTGTGTAGATGCTGCAGACATTTCCACACAATAGAAGTGGGTGGGGAGGATTCTGGGCTTGCCTCAAGAGGCTTGTAATTTCACATCAAAGAGCAAATACAAGGCTGGGTGTGGTGTCACACACCTTTAATCCCAGCACTTGGGAGGCAGAGGTAGAGGAATTACTATGAGTTCAAGGCCACCCTGAGACTACACAGTGAATTCCAGGTAAGTCTGGGCTAAAGTGAGACCCTAGCTCGAAAAGCAAAAAGAAAAACAAACAAACAAACAAAAGAGCAAATACAGAGGTTCATACACAAACATTTAAAGATGCCCAACCCTCAAAAGAGGTTGTCAAGAAACTCAACAAAAAAAATGAGCTTACGACTAAGGACACTGAGCTCACAGTCACAGTGAGAGCAGAAAAATCTTTAAATCCATGTCTTTAATTTCTTGGAGAGATACGGGAGGGTATCTATATGCTGAGTGAGCAAAGATGGCTATGAATAAAAAGCTAGTAGTTATGAAGAGACAATGACAGATCTTAGAAGTGAAAGATGTAATTATTCAAAACCCATCCCAGCTCCAGCACGGAGGATGGACTGCAAAGCAGCAACACGCATAGCCCAGGAAAGACACCTCTGCTGCGGCTCAGTGGAGGAGAGGCGGAGGGAGGGAGGAAGAGGAGCAGACAGGGCTGAATGCAGACTCAGGATTGCAGTGTGCGCAGGGCCTGCATGTGAAGGGAAGGGTGGGCTGCATCCAGGCAAGGCATGTGGGTGGGCATGGTACTGCTCCGGGGTTGAGCTGACCTGCGCCTACATTGACCCCAGAGGTCTCATTATGTCTGTCCATATATCAAGATTGAGGTGGCCCTGGACATGGCCCCACCCTCAGTCTGCACTTGGCAGGTTTTGCCCTCTCCTGGTTCTTGGCCAGGTATGCCTGCGGAGGGTTTGAAAGTAAGAGGGGAGCTGAGTTCACACTGACTGTGGCCGCGTGTTTTCCTGGCTGTGGAGAGAAGCGGACATGACTATGGAGGGCTGAGTGCCTTGGGGACGGACTTGAACTGTAACTATTCCCTGGGTAAGGAAAAGGAACACACAGAGAAAGCTACTGAGCCAAGGCCAAGGCCAGCATTGGTCAACCACACCGGAATGGGGCTTGGGTAGCTCTTCAGGGTTGTTGTAATCTCAGGTGAAGTGCCAAGTCATTCTGCATACACACTGACTGCTGACAGGTCATGGGCAGGGGCATGACCTTGCAATCCATGAAATCCCTGCACTGGCAGCACTTCCTGCAGATGCAGAGTCCATATTGATGGAGAACCTGAGTGGCACTTCATAGGGTTCTCCATGGTGACGGGGCCACTGTCGCCTCCCGGCTGTTTGAAGCAAGCTGGGTACGTAGCTCATTGCACTGTGTCTGTACCTGCTCTGAAGCCTTTGGGAGAAATTCCAAAGCAATGTTCCCAGGCTAGGCCAGGCCTCCACAAAGCACAGAGACTGAGATTGGGATTCAGAGAGCTGACGGGCTTTCTACAGGTCAAAAGTGAAGCCGGTGTCAGCTCCCCAGAGAGACCATCACCTCAGCAGGGACCTTCGGAAATTCTTCTGTAATCCAGATTCTGGGAATGTATTTCTGGTTGAGAAGAGCAAGCCTGCCTCAGTTGGTAGCTACGACCCTCAGCTGATTTAAATGCGGTTTGCAGATGGCCAGGCCGACCGTGGGCTGAGCCGAGTCTCTCAGAAGCCTTTGAAGAGCCGGATGCGGCTTGTGAGCTGCTGGAGGACACCTTAGTGTTCTCATGGCACTCGGGGACTTGGCATCATAGCGAAGCTCCCTTTGCAATCTTCTGATTGATGCGTGTGACAACCGAGGCAGGAAGGAAATAACAGCTGACCCCGAGATGGCTGCTTAGCTATGGGGTTCAATAGGGACTGGGACTTGAAAGTCCCCACTCTTCAGTTTACTTCCGGTCTCAGACTGGCTCCCCAGAAGCTGACCCAGAAATGAGAACTCGTAGGATGCGTAGAGTTGCCAAGCAGAGATGCAAGCAGAGATGCAGAGTCAGCGTAGGCCCATGCGTGCAGGCTTGGCCCATGGAGGAGCTCCGGAGAGGCCGAGGCTCTCTCTCCGGCCGTCAAGGGCTCCCATGGTTTGGATGCAGTTGGAATGTGTCCCCAAGGGCTCATATGTTGAAAGGGTGGTTTTCAATGTGGCAAAGAGGAGAGGTGGGACCTTTGAGAGCGGACCTGGTGGAAGACCTTTAGGCCATGAGTTAGTTCCTGTGTCACTGTGACTGACATTCCTGGCAGGAGCAACTTCAGGGAGGAGAGGTTTATTTTGGCTCACGGTTTTAGGGGTGCTTCAGTTTGTTAGGCAGGATAAGCATGCTGGGGTTCACAGAAAAGTGTGTGGAACCCCCTCTCCTGGAGGTAGATTGGAAGCAGAGAATGCATGCCAGAACCAGGGGACACTTCCATCAGCCAGGCCTTGCCTCTTAAAGTTTCCACAGCCTGACAAGATAGTGCCACCATTGGAGGGGGACATTTCTGTGGGGGACATTTCATATTCGAGCCACTGCAGGTCACTTGGGCTGGGCCCTCAAAAAGGACCTCAGGCATTCTGGCGGCTTGTCTGGCAACATGATTTCCTCCTCTCTCACCTTCTCCTGCCACCTCCAAGGAAGCCTAAAGAAAGGTGAGTCGATATTGACATTACATCCTCCGGTCTCCAGAATCATGAGCTGCACAAATCTCTTTCCTTTATAAAGTGAACCCACCTCAGGTGTTTTTTTGTAGTGATGAAAAACAGACGGACACACAGACTGCCTGAGAGATATGTATGTTTCCAGCAGAGGCAAGAGTCTTGGATCCTGGGAGATGACGGGCATGAAGACAGGAAAGGGACCCACGGAGGACATCTGCTGTGAGTCCATTCTGCTCTTTCTGAGCCAGCCCCTGCTGCACCCAGTACCCTGTCTGAGACTTGGAGAAGACAGAAGTCACCAGACACCACCACTGTCATTAGTAACAGGCGACTCCCTGTTCCCTCGAGCCCTCAAGACAACCTGTAAGGGTCACGATCTCCCAGAATGCTTACTGGGGACAGCACCTGAACATCCATCCACAATCTGTCAGAAAATGGAAAACAATTGCCTTTAAAACATAAATTAATGACAAAGATAATAGCAGTATGGCTGGACCATCATGATGGTCACCACATCTCAACCTGGACCCACAGCTAAGAGGTCTGTCCAGCCCCCGTGGATCAAGTCACATCCTTGTTCTCAACCATGAGGTGCTTCCAAGACAAGGTAAAGCAGTTGTGGTTGTTCTTCAGAAACTATAAAGACTGCGTGCTAAAGACAAAGATGCCACAAAATAAAAAGATGGAGTGCTTTAGGCTTGGGTTTCAAGGAGAGACACTCATGGGAAACATCTACTGGACTGGAAATAAGCTTTTGTTATTCAGACACGGAGGTTTTGAAGTTGTTAGCAGTTACCGTGTTCTAAGACAATTCACAGCAATGATCATAGTAGACCCATCAGGTAGCATCACTGTCATTCTGTAAGTGATGAAACTGAGACTCAAAGCTGTTTAAAAGTGGAGGAGGGAGGCAGGGCTCATGCTCAGTTTTCTCTTTAATCCCCATCCACGTTCACTGGTCATGGAAACCTTGTCCAACTGTGTTTGGACGGGGCAGAGAGGATATCGTGGACGTTCTAGGACATGCTGGTGAATCTTCATTGTCAGCTCAAATGGATTTAGAGTTATCCTGGAAACACACATCTCAGTTTCAGTGAGGGTATTTCCAGAGAGGTGTAACGGAGGTAGGAAGACCCACCCTAAGTGGGCAGCACCATCCCACAGGCTGGAGTCCTGGGGTGCATGAAAAGGAGGAAGTGAGCTGAGCACCAGCACTCATCTCTCTCTGCTTCCTGACCGCAGATGCCATGTGACTAGCAGTCTCACACTCCTGCCACCATACTTCCTTACCAAGATGGACTGTATCCCTTCTTAATCAACCCTTAAGTTACTTTTGGTCAGGTATTTTGTCACAGCAATGAGGAAAATAATTAATACACAGGGTGTCTTGCAAAGGACATGGAGTGGGAAAGAAGGACACAGGACAAAAAGGCTGCACACAGCAACAGCCACGCTTGGGGCATCCTAACATTTCTCTACAGACATTCCTACCTGCTGATATATGGACTGTTCCCCAGTAATCTCACTGTAATAAAGTATTTATTCTATTTTTTTATTCACTTGCCTGAAATGATTCTGTTGACTGCTTGCTTACAAGATAAAAATGCAATGAATAAATGAACATCTAGCTTCCAGATCCCCAGGGCTGAGCCCCCTTGGCCCACACACAGGAAGCAGAGCGTGCTGTGTAGCTTGAAGCGTTGACTGTCTTCACATCTCCTCCACCCATTGCCTTGCAAACAGAACCTGACTCATCCTGCCATGTTCCCAAGTTCTTCAGGGCAGGCTAGGCTACCCCTCCCCCAGAGGTAAGAGTTCATGGTCTACAGCAAATACAGCAGAATGATTTCCCCAGCAAATGATTGGTTTGGGCACATACATGTGGCGCACAATTTGGGCCAATGAAATCAAGAGAAAACTGCATGTGAGGCTTCCGTAAGGATTTTCATAGCTCAACAAATAAGTAAATAAGCATAATTTAATTTGAGAACAAGATTTAATAAATGTCTTCAGGGATAGGGAGATGGTTCAGTGGGTTGAAGTGCTGCTTTACAAGCATGAGGACCTGAGTTTGGTTCCCCAGCACCCACGTGAAATGCTGGTCATGGTGGAGCTCACCTTTAATCCCAGCACTTGGGAAGCAGAGAAAGGAGGGTCTCCTGGCTTCGGGACTAGCTTGTCTAGCCCAGTTGGTGAGTTCTGGGTTTAGTGAGAGACATAAGGTGAGGAGTGACCAAGTAAGACACTGACATTGGCCTTGGACTTCCACATTCATTCACACACAAACATGCACACACACAGACACCACACATGTGAAAAATAAGTTTGCTTTTTTGCCTTTAGACTTGGGATCTCTGTTATTCTTGAAACCCAAGCAGTTGTCTTAGATCCAATAGCGCAGAAGCCTATGCACAAAAGCCAAGATGTTGAGGATGGAAGACTAGAAGGGTGAAAACAGCTTGGGTCCCCGAGCTGTGGATTAAGCAATCCTGGAACTGGTATTCTGCTGGATTTGTTAATATGTGAGATGGCAAACTGTCTAATTGTTCCAATCATGGTGAATTAGGGATTCTGTTGCATACAGCCAAATACATCCCAATAGATTCAACTGCTATTTTGTCAGACACCCTTTCAGAAAGCGCACAGAAACCGTGTCTAGCTCCCCCAGCCTCTCATGCACTGACTGCAGCTGCCAGATAGACTCTGAGCTCACACCCTCATCTTCCTCACTCCCGCCCTCCCTCCCTCCTTCCCTATCACAGCACTCATTTTAGCCCTCCTGCTGGCAGAGGGTGTTTCCATCAAGTTCCAGCATAACAAATCCTCGCATGCACACCAGCCCCTGGCTTCTCAGCTGACCATTCACACGCTTTCCAGAAGCAGCAAGACAGTGAAAACCATGAGCCTAGTAGCTTTGTGAACTGTTTTCTTGGTTTGCCATACATGAGGAATCATATGAAAAATAAGCTCATTTTATTAGTATTAATTAATCCACACTTTAATTAACTTTTATTGAGTTCATGTTCAAAAGGAAAAACAAAAAAAAGTCATTAATAAAAATCACAAGGCCCTTGGTATAACAGCTTGGTTATTCAACAAGATAGAAAATTGGAAGGAGGCCTGGAGAGATGGCTTAGTGGTTAAGGTGTATGCCTGCGAAGCCTAAGGACCCTGGTTCCATTCTCCAGGTCCCACGTAAGCCAGATGCACATGGTGGTTCATGCATCTGGAGTTTGTTTACAGTGGCTGGAGGCCCTGGCATGCCCATTCTCTTTCTCTCTCTCTCCCTTTCTGACTCTAATAAATAAATTTGAAAAAAAAGAAGAAGAAAAAGAAAGAAAATGAAAATTGGAAGGAACTCTTTTCCTATTCCATGCATGGTAGGGTTTTCTTATTTCTAACTTTTCCCAAATATGTCCCTTTTTCAGAGGATAGGAAGGAATAGGCTGGAAGGAATTAGGGTTTAAGGTGTCTTCCCTAAGACTCCTCTTGCTTGGGCCCCTCCTTGGCCACCTGTTCAAACCGCCTTCTCTGCTAACTCTCTGAAACCTGTCTCACAACCATAATATTATCTGGAAGTCAACACTCCACTTTTTATTTCCCTCACGATATCCTGAGCTTATTGAGAAGAAAACCATGTTTTTTTCCTTTAAATCTCCCAGCATGATATTTGGCATAAAGTCACCACTCAGTATAAATTTATTCAACTAGGAGTCATGAAAGTTTTCCTAGGTTTTATTAAGAATAAGTGTGTTTATATTGCTATATTTCGCTGTGTAAAATGAAGACCAAGAGGGAAATGCCCTGTCATAGTATGAATGCCCCAAGCTCAAGGGCCGGCTCTGTCTTCATGCTGAACGGCGAGGTGACTGGCAGAGCCGACAGTGACTGGACCATCACCTGAGGTGTGATTGTCGGACAAGTCTGTGAGCTTTACAAAGTCAGAGTCCGGAGGTTTGCCTCCTGGGCGCCTTCCCTCTGATACAGCCATGTTTTGGCTCTTTATGCCCAAAATTAAACAAAAACATTCAGCTGGTTCTCACCTTTGTTCAGAGATGCTTCTTTTTGCAGATGGCTGTGGCTACTGGGGAGACTCCCAAATCATTAAAATGCTGAGAGTAAGTGATTGTCAAGGGCTCAGGGTGATGTGGGACATCTATACCATCCCTTCCAAGGCTCAGAGAACAATGTGGAATGGAAGGAAGAAAAGTATGTAAGAGCCAGAGAATGGGGAGGAGTGCTCTGGAACGCTGTTTGGGGTCATGAAGTGGCCATTGCATTCACGACCTCAGAGCGGCTTCATTACCTGCACATCACTGAGCCATCAGCATTCTGTCATGGACGGTGGAGGAGGGGCATAAAGTCAAAATAGAAGAGGGACTGGTTGGAAAGAAAGGGGTTCAACTGGAAGGATGATGGGGGAAGACAAATAATGGGAGAGGTTACAATCAAAATACATATGGATAGTTATTAAAATTGTTAATAAAAAGTTTTTTAAGAAACCACTTAGATTGCCAGGTGTGGTGAGGCACGCCTTTAATCCCAGTACTCGGGAAGCAGAGATAGGATTGCTGTGAGTTCAAGGTCACCCTGAGACTACATAGTGAATTCCAGGTCAGCCTGGGCTAAAGTAAAACCCCTCAAAAAAAAACCAAAAAAGAAAAACAAAAAAGAAAGAAAAGAAAAGAAAGAAAAAACACTTAGCTAGGCTGACTGCCTCTCTTACTCAGTTGTCCTCCACCACTCATTTGCCATCTTGGCCAAAAAACCACTGGTGGGGAGCAAAAAAGATAAACACCCAAGTGTGTCTCTGTGAGTCCCTCCATTGCCCCACTGTGACCTTCTTGGTTACCCATAGGCTGCTTGATTGATGGTGCTCTTCCTGTCCCCATCTGGAATGACCCTGCTCCTGCCTGCTGAGCCAGTGGGAGACTGCCAGAGGGAAAGAGCGTTTGCCTCATCCTTTGAGACGCTCCACATCTGGAAAAGTTGAAGGCCAATGCGCCCCACTTAGGCTTATCTCGGAGTTGAGACTGGTAAGTATCACTCCATGGCTTCTTTCTAAGAACCCAGGAATCCAGTTTCTAGATGTACACTCAAACATTGTTCATACCACAAAGGTTCTCTAGTGTTGAAAGGAATTTTCCATCTAGAGATCCTTCAAGTCAACAAAAATATGACAGATAACCCAATAGAAAAATGTACAACAACTGTGATTTTCTTTTAAAAGGTTATCTAGACAGCTGTTAAAAATGGAAAAATAGGCTGGGTATGGTGGCACACACCTTCAATCTCAGCACTCAGGAGGCAGAGGGAGGAGGATCACTGTGAGTCTAAAGCCACCCTGAGACTACATAGTGAATTCCAGGTCATCCTGGGCTAGAGAAAGACCCTGCCTTGAAAAACCAAAAAGAAAAAAAAATGCTATATTTCATTAGTGAACAGGCTAAACATAAATTAAATCTATAATCTGATACCAATAGGCTCCTGTCAGATAGATGAAATGTGAAACAGAAAATAATAAGTGTTGACAAGGATATGGAGCAACCAGAACTCCCACCTGCTGCTGGCAAGAGAGAGAATTAATAGCACCATTGGAGAAGTGTGCCTGATAGGATAAGCTCTGACTCTGAGATCCAGCTCTTAGGATGCAACCCGCAGAAACACATGCGTCTTACTGGAATGTGCAGAGAAACAGTGATGCGGCATAGAACCAGTAATTCTGCAAACACCAGTCAGCGATAGGATGGGTATAAACGAGCTGAAATATATTTACGTGGTGGGATATTCTACAGTGATGATGAATCTTCAATTACACGCAGCATGCGTGTATTCACATAGCATCAAGCAGACACAGGTGGGCACAGGAGTAGGAGATACAGAAAGGCCTTCCCCGAGTGAGCAGGCCGAGCTGAACTGCGTTCGCAGAAGTCAGGTCGTAGCTTTTTGGGGGATGAGTAGTTGTCTTGGGCTTAAAATTTTAAAAATGCTTTTAATTTTAAAAATCTGGATGCCAGTTACATGACCGTGTGTGTGTGTGTGTGTGTGTGTGTGTGCAGTTTCTGATGTGAACTTTCAGTATATATCATGCATAGAAATTATGAATTGATTTTATTTTTATTAGTTCATTAATTGTACATGTCAATAGGATTCATACATGCTATAGCATGCATTGATCCTATCCAATGAACACACACACACACACACACACACACACAATGTTTCCCAGCCTCCAGTAATCAGTATTCTACTTCAAGCTGACTTTTTTTTTTTTTTTTTTTTTTTGCAGTTTCCACATATGAGAGAACATGTGGTACTTATCTGTGTCTGGCTTAATTCACTTAGCATAATGTCTTCCAATCTTCCAGTCCATCTATGTTGCTAAAAATGACAAGATTTCATTCTTCTTTCTGGCAGAATAAAACTCCATTGTGCACCTACTCTACACTTTCTTTTTCTTTTTTCTTTTTCTTTTCTTTTCTTTTCTTTTTTTTTTTGAGGCAAGCCCAACAGAATGTCCTCTTTTTATATGGAAAGAGAATGATGGAGCATGCCAGGGCCTCCAGCCACTGCAATCAAACTCCAGATACATGCGACCCCCCCCCCGTGCACATATGCGACATTGCATGCTTGTGTCACTGTGCATCTGGCTTACATGGGACCTGGAGATTCGAACATGGGTCCTTAGGCTTCACAGGCAAGTGCCTTAACCACTAAGCTATCTAATCAGCCCTCCACTTTCTTTGTCTAGCTGTCCACTGGTGGGTACCTGGGCTGACTCCCTGTCTGAGTTGTGCTGCAGTAAACATATGGGGATCATCTTATATACTGACCTCCTTTCCCTTTGGCATCTGTAGCTTTTCTATATACCAGTAATGGAATCACTGAGACAGAAATCATGAAAACAATCTCATTCACTCACTGTAAGCACAAAAGAAAATTACTCAGGAATAAACTTAGATAAGGAGGCAAAGGCTTTATGAGAATCATAAAACACTGATGAGGAAAACTGAAGAAGACACCAAAAGATGGACAGAGCTCTCATGTCCACCAACACTGTGAACACGACCACACTGCCCAAAGCAGTCTGTGGACTCAGCGCAATCCCTCAAAATGCCAATGACATTTCCCAGAACTAAAAACCACCCTAAAATTCATGCACATTTCAATTCGTTTTTTTTTTTTTTTTTTTGGTTTTTTTTTTTTTTTCGAGGTAGGGTCTCACTCTGGTCCAGGCTGACCTGGAATTAACTGTGTAGTCTCAGGGTGGCCTCGAACTCTCGGCGATCCTCCTACCTCTGCCTCCCGAGTGCTTCAATTCGTTTTTAAGTCTGATTCACTATTAAATATATATAAGATACAAATGTACTATGGAGACTATCTGAGGAAGGATGAAGACATATCAAGGGAGAGGGAGTGGTGAACAGGAGAGGGGAATGAAAGTGGAAAAAGAATGACAAACATGGCGCATTTTCTCATATCTGGAACCTATATATATACATATGTGTATATATATATGAATGAGACATAAAGGCAGAGGGGCACTCCTTGGGAGGAAGAGGGGGGCCCACAAGGGGGTAGGAGAGAAACAAGGGAGGGTGATGAGGATCAAATACAAGTGAAGTACAATAACATACATACATAAGAATGCCCTGAAGAACCCTGCTATTTTGTATGCTTGCTAATATTTTATTTTATTTATTTATTTGAGAGAGCACAAGAGAGAAAGAGGCAGACACACACACACACACACAGAGAGAGAGAGAGAGAGAGAGAGAGAGAGAGAATGGATGTGCCAGGGCCTCCAGTCACTGCAAACAAACTTCAGATGCATGTGCCGCCTTGTGCATCTTGCTTATGTGGGTTCTGGAGAATCAAATCGAGATCCTTTGGCTTTGCAGGCAAATGCCTTAACTGCTAAGCCATTTCTCCAGCCCAGTCTGAGTCAGTTTACAAAAATGTCTGTGCTACTTGGAAACTTCTAGAGATGTTTTTGCCATATGGAGTGAAAAGCTCCACCTATATTCAGAGAACTAATACTCCCCTCCCACCCTGTCTTCACACCACTTTTGCAAGGACAGAACTTAAGTTCGGACTGGGAATCAACTTCTACATGCCACTGGGTCCTGCTGGCTTGGCTGCTCATTCCTGTTTGTGCAGTGAAATCATGGCCTGGAGAACAGGCCCGTGCTCCTCCACGCTGGTGGTGTTCAGTATGCTGAGCAGGAGGGAAGACCCCTCATTCTTCCTAGTCCTCCCTGAACCAGCTCTGTCTGTCTTTTATAAAAGCAGATTGGGGGCTAGGGAGATGGCTTAGCAGTTAAGGCACTTGCCTGAGGAGCCCAAGGACCCAGGTTCAATTCCCCAAGACCCATGTAAGCCAGATGCACAAGGTGGCGCATACATCTGGAGTTCATTTGCAGAGGCTAGAGGCCCTGGTGCGCCCATTCTCTCTCTCTATTTGTTTGGTTCTCTCCCCCTCAAATAAGTAAATAAATAAAATAATAAATAAACAAACAAATAAATAAAGGCAGTTTGACTCGCATGGTCAGGCACACACAGATATCAGCTCAGTTCCTCCACACTCTGTCGCTTACAGAGAAGCAAACAGTGACTCCAACACCCAACCAGCTTCCGTTGCCCACCCCTCCACTCTGTGATCTTGTTTTCACTGGCTGTTGTTTCCTCCTGCAAATCGCTGCTTGAACTGCTGTGTTCCTGGCCAGCCACCCATGGGGGGAGGGACATTGTCCCTCCTCCATCCAAGGGCCTAGGGATACAGGTGGTACTGGCTCTGCTCAGATCCCAGGGCAGCCACGTGACTCAGAACCGCCTCTACACTGATGGGGAGGCCAGAGCTTGTCTAGTTTTCTGTGCAGGGGAGTGGGAACTGCTGCTTCTGGAAGCTACCTGTTCTGTAGCTGGAGGAGAGGCTTGGGGCACTGACCCCACAGACACCCTCAGTCCGCTCTACTTACGGCCCTCAGCCACTTGACTGCAGCCTCACAGCTCAGCCCAGCTGGTCAGAACCCCCATGGTCCTGGTCCCAGCCACCTCAGCTTCTCTGTCACCATTCTGCCAAAGCCACAGGGCTGCTGGGGTAGAGGAGAACAGGGCTTGGGCTGGCTGGTTGGTCCCTGCTGACCACTGTGGGGTACTTCACCGACAGCCACTTCAACACCAGGCACACTGTGGACCCCTGCCCTCTGTCCTCAGACATTCCTGCAGCACTCTGTCCTGTCAAGATTTAATCTTTTCCTCTTCAGTTTTTGCTCCCTATGAGAACAAACATTCTCATGAAGGTGTGCTGGTGAGTGGACATCAGTCTCAATAGTCACTTAGCAATTGCCTGAGAAACATCCCCAGAGGCAAAACCTTGATGGCTATCTGCTCTTCCCTCCACCCTCCCTGACAAGTCCTTGTACCCTGAACACTATTTTTCACTTACTGTGCTTATGTAACACTGTGGGTCATATAAGACTGCACTCAGCCTCTGAACAATAAACGACCCTCTGCGAACCACTGGGGAGGAAATCCTGGGACAGACAAGGCATCTGAGGAGCTTGTGGCAGGTAGCTAACCCACCTACAGCTTTGGGAATACCCTACACTTGAGGTGGGGACACCTGCGGGCTGAAGGGGCCACCTGCGCCTGCTGAGTCTCCTTTTGGCTGTTGACTGCAACTGAAGAAACACATAGCATGTGACCACATGGACCCGCCAGGAAACACCATGTTAAGTGAAATGAGCCAGGCACCAAAAGACACACCCCACGGGATGCGCCCCCACATCACGTGGATCTCATGGAGTTGGTGGCTGCCCAGGCTGGACAGTCAGGGCAGTGGGAAGAGGTTGGTCAAGAGGATTGAGGTCACAGGGAAGAGAAACAAGTCACAGGATGCAAGTGCGTGTTAAGATGACTAATATAATAATGGCATCATGTCATTCCATGTCAAAAGCTGTAACCGAAGATTTCAAATGTTTGAACCAGAAAAAGAAAATTATAAATGTTTGAGAAAACAGTTTACTCTAATTTGCTTTTTGGTTTTGGTGTTTCTTGAGACAGAGTCTCACTGTGTATCCCACCTTGGCTTTGAATTCACTATACAGGGACTAGGAAGATGGCTCAGACATTAAAGGCACTTGCTTGCAAAGTCTGCTGGCCTGGGGTTTGATTCCCCAGTGCCCATGTAAAGCCAGATGTACAAAGAGAATTCACTCTACCCAGGCTGGCCTCACACTTGCCATCCTCTTCCTCAGTGCCCTGACTGCAGACACTGCAGACACAGCCATTACATATGGCTGACCCTGATTTAAAATCAGTGTGACATGTACACAACATCACATGATTTATCACACATAATTATGTACAATTTTTAATGTAACAATGAAAAAACAGATTTTGTTTTCAGGCTGCAACTGGGGCCGGAGCCCAACAGACATATTTCCTGCCTTGCAAAATGGACTATGCCCCTGTGAGGGGATCCCTGGCCACCTCTCTTCCTGCCACAGAAGAGGGTGTCAGGCCAGGCAGCAGCTCTTCTCCCCAGCTTCCTTGTTCTGTTACCTCAGGGCCTGGCTCGGACCTGCCAGGAAACACCATGTTAAGTGAAATGAGCCAGGCACCAAAAGACACACCCCACGGGATGCGCCACCACATCACGTGGATCTCATGGAGTTGGTGGCTGCCCAGGCTGGACAGTCAGGGCAGTGGGAAGAGGTTGGTCAAGAGGATTGAGGTCACAGGGAAGAGAAACAAGTCACAGGATGCAAGTGCGTGTTAAGATGACTAATATAATAATGGCATCATGTCATTCCATGTCAAAAGCTGTAACCGAAGATTTCAAATGTTTGAACCAGAAAAAGAAAATTATAAATGTTTGAGAAAACAGTTTACTCTAATTTGCTTTTTGGTTTTGGTGTTTCTTGAGACAGAGTCTCACTGTGTATCCCACCTTGGCTTTGAATTCACTATACAGGGACTAGGAAGATGGCTCAGACATTCAAGGCACTTGCTTGCAAAGTCTGCTGGCCTGGGGTTTGATTCCCCAGTGCCCATGTAAAGCCAGATGTACAAAGAGAATTCACTCTACCCAGGCTGGCCTCACAGTTGCCATCCTCTTCCTCACTGCCCTGAGTGCAGACACTGCAGACACAGCCATTACATATGGCTGACCCTGATTTAAAATCAGTGTGACATGTACACAACATCACATGATTTATCACACATAATTATGTACAATTTTTAATGTAACAATGAAAAAACAGATTTTGTTTTCAGGCTGCAACTGGGGCCAGAGCCCAACAGACATATTTCCTGCCTTGCAAAATGGACTATGCCCCTGTGAGGGGATCCCTGGCCACCTCTCTTCCTGCCACAGAAGAGGGGTGTCAGGCCAGGCAGCAGCTCTCTTCTCCCCAGCTTCCTTGTTCTGTTACCTCAGGGCCTGGCTCTCTTTGACTGTCACCCTTCATGAATATTCATCAGGTACTCCCTCCTCCCAGGGCTGTTTGCACTTGATGAGATTCCAATTATTATTAAAAACAAGGGCTTCTGGTTATGAAGCCCTTTAATCATAGCCCTGATTCAGTGCTTCCTGTCCCTCTGGTTGTAGAATCCTGTCTTATCACCAGTAGCCCCAGTTTACAGAGGCGGGAAAGAGGTCCAGAGAGGTGCCATAGCATTCTCCAGGTCACCAAACTGGACCCCAAGGACCTGCCAGGAAACACCATGTTAAGTGAAATGAGCCAGGCACCAAAAGACACACCCCACGGGATGCGCCACCACATCACGTGGATCTCATGGAGTTGGTGGCTGCCCAGGCTGGACAGTCAGGGCAGTGGGAAGAGGTTGGTCAAGGGGATTGAGGTCACAGCTAGGGAAGAGAAACAAGTCACTCTGGAACCCAGAGTCACTTGGCTCTGGAGCCTGGATGCTCATAAGACTTAGGGAATCCCAGTCCAAGAGATTTCAAACTCAGAGCCCTGGCCATGACGCAGACTCACGCTGCAACTTTCATATTCCCCAAGCAACCCTGCCCCTACCTGCAGCCACTTGGAAGCTTCGCCCTGGATGCTAAGGAGACCAGGGGTCCTTCACATGTTGCCCATGTGCCTCAGAACAGGTGTGCACAGTGAGCTCATGCCCAGTGTACACACGAAAAGTCGAAGTCCAATGGCGCAGAGCAGTAAAGGTAGCTCGCTCTGCTTGCACTAGACAGCGGGGCTTTGATTACATTGTTTTCTTGCTCTCTCTGTTTTGCTTTGTTTTATTTCATTGTCCTGGAGATGGAACTCAGGGTGTTACATATTCTTCTAGGCAATCACTGGGCCACTGAGCTGTACTCTTTGGCACTCCTACTCTCTCTCTCTTTTTTTTTTTTTTGGTTTTTTTTTGGTAGGGTCTCACTCTGGTCCAGGTTGACCTGGAATTAACTATGTAGTCTCAGGGTGGCCTCGAACTCTCAGCGATCCTCCTACCTCTGCCTCCCGAGTGCTGGGATTAAAGGCGTGCGCCACCACACCCGGCTCACTCCTACTCTTTTGAAGGTTCCCACACTGTCCCTCTTGAGTTTTGATTCAGTCAAGTTCTGGGGTCTGGTTTTATGCAAGTATGAACTCAGGGTGTGTGTGTGTGTGTGTGTGTGTGTTATTCACACAGAATCTCTGCCTCTCAGGGTGTTACGTGAGAGGAAAGCCCCAGTGTGCCGAGTCAAGCCACAGAATATGCAAGAGGGCTACACACTGTCTGGGGTGACTAGGGGGTATGTGGCATGGCTCTCAGCCACTGGTCCAGGCCCCAGAGCCCAGCACACAGCATTTCATTGTAGAGGTGGCCCCCAGCCTGGAGGAGGCCACATAGCTGCTAGGTCAGGCGGGGCCCCAGGGACCCTGGCCTCTGGTCTCATCTCTTCTTCAGAGCCAAGAGTCAAACTCAAGTTAAGAAATCCCAGGAGGTACATGCTGTTCTCCCTTGAGAGTAGTTCCTGTGGAGTCTTGGCGAGGGAGGGGGTGCAGAACAGAGGGCTGTGGGAAAATGGCTGCCTGGCAGGAAACAAAGACTCCTCCTTTCTCACTGCCTGGCCCTGTGAGACCAGCAGCACCAGGGTAGTGACAAGAAAGCTGCTGATTTCCACCAGGTGTGGTGGCATACGCCTTTAATCCCAGCACTCGGGGAAGCAGAGGAGGATCACCATGAGTTCAAGGCCACCCTGACACTGCATGTCAACCTGGGCTAGAGCGAAACCCTACCTCGAAAAAACCAATAAATAAATAAATAAATAAGAAAGAAAGAAAGGAAAAAAGAAAGCTGCTGATTTCCATGCGCTAGCTGGTTGGAGGAGCCACACCATTGGTGAGTCCAGTTCTGTCAGTTCCTAGTCTGCTGGGGTCTCCATGCTGGAAACATTGGAGGCACGAACAGTGGCACAGCCTCCTGCAGCCATCCAAGGTGGAGCTGGGTAGCTAATGTACATGAGCCCGTGTGGTGGTTTGATTCAGGTGTCCCCATAAACTTAGGTGTTCTGAATGCTAGGTCTCCAGCTGATGGAGATTTGGGAATTAACGCCTCCTGGAGGCAGTGTATTGTTGGGGCAGGCTTATGGGTATTATAGCCAGTGTCCCCTTGCCAGTGTTTGGCACACTCTCCTGTTGCTATTGTCCACCTGATGCTGGCAAGGGGGCAATATCCACCCTCTGTTCATGCCATTGTTTTCCCCTGCCATCACGGAGTTTCCCCTCAAGTCTGTAAGCCAAAACAACCCCTTCTTTCCCAAAAGCTGCTCTTGGTCTGATGATTTCTTCCAGCAATGCGAACCTGACCTCAACAGCCGGAAAACCATCCCTGTGCTCTGTGTGACCTCGGGGGAGTTGCGTAGCATCCCTTTCATCTGTGAAAGGAAGCAATAGTGGGAACTGCAGCTAGTGTGACAACTCAGTGAGCATCCTCTTGAAGCTGGAAGTGTATGTCTCACAAGGACTGAAGTTCTGCTACTCCAAGCGACTGACATTCACTAAGCATTGACTATGAGCTCGGCTCGGTGCTGAGCATTTCACGTCGTCCCCTAAAACCTACCACCCGCATCTTACAAAAAGGCCAGGCAAGCAGCCCTGCGTAGCTGCATAGAACAATGTAAAAAGCAGCACGGAGCAGCCAAAGCCGGGAGGGGGGACACTACACACCTCTGCCTTCTAAACACTGGCCATTCGCTGGTTATGGCTGGACAGCTGCCATCTTTTGCTAATGAAAAGGTTAGGGATTGACACACAGGTTACAGATGGCGGAGAAAAGAATGGAACTAGTGTGAGCACCTTCTCGATGCCAAAGACTGCCTACTGGGTACTTGAGTGAGAGGTTAGGACTTGGCCAACTTCTCATGGTGGCCTTGTAGAGGTGTGGTGGCATGTGCCTGTGATCTCAGAGCACAAGGGGTAGAGACGCTAAGTGTCCTTGGAGTTCACTGGCCAACTGGAAAGTTCCAGACCAATGAGAGACCCTGTGTTAAAAGCAGATAATACTCAAGGTTGTCCTTTGACCTCCATACACACACACACACACACACATAGGCACACACATACACACACGTGCACAAGCACCTGCACATATACTTATGCCCACACACATTCAGAGTAGCTTCATCATTTTCACTTACATCTCTAAGTACGTGCACTCCCAGTCCGCACTCCCCACTTGCCCCTCCTCTCCTCTCTGGGCCCCAGAATGCCTGTGGAGTGTCTGGACAACCCGGGGGAGCACTACCGGCAACCCACGCCACATTCAGTGTCCCATGAAGGCAGGTCCCTATGCTCCCAGGTCTAGAAAAGCAAGCTCCCTCTCACAGAAACACACAGAGCCTTGGGAAAGGCCAGAAGGTTCCTGGGGAGCAAACAGAACTGCCGAGGACCCAGGCCACCTGCAGCAAGTGTCCTTCCTGCCCTCCAGGAGCCCTGCGAGTCGCCTGACTGTCGTCTCCAGTGGTACTCTAGGCTCTCTGCTCACTTCCCTAGGGAATGTATATTGATTAATAAATTCTGTAACTGTGACACTGAGCTTATAAAGGCACTATAAATTAGACAGCAAAGTCGATATTTTAAGGAGATAAGGGAAAACCCCGACTTAGTCTTTGGTCTGTTGCTCTAACAAAATGCCTGGGGCCAGCTGATTTAAGAAGAAGGGAACATTACTTGGCAGATGGTTCAGAAGGTTGGCAAGTTCAAGAGCATGGCACTGACATGTATGTGACTTCGGGTAGGGCATCCTGAGGTGGCAGAGGAAATTGCAAGGGAGGACTGGAGTCAACATGCCAGCATGGGCCTCTCTCTTCTTCTTCTTTTTTAAATATTTTTATTTATTTATTTATTTTTGGAGAGAGACAGAGAGAGGGAGAGGAAGACAGAGATGGGTGCGCCAGCAGTGTCTCAGCTGCTGCGAACAAAATCCAAATATGCGTGCCCCCTTGTGGTCAAGTGTGGCATTGCGCCCTTGGGTCACTTGCATCTGGCTAAACGTGGGACCTGGAGATTGGAACCGCTGGAGATTGGAACCAGTGTTCTTAGGCTTAGGAGGCAGGCGCCTTAACCCCTAAGCCATCTCTCCAGCCCTCTTCTTCTTCTTATAAAGCCACTGATAAAAAGCAGGGAAGATGGCTCCGTCAAAGACCTGCTTGCCTCATGAGACTGATTCTCACCTCACCGTGAGCTTATACCTGTGCTCAGCTCCACTTCTGAGGAGCCATGTGGCTCAGAGAAGGCCTTCCTTCCCTGGGTCTTTCACTCCATCATGATGTGAGGGAGACAGTCCTCCTGGGTGGAGCTGGTGAGATGCGGATCATGGCGGCACCGCAGGGTGTGTGCCATGGAAAGCAGTGGAGTCCCATCACCCATGCTGGGTAGATTAGCAGGGGGCCTGAAATTTGAAGATCAGCCCTGGGGATGGGGTCTGAATGGGAGACTTGGTGATGTGGACAAAGTTCCCCAAGCTCTGAGTCATACCACCTTCCCTGTGAGGGGTGGGCACATCGCAGAGAAGCGCATTCCCATCACTCCAGGTTGAATTCTACAGACAAGGCTCTGATCTAATTCCTCCCCTGGTACTTCCCAGTCCTCACAGACGTTGCTGGCAGGTCTCTTTGACAATTTGAAGGCTCAGCAGAGCCAGAGAAGGTCTTCTAGAGAGGTAGAAATGTTATATTTGGCTTGGAATAACCCCAGGAATCGGAGGCCTCTGCTGTGTGAGTGCTGTCCTGAGTGGCTAAGCAGAACCACATGACCCCTCATGAAGCCACTGAAGAGATTCCACAGACCTCCACGGCAGCCCCGAGAAGCGGCCACCACAGGGCTCTCAACGCTCCCCCTGAGCATCAGGGCCTCCGGCCACTTGGCATCCACATCAAGAACGAGGAAACGGCCACAGGCCTCCTCACCATGCCCCGGCAGAGCTGCTTTCAAAGGACAATCAGATAAGACTCCTTCTCAGCCTCAGAGAGGAGATTTACTGAGGACACAAAGGAGAATGGGCCTTTGGGAGAAGGAGGAGAGTTGCACCACTTCTCTGGGAGACATGACCCAGACTCCGGCAAACCAAGCCCCTGTGTTCCCACCCTCCCCACCCCCAGGCTCAGGTTGCACTGTGCTGCAGCAGGCACATTGCTTGAGAGATGGCTTGCCTCTAGTGCAAGCATGGATTGAAATGTCACCAGTCTCCATGCATCTAGCTGTCCCCTCCAGCCCTCTTGCCTTGCCTTACCCTCCCTGCCTCTCCCTCCCAGAAGTGGAGGTGCTCTCAGGAGCCATCCACGTCCTCCCGGACTAAGCTCAAAGTTACATAATCTAACTTCTCCAGGCCCCGCCTGTCAGTCCCCACTCCAGCCACTGCAGGGACAGGATGAATTCATTTGCAAGGACTGCACAAAACCTCCAGTGGAAAACAAATGCAGCGTACCGCAGTAAGTGGGAGCAGCTTTAAAAAAAAAAAAAAAGCACAAAATCCATTGGGGACCCCTGTTGCCATAGGAACTGGCATTACAGCTTGCTTCTGATAATTAATGGAGGGTTTTGCTATTACAGTAGTCTGGAAACTTCGCTTTCCCTGTGCTGCACTGCAGAACGTAGCATCCGCTCCCCATTCATAAATATTTCATGACCACCGGCTGCTGCGTTTCATCACCGCCCAGAACGCTGGGCCTAGGCCACCCCTGCCAAATTCCTGCTGTCCTGTCAGAGAGGCCTTGCATTTCTTCCTCTGGCTTCTGCGCGTCTGTCCGTGCATCTGGTTGGAAGTTCTTACCAGCCTCAGTGAGGAGTGGCTCGTCTTTCAGAAACCTCGCATCTGGGTCCCTGGCCTGCGTGGTTTTCCAAAAGGCTAGGCAGGCCTTCGCCAGGAATGGGGCTCTGCTCAGGCCCTTGGGGACACTGGCTTTGAAACTCTGCAATGGGCTGGTTGAGCCCTCAGGTCCCTCACGTATAGATGGAGATGCTGCTGCCCTGAGGGGCTAGAGAGAGGTGGAGATGGGACACAGCACCCAGGAGGCCCAGCCCTGCCCTCCCTGCCAATGAATGGATGGTTTCAATGAATGGCTGTAGCTGGTGCTGCTTGGTCCTCTAAGATGTCTTATTTCTGTATGGATGAGAAAACACCTGTATTAAAAAAAGCTAAAAACTGTATATATTGCAGCATAATGGATCAATGAATGGCTAAGATGTCTTATTTATTTCTGTATGGATGAGAAAACACCTACATATTAAAAAGTTAACAAATAAAAACTGTATATATTGTGGTATACAGCATAATGTTTTGATGCACATACATATGGAATGGATAAATCAAGCTAATTAGCATATGATTACCTCCCATTCTTTTCTTCTATGATGAGAACACTTGAAATCTCCTCTCAGCAATTGTCAAGTATACAATATGTCATAATGACTATATTCAGCATGTTGTACAGCAGATCTCCTGAGATGATGTCTGGAAGTTTTAGCTTTTGACCAACATCTCTCCTATCATTTTATCCAGCCCCATGGACTCATAATGCTAATCTCCATATCTATGGGTTCAACCCTGTAGAATCCACATTCAAACGAGATCATGTGGTATTTGTCCTTCTTTTTTTTTTTTTGTATTTTTCTTTCTTTGTCTGACTCACACCACTCACCATAACATCATCCATATTCATCTATCTTGTCACAAATAACATTTCCTTTTCTAAAGCCAACTAGTGTTCCTGGTAGATATGTAGGGTGATTCCATATCTTGGCTATTGTGAACAGTGCTATAATAAATTTGAAAAGTCCCTCTTCCACATACTGAGTCCAGTCACTTTGGATATGTGCCCAGCAGCAGTGGATATAGACTCGGAATTAGTCATGACAGCCAAAAGATGGAAGCAGCCCAAGTGGCCACTGTGGCATGAACGGATGGGCAAATTTCAATGGGATATATATGGGGTGTATGTGTGCGTGCATGTGTGTGCGTGTGAACATGAAAAGTGAAGTGAGTTCTGACATCTGCTACCACAAAGACGAACCTCGAGGGCAGACGTGATAAGGGAAAGTAGACATTCACAGATCAAGACCATCCTGACATAATATCACATATGTGAGGCATGCAGAATTGTAAAATTCACCCCAGGGTCTGGGAAAACAAGGGTGGGAGTTGTTTGATGGATTCAGACCTTCAGTTTGGGGGGATGAAGGGTGTGGCTCCTCATGGGAACAGCTTCCCAGCCTTGTGGATGCACTTAGCTCCAGCTTCAGGAAGTAGTCAATCCAGACAGGTGGAACAACAAAAGGGAGAGAAAGTAGGAGAGGCCAGTGAGGGGGGAGTGGGGGAGGCTTTTCTCTGCACACCCATGCTGGGAGGGGCCTACCCCACACTTGTCATGAGAAAGTTTCGTGTGTGGTGCCCTGACACCTGCTTTTCCCTCAGGTCTGATTTTGGCAGAGCCAAGCTGCCCTGGGGCAGGGAAAGATAGCGAGTCTGCACACCTGGGTCTGGCCTTCAAAGATGTCTTCCCCGGATGAGACATCAAATGTACTTATAAGTTAGCTCTGTCATCATCAACTGTGTCCCAGGAAAGACATCTGTCCTTGAGAGCTAGCCTGGGATAGGGGACAAGGGACAGAAGGAGGAGGGGGAACATCCTGGAGAGCAGGGGAAGGGGACCACAGTGATGAGCAGGGCTGAGGGGGAGCCAACACCATCGGAAAGCAGCCAGCACCTCATCCCCGTGCAAGACACCCCCAAAAGAATCTCACCTAAGGAAAGAAAAGGGGTATGTGGCTTCGATAGTTCAATGACTTTCCCAAGGTGACTGAGTGAACAGACGGTCAGGAAAGGATGTATGTATGGGGTGTAAGTATGTATGGGGTGTAAGTATGTATGGGGTGTAAGTATGTATGGGGTGAGAGGCTCAAACTCCAGGAGGGGCTCAGCCTCCATCCATTGCATGTGCACTGCAAGGTCGTCGTCTTAGTCAGTTTGTCCTGCTCTGACAGGCAGGGTAAATTAAGATGACAGAAGTGTGCTGCTTTGCCATTTGCGCTGCTTGGAAATCTAGTAATACTATGTTGATATCTGGTCAGGGCATCCCACAGTGGGCGGGGACGGGGCAGAAGGGCAATAGAGAGTGGAGAGAGAGCAGAGGAGGGAGGATCCGGGGATAACGACAGTTGTCCACGTATGAGGGCCGAGACCCCCTGACTCGCCTCCTCTTAGTCTTCATGGCATCACCTAACTAGAAATAAAATTTACAGCACATGATTGGGCAGGAGGATATTGAAACCATGGTTAATGTTCTATGATTTAAACATAAGTGTATAAACTACTGTCCTGAAGTCCCCTGTGTCCCCTCCCCACCACAGAGTGTATGGTCTCCATGTTGCCCCAGGCAGAGGGGTGCAAATACCTGACATATCTATTAGCCACAAGGACTCTTCCCTGAATGCCATGGGGCAAACATCAAATTCTGCAGCTCCGTAGCTGACATCCAGGGCTCAGGGTGGAATTATTTGGGCTCCAGTGGCCTTCAGTCACATTGTCTCCCCAGCTCTGTGGGGTGCAACACACGTGACTTGGGCCACTCTTCTCCAGGTTTGCTGCTTTCTCCACCACGGCCCTGGTATCTCCAGCATCCCAGGGTGTCTACTGCAACTTAGGCATCACCTTCCCAACTCTATGCAAGGGCATCTGTGGTGGTTGATTCAGGTGTCCCTGTGAACTTAGGTGTTCCGAATGCCAGGTTCCCAGCTGATGAAGATTTGGGAATTAATGCCTCTTGGAGGCAGTGTATTGTTGGGGGCAGGCTTATGGGTATATGGCCAGTTTCCCCCTGCCAGTGTTTGGCACACTCTCCTGTTGCTATTGTCCACCTTATGTTGGCCAGGGGGTGATGTCCACCCTCTCTGTTCATGCCATCGTTTTCCCCTGCCATCATGGAGCTTCCCCTTGAGTCTGTCAGGCAAAATACATCCTTTTTTCCCACAAGCTGCTCTTGCTCGGGTGATCTCCTCCAGCAACGCGAACCTGACTGCAGCAGCACCCCAGAGCACCCTTGTGGTGACTCTGACATCAGCCACAATTCCCTGGCAGCTTCTAGAGCCTTGTTGAAATCCTCCATGAATCTCCCCTCATCCTTCACGCACACAAAACCAGTACCATGGGTTTAACACTTCCAGTTCTGCTGCTAGCTGGAGGTTGCTGCCCGGCCCACGTGGAGGGTAGCTGCAGCAACCTCTGAGTGGACCCTTGGAAAACACTTCCCTCAGCAGCCATTTTGGAGCAGCAATCTCAGTTCAGGCTCTCTTCCTTCAAATGTGTTTGTATCATTATAAGTGGGCGCTTTCAATGGGTGGGGTCTTCCCCTCAGGGCACCCTTCCTGTTATCTCAGTGACGAGTGTAAGGTTTCTCTTTAATGGTGCTAATCTTCTTCCAGCCCTGTGTATCCACAACTCTAATCTCTCTCGCTCTCCTTTCCCAGCCAAACTGGACAGTGCGTCTATATTGCTGCGTCACTTGCTCTCACGGTAGATCCTGATAGGAGCTGTGAACGTTAAGCATGCCACAGCCCAAACTACTGTCCTGTCTGGAGATTTCCCCCACTAAACAGATCAGTCCATTCCATATTTTATTTTATTTTATTTTATTTTATTTTATTTTATTTTATTTTATTTTATTTTATTTTAGAGAGAGAGAGGGGGAGGCAGATAGAGAGAACGGTGTTATCCGGGCTTCTAGCCGCTGCAAACAAACTCCAGATGCATGTGCCACCTTGGGCAATCTGACTTATGTGGGTCCTGGGGAATCAAACCTGGGTCCTTTGCCTTTGCAGGTAAGCACCTTAACTGTTAAGCCATCTCTCCAGCCCTAGTCCATTCTTTTTAATTCAGCCTCATTTGAGTTGTCAGGACATGGGCAGAAGGAACTGGATTCTTTGCCAGACTCACTGTTCCCCTCTGAACCTCATGCACTGGACCTCTACTATGCAGGAGTCCCTCAGCATTCTGGTCTTCCCAGCTCCCGCCGAACGACCCATTAAGCTCTGCTTATACCGGTCTAGGGGTCATCTAGCCAGCAGCTGCCAATGCTTGCACATTCCAAAGGCCTACAGACCACATGGTCAGGTTTATCATAGCAACAGCCCCCATTTCTCTGAACCAACAATCCATATAAGTTACTTTGCTCATCACTGTGACAACGTAGCTGACAAAAGCACTTTAAGGAAGGGAGAAGCATTTGTTGTATGCAGACCATCAAGGTGGGGATGGCATGGTGGCTCTAGCAATAGGAGGCTGGTCACATTGCTTTCGCAGTCAGGAAGCAGAAAGGGATAAATGCTGGTGCTCAGCTCATGTTTCCCTTTTTATTCACTCCAAGACCCCATCCATGGGATGAAGCCATCTGCATTCACAGTGGTCTTCCCTCCTCAATGAAACCTCTCTGGAGCACGGGGGAGATGGGTCAGTGGTTAAAGATGCTTGTTTGCAAAGTCTGCTGGCCTAAGTTTGATTCCCCCATAACCCACATCGAGCCAGATGAGCAAGCTGGCATGTGTATCTGCAGTTTGTTTACACTGACAAGAGGCTCTGGCACAGCCAAGCTCATTCTCTCTTTGCTCAAAAGTAAATAAATAAATGTTTTTATAAAAACCTCTGGAGGGTGGGGCATGGTAGCACATGCTTTTAATTCCAGCACTTGGAAGGTAGAGGTAGGAGGATCACTGTGAGTTCTAGGCTAGTCTGAAACCACAGAGTGAGTTCCAGTTCAGCCTGGGCTGAAGAGAGACCCTACCTCAAAATATTACAACAACAAAAATCCTCTCTGGAAATACCTCACAAACAAAGGGGTATTTCTTTTTATTTATTTATTTGTTTATTTATTTATTTAGATTTGAGAGAGAGAGAGAGAATTGGCGTGCCAAGTCCTCAGCCACTGCAATTGAACTCCAGACACTTGTGCCACCTAGTGGGCATGTGCAACCCTGCACTTGGCTCACCTTTGTGTCTGGCTTATGTGGGATCTGGACAGTTGAACAGGGGTCCTTAGGTTTTGCAAGCAAGCGCCTTAATTGCTAAGACATCTCTCCAGCCCAGAGGGGGTATTTTTGAGGTGATTCTAAATCCAATCAAGTTGACAGTGAAGATTAATCATCACATTACTTATAACAAATGGACCATCTTTGTGGGGGATGTTCAAAAACAGAGAGTCTGGGCATATGTGAGGACAGGGAATATGATTTCAAAGAGTCACCTCTTTTTGCATCTTTTCCTCTGGGGCAGCTACATCCCAGAGACATGATGGTGAAGGTCAGAATAAATAGATGTGGCTAGTGGCTGGTCACCAGGGCTTCTTTAACTCTAGGCAAAGAAGATGAAGTCACCAGCAATGCTGAGCGGCTCCCATGGGACTAGAGGGCCAGCGTCCCAGTCGACCCTGGCCTCTGCTGCTGCTCTGTACGCCTCTTGGTTCCCAGAAGGCATATATGCAGCAACAAGGCCCTTACAGTACTTTCTTCCAGCTCAGGCAGTTGACAGCTTTGAGACATCCGTTAAAAGAAACAGCAAGTGTTGCAATGCTGGCAAAGTTCTAGAGTTTTCTTTCTTTTTTTCTTTCTTTTTTTTTCCCTTCCCAACTTTAACTGTTAAAATTCATCTCCGACATTGCACAAACGGAAGAAATCAACAGCTTCTTATCAAATCCCAAATCTGTCAGCCAATGTCTACCAGTTGCCTGAAGCCAAAAGCCTCTTAGCACACGTGTGACTTGAGCTGAACAGGGACGGGGACAACAGCACACGCAGGCAGCTTTGTTCTGGCACCCTCGTTCCCAAACATTTGCTCATTTAGAGCCCAGGAGGCAGCAGTGCCTCCACTGCCTTCCATTTCCATACCGCGAGCTTCCTCTGTGGTTCAAGCAGCTCCCTGACGTGCCTCTGTGTCCTCCTTCTGCAGGAACCAGTCACCAGAGCAGAACCAGCGGCTGAACTCTGCTCTGCCCATTCTTTCTTGTACTACCAGGTGCCCCTAGGCATGGGGTGGACTAAGGGCACCAGTGAGAAGCCACAGGTATCTGAACCACGTGGGCTGGTCTGGGTAGAGGAAGAAGTTCTGTCATCCCTGGAAAACGTCACCTGTCCCAGCATCCTCCTTGTTTTGAGTGCGTCCAGCCCTTGGACTCATAGGAGAACCACTCCAGGGGCAGCTGGCTAGCTGAACCAAGCCCAGCAGGGCCCGTGTCTGGGAAGATCCCACTGTGCCTATCCCAAGAGACAGAGACATCAGAGAATGTAAGTTTCCTTCAAACAGCTTTGTATTAATCCTAGAGTGACATATAACTAGTTCCAATATTAGTAAGTATCCCTCATGGGGCGTTGGCAGTGTGCTCAGAACTATAGATACATCATTTAGTTGATAAATATTTTTAAGGGAATGAGAGGAAAAGGCTTTAAAATTAAGGGAACTTCTTAACAAAGCAAAAATAGTAAAAACCCATGCAGCTTCCTTTGACTCTTATTATGATTAGAAAACAAATATGCTAAAAAGGATGAATGAATGAATGAGTGAATTTCTTCATCTATAAGACAGGGCACGGATGTGACCAAGAGGAGTCTGAGCTTCCCATCAAGGCAGGCGGCCTCAGTACCTCTGTTTTGGTGAGAGCTAGGGGATTCAGTGAGGGATGTGAGCTCGGGGTGGGGTCACTATGAGCAGAGACACCTCCATCCTCTCCTGGAGCCTTTGTAGCCCAGCCCCAGTGCTCAGGGGATACAGAGCGTGGACAGAGGTTCTTGGATGCTTCAGCATTCCAGTGGAGACAAGGAAAGTGCTTACTTAGGTTTTTGGGTTTTGTTTTGTTTTTACTGCTGAAACAGAATCTCAATTGACTGGAAAATTAATAAACAACAGAAGTTTATTACATTTATTTATTTATTTATTTTGTTTTTTGCGAGGTAGGGTCTCACTCTGGTCCAGGCTGACCTGGAATTAAGTATGTAGCCTCAGGGTGGCCTCGAACTCTTGGCGATCCTCCTACCTCTGCCTCCCGAGTGCTGGGATTAAAGCGTGCGCCACAATGCCAGGCCGGCCACAAGTTTATTTTGCTCATAGTTCTGATGTTCTGGTGGCTGGGAAGCCCACTAGCAGCAGTGGCATCTGGCCTTGCTGCCGTTTCACAGCATTTGGGTTGACTGCCTGAATTTTTACTTCACTTGACCTTGAACATTCAGATTGTAAATTTCATTTTCTGTAATTGTATATATTTTCTTCCTTTTTAAGTTTCCACTTAACGTCTAGGGAATATGTGTATATCCCTAACACCAAGAATTCTAAAATGGCATTTTCTTTGCTACCAAAACTCCTATCCAATTTATCTTCATAGATCAAAAGTACATCCAGACAATAGTTTCCTTCATGGCTTCTTCTTTTTGCTCTTCAATCATGGCCAACTCAACGAAAACTGCTGGGTAATATTTAAGATGTCCACAACGCACAGCATTCAGTGGACTTCATCCACCCACCAGAGCGTTACCCGTGCCCCTGCAGCTCCTCGGGCTCCAGCGGGTGGTACCCTGGCTACTTCCCCACAGACAAACACAGCCATGAAACTAGACTTGACTCTGCTCTCCTCCATAATATCATTGTGTCTGCTTGTGGCAACCACAGAGCTTTGTTCTCGTGTCACACTGATTACAGATGACACATGAGTCACGATATGTGTGTTCCTCTGCACTTTGCTTTTCTTTGTCAGCATCACATTTTTTTCAGATTTGCTGGTGTTTATGTGTGTATGTATGCATGCATGTATATGTCAGTCACATGCATCTCATCACAGCATAGTACTCCTTAAATGAATGTATCATGACTCATTCATCAATTATTCTATTAATTAACATTTATACCATCTACAGTGTTTTATTTTTATTTTTATTTTTATTTATTGGGGACATAGACAGGGAGAGAGAGGCACATAAAAAGAGAGCGAATAGGTCCACCAGGGCCTCCAGCCACTGCAAATGAACTCCAGACACGTACGCCACCTTGTGCATCTGGCTTAGGTGAGTACTGGGGAATCGAACTAGGGTCCTTAGGCTTTGGAGGCAAGCACCTTAACTGCTAAGCCATCTATCTAGCCCTGTCTGTAGTTTTTATATTTAAACAATACTGCTAAGAACATCTGCCTTCTTTCATCTTTGAATGCAGTGCATTGTCTCAGCAGATTTTCTCACGTTAAACCATGTTTTCCTTCCTGGGATAAGCCCACCTAATCATTTTTATAATTTTTATAAGTGCTGGATCTGTTGCTGGGTGGTAAGAACCCTTGCCATGCAAACATGAAGATCTTAATGTGACCCCCAGACCCACATAACAAGTTGGGCATGGTCGCACACCTGTAACCTCACTGCTGAGGGGGCAGAGACGGAACTGCTGGGCTCTTGGGTCAGCCAGTCTAGACAAAACACAGTGAGCTCCAGGTTTGGCAAGAGGCTCTGTCTCCAGTAAATATGAGAGCAATAGATGAGGGCACCCAAAGTGTGCAGGGTGCATGCATCTGCACACACACCCACACCCATGCATATACCACCTACACACACACACACATACACACACCCCACATATTGTACACACTAAAAATAAATAAATATTAGATTCAGTTAAAACTTTGTTATGCGGTCTGGTGTCGCACAAGTAAGACCATCAACTCACGGAATGGGAAACAAAGTTTTATTGGGTTAAAAAAGGAAAGAAGGGCTGGAGAGATGGCTTAGCGGTTAAGGCGCCTGCCTCCTAAGCCTAAGAACAGTGGTTCCAATCTCCAGCGGTTCCAATCTCCAGGTCCCATGTTTAGACAGATGCAAAGGGGCACAATGCTGCACTTGACCACAAGGAGGCGCACGCATCTGGATTTCGTTCGCAGCAGCTGAGAGGCTGTTGGCGCGCCCATCTCTATCTGTCTTCCTCTCCCTCTCTCTCTCTGTCTCTCTCTGTGTGTGTCTTCCCCCCCCACCAAAAAAAAAAAAAAAAAAAAGAAAAAAAAGAAAAAAAAGAAAAAAGAAATTGATGCATCAGGACTGCATCCCAGAGGTCAGGATCTCAGGATTCAGCCCGGAACTTCTCGAGGAGTCAGTTTTTACTGAAGAAAACCACAAGATGTCCATTGCAAAAACAGGATGGGAGTTAAACCACAAAGTTATCACAAAGTTAAACAAGGGGATTATTACAAAAAACTCACAAAGTATTCATTACATAGGTCACGTAGGTGAAACTGAGGCAAGAAACATTCTGTCCTATGTAATCACAAATGTATTTAGAGAAGTCATGGTACGTTGCACAGAGGGGCATTCCATCAGATAACAGGAGACACCTGCATTTTGCCATAAGGCCTGTGGTAATGATTCCTGAAACTTCTCTGTCAGGAAGATCAACTTGGGTAGTAACCTCCATTATGTGTGCCTAAGGCAAGGGCTGCACAGGAAGGTGTCTAACCAGGTCTATTGTGTCCCTTTACAACTTTAACACAGAGACCAGTGTTCACAAGTGGCAAATGGCTTTATTTGCAAGGAGAGAGAGAGAGAGACACACAGAGAGAGAGCAGGCATGCCAGAGCCTCTCATCAGCAAATGAACTAGAAATGTATACACTTGTGCATCTGACTTTACATGGGCAACTGGGAATTAAACCTAGGTGGGCAGACCTTGCAAGCCAGTGACTTTCGCCATTAAGCCCATCTCTGCAGTCCCATCAAGTGGCTTTTTTCAAAGATCAGGACAGTCCTTGGAGGGCCTCATAGAATTTAGGTCCCTGCTGTTCCCCTCCTTCTCAGAGCTATCCCAAACCCCAGCTGCAGCCCCAACGCTGTTTCACATATGGAGCTTAGTAAGAGAGATCTGTGTGGGAGGCCAGCCCTTCTTTTCCCCAGGTGGGTCCAGGCCCGCCTCCTGCTCTAGCCTCACTGAGTCTTGGTGATTAGCTGGAAACCCGGTCCCCTCAATGTGTGTGTTCACCTCCTCCCCCGGGGGCTGCTGGACAAAGTGGTCCCTGCACGTGCCAGCTGTGGCTTTGCAGGTGTGGATTGTTACCCTGGGATTTCAACTCAGGAGCACGCCCGTTTTCTTGGGAGCAGGTAGGAACATTTGGATACATATTTTTTCTTTATAGGAACACACAAGGGCTTGCTGTGGGGGGAGGAATTTGGCAGAGTGTTATTTGAGGGAGAGAGTGGTAAGAGAGGGAGGGACACACACACACACACACACACACACACACACACACACACACACACAGGTGTTTAATGCTAGGTAGAACCTAAATCCCAAGTAACTAATTCTGATTATTTTGTAAAAACCTGTAAAAACTTATAAATGGGTATTTATAGGGCATTCATTATAAAGGGGAGAAAGCTAGAAAGAAAGGCATATTTATATAAATGCTCCCCAAAGACTCTGTGAGCCCTTTAAGAGCTAGGGTCTAGTGGGAGGAAGTTAGCTTATCTGGGGCATGGCCTTGAAAGGAACATTGGGATATTTCTCTCGCGCTCTGTGTCGCCTTCCCAAGGAAGCAGCCTCTCTGCCACGTGCTCCCGTCACGTGCTGCCTCACCACAGGCCCAAGGGCAATGGACCAACCACGCGTTGACTGCAACCTCCCAAACTGTGAGTCGACTAAGTCTTTCCTCTCCTGGAGTTGATTTAGCTCAGACATTTGTTACAGCACTAGGAAGGCTTAAACTAACCCAACAGATTTGAGCAAAAATCCCTTGTCACTATGCCATTCCCCAAATGCAGGCATGCCTCTCTAAGATGTTAATGAACTCTAGAAAGGAAAGATCCATGCGGAGTGCCCAGGCTGGCTGGACCATGGCCTTACACACAGGACTTCTCTGTGCCCGGTGTGGCATGGGACAGCAGTGGTCAGCTGGGCACTGTGGCCATCTCAGCAGCGTCCGTGCTGATGGCCAATAGTGGGAAAGATACTCCTCATTCAGCCAACAGTACTTTATAATTCTAGCCCAACTTTGGTGACGAGACGGGATCCTGGGAACAAGCTCTGTGATGTTTGCAAGCAGACAGGATGGAAGATCAGACGTAGGGAAACAAACACAGTCTCCAAATTTGAGAAAGCACCTAGTTTTGCATAACCAGTTCTTGGCCACACCCACAGCACTCGGTGGTAACGAGGCCATTGTGTCTCAGTCCAGGCTGCAGTGGAGGCTGTGACTGCGATGGGGCTGCAGACTACAGACAGCCACTTGGGGGAAAGCAGCAGCCTGCAGAAATCTGGTCTTAGGAAGTGCCACCACACGAAGGGCTGCCGCCCATATGGGTCCAGCTCTCAGCCTCGGTGAGGCTCTTTGTGAGGCCGAGAACAGCCAGTGAGGTGATGGACATTCTGGAAGAAGGGTGGGTGAGGCTCCGAGTGTGCTGTGAGCAGTGAGCACTGACTGGCTCCTGGGACCTTCAAGTCCCACCTTAGGTGAGGGAGTCACTCTGGGGATTAGGGCTGTCATACCTGAGACCCCCATGCCTAGTTTCCTGCATGGGCATCATACTCACCCTCTTGTCCCTCAGTGCGGGGGGGGGGGGTTCCTCCTATCAGGGCCCATGTGCTCCATGGCAGTGACATTTGCCACTCCACAGGCCGTATGTAATCAGGTGCCATAGACGACACAGGTGGTTCTATTCTATTATAAAGCAAAATTAAAACAGTTTCACCAGAGAGAAAAGATCAGACTGTGAAACCATACAGAGAAAGACCAGAATGTTCCCACTCCCTGCCACTGTGCTTGGCTCTCAGATCCCTGAGGTTAACCGTTAAATTGTCTTTTAAAACCATTTTCTTTCTTTCTTTTTTCCCTCTGATTTTGAACTAATTCTATCCAGACACTCAGCCTAGATTCAAAACTGTTAACCTGGAAAAGAGGGGAGATGGGGAGGTCTCCTTGGTAACTGGTCTGCACGCTGTCTGGGGCTGCGGCCTGGTGGGCCTGCGCCGAGCACTTCTGCATCCATCGCTCCTGGGCCTCAGTGGCTCTGCCCGAGGGTGGCAAGAAAGGGTTAGAGAAGTGCTCAGAGGGCCACAGAAACTCAGTGCTCGCTTCTCCCTCTGGATTTTAAAATTTGCTCATTAGTGTCTGCTGCAAATCTACCTTTATTTTTCTGCCTTGTCTTTAAGTCTTTTTTAGATCATCACAAACATTTTTTTTTTTTAATGAAATGGTACCCTTTGACTCAGTAACTTCCACATGGGAATATAGTTCACACAAACTACCTCATAGGATAAGAAGAGCTGTGTGCATGAAGATGTTCTCTGCACTGCTCTTTAGACTGGCAGCTGAGAGCAACTTGCAAATAAAATAACAGGGTGACGTACATAAATTGTGGTATGCCTGGGCAAACATATTATTATACAGTCAACAAAAGTACCACTAAGTAGAGACACAGAAAAACACGTAGTAGAGTCCTGAGTTTTCAGAGAGCACAGGGATGGGGAGATGGCTCAGCAGTTAAAAGGCACTTACTTGCAAAGCCGACATCCCAGGGCTTGAGTCCCCAGAAGTCACGCACCCAGATGAAGCCAGATGCACAAAGTGGTGTATGTGTCTGGAATTTGTTTGCAGTAGCAGAAGGTTCTGGCAACCCAATCTCTCTCTCTCTCCCTCCCTCCCTCCCTCCCTCTCTCTCTCTCCTAAATAAATAAAAATTAAAAATCTGCCAGGCGTGGTGGCACATGCCTTTAATCCCAGAACTTAGGAGGCAGAGGTAGGAGGATCACCATGAGTTCAAGGCCACCCTAAGATGACATAATGAATTCCAGGTCAGCCTGGGCTAGAGTGAAATTTTGAAAAATTAAAAAAAAATTTTAATCTAAAATAAAAAAATAACAATAAAGAATACAAACAGGGATGGGGAGATGACTCAGCAGTTAAATGCTTGATATACAAAACTGAAGACCAGAGTTTGCAACCTCAAAATTTAACATAAAGCTAGATGCAGTAGCCCACTCGTCTGTAATCCCAGTGCACCTACAGATAAAACAAACAAACAAAAAAAGATGGAGGTGGGGAGATAGGAGAATCCCAAAACCTCAGGGGCCAATTATCCTAGTGTTTGCAGCAGCCAAAACAAGAGGTGACCTTGTCTCAAGGTCAAACTGGAGAGGTTGTCCTCTGACCTCTACATATGTGTCAGGGCATGGACATGCATAACACACACACACACACACACACACACACACACACACACAGACACAAATAGAACGCATTAGTGTGTCCACGGAAGCCCATGTGTTCAATGATCAGTTTCTGGTCTGGGGAGGGAAGAAAATCGGAAGACACAGGGAGAGGTGGCTATTGGTAAGATGTGGAGACGCACTTGGATGAAACCAAATGTTTTGGATGTCTTGATCCTGGATGTGCTTCTCCCACAACTGTGAGAGAATAATACAGCTGTTGTATGTCCCTAGTGACATGTTTTCAGTGGAGAATGTCCCTCCAGACTCTTGTATTGAAACACCTGGTCTCCAGCTGCTGGCACTGTTTTGGGAGGTTGTGGAACGTTAGGAGGTGGGTCTTACCTACAGATAATGGGTCACTGGGGGTGGGCCTGCGTCCTGTCTGAGCTGGCTCTGATTCCTGATCCACTAACATGTACCAAGACATGCCATAAACTCCGGTTGCCATAGAGGTAGCCCCTACTTTGCCATGGTGCACTAGAGCCCCTAAAACAGTGAGCCAAAATAAACCTCCCCACCCTTCTGTCAGATGGTAGGTCACAGCAGTAATATACCCAGCATGAGGTACTTCTTCACAGAAACCAGCAAAGTAGCACATTATCCAATCTACGTAGCCTGTCTTTCCAGAATATTACCAAACTGTCAAATACTTAAACAGTGTTTTATAACATTCCATGAGGTGTTTCTACAAACTTTCCCAAATTATACACTTATGCGCCAGTGACTCACTAGTTGACACATTTACTAACCATATGGTGTCTGGGTTGTGACATGTATGTGTTTAGTCTCATCTTGAGGCAGGACAGAAAGGCCGAGAAAATTCGGGGGACATGAGAAGGAAAAGGACCCCTCACCCAGCAGTCTGGTTGAAACCTTGTGCCGTCAGTGAAGCAAGCATTCCAGCACAGTTAACCACTGCTCAAGGCCTTTTCACTTCCCTACTATAAACCTGCACTTTTCTGGGGATCTCACCAGAAACCCCACTTTGCAACCCTAGTGGCTCCTGGTTTTACCATAGATTATAGTCCCACCTACATCCCTGGAGGCACCCTATAAAACTCACGTATTGAAAGAAAGAGAAAAGGGGTGGGCTGGAGAGTTGGCTTAGCAGTTGAGATGCTTGCCTGCAAAGCCAAAGGACCCAGGTTCAATTCCCTAGGACCCATGTAAGCCAGATGCACAAAGTGGGTATGCATCTAGAGTTCATTTGCTACAGCCGAAGGCCCTGGTGCACACATTCTCTCTCTCTCTCTCTCTCTCTCTCTCTCTCTTTTTTCTTTCTCCCTGTCTCTCTCTTAAATAAGTAAAAACAAAATATTAAGAAAATGAAAAAAGGGATAAAGGTTTCTTCGCAACTCTGTAAGATGAAACTTGAGTGGAATCAAATCCTATACATGGGTAACGGTAAGTCAGTTAATGGTGACTCCCCTGTGAGCAGCTGTTCCTGGGCTTGGTGTGTCTTACACTTTCTATGCCTGACTCCTGGGGAGCACACAAGCACACCTGAGCATGTCTGATTCCTGCCATGTGTGTTCTTCCCTGAGGAGCATGCACTCACACTTCCGTGCCTCTTACCTCTGTGATGCTCTCTCTCTCACACCCACATGCTTAGGCGTGTCTTGTCTTTCTTTCTGAGTGTCTCCGTCTTTGTTCTTAAACCTTGTTCACTCCCTAAGGGACTTCCTCATGTACTGTAAAAGAGAGATCATGAACTAATTAGATTAGATAAATGGACAATTGAATCCAACCAAAATGAAACATCACTGGGTTGAGGTCAAGTTTATTTTATTCAGAATGGTAATGTGAGGTAGAGAATGGGCATAATGAGAAAGACTCCAGATTTTGTACCTGAGTGTGCACTGGTGTACAAACTATGGAGAAAAGTAATTGTTTAAGAAAAATAGGAGGGCACAGGAGGGTGGAGAAGAGTGTGAAGCTGGGGGACACCTATGTCTGCCGATGGGGTGTGAGAAGTTGGGGACACCCATGCCTGTCTCACGGGGTGTGAGAAGTTGGGCACACCCATGCCTGTCTCACGGGGTGTGAGAAGTTGGGGACACCCATGCCTGTCTCACGGGGTGTGAGAATTTGGGGACATCCATGCCTGTCTCACGGGGCGTGAGAAGTTGGGGACACCCATGTCTGCCGATGGGATGTGAGAAGTTGGGGACACCCATGCCTATCTCATGGGGTGTGAGAAGTTGGGGACACCCGTGCCTGTCTCACGGGGTGTGAGAAGTTGGGGACACCCATGCCTGTGTCACGGGGTGTGAGAAGTTGGGGACACCCATGCTTGTGTCACGGGGTGATATTTGTGTCACTTTCTAGAAGGCTGATGGAGAAAGCTCAGTCTCCCCATCCCAAATTCATGGAAGATGGGAGGAAGTGCCAGACCATGGAGAGCCCGAAAATCTGTATGATCCCCCTCAGGTCCATGACAACTCAGGGACCACTGACAATGCATGTGTGGAGGAGGCTTCCAGGAACACGGGAGGACAAGCTGAGGGGAGTGGGGAGGAGGAAGCAGGAAGTGAGAGCGTGTTTCCAAAGGCTGGCATCCTGGGGCGCATGCTCCGTGACCACAGCGGAGTCAGACTCAGAATCGTCTTGAGCATCCCTGAACGGCTATGATGGCCGTGACTGGGATCATGGGGGAACTTAATTATGGTCCAGGTGAAAACACTGAACCCAGACTCAGTGTCCAGATGTTGATAATTACATTGAAGTCAAGTGCATGACTGTTCGTATTGTTAGGAAACATACCCAGGGGTTCTTCAGAGGTAAAATGGCAGAAAGAGAGAGACAGGGAAAGAAAGAAAAGAAGAGAGGAAGGATAAGAGAGGATAGATGGATTAGATTAGATGAAGCAGGGAGAGTGACAATGCAAATGGGATAAAATATTAAACAATTAGTAAAACTGGCTGAAGGGCATATAGAGATTCCTCTATTTTTGCTTGTTTAAAGCCACATTAACATAAAGCTTTAAAGGGCTGGAGAGATGGCTCAGCAGTTGAGGTACTTCCTTAAAAATCCAAAAGACCCAGGCTGGAGTCTCCATAACCCATGTAAGCCAGATGCACAAGGTGGCATATGTAGTAGCTGATGGCCCTGGTGTGCCCATTCTCACTCTCTCTCTGTTTGTGTGTGTGTGTGTGTGTCTTTCTCTCACAAATAATTTTTTTTTAAAAAAAATAAAGCTTTAGGGGCTGGGGAAATGGCTTAGCAGTTAAGGTGTTTGCCTGTGAAGCCTAAGGACCTGGTTTGATTCCCCAGGACCCACATAAGCCAGATGCACAAGGGGCGCATGCGTCTGGAGTTTGTTTGCAGTTGCTGGAGGCCCTGGTGCGCCCATTCTCTCTTTCTCTCTGCTTCTTCCTCTCTCTCTCAAATAAATAAATAAATTAATTATTATTTAAAAATAAAGCTTTAAAAAGACTCTACATCTCATACTATTTATCTCCTCTACTTCATCTCATTCTAGAATATTCGTCTGTATTGCAGATTGAAGGGCAAGATTGCTTATCGCATGTGACCACATGACAATTCTTACCCTCTCCCCAAGGTGCACTGAGTGGTGAACTGGGGACAGGGCTGTGTCACCTGCATAGAGGGAAGGCTGTGTCTACTCCTGGACACCACCTCAGGGTTATTGGGTGTCCAAGTGGATGACAGCTAGACACCAGCATTAAACTGCAAGTCAATTTGCAGAGAGCCAAGGACAAGGCTGGTGTCCTAGAGAAATGAACAGCTGTTACTGTCCTATTGCTCAAGGTTTAGAAATATCTAGATTGGGAAGATGAGCAAGCAGGGTTTTTTCTTGTTTTTTTGTTTTGTTTTTTTGAATAATGGTGTGCTTGTGGCAAGGATGCCCTGTGTGTTCAGAGGAAGATGGAGGTGGGAGGCCAAGCCGACTTTTCTAAGAAAGTTTTAAAGAACAGTATGTGTTGTGGTCTGACCCCTCAATACCATGTTTCCCAGGAGAGGAACGTGTGCCAGCATTATGTCACATCTGTCATGTGTGGGCGAAATCAGGTATGGCCTCTCCAGCTCTAATGCAGACATTGTCTCCAAGCACCCCGTCACCCTCCCATTTCAGAGGGATGCAGGCAGGCTTCACTCCCTTGGGAGAAGATTAAAAGAGTAAACCCTTGCATGTGTGTCCCTTGCACAATGGGCTGCATGTGGACCAGCCCTGCCTGTCAGAGGGCACCTTCTCGGGTTCCCTCCTGCAGCTGGAGTGGAGCTCAGGCAAGAGTTCTGGTGCCTCCCTTGGTTCTCACAGGATGGGCCTTGGGACAGTCTGGTCATGGCTTTTGATGGCCCACTACTCTATCGTTTGCCAGTGTTAGCATCATTGTTTAAGTTTTGGCATCTCTTTGCAGGACTATTTTTTTAACTTTTTGGTGACAATTTTATACATCTACATAATGTATTTTGATCCTAAACCCCTCCTATTACCTTCTTTTCTCTCTCCTTCCCTGCTTCCCTCCACTGAACTCCTTCTTCTTTCCAGTGAGGCCCTCTTCCCTTTTATCCCCCTTTTCTGTCCTTCATCAAACTGTTTGCTCCAATATGTTTTTATTGTATTATTTTTCTTTAACATGGGCAAATTTTGTTTCTGCTGTTAGTGACAAAGTACCTTGATGCATGTAACATCTCGTTCCCTTTTTAGTGATGGGGAAATGGAGGCAGAGGGAGAATGAACGGCTTGTCCAAGGCTCTTGCTGTTCAGGGTTTGATTCTGGCTGCCAGTTGTGAGATGACAGGCAAGACCCTAGGAGACAAGGCTCCCCTGGCATGTGTGGTAGCTCCCGTTATGAGTAGAAAGAGGCCAGGAGTGTCCAGCACTCGTAACAGGGGCCTGAGAGCTATTCTGATGGTTGAAACGCTGTCGGGGAGAACCCACTTTGCTACCATGAAGCTGCTCAGGACACTGAAATCTCAATTCTCTTTTCTCCAGGAAGGGATGAAATCATTAGGGTGGTCCTAACAGTCAGCTCCTGCACCAGGGGCCTCAGCTGGCCCTTATGTGTGTTATTGAATAGTTTTTAAACTGGGAAAAATGAATAAATTACTACTTGACAACCGAGGTTGTTTGGTAGGTGAAAATCTCTTAAAAACTGTGGTCCTTGGAGAGAGAATTTCATACTAATTTCTTGGTGGGAAGAAAACCATGTAAGTAGTAGGAATGTGTCCTGGGTTGGTCACTGGGGCCCTAGATCTGGTCTTATTTTTGCCATGGACAGCTCAGGACTCATGTAACCTGCACTCAAAAGTGCTGTGACTCCTGCCTTCTCCAGTCCATGCTACCATCTTCCTCTGAAGCCTGCCCAGCCAGGAGCCTTTTGCAGTCTCTTGGATGGCATGCAATTCCATGCCACCAGACCTTCAGGTCACCCATTATTGCCTCTTGCTCTTTAGCCTGAAAAGTGATAAAGGGCTTTTTTTTTTTTTTTTTAGCATTTTGATTTCTGGTGTCAGATCCTCTTGCTTCTAACAGTACAGCACCTGTCGGCTCTGTGTGTATTTGGGCCAGTCCCTCCACCTCTCTAAAGACTCTCGTCGCACCATAAAGAGTATTTGCCATGTACCTAGTCATGAGTTATGGACATAAAATTAGCATTTGTAAAGAGCTCATAGATCCTGAAGGAAAGGCCCCCACAGTGAGTGAACACCCCACTAAAGTGCCAGCCTTGAGAGGCCATCATTCATGCCTTCAATACAGGTGCCCTGGACTGATTAAGCCACGAGGCATGTATGCCTCCCACCGTCTTCAACAGAGCCCCAGCTGGTGGGCCAAGTCTGTGCTAAGCTCGCTGGCACTCAGTCAAGTCCCTTCCCTGGGCTGACCCCACTCTCCACTTGCCTGTGGGCTCCGGGATACAGAAGCCAGAAAAGCAACTCTTGGCTGGCCTGGCCTCTGACACACTGCTCATTTTGGGCTCTGAGCCTTAGCTTAATGATGCTCTACTCCTGCCTTGCATCACATTCCATCTAAACCCAATGAGGCGGCCAAGAGGACTAACATCTAGAAATGGCGACGGCCTAAAATATACAAACGGGGCTCAATCCTGGCCAAAGGGATTTGCGGAGAAGGGCAGAAAATCTTTTTCCCTATGGTGGAAAGACATTTGTGAAGAGAGGCTGGACCTCTTCCTTTCTCCCTTCTAGAATGTGGAGGTTGTTGCACGGGGGTATGCTGTTTGATGCTCTTGCCAGTGCAACCATGAGAGGAAGGCAAGGGCCACACGCTGCAGGTGACGGAGCAGAAAAGCAGGTGAGCCGGATCTCAGTGGCAGTGTGGGACCAGAGCCAGCTCCTCCAGCTACGAGATGCTTGATTAAGACAGACATTGAGCATTCTGACATGCATAGTCACAACCATCCGTGTCCCTGAGAAATTTGTTTCAAATGACAATACCTCCAGCTACCATATTTTTCCAGAAGCCTCCCAGAACTCACCATCCTTCAATGGGGCTGGTGGCCCCCTGGGATGCTACAACCAGACTTCTCTTCTTTGGTTCAGTGCCTACTCACCAGGTCGGATGCCAGCAGCTGTGGCACACACTGCATCACTCTGTCCTCAGGACCATCCAGTGACCCAAACTGAGCCTGTGGCTCTGTGAGGCTGAGGGCTATGCTCAAGGACTTTGCATTTGAACTTGCACCTTAACCACTTTATAAACTGCCTATTCCTCTTGAAATACATGTTCCATGACCCCATTACACAGTATTTTCCTACATTGCGCCAAGGCGCACACAGGACACGTAACTACAAGAGTCTCATCCCTTCTCCTGGCCTGAGGCAAGTCCCCAGCAAACTCCAGCTAGAGCCTACTAGGCAGACCTACCCAGAAAGGGCCAGTCAGTGACCACTTGGCCTGGCTGGAACAGAGCCCATTAGGCTGGGGTGTGAGACAGAGGAGCCTGCACTGTTTACCTTTTCCCCTTTGGGGTCTGTGGCCACCGAGCTCCACAGAGAAGTGTCCTGTGCTGCTAAGAGGCCCTGTGGCCTGTGCCACCGGCTCATGGAATGATTAACACTCAGTGACAGAGGTACGGCCTGCCAACCTGGCTGGGGACCTGTGACTTGCCAGGTGCTGTTTCCCTCATCAAAGGAGGTGAGCAGGTGACTGGCCCGAAGTGTTTCCCTGTGCTGGGAGCTGTGGCTTCTATTCAATCTTCTAGACCTGAACTAATGCAGACAGGCACCTTCCTCCAAGGCAGCTGGAAAAGAGACAGAAGAGGGGAGGGAGAGAGGGAGAGGAGAGCTGAAGGAAGCTGGAGCCTCAGGGTCAGGATTGATCTGGGAGGGTGGTGGTGGTTGGAGGAGGCAGAGAAAATAAGAGAGAAAAAGGATGAAGATCTTATGATACTTGGATTATACTGAAGTCCTTGTGCCAATCAAGACTTCCTTTTCCTGGGCCCACTTGGGGCTGCGATGAGCTGTGACAGATCAGGGGCATGGTGATGCCACACTCACAGAACCCACTGGACCCTTGCCAGCACGGCTTGGAGCCCTGGGGCTCGGCAGCCCACAGGCTCGGGCCTGTTGTTTCCCATCTATGTATTAATCAGCCCAGCCCTGCTTAGTGCCCGAGATCAGATGAGATTGGGCACATTCAGTGTGGTATGGCTGGAGACATTTTTTCAGCACTAGAGGTTGAACCCAGGCCTCATGTATGCCCAGGCCTCATGTATGCTAAGACAAGCACCCCAGTACTCATCCATGTCCCCAGTACTCATCCATGCTGGGCAAGACAAGCACTAAGCTCATCCATGCTGGGCAAGCACTCAGTACTCATCCACGCTGGGCAAGCACTAAGCTACGTCCCCAGTGCTCATCCATGCTGGGCAAGCACTAAGCTACGTCCCCAGTACTCATTCATGCTGGGCAAGCACTAAGCTACGTCCCAGTACTCATCCATGCTGGGCAAGCACTAAGCTACTACCTCAGTACTCATCCATGCTGGGCAAGCACTAAGCTACTACCTCAGTACTCATCCATGCTGGGCAAGCACTAGGCTGCGACCTCAGTACTCATCCATGCTGGGCAAGCACTAAGCTATGTCCCCAATATTCATCCATGCTGGGCAAGCACTAAGCTATAACCTCAGTACTCATCTATGCTGGGAAAGCACTAAGCTACATCCCCAGGACTCAGACTCATTGTTTCTATTCCTTCAGCAGCTTGGCGGCAGGTTCCTAGAGAACCCAGAATGAGGTCACCTAAGGCTGCAGACATGCCCGTGAGCATCTGAGATTTGTTCTTCTTGCAGGTGTCATAGAAACCACACACCTCTCTGTCATTCATACCCTTGGGTGCTGAAGTCACATATGGCCAGGCCCTCTATAGCTGACTGTGTCTCAGTTCAATGGGTCTCAGCCTTGTGTTCTAGCCCTCCATGCTGACTCCTTGACCCTGCACTCAGTTGCCTGTACCTCTCATTGGGCTGCCGGGTGATGTGGTTCATGGTGGACACGTGACAGTGGAGCATTCCTGGGGCTGCTAGACTTGCAGCTCCCCGCTAACCCACACTCTTATACTAGCTGTGGTCTCTCCTACATGGGAGGGGCACCAGGGATGGGACCCTGTTTGCAGAAGTGGCTTCTTGGTCTTTGGCCTTAGAGCAGGTTCCCAGGGCGACAACAACACACCCCCAACCAGCAGTGCACTGTGTCATCATTCCGGGGACCAGAAGTCTGAAGTCAAGGGGTGAGCGGGACCCTCTGAAATCTACAGGGGATCCTCACCTTCCTCTTCTAGTTTCTGGTGGCTGTTGCAGTCTTTGGGGATCCTGGGCTCGCTGCCTCTGCCTGTGTCTGCGTCTCATACAGCCATGGCCTCATAACACAGCCGCTGTGGAGGAAGGCTTGCCCGCCTCGGTGAGACCTCATCTTTGCTAATCGCATCTGCAGCAAGCCTGTTTCCAACTCTCTGAGAAACCGGCGGTTCAAAAGTCCACGTCTGTCTCGGGGAGGACCTGACTCAGCTAGTAACAGGGATCCTCCAGCATCTGGGCGGTGGCATCTTCCTCGCTCTCCTCACAGTCTAGTGATTCAGCTTTAGTGGTGGACAGTCCCAGCTGGCATGGTCTGAAAGAAATGCATTCTCTGGCAAGGGTCTCTAGCTCAGCTGGGCACACAGCTCTTCTCACCAGAACCTCATTAGATGCAACATCACATTCAGCAGTTGGGGAGGTGGGCAGTGTTCTGTGTACTTCCAACAGGCTCCAGGGTGATGCCTGCAGTATGTTGCTTGCCTGTTCAGTAGCATGGAACTAGTCCATGAAGCAGGTATGATGACTCCAATGTGACAACGAGGACACTGAGTGTTACCACTGGTCTGTGTCACCTCGCCCTCCTGCATATGAAAACCACGCTTCTTTTTTTTTTTTTACATTTATTACCCTATATCTTTTTTATTATCATTTTTTATTGTCAACTTCTGTAACTGTAGACAATATCCCATGTTACTTCCCCCCCCCACTTTCCCCTTTGCAACTTCACTCTCCATCATATCCCCTCCTCCTCTCAATCAGTCTCTCTTTTCAGTTTGATGTCATGATCTTTTCCTCCTATTATGATGGTCTTGTGTAGGTAGTGTCAGGCACTGTGAGGTCATGGATATCCAGGCCATTTTGTGTCTGGAGGAACACGTTGTAAAGAGTCCCACCCTTCCTTTGACTCTTACATTCTTTTCGCTCCCTCTTCCGCAATGGACCCTGAGCCTTGAAAGGTAGGTTTGAGATGGAAAACCACGTTTCTTGAACTGCAAAGTGGCTTATCATATTTTGGATTAACTTTCTTTTTCTGTTCAAATTTTCCTGTGTGAATCACATGCAGGCCCTTCAGTGCTAGTGGGCTGGGTGGGCCTTGTGGATCTATGTGAGTGCTCTGGAGTTCTCCCCAAAGAAGAACAAAAGCCTGGGGGCAGGAGAGGTGCACTGATCCCCACCCAGCTGTTTAGACAGAGGCCATCTGCTCGAGTGTGAGGCCTGTCACCTCCTGGCAAAGAACCTGTCCAAGTACCCTGACATCCCTCGCCTCTGCTCTTCCACTGCTGCATTGAGGGAATGCCTCATGGAATGCTCAGGAAAGGTGGCACACACCTTTAATCCCATCACTCGGGAGGCAGAGGTAGGAGCACTTCCATGGGTTCAAGGCCACCCTGAGACTACATGGTGAATTCCAGGTCAACTTCAGCTAGAGTGAGACCCTACCTCGAAAAACCAAGGGGGAGGGATATATATATATGATTTTTTAGAGAGAAAGAGAGGAAAAAAGAGAGAGAGAAGTGGTGCACCAGGGCCTCGGCCACTGCAATCAAACACCAGATGCTTGCGACTCCTAATGGGCATGTGTGACCTTGTGCTTGCCTCACCTTTCTGTGTCTGGCTTATGTGGGATCTGGAGAGTCAAACATGGTCCTTAGGCTTTGCAGGCAAGTGCCTTAACCGCCAAGCCATCTCTCCAGCCCTATTGTTTTTTCAATTGAGAGACAGAGACAGAGAGAGATGGAAAAGGAGAGGGAATGAGAATGGGCATGCCAAGGCCTCTTGCCACTGCAAACGAATTCCAGACACATATGCCACTTTGTACATCTGGCTTTATGTGGGTACTGGAGAATCTAACCTGGGCTGGCAGGCTTTGGAAGCGAATGCCTTTAACCACTGAGCCATCTTCCCAGCCCCTGGGATCCTCCTCTTTTTTTCTTTTTAAAGTGTGTGTGTATGTGTGTGTGTGTGTGAGAGAGAGAGAGAGAGATGTGGGAGAGGGAAAGGAGTGGTGTGTCATATACACATGTGAAAGTCAGGCAACAACCTGGGGGTGCTGGTCAGCAACTTCCGCCCTCCTTGAGGTAGGGTTTTCCCGCTTGTTATTTTTCCCTGCTGGGAAGGCCACACTGGCTGGTGTGCAAGCCTGGGGGTTCTCCTGAGTCTGCTTCATTGTCTTCAACGATTTGGGATGACACACGTGCGTGCCACTCTGCATGGGTGCTGGAGATCCGCACTCTGCTCATTTCCCCAGCTCTTGGGATCCTGCCGAATGCAAGCCATACCCAGGCAAACACTCACCCAGGTTAGGTGCAGCATCAGGGATTCTGCAGGGCATCTGCTGGCCATGGGGGCAGAGGCCCAAGGTTGGATCAGAAATGCCCTGATAGTAAATGGTGCCAGAAAAGCAATGCCTTGTCACCCTGCATGTGCCAACTCAGACTCACGCATTGGAGGGGTTGTACCCAGTGGGTCTGTGTCTGTGGGAGGTAGCGGAGCAGGGAGGCAGTTTCTTGGACTAGGCAGGAAGGGACGACCCTTAAAGGGAAGGATCTGATAATCTTACATCACACCCTCGCCATGCCTAGCCCAGCTGGCCCCGCCTATCTCAGCTCGACCTGCTGGCTTCAGTTGCAGGATCCTTTGCTCCTCTCACCCAATCAGATCTCTCTTGAGTGCACACCCTGCTCAGGTTTGAGCCCAGGCCCACTGGCTGGTTCACCTGGTGCAGGTGTGTCCAGATGAGCTGAGCGTCAATTTTAAAATCTATCTTCTGTGATCCAGAGAGAGACTCTGTCTCTCCGGGACTGGGACAGCAATGCTTTTGAGTCTTCACACTGGTAAGATTTCCCTCTCCAACCCTGGCATGGCTTTTTAAAAAAAAATCTAAGGTCCATGTCTGTTCACATGGGCTCCTGGACCACAGGGTGTGTTTCCTTCCCCCCTTTCCCTTCCATTCCTGAGCTCAGTCCTCTCCTTTCCCACATCCCTGTGATATCTGGATAAAATGCGGTTTTTAAAAATCAATTTTCTTGAGTCTGGAATTTCCAATTCTTTGGTTAATTTGCAGATATGAACTCAGGGCTTGGGCTTCCAGGAAGCACCCCAGAACCCCATATTCATCTGTTACAGGTCTCCATCCACTGGAGAGGTGCCTTGATGGGCTCCAGGGCTCTAGCTCCATGTTTGAGGTATGCTTTTCCTAACTCCTTGACAGTCCCACAACAAAGTCCAAATTAACAACACAGAGAGACGCCTTTAAAGCCATTCATTCCTTCCTTCCCTCTGGGAAGCAGCTGCCCCCCATGCTTGCTCCTAATGGTCCCTCATCAAATATTTATCCTAGCATCTTGAGGGGGTGGAATCTGATGGATTACAACTACACAGAGTGAAGCAGACAGACTACAAAGGGCATGGGATGGATGTGGGGAGGGACAGCAAAGCCCCAGGTTCTCCTTTAAAGATTGCCTTCAGGAAGCAGAGGTGTCTGTGCGACAGGGAACCTGGACAGCCAGCAGCTCTCACTTCTTCCCTCTGCACTGGGGCACAAGGCAGCCAGGTGCAAGTCCAGGGCAGGGCCTGGCTCCCAGCCACGGGTTTATGAAAGCAAATAGCTGCCTGGCCTGGCTCAGAGATGCAACTCTTCACTTCCAAGGGATGCCCTGGCATTTCATTAGTGGCCCCTTTGAAGCCTGCCCTTTGCAAAACAAAGACGAGAAGGGAGAAAGCAATGGCTTCCTGGACAGGCGACCTTGGAGGTGTCCCTTTGGTTCCACCCACTGCAGAAAAGTGAATATGCCTTAAGTAGAGTCATTCTCATCTTTTGGTTTGTTTCCTAGTGCATGCAAAAGTTACAAGAGACTTTCCTTGGTTAACAACAGCATTATGTTTTAAAAGCCATATACCTACCTTAACTAAAAAGTATTGCTACAAAATACTAATGGTCAGGTGAGCTATGTGAAAGTGGGGTTCTGACAGACTTGCTTGACACAGGTGGCCACAAGCCTTCAGTGTGTCAGAGCCCTGAAAACCAGGCCCGCAGCCTGCACCTGGCTCCTGAGGTCCCTCTCTGTGGCTTCACTTATTATAGAGGTGGAAGAGTCTGTCAGGTGACAATCAGGCTTGGTGCTTAGTGGGACCCAGGGATCAATTAACCACACTGAGAGGCCATGGGCAAAGAAAGCATTTCTAACAGGAAGAGCAGGGAACTCTGCTTTGTTTGTCCCCCCCCCCAAATCACAGACAAATGCTGTGTCAACACCTTTATTGTCTGAATGTCCTAAAACCCACCCACCGATCAGACGGTGACTGACTCCAGCTCATATGCAATGGCATTCCCTCTTTCAACAGGTCCAGAGCACCGAGAGGACCACACTGGAAGCCGTGACCTCAGAAGCGGCCTTCCACACCCAGCAGCTGCACGGCGGCCTCCTGCACAGCCCGATGGACGCTGCTAACTTCTCTCTGGGACAGCGTCCGCTCCATGTGGCGGTAGGTGATCCGGTAACAGTGGCTCGTCTTGTGTGTCCTAAGCAGGGGAGAGAAAGCAGGCAGGTGGGTGAGTGACAACAGCTGCACAGGTAGGAGCCTTATCATCCACTGGGACCAGACCTAGCTGGGGTCCAGGCACCTCTCACATGTCACGACAGAACTGTCACTCTCATCTAAGGACCCACATCTTTTCAGGGCTTGGAGGAGAGTGATGATTAGGGAAATATTGGCTTCAATAATGGAGAGTTCTGACTCCTGTGGGATGCATCCCTGATTTCCAAGAAGGATCTTCCCACAGGCTTGACGTCCTGGGCTGAGCCTGGAGAGAGATCTCAGACTCTGCAAGCAGGTCATTGCCAGAAGGCCTTAGACTGCTTGGTCTCACAGAGCGGTCTGCCCTCATTGAAGGCTCTGGAATTTTACCATAAACAAGTAAGAAATAAGATTTGGGGGCTGGAGAGATGGCTTAGCTGTTAAAGAAAGGAGCTTGCTTGCAAAGCCTCATGGCCTGGGTTTGTACCCACATAAAGCCAGACACAAAAAGCAGTGCATGCATCAGTAGTTCATTTGCAGTGACAGGAGGCATGGTATGCCCATTCTCTCTGTCTCCCTCCCCCTCTCTGTCTCTCAAATAAATGAAAACATTTTTTAAAAAAGAATAGAACTTCTCAGAGGGTGGGACCAGCCCTGAGGCTCTACATCTGAGTTCTCTGCTCCTCGAAACCCTTCAGTACAGCCTTGGTGGCCTCGGTGCTCACTGGCCCTGCTCCCCAGGACCCACGCAGCAGTGGCAGTGGCATCCTGTCTGCTGGGCACTCTATCAGCCTGTGTACATGTTAATTCATTTAAGTCTGGCAGTGCTGTTGGACAGATAGCATTACTGACCCTGCAATGCAGCTGATGGAAAGTAAATTCTAAACAATTTTTTGGTGTAGGAATTTCACTATTGCAATATTGGCTAAAGTGAGTCAGTCACTGGCTATATCTTAATTTTTTAAAAGAGATTTTGATGTAAGAATCTTCAAATGATTGCGCTTCAAAGGGCTTCCACTATGACTAGTTCATGCAGACTCCTTTAGTCTTCCTACAAGCAGCACGCTGCAGGCACAGAGCCAGGCAGTCAGGAACACACAGAAGGGATGGAAACTCTGCCTTCCAGCTCCTTCCAGCACAGAACCGGCTCGTAGGTGAAGCCAGCCACGCCACACTCCCCACATAACCTCAAGAACTCCTGAGTTCTACTCTCTGGCAAATGATTTTGCCCTCTGGTATTTCCCCTGGGCTCTGGGAAGGTAATGCTTGTCTCGTCACAGTGCTGGGCACTTCAGAAGCTTCAAAGGAAACTTGGATCTCCCGCCCTATGGACGGCTTACCTAATGACACAACACACGAGTCGGTCACATCCACCTGTCCTTGGCCGTGGTTCACTGCTGTGCCCACGCCTCCACCTCTTCCCCTTTCTAACTCGGCCTGCCATCTGCTCCCCTCCTGAGAGGTCCAGTCCAGCCTGGGAAACCGAAACTGTAGCTTGCTTTCTTTTGGGTCTTATTTCTTGCTCCAAAGTGACTGCCAAGGTTCTCCAACTTCACCTCCCCCATGAGTTCAGATGCTGCAGCATGAGCTAAGAGACAGGGCCGGAAGGCCAGGCAGTTCCAGCAGTTTCCCCAGGGCTGAGGGGAGAGCTGGCAGGTCAGTGGAACAAGCCAAGAGGAAAGGATCCTGTGTTTAATGCTTCCTCCCTCCCAAGCCCTGACTTGAGACCTCAGACAGGATGTGTGGGTGCTGAGAGAGGTCTAGATCAGTTGTGATTACAGCAGCCTCCACGACTACGTACACATCCAAAGGAAACGAGACCGCTGCTGCACTCCACACTTACCGCAGCACCACTCATAAAATCAGGGTATGGAATCACTGGGAGTGTCCGTGGATAAAGAGAATGTAGCATAAATACACTCAACAGAATACTATTCTGTCCTCAAAAAGGTGAGATCCTAGGCTGGAGAGATGGCTTAGTGGTTACGACATTTGCCTGCAAAGCCTAAGGGCCCAGGTTTGATTCCCCAGTACCCATGTAAGTCAGATGCCAAGGTGGTACCTACATCTGGAGTTCATGGGCAGTGGCTGGAGGCCCTGGCACACCCATTCTTTCTCTTTCTCTCCTTTACTACCTCCTGCCCTCCCTCTCTCTGTCTCTCTTTCTCTCTGCTTGCAAATAAATAAATAAAAATGTTTTTAAAAAGATGTAAGATCCTGTCATTTGCAGCAACACGCATAAACACCAAGGACATTATGCTAAGTGAAGTAACACAGACACAGAAAGACACATATCATATGTGAACCCACAGCAGCTGGTCTTAGCAGAAAAGAGGCGAGGGTGACACACAGAGATCGGTCAACAGGTAAAAAGTGACAGTGGATGCAAAGGAGAGGTTCTGGTGACCCACCACATAGCAGGGTGACCTTGGCGAACAATACTGCATCCCATATTTCAAATCGGTCATGAGATCTGAAATGCTTTCACAATAATGGACTGATAACTATTTTGAGCTGATGGATATGTCACATACTTTGATTATTACACAATTAAACATGGATGAAAACATCATACTATTCCCCTCAAATATGCATGCGTCAATCTTTTAAAAAAATTTTTTTTTAAATTTTGTTTGCTTATTTATTTATTTGAGAGCAACAGACAGAGAGAGAAAGAGGAGACAGAGAGAGAATCGGTGCATCAGGGCCTCCAGCCACTGTAAACAAACTCCAGATGCATGTGCCACCTTGTGCATCTGGCTTATGTGGGTCCTGGGGAATCAAGTCTCGAACGGGGGTCCTTAGGCTTCGTAGGCAAGCGCTTAACCACTAAGCCATTTCTCTAGCCTTAAAAAAAAATTTTTTTAAGCCAAGCAAAAGTATCTCAAAGCAAAATGGAAAGTGATGATATTGCCCAAAGTGCTGTGAAGAGTACCAGTATTCCCTGGCTCAAAGTGTGCCATCGGGGACTTTCTGGAAGGACTCGAGTTTACGAAGTCAGTGGAAAGAAGGAACATGAGTCACAGTGATGGTGATGGAGGAAAGACTTCCATTATAAACACTTGGTTCACCTGGCAACCAAATAGGCGCAGAACTTCAAACAAAGCCTGTTCTCAGCATGCAGCCCACACCATGCTCCCACAGCATCCACCATGGGCTGCTTTCCACCGGAGACAGAGAGTGGCTTCATGCTCTTGGAGGCATGCCCAACACCTCCCAGAACAGATGAGGCCCGAGCAGTAGATGCTGCACACACCACCTATCCATGCAGACAGGGGTGACTCAGTGGAGGAAAGAGGCTGTCCTGGGGTGGTCCACTGACAACGTGACCCACTGAGTTTCCTCGGCTCCATCTTCATCAAGCTCCTGTCTGGTGAACCAGCTCAGTCTGGGCCTCTGAGCAGGACACTCCATGCATAGCTGGGAAGGTCAGTTCCTGCAATGCTTTCACAGGTAAACTGGTCACAGGCAGGAGGCACAGGGGGAGAAGAGCGTGGAGGAAGGAAGCTCTAGTCACTCTAGAAAAGACGGAACCAAATGGGACATGGGAGAGTGCAGAAGACCCTGAATGCACTTCAGGGAGAGAGACCTGGCTCCAGTTCCTGCTCTGGGCTTTGCTGTGAGATCTGGGGCAGTTTGTGTAACCTCCTGTGCTTCAGTGACCTGACCTGGGAGGACTGGACAAGGGAGGATCGTCAGAGGCTGGCCTTCCTGTGGAGATGCTTAGCACCATTATCCCTCCTTATCTGTAGCACAAACATCCAAAGACGTCCCTCCCCCGCCCTGCACAGTGCTGGCCTGACCTGAAGCTGCAGACAGCACCAAACTATATTTTTCCATGCATACATACCTGCAATGGAGTTTGATGCATAACTCAGTCCATTAAGAGATTAACACTAATAAATTAGAACTGCAACTATATTTTTAAAATTTACCATGACTGCTACTCAAGCTTTGGGTCATTGTTAAGTAAAATGAGGGCTGCCTGAGGGCATGCACCAGGACCGTGAGTAAGTGACTGATGAGTGTGCAGAATACACAGCTAAGGGGAGGGAGAGATGGCTTAAGGTGCTTGCCTGTGACACCTAAATAAATAAATAAAATGTTAATACACAGCATGAATACGCCAGCCATAAGGTAACTTATATCTTGGGCAGGACAGAGCAGGGAGGCACAGAAACCCCATCACACTACCCAGAACACGAAATTATTCACTTCTGGAACTTTTTACTCAGTATTTTTGGATTGTAGATAACCTCAGATAACTGGAACTGCCAAAAAAATAGTATTTCAGGGAAGGGTTGACCGTACCTATTTACTTGTCCTATCTTTCTTTTTTTTTCTCTGTGGCCTCCTGGAGAAAGGAATGTAACTTTGGGAGGCAATGGCTGGCATTTTTTGTTTCTTTGATGGGTTTGGAATCGGACATTTGCCTAAAGACACAGGCCCCCATCCCCCCCCCCCCCCGCCAGCATGAAGGGAGAGCTGAGCCGTTCATGAAGAGCAGAAGAGTGGACGTCAGGGGAGCAGCGAGGATGCTCAGAATGGAGCACTAAAAAAAATCATATTTCCCCATCCTGATTTTTTTTAAAAAGAAGAGAGAAAATAATGAAATTCTTTCTGGTAGCAGCACAGGGTGTGATGAATATCACTTTTCCTAGTGAACTGATCTAGGGTTTTTGCTAGAAAAAAAATAATTGTATTATCTTTGATTATCACAACAAACCACAGCTCTACAGAATGTGTAGATACTAAAAAACACCTGACAACAAAACCTAAGTAATTCAATTGAAAATTGATAAATGATTTGAGGAGACACTTCTCAAAAGAAGAAATAAAGTGGCCAACAAATGCACACGGGAAGAAAAGCCACTCCAGTCATTGGCCATGGGGGAAATGCAGATCAGACAGTGCAGAGACACCACCTCGACCAGTGTGAAGGGCTAGCACCAAAAACAATGAGAACGAGAACAAGAAAGCGGGGGCCTAGCAAGTGCTGGTGAGGACGTGGAGAGAGACTGTCAGTGGGAGAAAACACGCGCCCTGAGGATTCTGATCAAGCATCCTGGCGTCCTGAGAAGGACACAGGTGTGGGAGGCAGAGGTGTGGACGCCCACGCCCAGGCAGCGGTGGGGTGAATTCCGCTGAGTCGCCTTCCCTGGTTTTGTGTTCCTCACTAGCAACAGGGCTGGACTACGTGGGCTCTGACACTCCTTCTTGCTCTAGCACCCCAAGAGTCAGCTCCGAGGGGATTCCGGGAGACGTGGTGCCTTGTGGAGGAAGGAGGCAGGGCAATAGCAGAGGCATGAGGTGCACGGCTGATGTGAGAAGGAAGGCAGTGAGCTGGCTTCATAAGTGGGGGTGTAGCTTGGTAGGACCCACTGACAGAGCCATTCTGCCAGCCTCTAGCTGCTCTCCACTGCTGCCTCTAGCTTGCCTTCTCCCGGGAGGGACTTCAGTTCCTTGGACTCAGTCATAAGAAACCAGACCAGATGGTTCCTCTGACAGTTTCTGCCTAGTGAAAGACAGCTCCCAGGCATGCCCTGATTGGAGGCAGGGCCAGGGGCAGGGAGAGGGGAGGGAGCTGGGCCACCCCCACCTGACCCACTCCCAGTCAGCCTCTGTCTGCAACTTAAGAATTCCTTAGAGACACACATTTTGAGGCAAGAAGAGCTTTTTAACATCAAACATCTGCCAAGTCCTCGGGGGAAGTTTCAAAGCACCCCCAGGTTTTTTGTTCCCACCACTCCCTGTAACTTCTGGTACTTTGAGAACTTGGCTGCTGCCAAGCCAGCAGGGGAGGGAGCTGGAGTCCAGGCCTCCTGCATTGTGGGGCGGAAGTGTTCTAGATCTTCATGTGTATGAAGATACCTGCCTCGGGGAAATATTTTCTTGGCCTCCCTTATTATTGCTGTCAGCTTGAGGATCTTGGGGGAGCCCCTCACTGGATACAGCTCTGCTTCTGTCATATAGAAACAGACTGGAGGTTTGCAAGGATTGGATGAAAAAAACAAATACAGGGAAATTGTATGCCACAGTTTGGGCTCACTATTAGCAACTCGTATTACTATCTATGCAGTCAAACGCTACAGATTGGCCCACCCAAAAGACCCGGATGATCACAGACAAATGATCTGAGCTTCAACTTCCCACCTGTGAAAAGGGATTGCTCACATGGCACAGGAATGAGCACGGATGAACACGAGGACGTGGAGGTCAGGGACACAAGCAAACACAAAGGGAAGTTCTGCCTGACTGCGCTACATGACATGCCTGGAGGAGCCAGAACGCAAAAGAGGAAGGAGAGGGGTGAGAAGCTGTTGGATGGGTAGAGTTTCACTCTGGGGAGAAAGTTCTGGAGATGGGTGAAGGTGATGGTTGCAGATTAATGTACATGTCTCAATGCCATTTAAAGGTGGCTATGTCTATGCTGTGTACAACTTTCCACAACAGAAAGAAGAAATTCAAGGAAGAGTGTTGGAGGTTAGGAATTCAAATCATACACAGAGCATGGCTATGTCCATGGCAGGATGCTGGGGCATAACGCGATTTCTGTCCTCCCCAATGGAACATCACCATAGTTCTATCAGGTGCACAACTAAGATGCCTGAACATTATACAAGTGACTTTCTGTTCAGGTGCTCCCCCCTTACTCCTGTTGAGGCTGTATCTTTTAGGCTATCTCCAAGGATAAAAGTTTTTATGGGACCAGTTCATTTTGGATTTAGAAGGGCCCTGGAAAGCGGGGGGTGAAGCCTCAGTTTTATATATATATATATATCGTCTTTGGCCTGTAACTCCCAGTACCAGAAATTGGTTGCTACTCACAATGAGCTGTTGATCAGAGAGAACTACAAGGACCCCAAAATAAAGACAGGTTTCTGTCAAAGCACATGATTACCCACCTGAGGCAAAAGGTAAGACCCTATTACTGAAGACACCATATGCTGCTGACAAAGAGCACAGAGAGACCTGCTGGAATCCAGAAGAGGGCCAGTCCCCAGATAGTTAGCCCATCTAGTGCTGAAAAGCACTACATGAGCTACTGGGGGAAAGTGGCCAACACCGGTCTGAGCAACCAGAGCTCTACGCTACTCAGAAGCAAACACCCTGATACAATGTACTTGCCAGTGCAATAGTGGCACACAGCCTCAGTGGGTAACTAATAGCTTTCTGATTGGCTAAGAGATCTGCTCAGTGTAAAGGAACCCGTATCTGGAAATGGGAACCAGATATGGAGACAAAGATGCTGTCCAGTGTCAAGCTCTCACTAATCTTTGGCTAAAAGAGAGGCTACATACATCAAATTCTCCCTCAATTAATAATGCTTATCCCATTTAAACTATGCTGGCTTCACTCTCCACTGGAGAATCTGTTCTTCTTTTTCAGAAGGAGGTGAGACCCAAGGAGATAAACTACCCCTCACACTTCAGCCAAGCCACAGCTGAAGCCACAGAGGAACTGGGGAGATGAGCAAGAGTGCTGCTTCCATGCTGAACCTGACAAGCAGCGCCAGGGTGAAGGAGACAGACCCTGAGGATACTCAACACCTACCAAAACAGATCCAGAGGCTCCTAAGAGCTCATCACTGAAGTAGACTTAAAACTCATCCACCACGGCTCAGGGAACTTTGCAGAAAAGGGGGCAGAGAGACTGTAAGAGCCACAGGTTGAGACACCATGCCCAGAAGCATTGCCTCCCCCCAGAAATAACTGACTGCTGCTCCCACAACACATAACCCACAGCCCCATGGGGAATACCTGCAACCCCCCTGAGGAGGGTCCCCAATGGAATGGGGGCAAGGACGAGGGAAAAGAGAGTAGTAACACATGATGTATCCATACAAAATATGTTGTTAATAATAATAATAATTTTTAAAAAATGACTTTTCCATCTCCATTATGCTCTGACAGGGTTTGAATATATGTAAATTCTTTTTCTTTTCCAGTTGTTCTACTGTCTTGCCAACAATTCTCTTGTATTTCTAACAGAGTTGAAGAAATGCCTCACTTTCCACAGATTTCCGAAGCTCCGCGCTTTTCAATTGTGTGGAAGATTTGGGAGGGATTTTACTTCCTCTCTGGTGTAGGTCTGTGGGGCCAAAGTCAACAGAGCCGGTCTTAATCCTGTGCCGTTACAGGGGCTTTCTGGCCTGCCGACACTGGTCACCGAGGTTACCAAACGGAAGACTTGTGGCCAGTGAAGTTCACCTTTCCAACTCAGTCTATTGATCAGCAATTATTTATTCTGAGCAGTTGGTTGTTTAGCAACTATTTATTCTATGCTGAGGTAAGCATGTGGAAGATACAAACGTGTATATGAATTGCTTGGTCGATACATGAATATTCATTCGACGGCCATTCCTGACACAACAGTTGTTGCAAAGATTAGAAAGAGGGACGAAGCTATCACTTCACATGCCGTGCACGATGATGTTTTGGTCAGTGACAGAACACAGAGACGACAGTTCTCCTGGAGACTGTGTCACAGTGACATCATCCCCACCTTCATTTATGGAATTTCGACGTTTGTATGAAGAGAAAATCACTGAGATGTATTTCTCAGAATAAGACCCCACCATTAAGCAACGCATGACTGCAATCCATGTGGGTGTGAAGACATTGTTACATGAAAAGATTGCTAGCAGGACATAGCTATTAATTCTAAATGTCAAATAAATGGCATGAGCTGAAGCTCAGAGGTCAGAAAAGGCGGGAGGACATGAAGGTAAATCAAGGGTTAGGGTGAAAGTCAGGGTTCTCAAACTAGCTGGTGGCAGGGGGAGGGGTTGTATTTTTCCCTTCCATTTTAATCAACCGTTACTGAGTCTTGTGTTTTAGGTGTAACTGGCCCCGTAAGGACTTGTCCCACGGGTGCCTGATGTATCAGGAAAGGATGCATGCATACGATCACAGGCTGGGGCCGGGGACAACAGTGTGGAGGGCGGTGAACCACCCACAAGGGACTAACATAATTTCACAAGCTGGTGCAAGGAAGCAGGGTACACGAGTTGGGCACATGGATAAGTGCTAGGAGGAAAGGCCGTTTCTGCAAAGGGCACAGAGTTCAAGAAGTGAGCACATCACAGCAGGCAGTCTAGGTGCACAGAGGGTATGATCCAGAAGTAGTGGGGGACTGAAGAATGGGGGGGGGCTCACATTTCTAGCTAAGATGCCTTAGCCAAAACTCCATCATTAAGCAACCAGCCCAAAGAACTGGTCCAGGTTTGCCTCCTATAGGAATCCTCTGGAAGGGTGTAAGGCTAATGTGGTTTGAACTCAGGATTCTGTGTTTGAACGCTTGGTCTCCAATTGGGGGTGGGTGGTCTCGAGGTGGGGCCTGGCTGGAAGAAGTGAGTTGCTTGGTCCCCACTTCCTATTAACTGCTGATGGAATGGGACCAGCTGACTGAAGTGCCTGCTGTCACGCCTTATCTGCCATAATGGACTGCACCCTAAAACTGTGAGTCAAGTAAACCTTCCTGGCTTACGCTGTTTCTTGAGAGCTATTTGGTCAGAGAAATGAGTCAGGTAATTAGTGCAATGGCCTCTGTTTGGGCAGTCTTACTGAATGAAACAGCTGGCTCTCAGTTAACATGGGAGCTCCTTCCTTGCAAACAACAGGGGACTGCTATTAGGTACACTGTAAGGAGCATACTGTGGACGGCCCTCAACCCCCACTAGTCCAGGGTAGACTGTCTGCTGCAGAGGTAGGTAGCATTTATTCCTTTAGGGACAGAGTCAACTAATTTTAAAAAGAACCACACATTAGAAAAGAGAAATATATATACTTTTTAATGACATTATTTTGAAAGTACCTCTGAGAAGAGAGTTTCTGGGCCTAATGAATAGTTGTCATCTCTTGACAAGCAGGAAGAGATCATGGAGTGAGCAGGGGACAAAACAGGGATTTGCCAGGCAGGCAGGGTGCGTTTCCACTATCCAGGAAATTTCATCTGGAACGTGACAGTGATGTCTTGTTAAGTCCCACCACACAGGGGACACACTTGGCGACATCATGGGTTATATGAGAGACCCCAGAGATGTAACCTATGATTACTTCTTGGACAGTCTGTCCCACCCAGGCCTCCACAGTGCGCCCTGAGGACACTCCCACTGCCACAAGCTGACAGCTGTGTCTTGGGAGTCCCTTTGCTGGTCATGGAGTCATTCTGGTCTCTCTCTGCCATGACAGTTAGAGTTCTCAACTCACTCTCAGCAGCACAGCACAATGGTCCTGTTTAGAGAATGCCAGGACCGGTGGCAGAAAGAGAGGGAGGGGACCGTGTGGTGGTGACTGTCATGTGTAACGTCACTGTCTCTAGAGTCAGGAACCTACCCACAGGACCATCAAATTCATTACTTGATTCATCCAGAAAACCACCGGCGAACTCTGCGCCACGATTCTGCTCGTGGGGGAGGAACTAACAGTGGAAAAAACCAAGTCAAGACAAAGCAGACATGATCTGGCATTGGTGGAGCTCACAGCCTCCTTCCAGAAATAGGTAAACTACAGAATTATATAAAAAAAAAAAAACGTGAATTACAGTGGTGCTAAAGGTCACAGAGATGTGCATGGCACCATGAGGCTACATCAAAGGCCCATTAACTTAAAGGTCAGAGAAGGTTTCCTGTGGAAGTGTCAGTGAGCTGCAATCTGGAAGAGGATGGAACCAGTGAGGGACAGACAGGAAAGGGCAGCAGGCACTTCCCCCGGGTGAGGGCGTGGCATGGATCAAGGCCTCAGGAGCTCCTCCGAGTGACAAGTCCTGGTCATATTCTTTACCTTCCGTAGTGTGCTTCCTGGTCTGGAGAAGAGCTCTTCTGCATGTCACACAGGAAAGATGGTACATAGCTCCACCCACATCTACTACCCTGGGCACCACTGCCTGACTCTCCTGGCTTGGTCTGGTTTTTGCTTCTTGAGGTAGGGTCTCACTCTAGCCCAGGATGGCCCAGAACTCACTCTGTAGTGCCATGCTGGCCTTGTGTTTCTCAACAAAATCTCAGTCTCTCTGCTACACACCACCCTTCTATCCCGCACTGTGCACCGGGCAGTGCGGCATAGCACAGGGGCTTTGCTGTGGATCAGAATCCCACCGCATCCTGCCCACCTGCCTGAGGCCGCTTCCTCCCCCAGCACCTGGTCAGATTCCTGAAGCTTCCAGGGGTCCACTTAACCACCACCCCACAGGAGAAAGCCAGGCTTACAGAGGCGATGGCTTGTCTGAACGTTCCTCCAAATTTATACATTGGAGTGAAACATGCTTAAGATGCGACTGGAGCTGATTTGGCAGGTCTTCAGGAAGATGACAGGATTGGTGGGGCCCACAGCAGAGAGTGGCCTAGCCGGACGTCACTTGATTTTGTCACTCAGCTCTGTTGTGCTTTTGTCCAGGATTCATTCTGCTCAGCTTATTCATGTCCATGGCGTCCACCAACTGCTCACAGGATAACTCAGCAACCACTATTTATCAGGTAAATTCCAGGATGCTTTTAGAAATGGGACTGGAGAGGTGGCTCAGTGGTTCAAGGTGCTTGCTTGCAAAGCCTGCTCACTAAGGTTCATTTCCCTAGTACCCATGTAAAGCGAGATGCATAAAGTGGTACATGTATCTGGATTTCGTTTGCAGTGGCAAGAGGGCCTGGCACGCCCATACTCTCTCTCTCTCTCTCTCAAATAAATAAAAATATTTTAAAAAGAAATAGGACTATGGCTTTATCATAAAAAGTAAAAAGATAAATCAAGTGTGAAACAGTTACCAGCAGAAGAGGCGTGAGAAGAAAAAGTGTAAGAAGAGAAAAATGAAAAAGCAATCTATTAAGCATGAGGTTCCTTAATGCATCTCATTTTAACCTCACAATGCACAGAAAGCATAGGTAAGGTAGGAAGCCAGAGTGAGGGGAAATAGGAGTCTGAGGGAGACAGGAAGTCAGGCTGGGCACACAGAACACCTACTGCAAGTTGTGAGGTGAAGCTGGTTGGAACTGGCAAGAGAGATGCAGAAAAGAAGCTCCATCAAGCGGATGGTTCAGAGAGCCTGAGAAGAAAGAAGAGCGCAGCCCTCTAGGGATGCAAGATTTACTGTGGCATCGTGTTTTAGAAGGACTTCACGGATCAAGCTTCAAGGAGGTATTTATGATTATAATCAATTAACTGGCAATGACTGATTTGTGCATCACTTTCTGTGTCCCAGAGACACAGAACTGAATCTACACATATTAAATCATTTAACTCTTACTACAGTTATAGTGCAATGAGCATGATTTACCATTTTGCAGTGGAGAAAACATCATAGTTCACAGGGGTTCAACGTTTACCCAAAGACCAGGTAACATAAGTGGGATTCCAACTTCGGTAGCCAGGTGCCTCCAGAGCTCTTATCCTGCGAGATGTGGTATGATGATAGTGGTGAGTGTCCTGTCTATATCTCTGTTCCAAAGTTCTAGTGAGTGTTATCAGGCTTTTCCTTGACAGAACTTGAAGGAATGATTTTAAAGTATGATCCCATGTAAAATATAGGGCAAGGGGTGGGGACTGGGGCACGTGTGGTTGTTTATCTTTCTCCTTTTTTCGGTTGGGTCATCTTGCTACTTGTGTGAATCTCTGACCTCTCCAGGTCTCAATAAAACAGAAATAATGCTATTTGTTCCCAACTACTCCCTCAGTTAGGAAAAACTCAAGCCACATGAGCAAAGTGTTGTCAGCAACTTGGAACAAAGTGCTAATAAAACAAAAGTTGGAGTCAATAAACCTTCCACAGTGTCATTGAGTTGCAGTTGTCCATTTCCAAGCTCAGAGAAAAGAAGTGCTCACTTTTTGATATTTTCTTACTTTAAGGAGAAAAAAAGATTTTAGGCTTAGATTTCTGGGGCATATGAGAGAAACATATCAATATCCTCAACTTGAAATTTATCCATTAGAAATGTTTTAGAAAGATTCAGTAAGATTGCCTGTGGGTCTTTATCAACACTCAAGTGTCCAGAGGCTACAGAGATGGCTTAGCAGTTATGCACTTGCCTGTGAAGTCTAAGGACCCCGGTTCGAGGCTCGATTTCCTACTACCCACGTAAGCCAGATGCACAAGGTGGCACATGCATCTGGAGTTTGTTTGCAGTGGCTGGAGGCCCTGATGTGCCCATTATCATTCTCTCTCTCTCTTTCCCTCTTTCTGTGTCTGTTGCTCTCAAATAGATAAATAAAATAAACAAAAATTTAAAAAAACCCTCAAGTGTCCAGATGCCTCAGGTGCGGGCTGAAGGGGCCCAGACACACGCTGTCCAGGCACCAGGACAGCGCAGGTGTGATGAGTGTATTCAGGTCCATCACTGCGGGCCGAAGGTTTCCTGGGCAAAGGAATGAGTCCAGCTTGACAACAGCGCATGCTCGGGCAGACTGTGGACACAGGTGACCAGAGGGTATGTCCACTTCTCTCTCTACCTCAACCTGTCCCATGCATGACACGTGGTTCAGAATGAGGTACTATGATTGAGGTAGTTCTAAAAACGATGTCCGAATCAGACAGAGTAAAGATCCTCCTGACATACATCTTGCAGTGTTGAATCACACGAGAACGCTGACGTCTCGCAACAGAGATGGTGGAGGGTAAGTCAGCAGGGAGAAGTGTGAAGAACATGGTGAAGAACATCAGCGGTGGCAGGGAACGCACAAGACTTTGGCTGCAGGATTAGGGAGCAGAATGAATCATGGAGGGTGGACTTCAGTGTCCACCTGAGAATAGATCAAGACCCACACAATGTCAGAAGCTGGACCTGAGATTTCTGCCAAAGTGGAGGCCCTAAGGGGCTGCCTCCCTACTGTACTGGTGGACGAGGAAAGCGATATATCTAGGGGACTAGAGAACAGGAACCTTGTCTGCGTGGATCTGAGGACCCAGGGGATGAGCCAACCCCAAAGATCAAATACGTGTCTCCAGTGGGTTTAGTGTATACATACAGCACCTCAGACCCTCAAGCTGAGAGGTGAACATAAAATTGATCCTAGAAGGTACTCATCCTGGGATAGCTAACACAAAACCATGCTGAAGCTGGACCAGGGCGAGGGCTGACACAGCAATCACCCCAGGAAATGATCCCACAAACATAATCTCAGCCCGAACGGGAAGCACATGAGGAAATGACTGAGCATGTGCCAGAACCAACAGACAGAAAGACAGATGATCTAAGCACAAAACCTAAAAAGTGTTCACCATGATTGAGAATGTACAACATGCCTAAAGATATACTATAATTAAATGAAAGCACACTCCAGCAGGCATGGTGGTGGGGTTTGACTATAATCTCAACACCCAGGAGGCAAAGGCAGGGGACTGTGCATTTGCGTCCAAGCTGCGTGATGCCCTGCTTCCAAAGTAAGAAAAAATTATTAAAAAGAGCAGCAGAGTTGAAAGGACTACATAAAAATGTATGGAAATAAAAACATAGTTGGAATTAAAAAGTGAAGTAGAAGGGTTAAACAATGGATTAAACACAGCTGCACGGAGGATTAGGGAACTGGAAGGCAGATGTGGGAAATTCTAGCATGTCGCAGGAAGTACAGAAATGAAAACTAGGAAAGACAAGTTGGGCATGGAGCTATAGGCCAATAATCATAGCACTCAGGAAGCTGAGGCAGAAAGTCCACAAGCTTGACCCTAGACTAGGCTATGGAGTGAGATCTCATCTTGGAAAAGGAGGTTCAAAAGCATGTAAGATCGCTAAACACTACAAGAATACAGAGACAACAAGGAGCCACAGATCTGGAGTCCAGAGACAACAGCTCAAGAAATTCTAGAATTGGTGAGATTCTCAGACCCAGGGGGCACATTTGTCCTGAATGGAATGAATTAAAATAGAAAAGCCTGCCCCACATGCATTGTAACATAGAGATGCCCCTGGAAATAACTAGACACCAAAAAAAAAAAAAAAAACACGAGAAACTCCAAAGGAATGACAAAGAAATAGACTTTCTAATAGCTACAGAAAGGCCAGGTGGTCATGGCATATGACCAAGAAAATGTCAATAAGAAGTCAGCAACAACAGGATGGCTTAGATCACAGCCCAGGGAAAGCTTGTTTACTCTCCCACCAGGACTGCCCTAATGTGGTTTAGGGGATCTCAGTTTTCCAGACACAGGCTGCATCTCTTCTCCCAATTGCCCCACAGTGGTGTGACTGCCTGGGAGCGGACCTCCTGCCCTCGTCATTACCATCATCTCCCCGCTTTCCAAAGCAGCTTCTGCTCACAGGAACACAAGGGAAGCAGCAGTGACTGCAGGGCTCACAGGCCAGCTCAGGAGCCAGGAGGACCAGCTCTCCCACCAGATGAGGTTTCTCTTTTGGTAAATTATTGAACCTATGTAACCCTGATTTGACATCTTTAAATAAGACTAATAAACCACAATTTATAAAGTTGTACAACATTTAATGGCAGGACTTCCTCCTGAGTAATGTGGCCTTGGCTGATTTCATTATTGTGTGAACTCCCGTGTGTGCTTAGACAAACTAAGCTGCTGTGACATCACTGAGTCACATACTCTTAGGGGACTATTTTCATGTATCAGCCCATCAGTCAGTGACTGCACATGTATAAGACCCTGGTGTAGGACCCTCCATAAAATTGTCAATAAAAGAAAGTAGGAGCCGGGCCTGAGCCACAGTGAGACCCTACGTCAAAAAAAAAGAAAAAAAAAAGAAAGAAAGAAAGAAAGAAAGAAAAAAGAAAAAGAAAGCCGTGATTATCACTACAAACTTTGTTAACTGATTTGTTTACTGAACAATGCACATGCTTACATTAAGGAAGCATTCTGTATTCCTGGATTTACTTAAAAAGAATTAAGAGCACTGATGTTAACTGACACTGGGGTGCCAAGTGATAAACACCAGACAGGCATGTCCCACCATCCCTAGCTGTGAGTCGTAAGGCACCTGAGCAGGCCCTCTGCCAGCTTGCTGGGTCAACCTGACCACTGTGCGTTGTTACCCTGCAGGAAGTGGCTGGAGGGCCTCCCTCCAACAGTGTGCTCACAACGCTGGACTCAGCGCGTATGTCCTGATTGGTTGTGCTTTCACAAACCAATCTCCATAGTGGTGATTAGTCACAGGAACAACCAAAACAGGGGAGTGGGGAGAGAGAAAGAGAGAGAGAGAGAGAGGGAGAGGGAGAGGGAGAGGGAGAGAATGCGCCTGCTGTTTCCTTTCCCACAGATAGGTTATAGCCACAAAAAGCTGGTGCTTGTCCCCTGGGGAGCTGGTGGGTGGCAACTGAAAGGCAGGACTTCGGCCAGCCCCATGCCACAGCCCACCATTTCCCTGGCTCAGCAAAGCGCACCCTACTGCCACTTCTCAGTATAGACCGAGGTCTATTCCAATGACAAAAACAGCAACTACAAAATACAGGCAAGTGTCCAAGGAGAAAGTTGCTATGGTGGGATCTAATATCTTGTTGGCAGACACTGAGCAGAGCTCTACAGTTGGAATGGTGCTTTAAATAAAAATTCTAGGCCTCCAAGCTGCCGGCTTTCAGCTCGCTATCTACCAAACAGACTGATGTTCAAGCCAAGCCCCTTCTGGCCAGCGCTTTCCCTCGGACTCCAGAGTACTAACCGCTACACCACGGACGCTTGAACTACCACCTTCCTTCAACGCTTGGGGAAGTGACTTTGATTTCACACAACACGTGTGTCCTCTCTCCCATTCCTCCTTCTCTCTCTCTCTAGCCCAATGTCCCCAAATCAAGACTGAAGGGACTGTGGGAGCTGAGAATATCTACTTTCTCTGGGATACTTCTGCGTGGCTATGTCACCTCCCTTCCCAACCACTCATGTGATATGACCTTCAAGGTAACAACCAGCAAAAAGAGCCAAGACAGTCAGACCTGCCCACCTCGCCCTGCTAGGCAAGGCCTCCAGGTCCCCACAGGGTCTCCACACTTGTCCTCTCCATGGTGGCTCTGGGTAACAGACACGGGCATAGGGATCAGGAGGTTGGTATTTCTGTCATGTGGAGTGTCCCTAACTTTATTTTATCTGAAGCCGGTGACTATCTTTTCTGGGTCTCAATCCCGCATCGGGACTTGGGGACCAATAATGGCCCCAGTTCCCCAGTTCTAGAGTCTCTGGGCACTTCCCTGCCAGTCTCTGGCAAGGATAGAACAAAAGCTGGCATGAGGGAGATCTTTGAAACTCACCATGAGTATGGCCAGTATGGCCAGGAACAAACAAGTGGACTGCAGCCTCGGAGACCCAGCTGAGTGAGGTGTCCGAAACCAGACTTCATTGTAGCTGTTCTGAATAAGCGGCCCCAAAGCTGCTAATTGGATTGGGCAGGCTGCTGAGTCACTGTCATGTGAGATCAAGTCGCTCTGTGCTGAAGACGAGGCCATCCTGTCAGCAGCTGAGAACTCGTCTTTGTGATTAAAAAGAAGACGGTGCGTGAAGGCGCGGTGCAGATCAGTGTTCACAATTTATGATGTGTAATTAAAACCTAACAGACCACAATTAGAAAGCATCTACCACAACCTTATTTTGCCATTTGTCTTTTAATTAAGTGCTTCCCATGATTTAGCTCCAGCTCTGCACAGAGCCGGCGCCTGACGTATTGGTTATGACATCCTGGAGGAGGAGGGGAATCACTGGGGAACAGTCTTTATGCAGAGACCGATTCCAGAATTCGTCCAGAAGACCTGAGTTTACCTCTACAATGCATGAACCAGTCCAGAAGCAGTGTGTACCGTTAGGATCCTATTGCAGGCCCTCAAAACCCACCTGAGTCCTTGTGTTGCTGACTGTCACCTGAGTTCCGATCATGAATGAACGTGTTCTTGGGAGGGTCACATGAGGACCTAGGCAATCAATATCCCAAAGAGTGACAAGGCAAGACTAAGAATTCCTAGAGCAAAACCAAACAAAGTGGGATGACCAGAAGCCATACTTTGAGATAAGCTGGAGACTGACAGCACGTCCCAGTCACCGTCACTATGTCCCAGCCTTCCTCTCTAGGTGGCAGGGAGAAGCCAAGAAACTACTTCAAATTCATGCCAGCAACTCCTCCCCAGCCCCATTCCTCCACAGTACTGGGGTTTGGACCTGGGCCTTGCACAGGAAAACACTCTAACCACTGAACTGTATCACCAGCATTGCACCACCTCAGAGTCCTTTGGGAACCTGTCTACAGTACCCTTTCTCTCCCTGGACCCGCCTCCTCTTTTCTCCTGGGACCTTCCCTCCCCTTACATTGGGATTTTCTTTTTAAATTATTTTTATTTATTTATTTATTTGAGAGTAACAGACAGATAGAGAGAGACAGAGAGAGAAAGAGAGAATAGGAGCACCAGGGCCTCCAGCCACTGCAAACGAACTACAGATGCACGTGTCACCTTGTGCATCTGGCTTACGTGAGTCCTGGGGAATCAAGCCTTGAACCAGGGTCCTTAGGCTTCACAAGCAAGCGCTTAATCGCTAAGCCACCTCTCCAGCCCCCACATTGCTATTTTCATCAGCTGAAGTCTAGCCCATCTTAGAGCACTTTGCTCTCCACTGGGTCTCATCTCTGGGTGTTATTTCTACCTCTTGCCTCCCTCAAGCCAGGCTTCATGAGAAGGGTTCCTTTACTGCCTCTACCGCCTCCCACTTGGTGCCCCACTGTGGTCATGGCTACCAGGGCAGGCAGGGGCTGACGTCCAGATGATGCTGTGCTTATCCCAAGAGAGGTGCTGGGTTAGCACTACTGTGAGGCCAAGTTCAGGGCTACTGACAGTTCTTTTGAGCTTTTAAAATTATTATTTTCAGTTGTACAAGATAGTGGGTCTTATTACAGCAGATCATTGCACAGTGCCTGTATGTGTCAACCCGCCCTTCCCTGTCCCCTTCCTTCCCCCAGACAGTGCCTCTTCCACTTGCATATGTGTATGTATATAGATCTATATGTGAGAGAACACATGTGCTATGTCATTCTGCATGTGACTTATTTTACTTAACACGATAAACTCCAAGTCCATCCATTTACCTGCAAGTGACATGGTTAATTTCATTCCCCTTTATGACTGAATTTAACTCCGTTATGTCTGTGTACTGCGTTTCTTTACTCATTCATCTGATGTTGTCCAGGCTGGCTCTCTATCTTGTGAGTGCCGTTCTTCCACACCTCCCCCTCCATGTCACTAACTCCAGCTCCTGCTCGCTCTCTGTTAGAAAAGTCCTCCACGGAGACAGTGCTCTGTTCTGAGAATCAGCATGCCACTTGCTGTGACAGTCTGACGTCTGTTTGTGTCTTTAGCTTCCATGAACTTTGAGAGAGCAAAGATTCCACCCTGTCTGTGCTCTTTCATGTCCCCACCGCCTAACACTGTACTCAGCCCACAGGAAGCTCAGCAGACATGTGCTGGATGACAGATGATCAGACTTCTTGCCCGTGGAAGACCCACAGAGAGCAAATTCAACATGGGTCCCGAATCTCCACCGTTAGCACTCTTTCTTGCTGCAGAGGACAGAGACAGTGACATTGCATCTAGGTCATAGCCTTAAGAATGCCCCCCCCTTTTTGGTAAACTGTAAAGATGTTAAAAGGAAGATGATTTCAATAGGGGATGAAACTTGAGGGGCATGGGCCTCCAGCTCAGAAGAGTCAGGTCTGTGTTGGAGTCCTGCACAGCATGCTGGGCATCTTCCAGGCCCGGAGTAGCCCAGGTGGACCTCTGTTCTCCGTGGTGACACCTGCTCCAACCCAGATTAGTGCTCGTTCCAGAAGAAGCGACCAGGAGACCCTCTAGCCTCCACCATCTCAGGCAGCTCCGTTAAGCTGGCCTAAGGCTCAGTGGGCCACTCTGGTCTCCCTGTTTCTGGTCCTTCTTCCCCTTGTGGTGGGCCTCCTCCACCCTATTCTCCCCAGCAGCCGGCGGGGTCTTTGTAAAATGCGAGCCCGACAATGCCATGGCCCGGAGCTTCTCTAGGCCAGGTCGTGGCTTGCCGCGTCCTCCTGACTGTCCTCTCCCTGCACGCCTGCAACTGGACTCAACAAGTCTTCTCAGGTCCCCAAACTGCTCCTGGTGCCTGGGATGCTTCCTCAGAGAGGTGAGTCCGGGAAAGGGAGGAAGAACAGGGAATGTAAGGCTCAGCCCTCCCGGGGTGCTCCCTCTGGGGTCCCGCCTCTGTGGTCCCTCCTCATGGGGTTGAATCCAAGGTGTTCCCTCTGGGGTCCCACCTCTAGTCCCTCTCATGGGGTTGGTGTGGGGTGGATTCCAGGGTGCTCCCTCTTGGGTCAAGCCTCTGCTGTCCATCCTCATGGGGTTGGTGGGGGGGGGTATATCCTAGGAGGACAATCTTGGGAGCCAGAAGACTGTCTCTCAAGGAACCACCTTGGTTCAGAGTGATAAAACTGCATTCGGATTTCACCTGCCTGATCGCTACTTCTCAACTACAACCTAGAAAAGGGGTTGCCATGTGCTGGTCCCCTCAAAACACCCGTTCCAGGTCAGCCTGAGCTGGAGTGAGACCCTACCTCAAAAACCCAAAATACAAACAAATAAACAAACAAAAACACCAGCCAACCTGATTGCGACTCACCATATGTAAGTAAATGACAAAGCAAATGTCAGGATCCCAGGTTGTGCTTACGCTGTATTTGCTGTGTAAGTAGTGGGAGAGTGCCTGTGTGCGTGCATGCGTGCCACACGTGGAGGTCAGGACAACGGCAGACTGGCTGTATTCGCTGTGTAAGTGGTGGGAGAGTGCCTGTGTGCGTGCATGCGTGCCACACGTGGAGGTCAGGACAACGGCAGACTGGCTGTATTCGCTGTGTAAGTGGTGGGAGAGTGCCTGTGTGCGTGCATGCGTGCCACACGTGGAGGTCAGGACAACGGCAGACTGGCTGTATTTGCTGTGTAAGTGGTGGGAGAGTGCCTGTGTGCGTGCATGCGTGCCCACACACAGAGGTCAGGACAACGGCAGACTGGCTGTATTCACTGTGGTAGTGGAAGAGTGCCTGTGTGCAGGTGCCACAACAGGACAACGAGACTGGCTGTATTCGCTGTGTAAGTGGTGGGAGAGTGCCTGTGTGCGTGCATGCTGGCAGACTGGCTGTATTCGCTGTGTAAGTGGTGGGAGAGTGCCTGTGTGCGTGCATGCGTGCCACACGTGGAGGTCAGGACAACGGCAGACTGGCTGTATTCGCTGTGTAAGTGGTGGGAGAGTGCCTGTGTGTGTGCATGCGTGCCACACGTGGAGGTCAGGACAACGGCAGACTGGCTGTATTCGCTGTGTAAGTGGTGGGAGAGTGCCTGTGTGCGTGCATGCGTGTGGAGGTCAGGACAACGGCAGACTGGCTGTATTCGCTGTGTAAGTGGTGGGAGAGTGCCTGTGTGCGTGCATGCGCCCACACGTGGAGGTCAGGACAACGGCAGACTGGCTGTATTCGCTGTGTAAGTGGTGGGAGAGTGCCTGTGTGTGTGCATGCAACAGGACAACGGCAGACTGGCTGTATTCGCTGTGTAAGTGGTGGGAGAGTGCCTGTGTGCGTGCATGCGTGCCACACGTGGAGGTCAGGACAACGGCAGACTGGCTGTATTCGCTGTGTAAGTGGTGGGAGAGTGCCTGTGTGAGGTCAGGGAGGTCAGGACAACGGCAGACTGGCTGTATTCGCTGTGTAAGTGGTGGGAGAGTGCCTGTGTGTGTGCATGCGTGCCACACGGGGAGGTCAGGACAATGGCAGACTGGCTGTATTTGCTGTGTAAGTGGTGGGAGCGTTCCTGTGTGCGTGCATGCGTGCCCACACGCAGAGGTCAGGACAATGGCAGACTGGCTGTATTTGCTGTGTAAGTGGTGGGAGCGTTCCTGTGTGCGTGCATGCGTGTCACACGTGGAGGTCAGGACAACGGCAGACTGGCTGTATTTGCTGTGTGAGTGGGAGCGTTCCTGTGTGCGTGCATGCGTGTCACACGTGGAGGTCAGGACAACGGCAGACTGCAGGGCTTGCCCTCCTCCTCCTTTGAGGCCGCGTCTTTTGTTGTTATTAGTTGCTGTGTTTGCCAGGCTGGCGGCCCGTGAGCTCTGGGGGTTCTTCCATCTCTACTTTCCATCTCCCCACCTGGCCGGTGGGGTTTCAGAGCCCATCACAGCCTCCAGCTTTTACGTGAAGCCTGGAGATATGCACTCGGTACTCGCGTTCATGCAGCAAGCGTTCTGTCCACTGAGCATCTGCCGCCCCGGGACTAGTTTCTGGGAGCGGAACATGACTGTGGTTACAGGTCGGGCTCTGTTCATGAGTCGTGGTGTGTCTCTGAACAAGTTACCTAACCTCTCTGAGTTCCAGTCATGATGTTGGGACAAAACGATAGCGTGTGCGCAATACATTTAGCATACTGTTACCAGGCGTGGGAAAGAAATGTGAGTCCTTTGATGACCAGTTTTTACTCTGGTCTCTGAGTCTTACCCGTGGCCGCGATCTCTGGCTGGACTGTACCTGACCTTCACACTTGCTGAGGAAAGTGGTTAAGACCTCCAGGCACGTTAGTTAGCACCTGAGATTCGCAAAGCTCTCAAGACAATTTTGTCTATGCTTTTGCTGTATTTAATTTAGATAAGCCCTTTGTACTAAAAAATACACCTTTTCCAAACAGACTCATACTGGGCAGGAGTCCCGCAGACACATGTTTTTCTAGCCTTTACTCACATGCCCAGAAGCTAGTGGGAAAGAAGTGAAGGGGGCAGGGAAGGCCAGAGCTTGCAGGAGGTAGATTCTGGCCCCACAGTAGTGAAGGGGATGGGAGGATGAAGGGCGGGTGGGAGAGGAGAGTGAAGAAGACGGGGTGAGGCTGCTTCAGGCGGGTTTCAAAGAGTGTTTGGTAAAGCCAGGTCAGGCAAATGTTTAATCCTAAGAACTGGTATAGGATGAAGCACTGAAAATATAAGAAAGGAGTGAGCTTAGAGTTAGAGAAAATGGAGATATTTTGATACAGATTTTAATACCTGTAAATTTAATCATTAAAAACAGAGATGCATCTTGGGAGTCCAAAGAATGGGTTGATAACTCAGGATATCTAAGCAATCTCTGAAGACGACGTTGTCCTGACCCTCAAGACACAATGCATGGCTTCAGCAGGTGACTGGCTCCCTCAGCCCCTCTGCAGGACACTGGCAGCTGCCTCTCCACCTGCACCCTCCGTGGCATCCAACCTCTAAGAGGGACCCATGCTCCCTGCCATGTGGTATTCACACCCATGTGTTCTCCCCTCCTTTGTTCTGTCAGGCCTGGCCTGTGTCACCAGGCAGAGGTTACTGCTAGTACCGCGTAGTACTGACACAATCAGCAGTGGTCCTCAGTGTGTGTGTCCACCACAATCTACACATTCCACACATTATTCATCGCATTATGACCTGCCTCTCCCCACTGGGTTGCCAGCTGGCTGTGCACAGTGCTTCAGCCTCTGCTCTAGTCACCACTTCCAGTCTCTGAGCCCGGCCAACAACAGGGGGTTAAGAAGTAATAGGGACAGACTGATCAATACTGGCACCTTCAGGAGACAAAGGTGAATATGACCTGACTCCCCCATATCCTCATCTTTCCAGCTTCCTCCTAACTGAGCCTGGCATCCCCACCAAATCCTGCTGCTGCCCAGAGGCCATGCCACCCTTCCCTGAAGCTGCTGGCCTAAGCAGGTGCTGGATACAAAGAACCTTGACTTGTAAATCTAAGCACTCTGCCACATGTCTTGACTGGGGGTTGAGCAGCAGGGTCTCAATGACAAGGGGGCTGAAAGCGCCCATGAACTACAGTAGGCAGGCAGGGGCCTGCCAGTGTCAGATACAGAAATGAATTGGATACCATCAATTGAAGATAAGCTCGTGTGTGTGTGCATGCACACATGCACACACACTATGTACATTTTTATGTCACTGTCTTTGTTCACAAGGACAGGCTCCAAACTGCATCCAGCAGAAAGCCTGGCTTTGGGCTAGTCTCAGCAGTGTAAAAAGATAATTATGTGCTGGCTGCCTGGGAATGCAAGGTATCAAATAGATTACCTTAGTAATTAAAATAATGAAAAGAGTCATCTGGGCTGGAAGATTTTTTTTTTGTCTTTGAAATGGAAGACTCTAAAGAAAGGCTAATATGAGAACAAGAGAGGATGCCCTGATTCTCCCTTGTCATAATTATTGTAGCCAGGGGAGGCATGTTCCCACATCACAAGTGTTCAAAGTTCCTTTCACTGGTACGTTTTCCTTAGGGTTATCTGCCAGTCCCATGTAAGGCCATCGAGGGTCACTTTGGAACAAAGGCTCCTGGAAAGGACCTTGATAAACCTGCTCTCTGATTTTCAGCAAATGGACATTCTGTGCTGTCTTCAAACAGACCTTCCAATTCCACTGTCTGAAAACAGCCAATGTGGTCTCACTGGTACAAGACACACGAACACACACTGGCACTTGTGGATGTGGAATGCCTGAGAGACTATCATTAAATCCACAGGCACACCGTGAGTAGGTCTGCTGAAGACGGACCACCACAAATGCAGTGTGCACTGGCAACCATACAGGCCCAGGCTTTGTTCCATGCAGGAGACAGGCCAAGGGCAAGGCCAATGCTGCAGGGACACTTACCCTCTCTGCCCACGGGCTCTGGAAACCACCCTGAAATTTGGATGTCCAGAACATCTTTTTAGAGGCCATTTTCCAAGAGAAGCGGGCATCACATGGGCGAGAACGTAGACCGGAGCTCATAAGAGCCCCATAGCTGCCTATCCCAACATAGAGTGAGCTTCATGGCTGCACATGCTCTCTGCCAGGGTTCCTGCTCTCGTGAGCCCAGGCTAGCCGTGAAGCACACTAAGTAGCCAAAGCTGGCCCTGAACTCATAATCTTCCTGTCCCTCTGCCTAAATACTGGGATTATAGGTGTATACTACCCTGCCTGGATCCCAGGTGCCATTTTGTGGGTGTGTCAAGGCATAAAGGGAGCCGTCTATGGAGTGAGCACCATGACTCTCCCTAAAGGGCAAACGCATCCGATGCAGGCGCTGATGTGACCAGGCTGGACCCTCATCACTGTTGATGACATAATTGCCAAATCCAAGCAGATCTGCATGGGGGCATTATCTTTATGGCATCATTATACAGTATGCTTATGTTTTATGCCCTTTTCTGCATGTACATTATATTTGGTAATAAAAAGGACTAAAGATTTAATGAACTGCCTCCTATGTTTTTCCCACAGCTCAGAACCAATCACAGGACTACCCCACAACCCAGGGGCACAGGGCAGAAACTGCTGTGCTGTGTCTTCACATACTCAGACCAAAACGGCTAAGCATGTGCCAGGCTTCTTTCTGTCTCCAGAAACGTAAGTGCTTTTGGTCGGGACATGGGAATGGCTGGAAACCTTTGGGTGAGAAGCGGGTGCAGGAGCTGGACAGAACCGCATTTGCATGCCCCCCTGGGCACTCTCCTAGCTCTGGGATCTGCGAGAATGCTGAGTGCTACTGGGCTTCCTTCTCCTGTGTACCATCTCAGAAGAGCCTTAATAATGGACACTTCCCTCGCACACTGATCAGTATCAATCCCGACGTGTTGTTGGCAGTCACAGAAGTCCCATTTCAATGGCATCCAAGAAGACAGAGCTGTGCAGAGCGTGTAATGTGGGAGCACTGTCTCACGCAATGGCTCTGGTCACTTTCTGCCCCTTCTCGTCTGCTCTGCTCCACACTGCAGTGTGCTCTCTAGATTCGTACCGCAAGTCCAGCTTCTCGCCCTCGGGAAATAAATTCCTTTGCCTGAACTCGTCCCTTGACAGGGAGGAAGCAGTCCCAGAAGCCCCTCAGATACCTCACAGTTCCCCTCACCAATCACTGACTGGTCTTTTAGATCTTATCCATCCCTAAGCCCATGCCTGTCCTGTAAGAAGGGTTGTGCACTGTTGGCCTTGACCTGGTACAACAGCAGGGGCTGATGGCTCACACAGGAGGGCTGGGTACAGATTGTAAGGGGAGGATACTGAGGGTTAGGCGTGGTGAGCACTACATATGCGTAATTCTTCTAATATTCAGCCCTCACTGAATGGAAATGGTGTCCATGTAATATAAGCGAATGGTATTTATAAAATGCTCATAGATAGATCACCTTCTTTTCTCACTTCCTCCAAGCAATACTGTCATAGTTTGGATCTTGAATGGCTCCTAAATCTCATGCTGGTCCCAGATAGCGCTGTCACAGGGAGAATGGACACTTGAAAGGGTGGGCCTAGTGGGACACTGGTCTCTTCTGCTCTCTTTGTGATTCTGGGCGGGAGGTGAGTGACTGGTCTACCACACGCCCTTGCCATGATGGTCTCCCTTGTTCTATTACTTGAAACACAGCAGAGCCAAACTGAGTGTGGACTGGAACTTCTGAAACCGTGAGAAAAAATAACCCCTCTTTACATGCACGTGCCACCACAGATCTCCTTTAGGAAGCTGTCCCAATGGTAAACCAGTTTCAGTGCAAGTATGAGCCTTTAACAGTGCACTAAATGGAGCCTGTCATAGTTAGCTTCAGTTGCTGGGATGAACTTCCAAACTAGATACAGTTTATGGGAGGAAGGGGATTTACTGAAGCTTACAGATCCAGTGGAAGTTCTATGATGGCAGAAGAAGCTGGCCCCCTGTGGTGGTGTGATTCAGGTGTCCCCTATAAACTTAGGTGTTCTGAATACTAGGTTCCAAGCTGATGATGATTTGGGAATTAACACCTCCTGGAGGCAATGTAGGGCTGATGGGTGTTATAGCCAGCTTTCTCTTGTCAGTGTTTGGCACACTCTCTCGTTGTTATTGTCCACCTGATGTTGGTCAGGAGGTGATGTCTACCCTCTGCTCATGCCATCATTTCCCCTGCCATCATGGAGCTTCCCGTCGAGTCTGTAAGCCACAGCAAACCCCTTTTCTCACCAGCTGCTCTTGGTCGGGTGTTTTCTGCCAGCAACACGAACCTGATTGCAACAGCCCCTTTCATGGGTCCAGGCAGAGAGAGATCCCATCACCAGCACCATAAGCAAGCACACTGCAGGAACCCAGCAGAACTCAGACACTGCTTATCCTTAGGCTAGAATTCCACATCTGCCCTCAAACCCACCTTAGGGCTGGATCTCAGGATCTGCCCACTGTGACACCTCCTCCAGCCAGGCAGCTAGAAATCCAAGAGTCTTTAATAAAACTAAATCTACTGGGGGACTTCCTTTCAAACCACAGAGCCTGACGTTATTCTAGTCATGCTGCAGTTGTCCAGCACAGAACTTTCCTAAGGCCCTTATGCAACACGACTCCCACCCTCTCATGTTCAAGGTGCTTTTATTAGTGGCCAAGAGAGAACAAAACTAGGAGCACAGATGAAGCATTCTGTAGACTTGGACGCAAGTGATACTATTTTAGCTACCATAGGAAGGTATGGTGAGCGCTTGGCCTGACTTGCTGTCCTTCAGAGCATGGGTAGTGGTTCCAGTGTTATGGCTGGAGTGAAAGAAGGAAGGCCTCCCCAGTTTCAATGTCACAGTTGGAAGGATTAATGTCACCATGCAAGCTGTCCCATCACAGGATGAGACTCACTGTGTTGGATCCTTACAGAACTTTTTCAAATATCTCAAGAGGACTTTGGACTGCTGCTAGGAGAAATTTTCAAAACTCAAATTAGTTGATGGAACCCACAAGGCAATAAGAATTGATATTGCTATTGATCTGTTAGACCTACATATCCTGCTGATGCCCCATGATCCTTATACAGTCATCTCCTCTTATACACTTCTGGAGATGCAATTACCAACAGTCAACTGAAGGAATTGAATGGAAACGTCCAGAAGTAAATAATTCATAAATTTTGAGCAACTTTTATTACAGTATATTGCTATAATTATTCTATTTCACTATTATTAATTTCTGAATGTGCCTGACTTACAAATTAAACCTTGTCAGTGATATGCATAGAGAGAAACAAACACATGACGTACATGTAAAGGCTCAGCACTACCCACACTTTCAGTGTGAGCAGGATGGCTTAGAATGCACTCGTCCTTCCCCAGAGGCAGAATTCTGTACACACCCCAGCCCCACACAGACACACATGTTGCAATAAGTTGCTAGCCATCAGGCAGCAGCACAAATTCCCTCAGGAGTTCTGTGACCCTATTTCTTACCCAGGCCATAAGCCCCTGCTTCACTTCTGCATATAAGAATTCCTATAAAGATGATGACTTTTCTATTTAAAGGAAGTACCATGGGTTAGGGGTAGGAAATTTACCTATTTGGAACAAGCTACTTGATTCCTTTACCTTAACCATAGCACCCTTAAACTTGCCCCCTCTTTGAGGACCTTCAACATGTTGGGGGCAAGTAGGTGAGTGGAGTTGGTGGTGGGTTTATGTGAGGTTGAGGAGAAGCAAGTGACCAAACCAAGAAAACAAAATCATTCTTGCAGGGAAAAAAAAAAAAAGGAAAGGAAAGTTTGTGTTGGTGGAAAAGGATCCACTGAAGTCAGTGCTCAGAAGGTAATGCATATAAGAGAAAATAAAACACACTTACTGGAATTACTGGGCTTGTCATCCCTCCATTTTTATTCCTTAGACTTTATTCTTTAGTGCAAATGGTGTTTAGAGCCGAAGAGATAAGAACTATGGGAAGAGAAGCAATACAGGAAGAGAGTGACAAAGTAAGAGTCGACGAAAATAAGATGATAAATGCAGAATTGTGGGAGGGTGCAAACCAGTCTGTCTTCCAAAGGCCAATTACACAGGCATTTTCTGTCTGGAGTAAAATCAAAATAGGTGACTCAGGCTGAGTTCAGAGCCAGAGACCTAGGAAATAACTCATGGAGACCCCAGCATCTAGAGAGATGGGTCCAGAGCAGCCAGACAGAAAGCTGTTGCAGGCCCTGGCTTCTGGTGAACAGCCACAGGGCTTGAAGACTCATGGCACCCACAGGAGCAAAGGTACAGGGCAGGCACTCAGAGATGAGCCATGGTGCTGGAGATGCCCCCGAGTTGTATGGCATCCTCTGATCCTGTGCAGTGGGAAGAAGTAACAGGAGACTCAGAACACAGGCAGAACGTACAGAAGGGAGGGGCCAGGCCACACCAGCCCCAAACACAGCATTAGTGTTGGCCAGTGCCCCAGTGCCCCAGGGCAGAGTCAGGGGCAAAAATCAAAGTTCAAAAGAGATTCTGGAGGGTGGGGAAGGTGCTGGGGAGATGGCTTAGTGGTTAAAGGAGCTTGCTTGCAAAGCCTGCTGGACCTGGTTCAATTCCCCATCGCCCACCTAAAGCTTGTGGGTCAGCTAGACTGACTTTTGTTCATTTGCAGCCTGGCAGTTCCTTTGCAACAGCAGGAGAGTCTGTCCAAAGAAGGCAGAACACAGACACAGACCTCCACAAATACATTTTTAAAAGGCATTCTGGTTTTATTAAACTCTTCTTTCTCAAACTTAATGTGAACTTTGGTCATAACAGGGGAATGAGTGCATCCACTGTTTTGCTTAAGGATGTGTTCAGAACTTGTTGAAAGGGAGGCCAGCCATTCTGTAGGGTCCATGGAGGCCCTACTGAGAGGACCCGCGTAACTGGAAAGTTTGATGGTCAGAAGCTAGTTGGCTTTTTTTTTTTTTTTTTTAATAGAAGGCATTTGTGCAATGTCTGCCTCTACAAGACTCCCAGTAAAGGTAAAGAAGGCGACTGTGTCCACATGTACCTTCTCAAAGTCATTGTCTAGACAATACAAAGTCCAGGAGAGAAATGCAACATGACCTGGAATGATCTCTGGCAGGGAGGGTCACTCCCCTGGTTAAAGACTTGATGGTGTGTTTTTCCTTTCACTTCTGAGATATGCGCAGTTGCTTACTGGGATAGAGGCACGACTCTGCGAGGGGCTCTCTGCACTGGCAGATGGCAGCGAACTGCTCTCTCTCATTGCAGGGCAGTATGAGAACCTGGGACATGGCACTTATGTGGGAGAGGGGCTGCTGTGTCTCCATGGCCATCCTGGAGGTCTGCAGATATTCTTAGTTCAGAAGCTAAATCCAAGCATGACTGTTTTTAAGAGGGAATGGATAAGGAGTGGGATAGAAAGGGTTTTAAAAAAATTGGGGGCTGGAGAGATGGCTCAGCGGCTAAGGCACTTGCCTGTAGAGCTAACCCAAGTTCGAGTCCCCATTATCCATGTAAAGCCAGATGCACAAAATAGCGCATGCATTTGGAGTCTGTTTGCAGCAGTTGAAGGCCCTGGCATGCCCATTCTGTCTCTCTTCTATCATTCTCTGCTTGCAAATAAATAAATAAAAATTTAAAAAAACAATGCTTTGCCTCATTCTATCTGTACCCATTAACTTTGAAATGCATAGACTAACTCACTGGGCCTTTCATTTTGACTGAAGATGATCGTCTAGCATGGTCTTAAAGGAAATCGCTATGGCTTATTTACCTCATGGGGAACAATTTAAACAGCTTCAAAGATCAGGTTTTCTAGCATAAGGCTCCTGCAAACATTTGGTTACTGATTTTTTTTTCTTTCTCATTTTGTGTGCTAAGAACCCAACCCAAGGCCTCACAATGCTGGGCAAGCATTGAGCGACAGAGAGTCTCAAACCTCATTTCCTCAGGGAAACAGCTTACATGTTTACATGTGTGCTCTAACAGGCGTCACTGGAGAAGCCGGGAAGGTGTGAACCTAGACCTCAGATGCATCTAGAGCTCCTGAGACTGGTGCTGTTTCTCTGGGGACAAGTGTTTGTATTCAGGAGCGTTGACTCGTTCTTCACTTTGGACTATAATAGTGGTGGTTAGGAGCATGGACTCTGGAGAATTTATACTCTGGATCAGGTCCTGGCTTTGCATTCTGACTTTGGGGAAAGCTGTAATTACATCTCCTGTAAAATGGGCTCAGTAGCAATATCTACTTGTAGAGATCCTGAGAAAATCAAATCAAATGCTCCAACTCATACATGAAGCAGAGGGTTGAACAAAGGCCTCAAGGAGAGAAAGAATCCAGCCTTAGCTGACTTCCAGCTGTTCTGTGTAAATGCCATGAGGACAGACCCCAGTGTGGGGAGTCCCCCCCGTGAGGACAGCCCCAGTGTGGGGAGTCCCCCTGTGAGAACAGCCCCAGTGCTGGGAGTCCCCCCATGAGGACTGACCCTAGTGCGGGGTCCTCCTGCCTTCACCCAGGTTCCAGGCAGAGATCCTCTGTCACCATACTCCTGATTTCAAAGCAGGGACTGTCACCGAAGACCCGCAGGGGACATTCTGACCAGTCTCCAGACTTCTGCTGTCAGAAGCAATGTGCTCACTTCTAGCCTGAGAAGCACATTTGTTAGGTAGATGCTGATCACATGTCTCGGATCCGGGTTCAGGGACCGCAAGGCCCTTGAGCCCACAATTCTCCAAGCCAGGTTTACTTTATTTTAAATGTTTTGGTTTTAATTACAGCGGCTCCAGGGGGACTAGGTCCAACAATAGGCCTGTGAGCTTACTTTGTCCGAGTTGGAGATGGCAGAGCTGGATGGCAGGATTCAAGTTTCATACATGTCACCCCGTGAGGAAGCCTTGAGGGAATTATGCAGGGTTGCACACACTACAATCCCACGTGTGATGGACTGAATGTAAAATGTCCCTCGCAGACGTATACATCTGCACACTTAATCCACAGTGGTGGTGCTGTTTGGCAGAGTTACTGAAACCTTAGGAGGTAGAGCCTTGCTGAAGAAAGTATGCTGCTGGCTGGCGTTGTGGTGTTACAGCCCAGACCTGCTCACTCTCTACTTCCTCCCTGCCAAAATGAAGATGTGACTCTTAACCTGGCAAGGATTCTAGACAGTGAAAGCAGTACTAACAACAACGGTACAAATCCTTGATAAAAGTTTCCTTCTTCAAGAATCTTTAAACTTGGGATTTTTTCTCCTAAATGTAGGGTCTGTGATAAGTATTTTGAATTTAACTTGGAAAAAATTCTGTGACTAGCTTCGTGACTTGTAACCAACTCTGCTTGGTGTTACCATATGGTGTTTCCTTTAATAAAAACATTCTGCAGAAATAATGATAAAAAAAATTACTTTGAGCTTTTATGAAAGTTAGAGGTTTCTGGAAATAAAAACACTCCTTGTAATCAGAGATAGCCTTGTATGTGGAAAACAGGAAAAGCAAGGCAGCTCTCCTTGCCGTTTTCTTGCGAGACAGAATGAGGCATTTGCTGTGTGTCATTCACCTTTGGACATGTTCTGACCCCCTTTTTAATGACCTCACTGGAGACTGTAGTCATGTGCATTCAGAAATCCTGTTCTATTCATGATCTCACTTCCTCTTCCATTTGCACCAGAACAACATATTCCAGCTCTTCAGAGCCCCAGCACATTGCCTCACTTCTGATCAACTCAGCTACATCTGATGCGCACACAGCTGACCAGTGCAGAGGCAATTCAGAAGTTCTGGAAGTGTGCAGACCAAAGAAGTTGCTCTCACTGCCAGTGGGGCCCGGGCTCTTTCTTCTTTCCGTTTCACAACACTTAGCACACACACATGTTCCCTAGTGGCTGCAGGATGGCCACACAGCTGCACATTAGCACTGTACAGATAACAACAAACAGATGTAGAGGGAAAGGTTTTGGGGGAATGTGCCAGGCAAAAAGGGCTCAGCAAGCCTCACCCTGAATATCCTGCTCATTCTTCTTGGCCAAACCTGGGACTCATGGCAGTGGGTAAAGTCAAGGCAGTCAACCTAGACTATGCCCCCACTCACCCTACTTTAGAAAGGGGCAGAGGGTTTGTTTGCCTTCCTGTAGGATCTGACTTCTGGAGGGAGATATTCTATTTACGGTTTCCCCACTGTATTTTTGGGTCTCTTTGAGTGGTTCTGAGTCTGTGTGGAGTCTTGGCTGCTCAGTTTAGGCTCTCTGGGAAGTCCCTGTGCAGTCTCTCTTCAAGCTGCCTCAACTGCTCCTGGTGTCTACATCCTGTGAGTCTGCTTTCACACCCTCACTTTAAGGCACAGGGTTACGTGACAGTGGCATCCATTTAATTCACTGTCTTCACCCCCAAATCATCTTGCTCAGTGTGGAAGGCAGGCTGGCAAAGCCTTCTGCGTGAATGGAAGTGGTGGGACAGACAGGGATGCGTGAGATGGAGTGCAGTTCCTCCTACATCCCAGCAGTGGAAGCGCAGACTGACTTGTTAGGTATTTAGCCATCTCTCTTAGATAACTCACCCTTCTGGATTAAAAAAAGAAGTGTTCTCGCACCTATGGTGGTTTTACATTTAGAAGAGAGCTGAATTCATGCTAGTCTATTTAAAGACCTGCAGCCATTTCGATGACAAATAGCAGGAGAACAGATAACTGAAAATGATCCCCTGAGACTAAAGGGCAGACACACATTTCTAGCTTTTGTTTTAAAACTAGTATCAGGCCAGGCGTGGTGGTGCACACCTTTAATCCCAGCACTCGGGAGGCAGAGGTAGGAGGATCGCCGTGAGTTCGAGGCCACCCTGAGACTACATAGTGAATTCCAGGTCAGCCTGAGCTAGAATGAGACCCTACCTCAAAAAACCAAAAAATAAAAATAAAATAAAATAAAACTAGTATCAGTTGGGCTTTTTGCACTTTGACCCACAAAATAACAAAATAACCACACAGATGATCTAGTAAATATGGGCTGAACCTTTGAAAGCTCCAAACCTGTTGGGTGGTTCTTTTCAGTGGCCACGACAAGGCTATGATGACGAGGAGGGACAAGGAAGGACTGTGGCAGCTCTGTAGACACAGGGCTGTCTCTCTTGCTCTCTAGCCTCCAGGAAGCCCCTTGAAGGCCAACCTCCTGGGACCCTGCCCTTACGCTGCCTCTCACACGCTGCATGAAGACTGCTGTGTGTTGTCGGCAGAACAAGGCAGAGGGATGTGTGACCTCCAGCTAACCTGTGAATGACACGGTGGCCTTGCCTTGTCCTTTCTTAGGTCACTCCTTCACAGAAGCTGGTGACCATCCTGCCCTGTGGGGAAGTCTTGTGAGGAGCTGAGCTCTCCCTGCACAGCTCAGTACGAGAGTGGGGTCCCCTGGCTCCAGCTGAGTGGTTAGATGCCTGTCGCCTCTGGAATGGTAACCCCTCACGAGACTAGAGCCAGGAGCAGTCCACCTGGGCACTACTTACCACTTACTACTTATCAGTGCCTTCTGGAGAAAGCTACTCAGCAGGGTTAAGGCACCCTGCAACCACAAGTGACCAGCCTACCATCCTTCCCCACCAGAGATTCAGCATCCCAGGCTTGAGAATCACCTCTACAAGAAGAACACTGATGGCTGTCAGGACACCACATCTGCTCAGGAAGTTGGGTCTGCGCACGTGAGCGCGCGTGTGTGTGTGCGTGTGCACACGCGTGTGCACACATGTTTGTGCATGCATGTGTTGAGGCAGGGTCTCGCTCTAGCCCAGGCTGACCTGGAACTCATTGTGTAGCCCAGGCTGGCCTCAAGCTCACGAGCCCCCTATTAGCGATGGGGTTATAGGTGTGAGCTAACATGCCCAGCCCCCAGCTCCTGCTTGGGAATTTTTAGAAAGTCAAAATAATTTGGCTGCAGAAGGTGTGGTGTGGCACGTGGGGCCAGTGCCACAGGGTGTTTTGTGACCTAGAGGTGGAGGACACTTGCCGCAGTGTGCATCTGAAGGGTGAGGTCACCACCACCAGGGACTGAGGTCGTTAAGAGTGACAAGACTCAGAGCTGTGCACGGCTTTTTGGATTTCACACGGATCTACTATGGGTTGAGTACCCTTCATCCAAAACACCAAACTTCAAAACTGAAAGTTTGCTCACAGTGACAGTGCCACCAGTGTGATGGTTAAATGTTATAAACTGTGTTTCTTGTGCACAGTGACTTAGAGCGCTGCCTGCTAGGTGAGGTAGAGTACAAGTGTAAAACCAGCACCCAGAGGCTGAGGCAGGAGAATCATGAGTTGGAGACCTGTGGTAGCTACAGAATGATACTGTCTCAAAAAATTATATAAAGTGATCTTCGGGCTATGTGGATAAGGTACATATGAAACATAATGACTTTCATGTTTAAACTTCAGTCCAATCCTCAAGCTCTCCCTTTCTCATTCATATACATGTATATATATATATGCAAATACTCCAATGATTTTAAAGCCCTAATTATGAAATACTTCCCATGGCAAGCTTTTTCAGTAAGGCGTAGTCACCCCACAAAGGCAGAGTCCTGGGAGAAGACGGCCAGCAGTGTACGCATCCGATGACCATTTCTGTCCTGCTGCTTTCCATCTCATTTCCTCTAACTCTTACAATAGTCCTGAGAGAAATGGGGGCTCCTGACCTCCAGCAAGCAGAACACCAAAGCCATAGAGCTGACAGAGCCCAGAGTCGGGCCTGCAGCTGCTCTCGTCACAGTCCACATGGTCTAAGCCCCAGGACTTCCTGAACGGTCCAATCTGGTGATCTGCACAAACCAAGCCAGGATCACAAGAGAAACACCTGGAAGCAGCAGTAGACAGATGCTTGTCTCATCACTAACTAGTAAGCTACTTAACCTCTCTGAGTCACTCATAAGCAGGCAGAAAAACAGTCCTTCTAGCCGAGATGACTGATCTCGACGGGGCCAAGGGTCACTGCGAGACACTAGGAGCTCTGGGCATGTCTTCCAGGGAGGTTCTAGATTGATCTTGACAGGGGCTAGAGTTATCTAGGAGGCACTAGAAGCTCTGGGCATGTCAGCCAGGAAGGTTCTAGATTGATGTTGACAGCAACTAGACTCACTAGGAGACACTAGAAGCTCTGGGCATGTCAGCCAGGAAGGTTCTAGATTGGGTTAATTGATGTGGAAGACTCACCCTGAGTCTGGGCTGAGTCTCAGACTGAGTGAAGGAGAAAGTGAGCTGAGGTGCACTGCTTCCTGACTGGATGGATGTGACCAGCTGTGTCGTGCTTTTGCCACCATGACTTGCCTGCTATGAAGGACTGCACCCTTGAACTGTAAACCAGAACAAACCATTCCTTCCTTTAGCTACTGTGTCAGGTGTTTGGTCACAGCAAGGAGAATGTAATTAATATAATATCCAAGGGCAATACAGTAAAAAAAAAAAAAAACCCTTGAGGCTGACCTGGAAATTTATATTTCTAAGTTTTGTTTTGAAAACTAGTAAGACTATTTTTGAATTTTACTGTATTTGGCAAAATAATCTGGCATATATCTTAGAATGTGGACTGAATCTTCTAGAAGCCTGCTTAGTTTGAATTGGTCTTGTTAGGGACAACAGCTAACTTCTAGAATATCATATTGTAACAATTTTCCTTCTCCCTTCCCTCCCTAATCTACTGAGGGGACTTCATCTCTAATGACCTGGGATGGACCCCAGGGCACGCAGCACGCTAAGCACATGCTCTACCACGGAGCTGCAGCCCCACACAGAGCGGTAGGCAGTCAGCTTCCTCTGCAGTGCCACCCTGGCTCTCCTCAGGCCTGCGACTGTGATCTGAGGGTCAGCTCCTGGGGCCCCGCCTTGCAGGATGGAGCACCCGAGAGGTCTGGCTCTCCTGACGCCCTCTTTGTTTTATTTCACAGTACAAAGCCGACCAAGGGCCCACATCCTGCTTCCTTCTTTCCTAGGCCAGGGAGAGGAGCTGGCCAGAGTGTCCTTTCTGGGAGAATGGATTCTCGCAGCTTGGTTCACATCCTCCACTGGCAGGACGCAAGGCAAGTCTGAGGGTCAAAGAAGTCGTGTAGGTCACTAGGACGGGGCACCTGCTCCGGCCTGATTTCCGGAATCCTAGTGAGAACGGGGGAAGGATGCATCCCATTGCTGGTTACACATGAAGCTGCTGCTGGAACTTGCCAAGAAGTGATGGCTACTGTCAATACTATGCTGTAGGCTGTGGCCACCCCAAGTCCCTCAGCTGTCACATCGGTTAGTCTTTTTTCAGTCCTATGGTGCTTTCTCCAACAGCAACAGTGGTTACAGTCGCACTATTTCTTGTGGATTTATGCACATCAGCTCCTTTAGTTCTCAGAATAGCTCTGAGGATGAGGCAGTTCCAGTTCTGGCTCAGTACAGGTAGAAAGTGAAGCTCAGATCAAAGAACATAGCTAACCACAGGGTTACACAGCGAGGACCAGGCCACAGCCCACTGTGGAAGAGACCATGACAAAGCCAGCACTATAGCCAACTTTACAGGGTTACACAGCAGACATCAGACTTCATCCTGCTGTGGTAGGGACCACGGTATGGAGCAGCCATGGGCTTCTTGGCTCTGTTTCCCGACTGAGGATAAAGCTTAGGGAGGAGTGCAGCCAGGATGCCGCGGGCTCAGGAGCCCGACTCCAGCTGCTCATCGTTCTTGTTCTTGGGCCCAGGCGGCGAAAGACTGGAGAGTCAGTACCAACCCAAATCAGGGCAGGCAGAGTGGGAGGGAAGCTCTACTGCGTGAAATATTGTTGGCATTTTGGAAAAAGCCAATGATCAGTGTGGAGACCCCTCCCCACATGCATATCTTTTAGAGTAACATTTCCCTTCCGGGTGGCATTGAACAGATGCAGACAGATGTGGTGACCCCAATGGAATCCAAAGTGACTCAGGACCAACCCCACACGTGACCCACGGGACTCCAATTTCCTCTGTGGAAGACCAAATCCTAACTTCACTTGAGGGTATTTCGTTCATCTTCGCTTTTTAATTACACTGCAGAAAGTGTGACTACAATTTCCTCCCCATGTCACAACAGCAGCATTCATCAGGCAGCTTTTCATTCTCCACCGCAACTGCTTCTCTTCCAGACACAGATTCAATCTCCGCAGAGGCAGAAGGGCAGAAGTTTTGACCCTAGGGTTAATTATCTGCAAATAAGTTGAAATCACACAGAACCTCATCCTGGGAGAAGAGAACCTATCTAGCCCAAGCGTTCATGTGGCCTGTCCCGTGATGCTGGCAGACACCCTACGAGGTCCTTAGCTACCCTGCAGGATGGGGCTGGGACAGCGGTCATATCTTGCTTGTGGCTGTATTGTTCAGAGCCAAATAGAGACCTTCGTGATGAGAAGAACTGAAAACTGAGGGAATGATATTAATTCAGTGGGAGTGAATAAAAAATTGGTTTTGAAACATTTTGATATATTTAAAAGAAATAAATTATAGTTTTATTTCTGGAGAAAAAGGAAAAAGAGAAGCAATGAGGAAACTCACTGGGGGCCATCAAGAGACCAGTGATAGCCCCTGGAAGAGTTTGGCAGATCCATGAGGGGACCTTGAGAAGCAATAAGTAAACTCACCAGGGGCCATCAAGGGACCAGCAATGGCCACTGGAGGAGTCTAGCAGATCCATGAGGGAACCCTGATGTCACAGAACCTGGTTTATTCCTTCACACACTCACCTCCTTTCAACACCTCTTCCTCTCCTCCCTACTCATCTACTCAGTTCTATTTTGATTAGCCCAGTGGCCATACGTTCGCTCGCTTTTTAATCACAAAGTATTTCTGAACACCATATGTATGGCCCGGTACTGGAAGCGGGGGGGTGGGGTGGGGATGAGAAACCTCCCAGGTAGCCATTGTCCAGTGCCTGCTACGTGCCAAGCATGGATGTGGGTGCTTCCCAAGCCCGAGCCCACTAATACAGAGCTCACTGTCTCCCCCAGAGGCTGGCAACACAGGGGAGGGTTCTGCCCTAAGGGGGCTGTATGTGCCATCTGACACCTCACAGCACATGCCGCTCCTGCTACTGGAGTTACTGGTTGACAGAATTGGCCATTCCAAATACTGTTCACTCACTTCCATGTCCCTAGCAGCCAGGACGGTGACAGGCACATGCCAGGACTAGGGTGGTTTGCTTTTTCAAGGTGTTTTTTAAACCAAGCGAGGAAGGACCTGTCTGTAAGAAGCTGTCGCAGTCAGGTTTGCATTGTTGGTACAAACCAAGAGCAGCTTGTGGGAAAAAAAAAAGGTTTATTTTGGCTTACAGACTCAAGGGACGCTCCATGATGACAGGGGGAAATGATGGCATAAGCAGAGGGTAGACATCACTGCCTGGCCAAATAAGGTGGACAATAGCAATGGGAGAGTGTGCCAAACACTGGCATGGGGAAGCTGGCTATCACACCCATGAGCCCGCCCCCACAACACACTGCCTCCAGGAGGCATTAATTCCCAAATCTCCATCAGCTGGAGACCTAGCATTCAGAACCCTTAAGTTTATGGGGACACCTGAATCAAACCAGCACCAAAGCAATACACAACTGGATCCACAGGGTCTTGGAGAGCACAGCTTGGGGCGGGAGACAGAAGGAGTGAGACACTGTGGAAGCCCAGGGGCAATGGGAAGCTCTGTGTCCTGTCTCCACGAGGAGGCTGGCAGGATTCCACAGGAGGTGAGCAGATCAGAGAGGCAGGGACAGGACCAGACTATACTCAGGCTCAGCCACATCCACGTGACAGTGTGATGTGGCCTGGACCTCATGAGGCATGCTGGGATAAATCAAATCAGGACATTGATCAGGGAAAAGGTCTAGCCTAGACCAACCATTACTGAGACCCTGGGAGGGACCAAAGGAGCCTATTTTTGTGCTCTTCAATTTTTAATGAGAAAGGATTTGCAGAAGACACAGAGAGATCAAACTCCACTCCGAAAGTGCCAAAGCTGAGATGGAATGTCACTGTAAAGGGACTTGGAACTCCAGGTTTTTGTCCCTGCGACATCAGGACATCTCTCACTGAGGGATGCTGGGGAGATCACAGGGTAAGAGAGCAACACTGCTCATTAAATACCTTATACCCTGCATGTGACAAGGCTCTGTGCAGGGGACTGGCTGCTTCTAATGCAGGACAGGAGTCCATGTGACAGGCCTCTAGAGGGTCTGGGATCCCACTCCCTGGGATACAGGATATAGGCTAGCAGAGGAGGTGGGTCTTAAGGGTTCCATGCAAAGAGGGAGGAGCTAAGAGGAAAGGATAGAAAGCAAGAGAGAAAGGGGAAGAGAGAAAGGGGAAGAGAGAAAAGGGGAGGTGGGAAGGGAGCTTTATTTTTTTCTAGTTCCTGGGGGCTGTTCCATCAAACCAGCCTCATTCCTCAGTTAGATTCTCTGAAATGGCCTCAGATGCGTGGTAGGCAAAGCGATCAGTCACAGAACATGTGTACTCCAGGTCTCAGTCTCTCCAGACATGGCAGCATACAGGCACTGGGACTGAGGCTTTCCAAAACAGGACTGTGGTGTGTACCCAGGTCTACCGCGTTGTAGCTGTAATGCTGGCCAAATTGCTTAACCTTGCTGTGCTTCCATTTTCTCATTTCTAAATGGCCACTTAGGACAGAGGACTGGCGGAGTGGATCCACGTGCAGCTCCAGGAGCATGAGCATAATGAGGGCCCACCATAGCAGAGGAGGAGAGCGCAGCTGAGCAGAGGAGCATTGCACGGGAGCTAGGGAGGGACCGGGGCTCAGCACAAGGCCTCTGAGGGAGGGACCAGGGCTCAGCTCTCTGCCTCGGAGGGAGGGACAGGGGCTCAGCACAAGGCCTCGGAGGGAGGGACAGGGGCTCAGCTCACGGCCTCGGAGGGAGGGACAGGGGCTCAGCTCACAGCCTCGGAGATAGGGACCCGGGCTCAGCTCACGGCCTTGGAATGGCTGCCAAATCTTGCATAATTGGTCCTCGGTGTTAAGTATTTTTGTCACTTGGACTGGATACTCTTAGAAGGAGGCTTAATTTCTCTCATGGCCCTGTGGTCAGACAGTCACAGGAAAAGACATCACTGCCCTCTGATGCCTCCAGAAAATAAATTCCCCCAAATCCCAGTTTCATCTGGACAAAGACCCTTTTATAATCTAGTTACTCCTCTAGCTCACACACAGACCGAGGATGGGTTCAATGAAGCTGTCTTTCTTTTCCACCCTCCCTCCCTCCTCTCTGGTCTCAGAAGCAGCACCCACCTGTCTCCCGAGTTCCCGCCCCGCACGTTGGGCCCACCACAGTTTGCTGCACATTGACTTCTCTCTTCAGTCTCCTTCATACTGAGCTTCTAGGGTGCTTTGGGGAGTTCCGGTCACCCTGGACTCAGAATCTGCTTTCATCCTCTCTGTCCTCTACCCCCCCCCCAACTGCCTCACCTCACTGAGGGGCTATGTGTGCACCTGTCTCTGACCTTTTCTCACCTCCATTTACACCTCTGGCTTTGTCACGACTCCACTGATCACCTACATGGAGACACTGTGTTGACCTCCCAGCAGCCCACATGTCTACTATGACTTGATCACTACACACGTCCTCCCAGGTCACTTGGATTGTCCTGAAACCTTGGGATCACCTAGGATCCATCAGGCTTTCTGGCATCCATACTTAAATCTTTTCAATTCTGCCATCCCCAGCCCCACACCCCACCCTCTCCAGGTCTATATCCCCAGTCCTAACTAAACATGAGCCAATGCAGTGGTTCCTAACTTGCTTTTGGTCTGTATTTTCTGCTCAGAACCTTCTTGTTATGGTGCTGGGTAGAGGCCGGTGTCTTGGAAGTGCCAGACTGGTGCTCCCTTATCCACAGCTCAGACCTCTGCTTTCAGTCTTTCCCTCCAATCCATCGTTATCTCCACAGAGTCCAGCTTAATCACACCCTGCATCGTCTCCCGCTAGGTGGGCACTGTCTTCCCCTCTCTAAAGGGCAAAGTCAAGGTCAGAGAACGAATTTAAATGTGTGTGTCTGTGGCCAATACAGTATTGCGGTCCCCAGAAAGGTGGGTCTGCCTACTCTGGGGACACAGCAGATAATTGATGGAGACGTCATATGCTGCAGATTAGGACTACAGGCCAAGGGTTAAGTAAGGCTTGGTCCTCAGCCTTTGGTGCTACTGAGGTGATAGGCTGTTAGGTGGTGGGCCTAGCCTGTGGGCATGCCATCAAAGGGGATTTGTGGATTCTGGGGCCTTCCTGTCCCTTCTTGAGTTCCAGGTACCATGAAGGGGACAGAGTTCCCCCAACACCTCTGTGACATGGTGCGCTGTGCTGCTCCAGAGCTGCAGGGCTCAGAAGCCAGGGACCAAGACCTCTCATGCTGACCCAAAGAGCCTTTCCTCCTGTGTGTTATTTATCCCAGGTAATTGTCACAGCCACACAAATTTGGCTCATGCACAGCAGTGTAATGACCAAGAAGGACCTACATGACCTCCATCTGCATGGTCACGAAGGGCAGGCTGCCTTGGGCGACTCCTGCAGGCCAGTGGTTCTCAACAGAGAGAGGAAGCGTTTTTCTGCTGGGGCTTACTTGGTCTGGAGGCATTCTCTTCATGGCCACAGCTGGAGGAGAGGGTCACTATATTTATATGGGGTCTGGGGTACAGGAGCGATTCTGCCAACATTGTACACACACAGGAGAGGAGCGCCCCTGCACAGAGAGTGGTCCATATGGATTCTCATCTGGGAACACAGTCAGTAACCTGATATTTGAAAACCTCAAAAGCAAACACAAAATACCAAAGCACTGACAACAAAGGCATGGGTACTGTGGGCACTGTGGGCAAGCAGGGTGCCCAGCCCTTCAGAGGAAGGAAAGAGGCTGGGAAGGACAGTAGCCAAACTCCGACAACAGAGGAGTCCAAAGGCAGAAATCCCCAAGAGGAAAATGATATGAGCACAGGCTCACCTTTGAAACGTCCACGGCCAGCGAATGCTGCTTTCCTGAACCAGCTATTGGCTCTGTTCCCAGCCACCCTGCCACCCTGCCACCCTGCCACTCTGCTGATCGCCTCTGCTCTCTTCCACCTCGTTCTAGGAAGCCTCTGGCCCAGCCCCAAGGGCGGATTGCTCAGCCTGTCTAACCGGGGAAGAGCCGGGTCAGTCGGTCCCTTGGCCTAACCAGATGCCAGGGCCTTTATCAGTACTAACTTTCCTGCAGCAGGAAGATTGATGCCGCCTGGGACTTATGTGCCAGCTTTGCTTAAGTGCCCTTTCTGCAAAATTGTGAAAAACTGAGACAACAGCCAGCGTCTGTAAGCAAGGGAGCTTTCTGAGGAGTGTGGCATCCTGGCAGGCCGCAGGACAAGCTGTGGTCACATGCACACTAGCCACTGCTGGAGACAAGGGACATCTCCTCCCAGGACCTCTAACATCAGTGGGGGAAGCAGTGCTCAGAGTCGGGGGACTTGCAGTGGAGAAGCAGTGCTCAGAGTTGGGGTGGGGGGACTTGCAGTGGAGAAGCAGTGCTCAGAGTTGGGGTGGGGGGACTTGCAGTGGAGAAGCAGTGCTCAGAGTCGGGGGACTTGCAGTGGAGAAGCAGTGCTCAGATTGGGGTGGGGGACTTGCAGTGGAGAAGCAGTGCTCAGAGTTGGGGTGGGGGACTTGCAGTGGAGAAGCAGTGCTCAGATTGGGGTGGGGGACTTGCCTGTACACAGCAGACTTGGATGCCAACAATGCAGGGTGGCCAAAGGGAAGGCAGGGCAACAGCACAGTAGAATTTTTCTTTTTAATTTTATTTATTTATTTGAGAAAGAGAAAGAGGCAGAAATATATAGAGAGAGTGGGTGTGCCAGGGCCCCTAGCCATTGCAAAGGAACTCCAGACACATGTGCTGCCTTGTGCACCTGGTTCCGTAGGCTTCACAGGCAAGTGCCTTAACCACTAAGCAATCTCTCCAGCCCTTTCTTTATGTATTTATTTTTAATTTTTTTAAATATTTCAGAGTGGAAATTCTTGACCCCAGGCACTGGCCATCCTGGGGTGAAAACCCAACCATGGGGGGCTTCCAGCTGGGCCTCTTGTTTCCAATTCTCTAAGCCACACCTCCAGCTCTCCACCCCAGTGAGGTGTTCCTAAAGTGGGGCTGGCTATGTACCTGAGACCTTGTAATTGACTTAAACTGATTTTTTGTCAGTTATAGCTGACCATGGCACACAATGTGTTTTTCCTGCTGCTGGTGACTATATTCTCAGCTTTGCCAACAGCGAAAACCATTTTGAAGATGGCATTCTTTTCAGATGAGCCAAATTATTCCCTTTACCTCCCTGCCCCCTCCTCATCATGAATAAACAGTCGTTTCAGCTCTAGCAAACCCCACTACAAAACCAGGCAAAGTAAAAAACAAAAGAATAAAACAAACAGCAAACTCAATAAAGCTGTCATGCTCTGAAAGCCATCATTTCCCTCCAAAACGTCACCACGTGAAAGCATCGAGTTCCTTCTGGGCACATTTGCTAGCCATAGCAGGCCATTCCCAGCTGTTAGATTATTTTGAAAAACACCCAAATTATTGGGTGGGATTGCAAGCCAGGCATAATTTCTCCATTTATATTGCCCAGGAAGCTGTGTGGCTGTGACTGGAAATGCTCACTGCTGTCGCAAGGAACAGAGCTCAGCGCTGCTGCTGAGTCATTAAGGACGGATTTGCAAGTGTTCTCAGACCCTTCTTTTCACCCAGGTTCCCCACCGCATGCGCCCACCCCTCTCTTGAGTCTCTCAATTATTCCCAGTTTAGTATCCATTAAGTGCCCATGGGGCACTCAGCTCCAAAGCCACCTCTTGCCCCTAGTACACCCCCCCCCCAAGTCCCTCTAACAGCTTCATTCATGGTCTGCTTTCCTAACCACAGGAGCAAACTGACCTTTCCCCAAGACAGGCAGCTAGCTCATCTACAAAACACTCTGCTGGCAGAGTCACAGATGCAAGTGCCAAGGACACAGGGCAATGAGCAGGGTGTGATATACACTGGAGAGAAACATACCCGGAAGTAAGATCCTGGGGCCCCTCACTCTGAACTCCTCAGGCTCACTGACTCTGCCCTTAATTCATGAAGTGGGCATTTACTACATATGTCACTAGTGCCCGCAAGGCACCAAGCACTCGAGCCGAGGATGGAGGACAAGCACATCAAGGTTCAGGCAGCACAGCAGGGAGCAGGGTGGAGGCCCAGAGCTGAATTCTCCGTGCACAGATATGGGCAAAGGCACTTACTTCCAGTCTGTACTCTACAGAAAGTCCCTGACCTGGCCTGTCCTGTCCTACATTCCTGCCACTCAGCACCCCACCCTTACCTATAACAAATATAAATGTACTTGCTACAACCCCAGGAGCTCAGAGAGGACAGAAAGCGCCATGCAAGGAATGGGGTCTGATGTCAGGGAGGAGGGTGACTCGGAGCTGACCAAATGACACCCGTTCAGTCGTACTAAGGACTACCCCCCCACAGTTGTCTACAACAGTCGTTGTTACTGAGAAGGTTCCTGGGTGCAGAAACGCATGCCTGCTTGTCCTGCTAGTGATGGTCCAACGTGTAAAGCAGGTATTGTCTTCATTTTACAAGGGGTGACAGCTAGGTTCCGTGAGGTCAGGTAGCTGACCTGATACGGTGCCTGAATGAACTGCTCCCTCTAGCCTCGTGTGTTTGAGTACTTGGTCCTCAGTTGTGGTAATTCGGGGAAGTGATGGAGCCTTGGGAATCGTGCTGGAGGTGGCATGTCACTGGGGGCGGGCTTTGGGATTTTATGCTCCAGGCCCCTTGCCAGAGCCAGCTCACTCCTGCTGCTGCCTCCCAGCTGATGTGACAAGAAGGGACACTTCTATGTGCTCTGCCACGACAACGCTTCCCCTTGAGACCATATGCCAAAATGCATCCTTTCCTTCTATATGCTGCTTCTGGTCGGGTGTGGTGGTGTGATTCAGGTGTCCCCATAAACTCAGGTGTTCTGAATGCTAGGTTCCCACCTGATGGAGATTTGGGAACTAACACCTCCTGGAGGCAGTGTATTGTTGGGGCGGGCTTATGGCTGTTATAGCCAGTGTCCCCGTGCCAGTGTTTGGCGCACTCTCCTGTTGCTATTGTCCATCTTATGTTGACCAGGGGTGATGTCCACCTTTTGCTCATGCCACTGTTTTCCCCTGCCATCATGGAGCTACCCCTTGAATCTGTAAGCCAAAATAAACCCTTTTTCCCAAAAGCTGCTCTTGGTCAGGTGATTTCTGCCAGCAGTGTGAACCTGACTGCAACAGGTATTTTGTCCAGCAACGAGAAGGTAACTACACACCCAAGGCCCCCCTTTTTCAGCTGGAACTTGAATTAGACTTGTTTTAATCGAGACCATCATTGTGACAGCCTAAGGATGCTTCTGCTCTCTGTCAGGGCTGCCTTTGTGGCAGGGCAGGGCAGGGCAGGGCAGGGCAGGGCCTGGTGTAGGAGCCACTGGCTGGGAATCTGTGGCCACAGGGAAGATGTGCATGCTGTGGCCAGAGAGGACAAAGGGCCTCGTCCCAGCACACCATGCCGTGCTGGCTGGTCCACATGAGTCCCGGCTCCTCCGCTACAGCTGGGGGAGCTCCGAGGCTCAGGGGACCTCCTCCAGGTCTGCTCCCTCCTTCCTCCTTTTTTTACCTCTTAGAAAAAACATCAGTGGAAAACAATGTCATCAGACAGGCAGCACCCTGACACACAAGTTGCCACCTGTCTGGTTCTCTATGGCCCTCCCTTAGAAGAGTCCATGTTTTCATATTTCTGTGATTGGCACATAAATACAAGTTTAGGTTTTATTTTATTTAATATTACAGTCTACATCTTTCCCCTGCTGCTTTAATCATCATAATTATCAGCCTCACAGTGGGCCTCTACTGTTAAATTACATCCATCTTCTAGCATGGGGACTTGTCAGGGTTGAAATTCCTTCCCAGTCACACGCAAGAAGCGCAGCCCAAAATGTGTACATGTTTATCACACATCCTGATGAAGGGTTTCCGGGATTAATCCCAAGAGAGGATTAAAAAAGATTTTAGAAAGAAGAAACGAGAGCAGAGTTTCTATTTGTGTGAGGAGACATGAAGCAGGTGCTGTGGCAGGCAGGTGCAACATACCTCGTCTTTTCAACTCCGGCCCTGAAGTGCTGCTGGGGCCTACAGTGATAGCCACTCAGCTGCTCGGGTTCAACTACTGTCCTAAGACAATGATGATGATGATGATAATTATACTATCTAACACTTTCAGCACTTTTCCACATGTGAGGCACAGTGCCCAGGGTGTCAAAGGTCTCAAGTTTAAGCGTCACAGGCGCATACTATCACTATTCCTGTTCTAGAGGTGGACATGGAGCCTCTGAGGCCAGTTAGCAGCTGGGTTTGAACCCAGGGACACAGGATACCAAAGCCATGCTCAGAAATTCAGAAGCTTTCCTCTAAACTCGAAACTTTCCCTTCCCTAATCAAAACCTTTCTCACTTGTTATCAGATCAGTTCCAACTCCTTCGCTTGGCACTCAGAGCCTAGCCTGGCACAACTTGCCTCCCAAGCCACTTGGTGGCTTCTCCCCACCAATCCCTTGAACTGCTCCAGCCTCCGGGCCCACAGCGGCCTCTTCTGTTGGCTTCTCTATGCTGCAGACCCACATATTGCTATCCTGCTCTAGGAGCTTCCTGTCCTGTGCCCATGCCCCGCTTCTCTGAGCCCCAGACACAATCAACACCCCATGACCTGTGCTGCAGACACAACACCCCATGACCTGTGCTGCAGACACAACACCCCGTGACCTGTGATGCAGACACAACACCCTACCTATGACTTGTACTGTACAGTGTAAAGCTAGATGCAATTCCTCTCTTCAGCCATGTCTCTTCTCCTTAGTTTCAGGACCCCGCACAGTGTCAGCCCGTGCTTGGAGTTACAATCCATCCCACACTTCTGACAAACTGACTCTCCGAATCTCAGGATACTCAGTGATAAGAAGGAACAAGCCTCTGACATGCACAGACATGAACAAGTCTGTAAGGCTGGTGATAGAAACCAAGACAACAACACAAACCATAACATAAACATACATTTACCCATATGTGTATGTTATGTACATGGGTATATAACACTATGACCAACTATAGGGCCAGAAAGCAGATTGTGGCTGCTATGAGATGAGAGTGGAAGGCAGGGCTGACTACAGGGAACCTGGAAAGTGTCGGGGGCAACTACTATGGGCGACATGACTATGCAGGTGCTTGCATTTTGCCTACCAGCACTCACATCCCTGTCCCCAGCTCTCCCGGGTGGCAAGCTCCGTGTTGAGCACTAACACTAACAACACAAGGACTTCAAGGGGCACGTCACTGAACTGCTATGTTTTGAGTGCAGCCCAGGCGTTTCTCATCCTGTGGCAGAGGTCCTTGCGGACATCCAGCAGGATGAGGAAGCACTGGAAGTCCCTCTTAGTCACTGAGGAAACGGGCTCGGGGGAGGTGCCAGCCTTCCCGGGAGACGGGTTTCCTCAGCTAGTACTCTGCACAGCTACTGGCATGGTGCCTGCCACATGGATACCTTAGTGAGATATTGTTGGATCCAGGAATTTTGAATTCAAAAAGGGGCAGGGCTATCTTGTGTCAGAACGGAGACCTCAGTGAGGAGGTGGCTTTGGCTCAGTGTGAAAGAGCTCCTAAGACCCAGTCGTCCTAAAACGCACGGGCGGCTGTGCATGGGGCCGAGGGCACATAGTCGCGCACACGCCGAGTGCTCTTCGATCTCTCCATCGAGGATCAGCTGAATCCTGGCTTCTCCCCTCGCCCCAGTCCCCAGGAGAGCACTGCACTCCAGAGCGCAGGCTGAGCTGCTTCCTGACAAAGTTGGCCCCCATCCTCCCTCCTTCACCACTATGGCCTGGGGTCCTGTTTGGTTTGTGGAACAGCCTGGGCCTCGAGTTTGTGGACTGGGCCTCTGAGGACTGCAAAGGAAGATGTGGCTACAGCACCTATTATCTATTGTTTCTCTCCTCCCTCCCTTCCTACCTTTCTATGCATGCATGTATGATACATGTATGTATATATGTATGTACGTATGATGTATGAGTGATGCATGCATGTATTGTAGTGTTGTGTGTATGTATGAATGGATGCATGATGCATGTATATATGATGTATGCATGTATGTATGTATGTATGTATGTATCTATCCTCACTTCCTGCACCTGGACATTGTGTTTGCTTTTGTCCCCATTAACTAACTTCTCTTTGTCACAGGACCTCAAACTGGTCTGTACTCCTGGGATCTGGCAGCGATGGCAGTCACCAGGCTCACACGTTTTTAACACCTGGTGCCCAGCTGGTGGCACTGTTTTAGGAAGTGATGGAATCTTTTGGACATAAGGGCAGGAGTGGTGGTTGGAGCCCACATCCTGTTTCGGGCCCAGCCTCATTCTGCTTCCTGACCATTGAGATGTCTCCGCTGTGTGCTTGACCTCCATGGAGCGGGCGTGCCGAAACTGTGTGTCACAATAAATCCTTCCTCCCTGAACTTGCTTCTTGTCAGGGATCTGGTCCCAGTGATGAGAGAAACAACATACAATTATGGAAGCTGCCTACTCAGGCAGATCCCAAGCCTGGCCAAGAGATGCACAACCAGCGGTGTGGGGAGCAGTGCCCAGGTTTAAAGCCCTTGCCTGCAGGAGCGCCCAAGGAAGCCTCTAGGCAGCCCCTCAGTTCCCAGCGAGCCCAGACGTCCTGTAGCAGGGGCAGCCCAGCGTGTCCACCACTGTGCAGGGTGTCTCTGCTGTCCTGGGGATGTGACTGTCACTAGCAGGCCCTTCAGCTGAGGCTGCCTGCTGTGGCTGTTTCTAAAATTCATTTCAAGCCACACTTTGGCCCAAAGCCCTGAAGCCTCTTTTCAGGACAAGAGCACGGAGCCTCCCAATTTCATTTCACTTTCCCCTGCTTGTTGAGAGAACAATCACCCAAGATAAAAATATCATCCCCGGGCAAAAGAACTTAATTCAAACATTCTGAAGAACAGATTCAACAACTTTTTTCTCACAAACAAAACCAAACAAAACAAAACGAAAAACCCCACAGCTGCATTATTTGTGGTCTACAGTTACAGAAAGAAGGGAAAAGTTGATAGAAGCGAGGAATGTACACAGAACAGAGAACTTCCACCAACCAAGAGGCTTTGCAGTGAGGCTTCATCCCAGTAAACGCGCTCAGCAGCCCTACGAGGGAACTGGTCCACGCTGTAGGTGACAGCGAGGCCTGGGGGATCAGCCCTGGCTCTGAGGTGGCACAGTTGGTTTTAAATCCAAGCAGCCCTCCCCTGGGACCCACGTTCTCACCCAGAATGCTGCGCTTGGTAATTGCCACGTTGCTACTGTGTGAACAAGCTAGGAAGTTAACTTGTGGTGCATGAAGCACAACCCGATATCTGACCAGCCTCTTTCTTCTTCTTTTGTTTCTTCTTTTTGGGGGGGATGGGGGTGGGAGGTGTGTATGCTAGGGATTGGGTCCAGGATCCTTTGCATATAAGCACATGTTCTACCGGTGAGCTGCACCCTAGGCCCTTCCTTTTATATTAAGCACCAGGAACACAAACTTGGGTCTGTCATATCCACAGCTCCCAAAATGGCCTCACCAGCAACTGGAGCACCACAGCCTGTTCACTTTCACATATTCACTGTCCTCATAAGGGGAAAAAACCCACTAAACACTGGACACCAGAACGCCAGCTTTTTGAGTCTCTGTGGAATCTTCTCCCAGCCCATCCTCCATATTTCCACTCTGCAGTCGTCATTGTTTTAAATGTTAGTTGATTCTCCTCTCGATTCCTCCTTCACACTTTCAGCACAACTGTGATGGTTTATGACTTTGTGTTTCATTTTATAAAATAACTAGCATGCCATATATGACCTTTTGAGATTTTTCTTTTCACTTGTATTTATCATTTGACAGCCAGGGTTTAAGATTTTGAATCCAGTTGTGACCATCTAGAGCAGAAAGGAGGCAGAGGGGATTGAACCACACCGCACGGGCTGTACAAGGCCACCGTCACCATTCAGGCGGGCTCCAGCCTTCCCGACAGCATACTCATGCATTGGCAGGAACATACAGCTCTGACCTTGGTCTCTGAAGCTCGAGCTGCTGTGAGGAAGAACTAAACCCTACCCATTCCACTGGAGAACCAATTCTTGCAATATAAAAACTGCAGGGCTGGAGAGATTGCTTAGTGGTTAAAGCCTGACAGCCTGGGTTCGACTCTCCAGTACCCATATAAAACCAGATGCACAAAGTGGCTCAAGCAACTGGAGTTTGTTTTCAGTGGCAGGATGCCCTGGAACACCCATTCTCTCTCCCTATCTCTTTCTCCATTCTTGTGATAGTTTGAATGTGCGTTCCCCATAGACTCGGGTATTTTTTTTTTAAATATTTTATTTATTTATTTGAGAGAGAGAGAGAGAAGAGGAGGCAGAGAGAAAGAAAGAATAGGCATGCCAGGGCCTCTAGCCACTGCAACTGAACTCCAGACGCATGTGTCCCCTTGTGTATCTGGCTTATGTGGGTCTTGGGGAATTGAACAGGGTTCCTTAGGCTTTGCAGGCAAACACCTTAACGGCTAAGCCATTTCTCCAGTCACAACTCAGGTGCTTTCTCAAGCTTGTAATTTGGGTCTCTAGCCTGCCTGGCTAGGGGAGATGTCACTGGGGGCAGATCCTGAGATCCAACCCAGAGCTGTGTTTGGTGCAGATCTGAATTCTGACACAAAGGTGTGCAAAGAGGTGTGAACTCTGGAGGCCCTGCTTGCTGCTGTTGTTTTCTGGCTGTTTGGTGGCTTCTCTCTGCTTGGATGTATGACAGCAGCTTCTTCCGCTGTTGATGGAGCTTCCTCCTGGATCTGTAAGTTTGAAATAAATCCCTTCTTTCCATAAGCACTAACTGCATATTCATCCCGCATCATGGAATTGACTTCAACAATTCTTTACTATTCTATGTCATATCTCATCATCACAGCATCCTATTCTTGAAAATATTTTATTTATTTATCTATTTAAGAGAGAGAGAGAAAGAAAAAGAGAGAAAGAGAGAATAGACACTCTGGCCATTGCAAACGAATTCCAGACACATGTGTCACCTTATGCATCTGGCTTTATGTGGGTACTGGGGTTCTTTGACTTTGCAGGCAAGTGCCTTAACTGCTAAGCATCTCTAGATTCCCTTTGCATTTTTTTAGGCAGAGTTTCATTATTGAGCCCAGGCTGGCCTCCCACATAATGGGATTACAAGTGGTCACCACTATGTCCCACATTGTTTCCCACTCATTCTTAACAGTTATTGAGGACTCCAGAAAGCTTGTGTCCTCACGGTGTCCTGTTTTACCCCATTCTGCAGCAGGAACACAGCTAGACAGTCTCATTTCCGCTAACCTGCCTCCTCCAGGGAACAGAGCAGACCTCTACGTCTGCAATGGCCACAGGAATGGACATGCTTTGGTGCTGAATGATGCAGCAGTGGACCACCCCACTTCTCTGACTCTGCTCCTTCCTCATTAGAATGGAGAAAACTTATCTCGGACTATGCTAAAGAATATGTATAAAAAATCAGTGCCTTTCTTCATGAAAACTTTTTATTTATTTTTTTCTGGTTTTTCAAGGTAGGGTATCACTCTGGCTCAGGCTGACCTGGAATTCACTATGTAGTCACAGGGTGGCCTTGAACTCACAGCGATCCTCCTATCTCTGCCTCCCCAGTGCTGGGATTAAAGGCGTGCACTACCACACCTAGCCGTGAAAACTTTTATAGTCAATTTATAACACTGTTACCTGTGTTAAATATCAATGGTTTTATTATTATGCTTAAGTGAATTAATAAAATGTCACAGTTGTAATTTTTCAGATGGTCAATATCAGATATAGACACAAGCCTTCTGGAATCCTTGATAACTTTTAAGAATGTAAAAGAATGTGAGGTATAGTGGTGTCCACTTGTGATCCCATTATGTGGGGGGCTGGGTAGGAGGATCTTGAATTTGAGGACAGCCTGGGCTCAATAGTGAGACTCTGTCTAAAACAACGAATGCACAAGAAATCTATTTGCTTGAGAACCAAAGCCCACGGCCTGGCACCTCCTTGGTACTAGACAAATTTCACTGGACTGTATACTGCAGACAGTGTCTTTGACACTTTTCCCTTCTCAAGCCTTTCTCCTTTGAAGCATCTTCAGTTAACATCTGGAAAATCTATTTCTTTGTTCTCTTTCCTTGTGGCCATCAAGCTTGAAGAATGGCTCACAAGCGACAGAGACATGCTAGTGAGATGAGGAGCCAGTGGCATGGAGGCATCGGCTCCAGATCAGGGTCACCATGCATGCCTGTCATTATTTCTTCACCTTTATTTTCTTCCTAAGTCCCATATCAAGACAGCTTTAGGGCTGGAGAGATGGCTTAGCAGTTAAGGCGTTTGCCTGCAAAACCAAAGGACCACAGTTAGATTCCCCAGCACCCACATAAGCCAGATGCACAAGGGGACACATGCATCTGGAGTTTGTTTGCAGTGGCTGGAGGCCCTGGCATGCCCATTCTCTCCCTCTCTCTCTCTCTCTCTCTCTCTCTCTCTCTCTCTGCCTCTTTCTCTCATTTACATAAATAATTTTTTTTAAAAGAAAGCTTTAAAGCCACGTTTAAGAGCGTCTAATGTAATTGCATTACTTTTAGTCACTGGCACTGCAGTAATTTTTTTACTCTGAGCATTAGGGATGTGGGGTAATACAGCAATAGGACACTCTAAACCAAAGCTTAACTAACATTTAAACATTCCTTAATAGGTACATGTGTGACTCGAGCTCCTCAATGGAAGACAAGAGACATTGTGGCTGTGGCCATTTCTATGGTATAAGAGACCTCACGGGTTTGTGTCATATTGCAAGGAAGCCACATTTGGAATCTGTGTCATGTAAAAGCAAACACACTGTACCTTACAAGATTATTAGAGAATGGACTGTAATATCAAAAATCAACTGTAAACTTTTAGATGTGCAGAACCTGAACTTGGAATGACCTTGTCTGGTGGCCTGGGCACTCTGTTAGTAAGACATCACGGCAGCAACAGCGCTCAGCTGGCCTCACACCGCAACCGCGGTGTTCGTCATGGGGTTGCAGGTTATGAGTTGTTAGAGCAGCCGTCAGTCATGGGGGGGCAATGCCTCTGGCTAGTCCCTCCCACCCTGTGGCTCTTGGGACCTTTCTGCCTCCTCTTCCGCAAAATTCCTTGAGCCTTGGTGGATGTTTTAAGTCTGGTAGTCATATTCTTTTTTGTTTATTTTTTGTTTTTTGAGGTAGGGTCTCACGCTAGTCCAGGCTGACCTGGGATTCACTATGTAGTGGTGGCCTCGAACTCACGGCGATCCTCCTACCTCTGCCTCCCGAGTGCTGGATTAAAGGCGTGCGCCACCACGCCCAGCTTGGTAGTCATATTCTTAACCCCCACTTGCACTGGTCTCTGTTAAGTCCTCCACTAGCCTGGTGTATTTCTCTCAACTAGCGAACCATACACCATTTTACCTAAACTCCATACCCTATGCAAATTGTATTCATTTCTCCAATGTCCTTTCTCAGTTCTGGAATCCCATCCAGCACACCTACAAAACAGTGAAGCATGTGCTCAATATTTCCCAGAGGAAAAAAATCTTGGCACCTTATACCAAAGCAAACTTTTCCAGAATAAGTTCCCAGACACTGAATCAGAAATAAAGCAGAGGAAATTGTCTTTACACAGCTTACCACACACACAAGGGCTCCCCCACTCACTAGATGGCCTGTAATGAGCCACACAGAGACACTAGGATGCCTCAAAGCCAGTCAGTACCACCACACTCTGTCCTCCTTCCCCCATGTGTGGGACAATTGCAACAGGGGACAATGCCAATGACATGGACTTCTGCTCTCGGGGACCTGCCTGTGGGCCCCTTAGATCTTGCATGACAGTCTCCTCTCAGGAACTCTGGTTTCACTCCATCTTCTGTTCCATGCCACACCTCCCACTGCTCACAGCTTCTTACAGAGGACCCACACTTAACCAAACAGCCAGAAGTAACTTCAAGACTGTTGATTTTTGACTTAGAGTTTCTTTAAGACTTTCTGTCTTCACGGCCGGCGAGGGAAGATTCTGGTATGGCAGGTGAGTGTACGCACCTGGCTTTAATTACTGACTTGCTAATCTTTGAAAGGAAAGGTATGGGGTGGGGATAAGAATGCCGAGTGAGCGTCCAGAGCTCAGCTTCACAGGAAGCTGCTTTGAGATGGTCTGTGTTCTGCTGGCACTCACCCAACTCTGCTGGAGGAAATGGACATACTTCCAGGGACTGGCCTCCTTACCTCATTCCCTGCAGGATAACGGCTTGGGTCACACCTGTGGAGTCCCACCCTCAGGAGACCACAGGACGAGCAGAAGCTCATCAACCACTTAGCACTTCTGAGAAGTGACCAAAGCTGCATCGTGACAGGCCCTCTGATCTCACACGTGGCACAGAGGAACTGGGCCAGAAACAAAAATCAGCCAAGGCAAATGCAAACTGAGGCTCTAATCACAAAGAAATCCTACTCCCTGGTCAAGTCCAGAGGATGGACATTTCTGACCAAATGAAGCTATTTTGTCTACTAGCTGCTTACTACCTCTGGGACAATGTGCAAAGTCAGCTAGCTATACGAGCATTGCACCCACACCACAGTGCTTGCTACTGTACAAACATGCCCTACACTCCCAGGTCTGCAGGCTTTCCTTCTGCCCAAAACATCCTCCCCAGCTGCTCCACCTGGGAACTCTCACCCCTGATGAGGCTCCTGATGTCCCTGAACCTTCCTGATGGCGATTAGGAACTAGCACCAGCACACGCCTTCCCGCTGCAGATTCTCACAGCGGCGCCCTCACCTGTCAACCTGCCTCCCACTTTGGAATGTGAGGGACTGGGCAGGGACTGAGTTTCAGTTGTCTCTAGGACCCCAAGCCTAACAGCGACATGGTGTGGGCTCTCTGGGTGTGCACTGGGGCCTGACACAAGGCAGAAAGGGACAAGAGCCGCTCTAAGTCAGCATAGGTGCAGACGTTCACTTACTCGCCCTTCCATGGGAAGCAGGAGAGGTGTTAATCACGGGCCACTCACAGTGACACGTGACTGGTCTATGACGTGTCCTGAGGCCTGCATTTTAGCCCTGGTCTTCCCTCTGAGTGCACTTGATGACTATGGATTTAAAATCTGAAGGCCTGGGCTATAAGGAATCGCTGTTTCTGGTCCTCCAGAACTTTCCTCTGCGTCCTCCTGGGTCACGAGGTCATAGTGGTGAGGTCGGACCTGGCAGCGGGGTTTTCTGAGGCTTAGCAGCTTCCTGGAGGCCCCGATACCACTTCATCGTCAGATGACAAATTTGTTTTTCAAATCTATGTGATACAGAAATGATGGCTGTTCCCCAGCTGGTAATAAGAAGCCGCTTTTATGACTGACACTTGCATCTCCAGCATGGCACGGGCAGACCATGCTGCGAACTGTAGGCACGATCCATGGGAACCTGCGTGGACACATTTGTTTCTTTCAGCAAACATGGCAACAAGGTGATGATATCCAGCAGGCCACTAATCAAAGCAAGTGAGGACAGGACACAGAAAGGAAATAGAACGAGTCAGAACAAGCAAGCGTACAGGTCTGCTGATTGTGCCTCTGTGAAAACAAAAACAAGACATTTGGGTTCATCAAGGCATGCTGGAGAAAGCTGAGTCATATCTGCTGGGCCCTTATTATGGCTGTGCCCACTGTGCCGGGAAACAACGGGGGGCTTCGTAAACGGATGGAAGGACTGCGACTTCTAAAAGTGCCTCCAAGTCTAACAAAAACCTTCTCCAAAAGTCCTAGATCTCCAGGCTGGGGATGTAGTCACGGAGCTGCTGAGTACACATCTCTGCTGCAGACAAGAGGGTGACGAGAGTCAGAACGCGGCCTGCGGGACGAAGATGCAGCTCAGTGGCAGAGTGCTTGCCTAGTATGCATGATGCCCTGAGTTCAATCCCTAGTACTGCTAAATATGTGAAGAGATATTTCTTTTAAAGTTGCCTTTGATTAGCAACTGGTTTGTGCTGGTTCATAGCAAAAGTCAAAATCAATGACATGTTCTTTGCTGGAATCCAAGTCTGCACAGCCTCGGGCCGAAGAGAACCTCCTTGGCTTATCAAAGGACTCCAGAGCTGCCCCAGAGACCTTCAGAGGCCAGCACCACCGACGTGGGACAGGAGTCTTGAAGTACAGGGACAGCCCTGGTTAGATTTGATGGCAGAATACTGACCAGTGGCCAATGACATGAGGGGCATAGGGCCAGCAAGATACAGGCTGGTCTCAGAGAGCTGCCATCTAGGGCAGAGAGACCCGGTGTCACTGCCAAGAAGACCAAGAACAACTGTCAAGGAGGAGAGCAAATGAAGCTGAGGTCCCGAGGAGGGAGCAGGCACAAGTGACTGGGGAACAAAGGCTGTCTTCGGCAGTACCCTTTCTTTTCACAGCCACAAACCCAGATATAGAAGAAAGCATGGCACCCACTGTCCTGTGCGCACAGGCACTAGATAGGCATGACCTGCTGACACACTTTCTCTGTTGGCACCCAAACGGAGTCAAGGAGTGTTTGGCTGACCCTTCATGGGAACTTGTCAATGTGGAGCTTGGTGTTTGAGTTCAGCCTCTCCTCTGAGGGTGCCTTCCTTCTAGCCACAGAATGAGACTGTCCACAATGGCCTCGTGCACTCCACGAATGAGACTGTCCACAATGGTCTCGTGTACTCCACAAATGAGACTGGTCCACAATGGTCTGTCCACAATGGTCTTGTGTACTCCACAAATGAGACTGTCCACAATGGCCTCCAATGGGACAATGGCCTTGGTCTCGTGTATGACTGTCCACAATGGTCTCGTGTACTCCACAAATGAGACTGTCCACAATGGCCTCGTGTACTCCACAAATGAGACTGTCCACAATGGTCTCGTGTACTCCACAAATGAGACTGTCCACAATGGTCTCGTGCACTCCACAAATGAGACTGTCCACAATGGCCTTGTGTACTCCACGAATAAGACTGTCCACAATGGTCTCGTGTACTCCACGAATAAGACTGTCCACAATGGCCTTGGTCTAAGACTGTCCACAATGGTCTCATGAGACTGTCCACTGGTCTCGTACTCCATGAATGAGACTGTCCACAATGGCCTTGGTCTCGTGTACTCCATGAATGAGACTGTCCACAATGGCCTTGGTCTCCATGAATGACACTGTCCACAATGGTCCACAATGGCCTTGATCTCCATGGAATGAGACTGTCCACAATGGTCTCGTGTACTCCATGGAATGAGACTGTCCACAATGGCCTTGGTCTCGTGTACTCCACGAATGAGACTGTCCACAATGGTCTCGTGTACTCCATGGAATGAGACTGTCCACAATGGCCTTGGTCTCGTGTACTCCATGAATGAGACTGTCCACAATGGCCTCGTGTACTCCATGAATGAGACTGTCCAATGGCAATGGCCTGAATGAGACCGTCCACAATGGCCTTGGTCTCGTGTACTCCACGAATGAGACTGTCCACAATGGCCTCGTGTACTCCTCAAATGAGACTGTCCACAATGGTCTCGTGTACTCCACGAATGAGACTGTCTACAATGGCCTCATGTACTCCTCAAATGAGACTGTCCACAATGGTCTCGTGTACTCCATGAATGAGACTGTCCACAATGGCCTCGTGTACTCCACCGAATGAGATTGTCCACAATGGCCTCGTGTACTCCACAAATGAGACTGTCCACAATGGTCTCGTGTACTCCACAAATGAGACTGTCCACAATGGCCTCCATGGAATGAGACTGTCCACAATGGCCTCGTGTACTCCACGAATAAGACTGTCCACAATGGTCTCGTGTACTCCATGAATGACACTGTCCACAATGGTCTTGTGTACTCCACCGAATGAGACTGTCCACAATGGTCTCGTCACTCCATGGAATGAGGTCGTCCCCAATGGTCTCATGTACTCCTCCCAGACTACAGTGTGCCAGGGAATAACTTCAATGATGGGGGTCATTTAATAGTTGGTTTGGGGGATGAATAAAGCAGGAAGTTACTGAGTATCTCGCCAGAGGTTCTAGACAGGCGAAGAGGTTTGCTCAGTAGCTTTGGCAGAAGGCAAAGTGGTCTGTGTGTTAATACAACAGATCACAACTGCTCTGTACACATTCCGTATCATGCGGCCTTTGTTGTCCCTCAGCACTGGAATTTTGCCAATAGCTCACTCTGTTTTGCCGCCCCCCGAGCATAATGTTAAATCGAAACATATGGATTTCCTAATATTTAACCATTTTGGATGTTTTAAAATGGCCATTTCATATTTGTGCTAAAGTTATCATTTATGATTTATGTTGCCATACTGTAATGGGCCAATTTCTGCAACTGTGAGGGATACTGCTACACTTTGTTCATTTCTCTAACATTAATGACAGCATTTGTCACTTTCATACCAAGACCACTATTATTTTAATTTGTTCTAGAAAAGCCCAGAGTTTACTGTCAACAATCTGAGTTATAACACAGATAGCACATTGGTGGTTACACAAGCATTCTATACACATTGACTCAGTCACTCTTCCCAGCAACTCTAAGTTCTATCATCAGCTGAGAACACTACTTAACACAATTCCCTAACAATTGCCAACAGCAAGAGTGGAATGGCTCCCCAATTCAAGAAAGTTCCAGATGTTTCTTGTCATCACATTTCCTATCTGTACTTCTCTTTTTCTGCTGATCTTGAAAAACTTTGCAGAGTTGTAACTGAGTCACACAAGAAGCCTGCTACTATGGTCCCTCGGTTCCAGACCCAGGATTTGCATAGTGTTGTCTCTTTTTGAGCTTTAATGAACCCCTGATGCAATCACTGATGAAAGACAAACTTAGCATATATGAATATCCAAAGGAAGTGAGACAATGCACTTTGCATGGAATTCCCCCTTTGCATTAAATGACAACTGAACAGTGACCAAGACAGTCCTTGCAGCACACGTGCAATGTTTCAGCCTCTGTCACTCTCTGGGCTCCCTCCGAGTCATATAGAGAAACCCTAAACCCCAAGGCGACAACACCAGATGTGGTCTTTGGGAGGTGGTAAGGACATGAGGCAGAGCCTTCACGAACAAGACAGAATCCTGGGAAGATCCCTTGTCTTTTAGTCATGTTAACACATAGCAAAAAGTAAGCCATCTCGGAACCATGACACAGGCCTTCATCAGAAAGCAAGTCTACCTGCGCCTTGACTTTGGACTTCTCAGAATCCAGAAGGGTGACAGACACCTTGCTGTTGCTAAAGTGCTTTGTTATATGATCAGATCTTCATCATGAAAACAATCTGGTCAGTGTTAGTATGTCACTCCATGGCCACTGCCCGCAGGATGGAGGACGTCTCACATTGTGACAGGGAGGACCACACAGAAGGGACCTGGTGGAGGAAAGGGTCTCTAGGGAAAGAAGAATCTGGTCAGAGGTGGATCAGGAGGTGCTACTGGGAAGGCAGAGGGGACTGCAGGATCCTGAGAAGACAGCCTATGACTGTGGGGCATCTGCTGGGGTGGCAGCGTCTACGGGGAGCCCTCTGAGAGAGTGGACAGGACATCGAGGCCAAAGCTCCGACAGCCCCAGTGACTGGTCCTTGGGTGTAAAGCATCCACCTGTAGCTGATTCTCAGGCTTGGTGGAGACCCATTATGCACACGTGGGAAGGTGCAAGTGTTTTCCCGAAGTTCTGAACACCTTCACTCACCTGGTGTGTGGTGTGTGAAGTGGATAATGGGGAGGAGTGGGAAGCAGATGGAATTCAACTTGGACAAACAGAAAAAGGTTACATCATCATACCCAGAGATGGGACATAAAATATTTGCCGGCTACATGGCAAATTAGGAATATAATGGGGTATGTGTACACATTGCAGCTGATCTCATAGTTTCCACTTCCTCCAAAATTATGAAACTGCCAACCAACCCACTAGCCAACTCTCAAAAAAATCCCAGACCTTACTTTTCAAACCAATATCCCAGACCCTAAATGTAAGGGCAGGGAACGTACAGTCCCTCACGGGCAGTAAGCATGCCGCGCACAACAAGGTGTGAGCTGGAACTGGGGATGTTTGACTCTAGTGAAGCTAACGGCATTGGAACCACTGCTCATGGCCAGGGGCTGCCAGAGGCTTGTCATTCTATGGACCCATAACATGTAATCCTCTAGAGCCTGTGATGTGTCAGTTTTTGACAAGTATCTCAACTTTATTTTATTTTTTGAGGGTCTCACTCTAGCCCATGCTGACGTGTAGCCCGCTCCCCGGGTGCTGGATTACAGGTGTGGGCCACTGCACTGTCTCAGTTTTACCTAAGGAGGGTTGTTTCGACCTGAAGGTGCCTGTAGAAAGGAAGCTCAGGAGCACCCTATTTCACTTTGAACTAACAGTAGCTCAGAGCACTGAAAAGCTTGTTCTCTCAAACCAAGCAAGGGTGTGGGGAGTTCTGCCCATCTTCTCTGACTCGCAGGTCCATCCTCACTGTCCAGGGTCACAGAGCCCAGCCTGTCCTAGCTCAGCTTCAAAGCTCAAATGTTCACAGAACATGGCAGAGCCGGAATGGGAGAGAAAACAAAAGCAGACATCATACGCCTATACGCCTGAGTAAACAGTGTCCTCAGACAAGCTGCATGTGCTTGCCTGATACCACCGAAAAAGGAGAGAAAAGACTGAGTTATTTGTGCATGCATGTGTGTGTCTGTGTTCATGTGACTGTGCATGTCAGGTATGCAGACATGTGCATGTGTGTGTCTGTGTTCATGTGGCTGTGTGTGTCAGGTCAGCAGACACCCTCGGGTGTCAGTCCTCGCCTTCTGTCTTTCTGAGCCAGGGTCTGTGTTGCTGTTTACTAAGCAAGCTGGGTCCTAACTGGCCTGTGAGTCTCTGAGATCCTCCTGCCTCTGCCTCCTTTCTTGCTGCAGGCACACAGGAATTACAGACACCAACCACAGCACCTGGCTTTTATGTGGGTTTTTGGGATCTGAATTCAGGTACTCACATTTGCACAGCAAGTGTTTCATCCACTTGAGCCATCTCCTCAGTCCCCCAGACTTAACATTTTTAAGCAAAAATTTCCCAGATATGGCTCAGGGACATTCTGACTGGAATCCAGGTGGATCTATGCCTCCTAAAACTTTATTATAATCACTAACTTACATTACCCCACTAAATAATCACCTTCCACCAAGTTCTAGAAGCAATGACAATTCCAGCCATTAGAAAATGATTTCAGTTACTTAATATTTCCATGTACACACACACACACACACAATGTCACTATAGAAAGATAAACAATAAAAGTAGCCACAGGATTGAGGATGGAGCTCAGGGGTAGAGTGCTTGCCCAACATGCAGAAGGACCCAGCACTAGACAGAAAAAGAGGAAAAGAAATGAAGAGTGGTCTACATTCTCACTAACAAAAGCCTGATACCATATTTCTTCCCTATTTGTTGTCATGAACAAAAGCACAACACTCGTTAGGCACACGCCTCGCAGTTCCTATCAGCGAAGGCCAATCAAAGCAGACATAGTTGCCTGTCATCATGGTCCCTCTCCAAGGATTTGTTCTAACCTTAAAGAATATATTGCCAGAAATCTGGCTGAGTACATATTTTGCTAACAGAATACTCTGAAATATGTCACCCTCTGGTATGCCAGTTAAAAGGTATAAAACAATTGTTAACAGGGAGAAAAATGGCTTAAGTTTTTACTTTGTTTTTGTTTATGTGCTTACCCTTAATGAAACATTTAGAATATACAGAACCGGCCTTCAAAGTCCTGGATTTTGGATCCCTTTTACAAGTAATGTCAAGAACAATACAATAAAATAAACGCCAGAGGAAGGCTAGACTAGGTTACAAAACAGCCAGTATAAATGTGGAAATGGCAAAAAGCATTTACGTGCAGACTGCTATACTTTGTACTGACAAGTCATCCATCTATTTTTCACCACAGTATTACTCCCAAGGTCTATTTTAATATTTACTGCATTAATAAAAATGAGTAATGAGGACAACTACAAGTCAGCTACATGCCAGGAGTGACCCATTAAGGGACAATATCATAAAAAGTCTGGATTTCAATTAGTCTTTTTATTTACTTACATGATCTTAGGGTTGACAAAGTTAATCACTCCCTGTTTTTCGTTAATTCCACGTTAATAACTATTAAATTCATCTCTGTTGATGCTTTAGGAATGACTTTAGAGGTGAGGAAAAACAAAGGGCTGCTGGCTCTGAAGCTGAGGGCCCTTGGCATGACCCTGTGATCTGGTGTCTGGTTTCTTTTCTTTTACTGGAGTCCTTGATTCTGTGTCTATGCAAAGCTGTGTGCTTTGAGTTCTATGCTCCCAGGAAGAGCCTTGCCTAGAGATGTGATGCAGCCTCACATTCATCTTCACAGTGCAGGCTTTCCCTGGTGACACATGCCCCACACCTCCAGGCTGTGCAGAGGCAATGCAGTGGCTGCCTCCAGGGACAGATAACAATTTGGCTCAGGCTCACGCCACTAATACCAGCTTCAGCCTGTTTGACCAATAGCCTTTGCAGAGCGATGTGCACATGGGGCTCTACCTCTCCACGGGCTGCCAGGGGCAGAGCCAGGCTAATCCGGAAGCATTAGCAGACGGTGTCTCCAAGGGCTGGGCCCGCCACACATGCACACAGCTGGCAGGCCGTTTTTCTCCCACAGCTTACCAAATCCCACGGATCTTTTTGGAGCCCTTTGTAGTAAGCACTTCATACCTTGACTTTTATTTAACGTTCACATGGAAGAGCGACTGCACTTGCTGTGCTCATAAAAATCTTCTAGAATACTAATAGCGTGTGTGAATGAAAACATGGAGGAAGGTGTTCATTTCCTTGCAGGCACATGGGGGTTGCCTGGGAGCCACCCCTGCACTTTCGGAGGGCTCCTGCCTGCCTCTCACCTGGAGAGCTACCTTCCCCGTAATGAGGGTGGTTCTGGAACAGTGAAGAACCTGGAGCCTAGGGCCCTGCTAGGTGTGACATGGTAAGGAGGTGTCCCAACCACAGGGGCCACAGCAAGACATGCAGTTATTGGGTTTGGTTTAAATCAGGGAGATCTCTAGATTATTTGTCACTGCAATCCTGACTGATTGGCACTCAAGTGGTTCCAAGGCCGGGCTGACTGATTCCAGATAGTGGTACGTGTGATCTGTGGCCCCTCGTGCCTGCTTCTAGTTTATACAGGGAGACTGCTTGAAGGGCCAGACCCTAGCACACCCTCTCCTCCTGGAAGCCTTGGCAAGAAGGGTTCCTAAGCTCTCTAAGCTATCTGTCTGGATGATGTCACTTCCTCCTGTCTTTGTATCTGCGACAACTGTTCGTGACTCCTGGGATTTTGCTTCTGTGCAACACTTCACAGACTTCTTTTTCTACAGCTATTATTATTATTATTATTATTATTATTATTATTTTGATTTTTCAACGTAGGGTCTCACTCTGGCCTAGGCTGACCTGGAATTCACTCTGTTGTCTCAGGGTAGCCTTGAACTCATGGCAATCCTCCTACCTCTGCCTCCCAAGTGCTGGGATTAAAAGTGTGTGCCACCACACCCGGCTTTACAGTCACAGTTCTGACTAAGGAGCATGACACAAATCTGTGAGGAGGATTTGAAGAATATTAGATGGTATTTTTAATTAAAAAAATAACTGTTGCTTTTAAGTTGAAGATGTAGCTTGATCTTCTCATCAGACTTCTCACTTGACACCAAACTGAAGACAGTTCAGAAGGCTCTCATGTCACTCAGCCCAACCTCATCCTGAAATGAGGGATGTGAAGTCTGAAAATGAATGTGAACCAGGCTCTGTATGAGCAGAGCAGTGAATGTTGTCCTGCAACCGCTTCAAAGGTGGAGCTTCAGCTCTAATTTTCGCTCATGACTTGATCTGTTGAAAGCCATGCCTGCCTCTCCCTAAATGACAAGCACCTTTGCGTCGTACAGTGTCAGCAGTGGAAAGACATGGTATCAGGTATTTAATGTTTTAAAACTGAGTGAACAAACAATCAAAGTTATTGGTAAAATGGAGTCAGAAGTCTTCATCTCTAAACTTCAATGCAAGCACTTGTTTAGGCTCTCTCTTAGCAGGGCTGTGACTTTGAGGACTTTCCAAAACTGGCTTGACTCCTCTCAGACTCTGCTACACTTACCAATTCTCCATCTTTTTCTTTACCTCTCTCAGAACTTAAACAATTTCAACATTCATTCCAATTAAATCACCATCAATCAGACACCAATTTTTATTTCATTTTGCTTAGACAAAAATTTTCAACTATTAACTGTGTCTAAATTTGCTGCTTGTCAGAGAAAAAAAAACCCATGTGAGGTTATTGGTATTTCACAAATCTTGACAATGATACTGCTGGTATCCCACACTCAGAAGCCTACAAATGACTTCATTCACCCTCCACTGATGAGACTGTCTAGTATTAGACATACCACTGTAATGGATCTATTGCACACACATCTTTGAATGCCTGTATTAAGGTATTTCTGGAAAGCCAGGTGTTGTGATGTACTTGTGATTCTAGCACTCAGGAGCTGAGACAGGAAAGACGGTGAATTCAAGGCCAGCATGTGAGACACAGTGAGATTCTGCTTTCACCCCAAAAAATATCACAGACAAATTCTATGTCAGAGTATGAATGTTTTTAATTTATTTATATATAGGAAACATGTTATTTAAATATGGAATTAATTTATTTATAAACTATATATAAGGGAATATGATTATGTTAGGGAATATATATATGTATGTGTGTATAACATTACCAAACTTTTAAGCCTTTGCCAACTCAACAGCTGGCTATTTCTCTGCGTTCAATCATGCTGAGGAAGAACACCCCTCCCCTTACTTACTAGCACTTTGTATTTAGTATTCACCACTAAGAGACACATGAAGGGAATTAACATTTTACCAGGGCCTGGTAATTTCCTCTCCCCACTGTTTCTTGCACATCCTTGATCTAATTGTTCAGTATGTTTTGTTGAGCCTTACGTTTTTATGTGGATAAATTCACCAGTTTTTCTCTATAGCTTCTGGGTTTCTTTTCAGGTTTATTATTGCAAGGAGAGCAGAACTGCTTCTAATTTAATCTGTATAAGCGGTTGAGATGGTTGGAGAGGCTGGTTGTATTACGAACACATGGGGCGACCTGCTACATGCTACTCATTCTTCCCAGAACTTTAATCATCTTATCTGTAAAACTATGATAGTAAAAGCTCCCTTAAAGGGTTACTACCAAAACCAAATAAAACAATGTTGGTACGACTGAGAACACAGCCCAAAGGGAACGCACCAGGAATGGGAGACGTGCATCTCCGAGATTCTAAACCTATCATTAAGCTGCCTTTGGTGGCCACACTTAGGAGGTAGAGGAGGAAGATTAGAAGTTCAAGGTCATCTTCAACTACCTAGCAAGAGCTAGGCTTACCTGGGCTACACGAGTCCCTGTCTAAAGAATGAAACAAACAAACAACAAAATCCACAATACCGTCAGCTCCAGCAGGGAGGGACAGACATGTTGTGAATGTGGGGTTGTGTCTGGAGATGACACTGAGAATGCGTCACCCAGCCACGACCCGGTGCCTGGCTCCAGGTGCTGCTGACACTTATGCGGAGCGGCTGCTGCGGAGCGGCTGCTCCAGAGCAGGAGCAGTTGTTACCAGAGGTCTCCAGGCCCCCAGAGACCCAAGAGATGTTCTGATAATTTAGAGATTGAGCTCAGCGATGCCAGGAAAGGCCACGTGGGCACAGGGCTTTTAGCTAAGTCTGGTGTTTTAACTTTTGTGAGACTGAAAAGAAGAAATTGTTCAAGATCAAAAATTGGGATTGAAACAAAATATAATCCCAGCTGCTCTGGAGGCTGCGGCAGCAGAGTCACAAGTTTAAGGCAAGCCTAGATAAGTTATTGAGACCCTTGAACAACTGGTCTTGAACAATTCATTTCAGTCTCACTAAAGTGAAAAGTAGGCTGGAAACATAGCTATTCACGCTCAACCTTTTTTTTTTCATCATGGTGAAATAACTCAAAAATATGAAAAATAGCTAAGTGGTGGCACACCCCTGTAATCCCTACATGTAGGAGGCAGATCACAAGTTCCCAGCCAGCTGGTCTACATAGTGAGACCCTGTCTAATACCTTCTTTTATTAACCAAGTGTGGAAGCAAAGCTTATACAATTTTTATAAGAAAGAACCTGCTGTCCCAGTAACTTTTTAAAAAATATTTTATTTATCTGACAGAGAGAGGAGGAGAGAGAGAGAGAGAGAGAGAGAGAGAGAGGAGAGAGAATGGGTGCAACAGGGCCTCCAGCCACTGCAAATGAATTCCAGATACATGTACCCCCTTGTGCATCTGGCTAACGTGGGTCCTGGGGAACTGAACCCAGGTCCTGTGGCTTTGCAGGCTTTGCAGTCTTAACCACTAAGCCATCCCTCCAGCCCTGTCCCAGTAACTTTTAACCATTGTGGCATCTTTATTTTCAGGTGAAAAGCCATCCTAGATCTAAAGTGTCACCATGCACCTGAGTAGAGAGCACCAGTCACTTTTTGGGTTTAGCTGCAACTTTGCAGTAACACTGCACTTTGGTAACTTAACATCTATGCCTAAGACACAGGTCCTACTGGTGACCTCAGCCACTGAAAGGCTAGTTGCAGGCTTAGGCCGTGTTTCCAACGTACCTGAGCAGGAGTTCAAGATTCTGATGGGCCTGAGTGGGAGTTCCACCCTGTCCACCTTCTTTAGAAAACTCCACTTGAAATATTCTCTTTCTCTTTCTAGAATGTGGTGGCCACAATACCTCCCCCACCACACGTCTTCCCATGGGACATTAACAACCCTCAACAGTCCTCTCTTTGAGAAGTGCAGGTCACAGTCCAGTCTCCTGGAAACTGGTTTATGGCTGTTCCCACTAAGAGGGCAGTGGATGTGCTGCTACGTGCTTGTGAGCCTCTGACAGACAAACACAGACAGCTGCCCTCCACTTCCCACCATGCAGTGTATAAAGACAACCTGGTGCCACTGCGGTGAGGAGCACGGGACACACAGAGGACAGGCCGTGGGTTGTCCAGCTCAAACCCCGGGAACCCCAGGTGAATGCTCGTGTCTACTGCCGGGCATGTCGCTGACATTCCTCGGTGCAGCCCAGCCATCAACTCCTCTCTCCGAGCCTCCCCAGACAAGGCCCCGCATGGTAGAACCCAGCCGAGGACTCATGAGTAGATTAGAACTCCAATCTCACAGCTCTGTTGTGGTCTGCTACACAGCACAGATCAGTGGATCCTCACAGCAGGCTTCTTGGAGCATAGCTACCTTGGAACAGGCGAGGATAAATGATCTCTCAAGCTACTCCAAGACTTCTAGAGACACAGTGTGAACACACGGGCCACCCTGCTCAACACCACCCTGTGGGAAGCAGGTTTCACTCTCCCTCCCTCCAAAAAGCTATGCGGTGGATTCGCCATAAACCACCAGGCCAGGCCGGGATCAGCGGTAAGAGGGCAGGTCTGATGAAGGCTTTCCCAGGAGAAAGGAAAATGAGACCATCTTGCAAGCGGCTCATCAGACACCACGTTTTTGTCTTTGTAGGCTCCAGCTAATGTTTCAAAGCCGTCTCTGTGGTGGTTTAAGTGTAAAGTCATCTTTACAGAGACTGTTCAAGATCAATGTCAGACTGGGTTTGCTATGCATAGAAGTAAACCAGGGGGAGGGGATATGATAGAGAGTGCAAACGTGAAGGGGAAAGTGTGTGGGGGAGGGATTATCATGGCTTATTGTCTATAATTATGAAAGCTGTCAATAATTAAAAAAAAGAATACGGTAGGCTAGTACCTGATTCAATTGATGTGTATATCAGAATACACTGTATATGCATGGAGATTGTCAATAAAAATGGAAAAAAGAAAACTAAAAAAACAAACAACAACAAAAAAGGGTGGGAGAGATGGCTTAGCAGTTAAGGCACTTGCGTGGAAAGCCTAAGGACCCAGGTTTGATTGTCCAGGTCCCACCTAAGCCAGATGTACAAGGTAGCGCAGGCGTCTGGAGTTCATTTACAATGGCTGGAGGCTCTGGTGCACCCATTTTCTCTCCTTCTCTGTCTCCTCCCTCTCTCTGTCTCTAATAAATAATTTTTTTAAAAGTAAACTAATGGAATGTTACTATATCAAAGTGGTATGGTAACAATGTGCTGTTCATGTTTATTTAGCAAAACAAATGAAATTGATACAAGGCCTAATACAAAACACCAGGACAAGGAAGGTGAAATATAACATTGGTTAATTCGAATCTACAAGCATCCACAATTCTGATGTCAGGAAACAAAAACAGAAATAAAGGAAAATATGTGAGGAGGGGGAAATAATTAGCCAGAGGACTAACTCATGAGGCTTGGGGAGGTTGGCAGCAATCTGGTGGCCTGGTGACTGTGACAACCTACAAATGTCAAGACCAACAGGCAAAGCATCTATCATATCACACAATGTAATTCAATAATCAGTGCAGCATGGTATGAAAACATACATCAGACTATGACAGACTTTTGATATATTGTAAAAATACTTTACCATTCCTTTGCTGATGTGGGCTAGGAATGAACACATTACAATTTCAATGATTAATGGGCAGTGTTCAGGCCCATCAGCATCTACCTGCAGATTGTACTTGAAAGATTTCAAAAATCTTATGTGAAGGCCAAGTTTGACTTCCCAGTGCCCAAAGTTTGACTTTCCAGTGCCCAGTCCATGTGTGGTGTGGTACAAATCCTTTGCCAGTATTTTCTGAGGCCCAGGGAGCATGTGTACCTTAAAAAAGGGGATGTCCAGGGCTCCTTAATGCCTCCAAAGCAGAGGCTGAGGCTGAGCCAGTTTTACACAGGCCAAGGAGGCCATGAAAACCAAGCCTTGCTACCATTGATGAAGGAGAACCTGCTTCATTTCTGCAGGCATCAACTGAGAACCCAGCCTGGCACCGAGCAAGGAACACAGGAGAAATGGTGACTGATCTCACTGACCACCACAGTGTCCTCAGGGGTGCTTCTGGGCACTGTAAGTCAGTCTCACCATGTCACAAAGAGGTCCTGAGGACGTTGTGGTATATGAAAGGTCCCCGAGGGCATGTCGGAACACCTGAGTCCCAACTGGGAGGCTGCAGAACCTTTTGGACATGAGGGACACAGGGCTAGGACTAGCGGGTGATGTCCCCACCCCAGCTACAGGGTCAGCTGTCACCCAGTCAGCTTCGGGGTCTAAGATGTGACCAGGCTGCCTCACACTCTCACTACCACTCTACTACCACTCTGTCACGAAACTGTGAATTAGGACAAATCCTTTCTCCTCTATGCTGCTTGTATTAGGTATTTTGTTATAGTGATAAGAAAAGTCATAAGGCGCCTTTTAAAACTATAGCCTCAATTTATCTTGTTACGGTAAGGAGGGATTTCTTACAGTAAAATAGGGGACAATTCTGTTAGGCAAGTAGACTTGAATACGAAGAAATGCGATACGATTTTTTCCCAGTGTATATGTGAAGGCCAGAGGACAGCCTTGGATGTTGCTGAATATTGTTCATCTCTTACTGAGAAAGGGTCTTCCAATGATCTGGGCTTGCCAATTAGGGTAGGCTGGCTGGCAAGGAAGCCCCAGGAACCCTCCTGTCTCTACCTCCCCCACAGTGGTATTATTTTTGTGAGCCACCATGCCTGGCATGTTTCTATGAGTACTGGCGGTCAAGTTCAGGTCCTCATACTTGCAAGGCAAGCCCCTAATATGACCTTCTTCCAGAAAGGCTTTGAGAGCAGAGCGACCTCAGCTCTGGTTGGGGTGAGGCCTGAGAAGGCCAGTTCAAAAGAGGGCATTGCTACCCTCAGGCCCTGCGCCTGCCTCAGCTCCCACAGCAGAGCCCACAGTCGAATCTGAAAGGCTGTTGGGAGCTTGTCCTACCACCCAGACCAAGCTTATTTCACTCTGCCTCAGAGTGGGCCAGGTTACCAGAAGAGCCATTTGTTACATCACAGTGGCACAAGGTCAGTCACCTCCGGAGAAAGCTGGAATAGCACCTGGAGGGTGTCACAGAGATGCCTACCTGCCCTGCTCAATCGATGGCTCTACCTCCGGCTGTACTGGAGGGGTTGAACAGGCAGTCAGCCACTAGATGTCTAAGTTCAAATGTATCCAATAGTTCAGTGTGGGGAAGAGAGAGGGGCTCACGGGAAATCAATGAGGGCTTTATTGCTTTGCAGGGCTCACCAAGGATGTTTATGCAAAGAAGGATGAAGATCCTTCCCTGTTATGGCATCCATAAACCCCAGACTGGTAAGTCCTCAACCCTTAGGCTCCTGCCCTGTGGCTGCCTTGTGGGCTGGTCACCTCCTGCTGGCAGGCTCATAGTGCCTTGGCAACCTGCTACTTCTCGGGAGCCTGTAGCAATTGCAGTGCTTGTGGTCAGGGGTTCTGAGCTTTGTCCACATCGAGAAGAGAAAGTATACGAGCAATGGTTCTATGGATCCCATTTTCTCATATTTTACATTAGCAAAAAGTTCTAGCTTAAATTTTTTGAAGTTTCTATGGAGAAAGGCATACATGTTTCTTTTTTAACTATTTTATTTATTTGTTTATTTGAGAGAGAGAGAAATAAAGAGGTAGATAGAGAATGGATGTGCCAGGGCCTCCAGCCACTCCAAATGAACTCCAGACACATGAGCCACCTTGTGCATCTTGTTTACATTGTCTGGGGAACTGAACCTGGGTCCTTAGGCTTTGCAGGCAAGTGTCTTAACCACTAAACCATCTCTCCAGCCTGACATACATGTTTCTTTTAAAACATATTTTATTTAGTTATTTGAGAGAGAGACAAAGCATGTTTCTTAACTAGCTGCTGAACTGGCCATTTTAATACCTTCAAAAGTATGGGGTAGGGCTGGAGAGATGGCTTAGGGGTTAAGGCGCCTGCCTCCTAAGCCTAAGAACACTGGTTCCGATCTCCAGCGGTTCCAATCTCCAGGTCCCATGTTTAGCCAGATGCAGTGACGCAAGGGCGCAATGCTGCACTTGACCACAAGGGGGCGCACGCATCTGGATTTCGTTCGCAGCAGCTGAGACACTGCTGGCGCACCCATCTCTGTCTTCCTCTCCCTCTCTCTCTCTGTCTCTCTCCAAAAAAAAAATAATAATAAATTTAAAAAAAACTTTTAAAAAAGTATGGGGTATATGAGCTGGGCGTGGTGGCGCACGCCTTTAATCCCAGCACTTGGGAGGCAGAGGTAGGAGGATCGCTGTGAGTTCAAGGCCACCCTAAGACTACATAGTGAACTTCAGGTCAGCCTGGGCCAGAGTGAGACCATACCTCGAAAAACCAAAAAAAAAAAAAAAAAAAAAAGTATAGTGTTCTGGGAGAAACCAGACTTGTCTTTAAAGTCAGCTCACCAAGAACAGAATTGGGTTCCTGTTAGCAAGGGAAACAACTGATGAGGCTCACACTGGCTCCTATAACACCCTCAAGCCCTGCCCCACGCCTCCATTAAAGGCTGGCTGTCTAGCCAGCTTAGCTCATCACAGTTCATTGAGAGTGAAAGTGCTGCATATATCCAGGTGGTATGGGAGTATCATTTTAGCAGATCCCAAGCCATCTGACCAGGGCCACCCATGAATGCACGTGATCTGTCACCAGCAGTCTAACTGTCCCTATCACATTGGCTTATGAGAGCAAATTTCTGGTTGTTGCCAGAAAGCTCTAAATCACTTCACGAATTATTTATTTATTTATTTATCATTTATTTATGAAAGAATTGTTTCAACTTCTGATGAGCCACTAGCCTCAGGAAATGGCACCAGTAAGGGAGGAGGGAGGAGTGGGCAGGAAGCAAGGCTGGGAGGAAGCCAGGTCAGATGTGCTTGGTTTCTTTGCACTCCTCAGAATACAGTCAGCAGCTTGGGAGCAGCAGGAAGCGTCTCGGGGCCCTGGGCTCCGCAGGCTGCACTGGGAAGGCTTCACCAGCTCCGGCAAAGGATGGCCGGTTCCTTCTTTTTCCGCTGGTCACAGTGGCCTAGAATTCATGATGCACCCAAGAGGCGGGTCTTGAACTCTTCATCCTCTTGCCTCCACCTCTCAAGTGGTAGGACTCAGGCATATACCACCATACTAGTTCTTCCCTTCTTAAAGTAACTTTTTAATCTTATAAACAAATGTCATATTCATTGAAAATACCCCAGGAGACATGCGACAGTTTGCAAAGAGTGACAACCACCTCAAGTCTGCGAGCCAGGACTCTCCACAGAAGCACCACGTGCATCTGCCCCTCAGACTGTCTCGTAGTCACTTCATCAGTGTGACGACATAAGAACAAAACATGTGCTTTTCTCTGCAGTTAAACAGAAGTTACACGGAGAACCTTTCACCAAGTGTTTGTGGCTGTTTGTTAAAATGTTTTGAATACCAGCACACTCATTGTTTAGATGAATAAACCAATAAACCATACTGTCTCTCAACAGATAGTATTCAGGTTATTTCACTCTAAAAACAGTAATGCAGGAGTCTTTAAACCTTTCTCAGAAAACCCCTTCCAGCAAGTTTTCCAAAGAATAATGACTGGATGGTGGGAATGAGCATGGCAGGCTGCTCCACAGCACCGGAATGTGCCAGAATGTATCCTAAAGATTTACGGTCGGCCCAGCTGCCCGTGACAGCAATTATGTCCCTACTTCCTCACCGGAAGTAGAGCTTATTGTTTTTATATTTTTAATTATGGATGAAAAATAGAATCATTATTTTAAATTGCATTTCTCTGATCATTAGTGAGACTGAACTTTTAAATTTTGTGTTCTGGTATAAATTTAGATAAACTGTTCACTGAAGTGTACTTTATTGCTTGTTTTTCCTATTAGAGTGAGTAATTCTTTCACTGATTATTTGAGATACTATAACATTACTTTGTAGAAGCAAAAAAAGTGTATAACACACACACAAATACAAAAAAAGTGAAGACACTAGATTGTGCAAAGAGGATCAGAGAAGATACTATGGAAAGTGAAGCATAGGTTTGGTTAGGTGGCGAGAGTATGGGCACCTGCGGACTATTCTAGAAGCATAAAAGATAGCCAGCCATAAATGAAAGGTAGAGCGTCTTCCACAGAAGTGTCATGTGGTGATGATGTAGGACACGTGGACAGCGACCATATGGGAGGCAGAGGGAGGACCTCTTTCCTTTGTTCATTTTAACGATTCCTCATTCAAACCTTTCACTGCATCTGCCTCTTTTTGCAGTGGGTTGCCCCTATGACCAGGATGGCAGGTGACAAGCTTAGTGTCCACACACGTCCCACAACTCCTTCACCATAGGTTGTTTCCCTGGTGTGCATTCACACCTTATGTTGGAACACAACTTTCCACACATTTAGACAACACCCCAGAGTGTACAGTACCCCGGGCAGTCACTGTGTCTATGCATTCAACAGGCCCTCAGCATCCGAGCTACGCCAGGGCACTGAAATCAGACTTCCTTTATGGGACAGGAAGGAAACACTGCTATTTACACCCACTGTAGTTGTTTCTCTATTGAGTTGGAGGATGAATTTGGTGGTGGAGAACTGCTTTGGAGCTTGGGAAACTGCTCCAGGGAGCTTCTTTATTAGGGGATGTGGACAGCTGAAACAGAAGCTGAGGTGAGCTCCATAACTGAGTGAAAGTACCTCTGCAGGGGCCTGCTGCGGAGGAAGTGGAACAGAAGAGGAAAGAAACAGGAGTGTGGGGGAGACCAGGCACACAACGGGAACCTGGAAGAGAAGAATCTTTGTTCTCAGAATGGCTGGGCCGTAGTGCTGCCCTAGCTCCAGGACAAGATGGCCAGTGACAGTGTCAATGGTGACAAGTCATTGACAGGCTCTCACAGCTGCTACATAGAAATTCAACTGTCAATAGACTCTCCATCATCTCCAGTCTTTTGAAAGCCACTGCTTGTTCAGGGAGCCCTAGAGAAAGAGAGGGGCTCAAGTGATCCACGCTGTGAAAGTTAACATTGAGGCAGGGAGGGCTGCCACACAGGGAGGGGCTGGGAGGCTGGGGACAAACAGCCTCAGGCCGTCTGTGGAAATGCTCATCTGTAAAGGGCTTGCTCTTTGGATCTGGATTTTAAATGTTGATGGGAGGGGCATTGCAGTCATGGGCTGGTTGACATTCTAGCTGCCCAGATCTGTCCTGTGAGGACCTCATTTCAATGTCTGGAGAGATGTGGTCCCCAAGGAGAGAGAGGTATCAGCCCCAAGACAATAACTTGAAGAAAACACGAGAAAGTAGACTCTCTTTGTCACCTGTTTTCTGGACTGCAGCAGAAGGTCAGTGGCAGTCAGTGTGTCACCTCTCCACTAGCCAAAAACTGTGAGGCATTTCCTCAGGACAGGCCTTTGGCAGGATGCTCCCAGAGCTAAGCTTACTGTTCTGCCCACAGATCAATGTTTCAGGCATCCCTTCTGATCCAAGAGGCGCCACTTCTGAGTGGAGAAAGGCTGTAGTCTCATCCACTGGGTTCCCAACCAGACAGTGGGCAAGAGCTTCAGGAAGTGCACGGTGGACGGCCACCTCCAATAATCCAGAGCACTTTCACAGAAGACCTTGGGAAACTCACAAAGCTCATTTCCAAACTTTTGAGACCAAGAAAATGAATTATTTACTATGTTCTCTTTGTAACTCATAAACTTGAAGTGCACAAAGCAGAGTTGTTTCCTCCCGGCTTACACACTACTCAGTGAGTTGTTCTCCCCTAGTTTACACATTATTCAGTAAGCGAGCTGGTCCCTCCCAGCTTGCAGACTACTCAGTAAGTCATCCCTCTTACCTTGCACACCCTTCTAAAGGATGAAAAAAATGAGAGTTCACAAGACAGGACAACAGCGCCCAAGTAGCCCTTAAGTCCCAGAACATGGCTAACTGGGAAACGAGGTGACTGTTTCCTGGACACTGTTAATTTAGGAACTACAGGTGCAGAAGTGCAGCAAGGGTCACAAAAGTGGTATGAGCCTGGTGTCGTGGAGGGATGTCGAGGCATGTAGCTTGATCCTCGCAGGCAAGCAGTCACAGAGGTTGGGAGAGCCGTCTTCCCTAGACACTGGGCTCAGAGGTCCTATCTATCTCCCACCTCTCTTCTCAAGATGGCCTTTCAGAGCTGATGGAATTGTTTTCTTTTACAAGAAGCTGGGCTTGATGGCGCATGTATGGTACTCAGGAAGATGAGGCAGGCGGACTTGCATGAGTTTGAGACTAGCCTGGGTTACATAGTGAGTTCCAGGCCAGCTTGGGTTACAGTACGATATGCAATCCTGCCTCAAAAAAAAAAAAAAACAAAACCAAAAGGCCCCCCGCCAAAGAAACCCCACCCCAATAAAGAGATGAATGAACAACAAAAAGGTACCTTCTTTGGCACCTTTTTAAAGCTTGTTTTGGTTTTTCTTTGCTGGAAAGAGATTTCTGTGCAATCAGACCTCCAGAAGGTAGGGAGGGCACAGGACGGGTCAGTGAAGGACAAGTGCACACTCTGGATCCTGGCTTCTTTCTAAAATATTTATTTATTTATTTATTGGGGGGGGAGGGCGAGAAATATGCACGTGCTAGGGTCTTATTCTACTGTAAAGGAACTCCAGATGCACAGGCTACTTTGTGCATCTGGCTTTATGTGGGCACTGGGGAAATGAACCCAGGCTTTCAGGCTTTGCAAGCAAGCACTTTTATTCACTGAGCTATTTTTCCAGCCCCTGGATATTAGCTTATTTGCAAAAAAGGAATCTGATAAACTGTTTCCACACTTTCCCTCACATCATCTACTGGTCAGCTTCCTCTTGCACCCCCCCCAGGGTCTGTGCCCATCCCCAACCCTTGCAGCATCACCTCCTTGCTCTCTCCTCCGTGACTTTCTCCGGTTCGGTTTTCATGTGTCTGTCTCTTGCACTGCTGTGACACTCTGAACTTGAATCTGTATTCTCACTGTGGTCACTGGTTTAAGTAGCAGCTACTACAGACATCAGTCTGCACCCATTTGCAGTGCGCCTCCTTTATGTAGAAAGAAGGCGTAATTCCTCCTCTCATCATGGGTAGAAGAGTAATTTCACTATGTAAGGCAAGGCACGAAGTGTAAGAAGTGTACACACCCTACGCCACACACAGAGACCCACAGGGAAACAGCTTGGCTGTCCTACGTTGGACCCCTTTTCTGTTCCTACTCGCTGAGGCGGTTAATTCCTTAAGCAGGCTTGCAAGCCACTGTCTCTACCCCGGATCCTCCCAATACCTGTAGGACTTGCTTGCACACAGGTGACCGCACTACACTATAGCAGGAACAGAAAGTCTCTGGAACAAGATGTAAATGCTGCGTTGTCAGAAGGCCAAATGGTGGCTCACAGCCAATATTTCACAGCTATTGTGCTATGAGGGGGCAAAGCAGAGACAGGGCAGTGTGCCTGGCAGAAGACAAGGGCAGGAAGGAAAAAAAGTCACTCCTTTAGGAGGTGAGGAAGGCTGGACACAAACATCAAGCACCCTGCAGGGCCCTGGGTCTGCCCTTTTCTAGGACAGTTGTTCTGACCCACAGCACATATTGCATGACCAACATAAAGAGACACGCCGCTTGATAAAACATTTGTTCTGATTCACAAACTTAGATGAAGTTAATCATCTTTGGTTATACGCAAATGAATCACCCTTTGCTTATTTAAAATTTAGGATATTTTAAATAAAAAGGTATTTTGTGATACCATCCCAGAACACTTTTAGATGTAGATGTGATCACTTTAATAAGCCTCTGAATTTGGCTAGTCCCAGAAAGCCCATCCTCTGTCTTGTTCCAATGAATTTCCTTTGTACTCGCTTAAGTCTGGGTACAAGGTTGTGTTGCGGCAGACTTCAGACACTCCCAGAGTTACTGAGGGAATCTTGCAGTTGCCATAGGCTGGGACCAAAATTTAAGGTGTCCTACAAGATGTTCTCCTATTAATATAGAACAAAAGTGAAGATCTATTAAGTTTGAGAGCATTTAATAGACAATTGAAGAAAATGAAACTTTTATATTTAGAAATATGACTCCATATAGAATTTTTAAATAGCTTTGAGATTCTGCCACATAAAATCCTACTTGCAATCATTTAATATGATATTATCACAAGGCAAGTGGCACACGTCACCTTAATGTGACATTGTAAATGTCCTTGTGGGTAGTTCTGCTCCTTGCAATGGTCTTGTCAGAGCGTTACTGAGAATTAAAGCAGATGCTGACTAGGATGGACAGGCATGTGCAAAATAGTGTAATAGTCTCATGATTTAGATGTGGAAGATTACATATATATGAATTTCTGTATATGCATCCAGTTTAATATACACAGTGCATTTAGTAAATACAAAATGCAGTTGAAGACTAGGAACCAAGTTTAAAACACAGGAGAGAAAAGAAAAATTTAAATTTTAAAAATCATTGCTTTGAGGTGAACAGAAACCCTTAGGTTCCCAGGTCAGCCTGGACACCCTGGCTTTGAGGTGAGAAACCCTGAGTTGCCCTGAGATGAGATGAGGTCGGCACCGAGGGTCCACTGAGAAAGCTGCTTGAACACTCACGGGGGCTGCACGAAGTTAGGCCTGTCACCAGCCCCAATCAGGCTGTGTTGATGCAACCAAATGCCAAATTTAACAGCAGTTGTCTTCATGTTAATTTATATTTTAAATGCCCCCTTCATTCAATAAAAAAGTGAAATTTCCCTTCGGTGGGAGAAAGAGAATGATTCTCACTGGAGCTTCAATGCACCATAGTTATGACCAAGATGATGTACAATCTGTGGGAAAGGTGATTAGGAAGCACTTTCTGTGATATAAAAAAAAATGAAGTTGAACACCTTGTGCTGGCTACAGTAACCAAAGGAACATAATGAAAGAACGTGCTTTTGTAGATTACTTAGGAACTAGTGCAGGTCATTTTGTTTTTCTCTGAATTTTCTCACTGGACTGTAATGATGATGAGCTCTCCCAGGCTCTTATGCTGAACTTCTCTTGATGTGTCTCCTAAGTTTCTCTTTTAAAATGAATTATGAGAGCCTGATCACAATCTGAAACAAAGGCATACATGTAACTACTGTGTGACGTTCTTTCTACATTTCTTCCGAATGAGGCTAGGTTAGTAGGATTCTTTTCAACACATTTCAGGACTAAATGACAGAGAATTGTCTGTCACCACCAGAATACAAGCATATAGGTATAAGGAGTCTCCATACTGTAACAGTTCTGGTTGGCTGTCACTGAAGAGGATTAGATCATCCCTGTCTCCTGAAACTGTGTCATTATTCCTCTCAGAGCTTATATCACACAGTACACAGACTAGGGACACAGGATCATCATGGTCTGTGCCACCCAGTATTTATCTACCTTGTTTGTCTGTCCATCTGTGGTCCGTCTGTCCATCCATCCATCTGCCTGCCTAAATTATTTGTCCATCTCATCTCACTTCCATCTGGCTAACCTGAGTAGGATGTATTTTCTATTGACCCAACGGGTGAATACATGCAAGTTATCCAATGTATTCTTCAAGGCTGGAGAGATGGCTTAGAAGTTAAAGTGTTTGCTTGCAAATCCTAAGGACCCAGGTTTGATTCCCCAGCACCCATGTAAGCCACATGCACAAGGTGGCGTATACATGTGGAGTTTGTTTGCAGTAGCTGGAGGTCCTTAATGGTGTGAATATTCCCTCTCTCTTTCAAATAAATAAATAAATAAATAAAATCTTCATAAAATATATATTATATATATTCTTCAACAAATGTTTATGGATCGCTTATGCTGTGGTGGCATATTCTTTTTGAAATTTCTTTTCCTCCTATAATTTAGGCTATGAAACTTTTTTTCTCTGTGCTAGTGATTGAACACAGAACCTTGTACATACTAGGCAAGCACTTGACCTGGCCCTAGAAAGCAGGCTTTCTTTTCCCTTCCCATAATGACTGGGAAATCTCAAGTGAAGTGAAAGAGGAGGGGCTCTGGGAGGGCTCTGCTGCTGACCGCAGCTTCACTTTGTCACTTACTTCCCTTGCACAGCTGTGCTGGTCTCAAGTCTGCATTTGCATAATAGAAGAAACTAGACCAGACAATTTCTTTAAAAAAAAACAAAACTCTCCTCGGCACAAAATGCCACAGTTCCAAATATGGAAGAGTTTTGTAATGTCGGAGACTGGCAAAAATAGTTCTTGCAGAAGAACTAAACAATATTGATCCCATGTGGGTTACAGGCACTCCTATGTGAGAAGACTCACCCACACTCACCCGCATAAGAACCAGGGCTGGCAAAAGGAAATTAGGTATTCACAGAACTCTGAAGAGAAAACTGGAATGGCCATAAACATTTTGTAGACATAGACAACAGCGATACGTCATTATCCTTATATGTCCTGGCTAGGGAACAGGAAGTCCCAACTTTGAGACTAATGCTTCCGCATGGCCATGGCCGCCAAGGGCCAGCTATCACTGTCCTTTCAAGTTGGTCCCTCAGAACTCACGCGTGATCAGTAGGACTTTCTCTTAGTATTCCTGCACGTACATCCTTTAACTGCATGAGAAGTACAAGAAATGAAGAGAAGCTGGCTACGGGTTGTTCTGAATGTCAGGGTCAGAGGCAAAGAGAGCAAACAGTATGAAGCGTTCTCTGACTGGTAAGGCCTGTGTTCCTATTTCTTGTTTGTTTCTTTTTCCTTTTGGATAAGAACACACTGACTGAAAACAGCCATTTTATTTTATTTTTATTTTTATTATTTATTTATTTATTTTTGGTTTTTCGAGGTAAGGTCTCACTCTGGCTCAGGCTGACCTGGAATTCACTATGTAGTCTCAGGGTGGCCTCGAACTCTCGGCGATCCTCCTACCTCTGCCTCCCGAGTGCTGGGATTAAAGGCGTGCGCCACCACACCCGGCGAAAACAGCCATTTTAAAATGACAAAAGAGGGCTGGAGAGATGGCTTAGTGGTTAAGGCGCCTGCCTCCTAAGGCTAAGAACGCTGGTTCCAATCTCCAGTGGGTCCAATCTCCAGATGCAAAGTGACGCAAGGGAGCAATGCCGCACTTGCCCACAAGGGGGCGCTCACATCTGGATTTCATTCACAGCAGCTGACAGACTGCTGGCGCGCCCATTCTCTATCTGTCTCCCTCTCCCTCTCTCTGTCTCTCTCTGTGTCTCTCTCTAAAAAAAAAAAAAAAAAAATTAAAAAATGACAAAAGAAACAAAGAGGCCGTATTTTCAGGGCCATTGACTTTAAAAGCAGCATTTGAATACAATATAGATATAAATCTTTGGCAGAATCCCTAAACCTTGATCTCATTTGAAAACTTTGGTCAATATTTTGCTGGGTTGGAAAACTGCACAGTAATTCACAGAGATGACTTACAGTTAAACAAGTAATCTAATTAAGGAAGGCTAGGAGCCTCCTCTCCAGAGATAAACAGAGTGGACCTCTTGCTTTAGCTTTCTAGTTTCCTGGATGATATGTAAGTCATATATATTACCTTTCCCTATCTAAATCCATCCCATAATCCAGACATGCCCAAGGGTTCAAAGACCAGGGAGATCATCGTGTTGCCTGCCACACTATGTATGTGTCTGTGCACGAAGACTGGGAAGCTCTGCCCTGTGCTGCCTGTAGTCTGAGCTTCTCATCAACGAATATCATCAGCACACAGTGAGGCAGCTTCATGCCTTGCAAAGTCCTCACGTCGCTTCTGTCTGCCTCTCACTTCCACAGAGCTGGCACGAGTTGAACGAGCATAAGCTTAGCTGAATTCTGCGCAAATGCTAGGGAGCACAGCGCTCTCTGCAGCCCACATCCCACTTAGAAAAATAAAAGCACTGTAATTGCATCCTTGCTAACACAGCTCACCTCTTGCTTCCCAGACACTTGCACAGGTGGACAGGGCTGAACTTGCTGGCTTGTTAGAGAGGAGATGGAAGAATGTCCTGAGACCTTGCAGTGACAGAAGCAGGGGTGAGGGCTGTGAGCAGCACCATCTCACTTCAGGTCCATAACCACAACGGATTCCCCAGATACCACCAGGATGAGCACGCTCCCAGCAAAACCGGAAGTGGCATCAAGTGCTCAGGGTGTAGACTCGTTAGAAACAGATGTGACTGATCAACATGGGAAGGATGGTGCTTTTATACTGGGTTCATTCATTTGCTTCCTTAATGGAGAGCACTCTTTGGGGCACCAGGAAATGCACAGATGTGCAGCACAGGGTGAACTGACTTGACACTAAGCTGCAGAGGCAGATCGGGTGAATTTCCTTTAAGTGGCAGGCTCTGTAGGTCTTTGGTAATGTTAATAATTCACAGCCTCCCCTGATAAATGGTGAGGAAGCCTGTGTCACCGTGGGAGCTGCCAGAAGAACACATTAATTGCAGTGGCCCATCTCAACCTACTGTTATCATTATGCAAAGGCATTTTTCTCTAAAGGCAAAATATGGTGTCTCCAAATTCCAGGGTGAGAACTGAGTGCAAACATGGCTTCCACACAGAATCCCTGTGGCCTCACTGTGACAGGTCCACTTGTAGCCGGGCCCTGGATCTCCCTGAGCAATGACTCAGCTGTACCAAGCTTCAGATGCTGGGTGGGGGGAGGGGGGACAAAAACAGAAGAGGGCACAGGAAAGCTTCTCTTCCCAGATATTCATGCCTTTGAAGCCAGTTACCTGTTCCTGAAATTACATAAGCCATACCATTTAGTTTTCATATTGGTCCCCGTCTATTGAAGACACAAACCATTTCTATGCTCAAATTTGAGCATAATGGAAAAGAGAAGCTTCCAGAAGAGCCTGCGCCAAAGGGAAGCCATCGCAGTTTACAGCCTGAAAGTTCTGCCATCATGAGCTTGCCGGCTTGGGAATGAATGGCCAGGATGTGACCAGAGGCTATGGGGCAGGGCGGTTCTTAACGGAGTCTCTGGGCACAGGTGCTGTGGCCTCCCTGTGGTTCTGCTCTTCGCGAATGGGGAAGGGAATTGTTGGATCTGCTGTGGACCCCAGATCAATGTCACACTGTTTCTCTTGTCTTCCCACCAAGGAGACCTAAAATGCTGTTCTAAAAGGCGTCCACTGAGTGGGACATCTTTGAAAGGTTCCATCTATGCCAACATGTGCTTTCACATTTGTTCCACAGCAAATGGTCTTACCATGTGAGGAAGGGGTTGTGATGGGAGGAAACTATTGTCTGCTCAGACAGTGTCCATGTCACCATGACCTTGGCAATAATGGTTCCTTCAGTGACTTCAAGACGTTTCAGCAGAAACACTGGAGAGAACGGAACAGAGCTGCAGACCAAAGCTGAGATTTCCCCGTACTGTACCACATCATGCCAACACCTCAACGGCCCCTTAGTTCACTTTCAGAAACGCATGTGTCTATCTGAGGACAGGAAGGACAGCGACAGAGTGGGAGGAACTCCGGCGTCATGTTCTGCAGCTCAGCCCAGGAGCCTCATTTTTCTTTCTGAGGAACTCATGGGCACTGAAACTTCCTCCTGCTCAGCTGTTGGCCCGCAACAGGCCCGAAATTAGTTAAATTTAACTATAATAAACATACTGCAAATGAATTATATTTAACTCTAGCTGCCACCTCAGGGTGTGTCTTGAGATGGATTAATTTTAGCTTATGCTACCCTGAGTCCCCTAACTAAGGCAGAGAGTAATTACCTCAGGATTTACCATAATGAGATCACTGACACTCCTTTCTCCTGGTGTGGGAACACTCCAGTCTTTTATGTAGTCAGGCGTAGACTGCATACTTCTGAATATATAGTCTTGGGTGGGCATAATCAGGACACTAAAAATAAAAATGTTCCATGTATCTGTGAGTGAGGTCAAACCAGCTCATTTCGGTCCTAAGAGCTACTAAGAATGAGAGAGAGAGTCCTAGCTGAAGCCTTACCCATGAACAGAACAGCCTCTGCTCGGGAAAAGGCCAGGATAAGTCCAATGAGGCACCTTTTGAGAATAAGCCAAATGGAAACACAGAATGTGTTTATTAAGAACAAAAGCATATCCAGGCTTCAGTGCTGTGTGCTGAGAACTCTCACTCAGTGGCATTTGGCTAGAGGGACATTTTCTGCTCCTGAAAGTACCCATGAGTAATAGTGACTTGTCAAAAAGCCATTGCACATAAAATATTATGATTCTCTCTGTTTTATTTATTTTGAATAGCATTCCCATTAAAATTCTCGTTTAGCCAGTTCTCTCTTACATATTAATGTGAGTCACTTGTGGGCTACCCACTATCAGTGTAAAGACGCAATCAGACACGGTCTCTACTCTCGGAAGTTCACTTTAGAGACACAGTGCTGTGCATGAGTGTTTTCTTGGAGTATGATAGCAGTATTTTAAAAATTTTGAAGCAAGCCCAACAGACTGGCTGTGGTGGTTGGACTCAGGTGTCCCCATAAACTTAGGTGTTCTGAGCACTAGGTTCCCAGCTGATGGAGATTTGGGAATTAAACCCTCGTGGAGGCTGTGTATTGTTGGGGCGGGCTTATGGCTATTACAGCCAGTGTGCCCTTGCCAGTGTTTGGCACACTGTCCTGTTGCTGTGGTCCGCCTGATGTTGGCCAGGGGTGATGTCCACCTCTGCTCATGCCATCGTTTCCCCTGCCATCATGGAGCTTCCCTTTGAGTCTGTAAGCCAAAATAAATCCCCCTTTTCCCTAAAAGCTGCTCTTGGTCAGGCGATTTCTGCCAACAATGAGAACCTGATTACAACACTGGCTTTTTTTTTTTTTTTTTTTTTTTAATGCAAGAAAGTGGGTGAACAGAAACCCTTAGGTTCCTAGCGCCCTGGCGAAGTGAGTTGCCCTGAGATGAGGTCGGCACCGAGGGTCCACTGAGAAAGCTGCTTGAACACTCACGGGGGCTGCACGAAGTTAGGCCTGTCACCAGCCCCAATCAGGCTGTGTTGATGCAACCAAATGCCAAATTTAACAGTAGTTGTCTTCATGTTAATTTATATTTTAAATGCCCCCTTCATTCAATAAAAAAGTGAAATTTCCCTTCGGTGGGAGAAAGAGAATGATTCTCACTGGAGCTTCAATGCACCATAGTTATGACCAAGATGTTGTACAATCTGTGGGAAAGGTGATTAGGAAGCACTTTCTGTGATATGAAAAAAATGAAGTTGAACACCTTGTGCTGGCTACAGTAACCAAAGGAACATAATGAAAGAACGTGCTTTTGTAGATTACTTAGGAACTAGTGCAGGTCATTTTTTTTTTCTCTGAATTTTCTCACTGGACTGTAATGATGATGAGCTCTCCCAGGCTCTTATGCTGAACTTCTCTTGATGTGTCTCCTAAGTTTCTCTTTTAAAATGAATTATGAGAGCCTGATCACAATCTGAAACAAAGGCATACATGTAACTACTGTGTGACGTTCTTTCTACATTTCTTCCGAATGAGGCTAGGTTAGCAGGATTCTTTTCAACACATTTCAGGACTAAATGACAGAGAATTGTCTGTCACCACCAGAATACAAGCATATAGGTATAAGGAGTCTCCATACTGTAACAGTTCTGGTTGGCTGTCACTGAAGAGGATTAGATCATCCCTGTCTCCTGAAACTGTGTCATTATTCCTCTCAGAGCTTATATCACACAGTACACAGACTAGGGACACAGGATCATCATGGTCTGTGCCACCCAGTATTTATCTACCTTGTTTGTCTGTCCATCTGTGGTCCGTCTGTCCATCCATCCATCTGCCTGCCTAAATTATTTGTCTGTCCATCTCATCTCACTTCCATCTGGCTAACCTGAGTAGGATGTATTTTCTATTGACCCAACGGGTGAATACATGCAAGTTATCCAATGTATTCTTCAAGGCTGGAGAGATGGCTTAGAAGTTAAAGTGTTTGCTTGCAAATCCTAAGGACCCAGGTTTGATTCCCAGCACCCATGTAAGCCACATGCACAAGGTGGCGTATACATGTGGAGTTTGTTTGCAGTAGCTGGAGGTCCTTAATGGTGTGAATATTCCCTCTCTCTTTCAAATAAATAAATAAATAAATAAAATCTTCATAAAATATATATTATATATATTCTTCAACAAATGTTTATGGATCGCTTATGCTGTGGTGGCATATTCTTTTTGAAATTTCTTTTCCTCCTATAATTTAGGCTATGAAACTTTTTTTCTCTGTGCTAGTGATTAAACACAGAACCTTGTACATACTAGGCAAGCACTTGACCTGGCCCTAGAAAGCAGGCTTTCTTTTCCCTTCCCATAATGACTGGGAAATCTCAAGTGAAGTGCAGGCATTACAAGTGGTGAAAGAGGAGGGGCTCTGGGAGGGCTCTGCTGACCGCAGCTTCACTTTGTCACTTACTTCCCTTGCACAGCTGTGCTGGTCTCAAGTCTGCATTTGCATAATAGAAGAAACTAGACCAGACAATTTCTTTAAAAAAAAAAAAAAAAAACTCTCCTGGGCACAAAATGCCACAGTTCCAAATATGGAAGAGTTTTGTAATGTCGGAGACTGGCAAAAATAGTTCTTGCAGAAGAACTAAACAATATTGATCCCATGTGGGTTACAGGCACTCCTATTTGAGAAGACTCACCCACACTCACCCGCATAAGAACCAGGGCTGGCAAAAGGAAATTAGGTATTCACAGAACTCTGAAGAGAAAACTGGAATGGCCATAAACATTTTGTAGACATAGACAACAGCGATACGTCATTATCCTTATATGTCCTGGCTAGGGAACAGGAAGTCCCAACTTTGAGACTAATGCTTCCGCATGGCCATGGCCACCAAGGGCCCAGCTATCACTGTCCTTTCAAGTTGGTCCCTCAGAACTCACGCGTGATCAGTAGGACTTTCTCTTAGTATTCCTGCACGTACATCCTTTAACTGCACGAGAAGTACAAGAAATGAAGAGAAGCTGGCTACGGGTTGTTCTGAATGTCAGGGTCAGAGGCAAAGAGAGCAAACAGTATGAAGCGTTCTCTGATTGGTAAGGCCTGTGTTCCTATTTCTTGTTTGTTTCCTTTTCCTTTTGGATAAGAACACACTGACTGAAAACAGCCATTTTATTTTATTTTAATTTTTATTATTTATTTATTTTTTTTTTTGGTTTTTCGAGGTAAGGTCTCACTCTGGCTCAGGCTGACCTGGAATTCACTATGTAGTCTCAGGGTGGCCTCGAACTCTCGGCGATCCTCCTACCTCTGCCTCCCGAGTGCTGGGATTAAAGGCGTGCGCCACCACACCCGGCGAAAACAGCCATTTTAAAATGACAAAAGAGGGCTGGAGAGATGGCTTAGTGGTTAAGGCACCTGCCTCCTAAGGCTAAGAACGCTGGTTCCAATCTCCAGTGGGTCCAATCTCCAGATGCAAAGTGACGCAAGGGCGCAATGCCGCACTTGCCCACAAGGGGGCGCTCACATCTGGATTTCGTTCACAGCAGCTGACAGACTGCTGGCGCGCCCATTCTCTATCTGTCTCCCTCTCCCTCTCTCTGTCTCTCTCTGTGTCTCTCTCTAAAAATAAAAAAAAAAATTTAAAAAATGACAAAAGAAACAAAGAGGCCGTATTTTCAGGGCCATTAACTTTAAAAGCAGCATTTGAATACAATATAGATATAAATCTTTGGCAGAATCCCTAAACCTTGATCTCATTTGAAAACTTTGGTCAATATTTTGCTGGGCTGGAAAACTGCACAGTAATTCACAGAGATGACTTACAGTTAAACAAGTAATCTAATTAAGGAAGGCTAGGAGCCTCCTCTCCAGAGATAAACAGAGTGGACCTCTTGCTTTAGCTTTCTAGTTTCCTGGATGATATGTAAGTCATATATATTACCTTTCCCTATCTAAATCCATCCCATAATCCAGACATGCCCAAGGGTTCAAAGACCAGGGAGATCATCGTGTTGCCTGCCACACTATGTATGTGTCTGTGCACGAAGACTGGGAAGCTCTGCCCTGTGCTGCCTGTAGTCTGAGCTTCTCATCAACGAATATCATCAGCACACAGTGAGGCAGCTTCATGCCTTGCAAAGTCCTCACGTCGCTTCTGTCTGCCTCTCACTTCCACAGAGCTGGCACGAGTTGAACGAGCATAAGCTTAGCTGAATTCTGCGCAAATGCTAGGGAGCACAGCGCTCTCTGCAGCCCACATCCCACTTAGAAAAATAAAAGCACTGTAATTGCATCCTTGCTAACACAGCCCACCTCTTGCTTCCCCAGACACTTGCACAGGTGGACAGGCCTGAACTTGCTGGCTTGTTAGAGAGGGAGATGGAAGAATGTCCTGAGACCTTGCAGTGACAGAAGCAGGGGGTGAGGGCTGTGAGCAGCACCATCTCACTTCAGGTCCATAACCACAACGGATTCCCCAGAGACCACCAGGATGAGCACGCTCCCAGCAAAACCGGAAGTGGCATCAGTGCTCAGGGTGTAGACTCGTTAGAAACAGATGTGACTGATCAACATGGGAAGGATGGTGCTTTTATACTGGCTTCATTCATTTGCTTCCTTAATGGAGAGCACTCTTTGGGGCACCAGGAAATGCACAGATGTGCAGCACAGGGTGAACTGGCTTGACACTAAGCTGCAGAGGCAGATCGGGTGAATTTCCTTTAAGTGGCAGGCTCTGTAGGTCTTTGGTAATGTTAATAATTCACAGCCTCCCCTGATAAATGGTGAGGAAGCCTGTGTCACCGTGGGAGCTGCCAGAAGAACACATTAATTGCAGTGGCCCATCTCAACCTACTGTTATCATTATGCAAAGGCATTTTTCTCTAAAGGCAAAATATGGTGTCTCCAAATTCCAGGGTGAGAACTGAGTGCAAACATGGCTTCCACACAGAATCCCTGTGGCCTCACTGTGACAGGTCCACTTGTAGCCGGGCCCTGGATCTCCCTGAGCAATGACTCAGCTGTACCAAGCTTCAGATGCTGGGTGGGGTGGAGGGGGGTAGGACAAACAGAAGAGGGCACAGGAAAGCTTCTCTTCCCAGATATTCATGCCTTTGAAGCCAGTTACCTGTTCCTGAAATTACATAAGCCATACCATTTAGTTTTCATATTGGTCCCCGTCTATTGAAGACACAAACCATTTCTATGCTCAAATTTGAGCATAATGGAAAAGAGAAGCTTTCAGAAGAGCCTGCGCCAAAGGGAAGCCATCGCGGTTTACAGCCTGAAAGTTCTGCCATCATGAGCTTGCCGGCTTGGGAATGAATGGCCAGGATGTGACCAGAGGCTATGCGGCAGGGCAGTTCTTAACGGAGTCTCTGGGCACAGGTGCTGTGACCTCCCTGTGGTTCTGCTCTTCGCGAATGGGGAAGGGAATTGTTGGATCTGCTGTGGACCCCAGATCAATGTCACACTGTTTCTCTTGTCTTCCCACCAAGGAGACCTAAAATGCTGTTCTAAAAGGCGTCCACTGAGTGGGACATCTTTGAAAGGTTCCATCTATGCCAACATGTGCTTTCACATTTGTTCCACAGCAAATGGTCTTACCATGTGAGGAAGGGGTTGTGATGGAGGAAACTATTGTCTGCTCAGACAGTGTCCATGTCACCATGACCTTGGCAATAATGGTTCCTTCAGTGACTTCAAGACGTTTCAGCAGAAACACTGGAGAGAACGGAACAGAGCTGCAGACCAAAGCTGAGATTTCCCCGTACTGTACCACATCATGCCAACACCTCAACGGCCCCTTAGTTCACTTTCAGAAACGCATGTGTCTATCTGAGGACAGGAAGGACAGCGACAGAGTGGGAGGAACTCCGGCGTCATGTTCTGCAGCTCAGCCCAGGAGCCTCATTTTTCTTTCTGAGGAACTCATGGGCACTGAAACTTCCTCCTGCTCAGCTGTTGGCCAGCAACAGGCCCGAAATTAGTTAAATTTAACTATAATAAACATATTGCAAATGAATTATATTTAACTCTAGCTGCCACCTCAGGGTGTGTCTTGAGATGGATTAATTTTAGCTTATGCTACCCTGAGTCCCCTAACTAAGGCAGAGAGTAATTACCTCAGGATTTACCATAATGAGATCACTGACACTCCTTTCTCCTGGTGTGGGAACACTCCAGTCTTTTATGTAGTCAGGCGTAGACTGCATACTTCTGAATATATAGTCTTGGATGGGCATAATCAGGACACTAAAAATAAAAATGTTCCATGTATCTGTGAGTGAGGTCAAACCACCTCATTTCGGTCCTAAGAGCTACTAAGAATGAGAGAGAGAGTCCTAGCTGAAGCCTTACCCATGAACAGAACAGCCTCTGCTCGGGAAAAGGACAGGATAAGTCCAATGAGGCACCTTTTGAGAATAAGCCAAATGGAAACACAGAATGTGTTTATTAAGAACAAAAGCATATCCAGGCTTCAGTGCTGTGTGCTGAGAACTCTCACTCAGTGGCATTTGGCTAGAGGGACATTTTCTGCTCCTGAAAGTACCCATGAGTAATAGTGACTTGTCAAAAAGCCATTGCACATAAAATATTATGATTCTCTCTGTTTTATTTATTTTGAATAGCATTCCCATTAAAATTCTCGTTTAGCCAGTTCTCTCTTACATATTAATGTGAGTCACTTGTGGGCTACCCACTATCAGTGTAAAGACGAATCAGACACGGTCTCTGCTCTCGGGAAGTTCACTTTAGAGACACAGTGCTGTGCATGAGTGTTTTCTTGGAGTATGATAGCAGTATTTAAAAAAATTTTGAAGCAAGCCCAACAGACTGGCTGTGGTGGTTGGACTCAGGTGTCCCCCATAAACTCAGGTGTTCTGAGCACTAGGTTCCCAGCTGATGGAGATTTGGGAATTAAACCCTCGTGGAGGCTGTGTATTGTTGGGGGCGGGCTTATGGCTATTACAGCCAGTGTGCCCTTGCCAGTGTTTGGCACACTGTCCTGTTGCTGTGGTCCGCCTGATGTTGGCCAGGGGGTGATGTCCACCCTCTGCTCATGCCATCGTTTCCCCCTGCCATCATGGAGCTTCCCTTTGAGTCTGTAAGCCAAAATAAATCCCCCTTTTCCCCTAAAAGCTGCTCTTGGTCAGGCGATTTCTGCCAACAATGAGAACCTGATTACAACACTGGCTTTTTTTTTTTTTTTTTTTTTTTTTTAATGCAAGAAAGTGAGGGTGAGCCGGCGTGGTGGCGCACGCCTTTAATCCCAGCACTTGGGAGGCAGAGGTAGGAGGATCACCATGAGTTCGAGGCCACCCTGAGACTACATAGTTAATTCCAGGTCAGCCTAGGCCAGAGTAAGACCCTACCTTGAAAAACAAACAAACAAACAAAAAAGGTGAGGGTGAGTGACAGAGAGGGAAGGGGGAGAGAATTGGTACCTCCAGCCACTGTAATTGAACTCCAGGTGCATTGTGTACATGTGCGACCTTGCACACGTGCATCACCTTGGGTGTCTGGCTTATGTGGGATCTGAAGAGTCAAGCATGAGTCCTTGGGCTTGGCAGGCAAGTGCCTTAACCACTAAGTCATCTCTCCAGCCCTGATATCAGTTTTAACTAGTGAGGTATGCAGCTTGTTGCACATATATTAATTGGGTGGGACTGATTTATATTGAGTGGGAAAGTCCAATTATCACATGACCAATGAGCACACTGTCTACAGCCAGCCCTTCTGTATACGTGTGCATTCAGGGCACAAGCACCGTGTTTGGGTGCATGTTATCATGAACATGCGCTACTTTTAATTTTTTGTTTTTGTTTTTCCCAAAGTAGGGTCTCGCTCTGGCCCAGGCTGACCTGGAATTCACTCTGTATTCTCAGGATGACCTCGAGCTCATGGAGATCCTCCTACCTCTGCCTCCAGAGTGCTGGGATTAAAGGTGTGCACCACCACGCCCGGACTGCTTTTAGTTTTTATGTAGGCATTCATATCTTGTCCCATTCTACAAAGAGCAATTTGGAGTGTCTTACATAAGCCCTGCAGGGTGACACAGAGTCACAGGAGCTTCTTCCCAGCTGAAGGGACAGTGAAAACTTCAGTTTGCAAAATGTCAAAATTTACCTGCATGTTGAGGAAAGCTACTTCTCTTCACACTGGACTAGGTTTTTTTGTTGTTGTTGTTTTTGCTTTTGGTTTTTGGTTTTTTGAGGTAGGGTCTCACTCTAGCTCAGGCTGACCTGGAACTCATGGTGATCCTCCTACCTCTGCCTCCCGAGTGCTGGGATTAAAGGCATGTGCCACCACGCCCGGCTGGACTAGTTTTTTTAAAATATATATATAATTTTATTTATTTGCAAGGAGAGAGAGAAGCGAGGCAAGAATAGATGGAGAGACAGAAAAAGGGAAAGAGAGAACAAATGGGTGTACCAGGGCCTTTTGTGGCTGCAAATGAACTCCAGACACATGCAATACTTTGTGCATCTGTCTTTATGTGGATCTGGGGAATCAAGCCCAGGCAGCAGACTTTGTAAGCAAGGGCTTTTACCCACTAAGCCTTCTGCCCAGTCCCCAAGTGAACTGTGAAGACATTTCTCACGAAAGGTTTTCATGGATGGAGCTATAATGGATATGATCTTCAGCAATCTCCCATGCAGGGGCCGTTTCTTACAGGGTCTGTTGATGGAAGCCAAGGCTGTCAGTGAAGGCCATGGTGACATAGTTGGGCACAGTGTTAAGCAATGTTTCCTAACCAGGAGTCTTCTTTCTGAAGAGGGAGTTGATTCATGTTTGTACATTGTGCAGTGTACAGTGAAGGCATCTTATTAGAATATAACCACCTTGAAAACTCCATGCAGTAAGAGTCTCAGTATTAGTTGTAGAAACACTTGGAGCCCAGGAGTTAAGCAGCCTGCTAATGGTGATGTAGCTCTGAAGAGGCCAAAAGAAGGTCCGCAGAGCCAACACTTGAGCCTTTATGTTCCCACCCAGAACAACAGGGAATGTGTTGTCTGAAGGAGGTCATGGAAAACACCTGGAAAGTCATCTGCTTAGTTAACAAATTTAAGGAATCCTTCTTCCTCTGCTGTTTTTGGCTATTTGAAGTGACAAGTGGGCCAGTTCCTTCCACGTCACATGTCCATCTGAACAACCCGAGAACTGTGCTGGGTGTTCTCCAATCTTCCTCAAGGGCAGTGAACTGTTACAGTATCTTTTACATTCCATCCAACAGTACAGCAGTGAAAATGGATTAAATATTTGCTTATGTGGCTAAAGTGCATGCAAAACAGAAAACCAACCTCACATGATGAGAGCAAGCCACCATCATTTAGAAGTAAAATCAAGAAAAAGCTATGAAACCCCACAATATCCCTTGGGGGGAAAAGCAAATTTATACACCTCTCATCTGTTTTTTTGAGCTGCTATTTCTTGTTGGTGTGAGCAGACTTCTGAAGGAGTGAGGCAGAGGAACAGTGAGGAGAAGTGCTCTGATGCCAGCCATTAAAGGACCGTGGGCTGGGAGACAATCACAAGGGAGATTGTGGTGGAGATCCGCAGCTCCAGAAACCCACACACCACAGACATATTCCACACCAACACTCGAAAGTGTTTCTCGTGCTCCACAAGTCAGTCACCAGCAGCCAAAATATTTTCAGAGGAAATAGCATCTGTCTTTCCCAACCTAGTACAGTTAAGGTACAGTTCTCCACTTCACACACTGCCAAAAACAAATGCTAACTAAACGTGGCTGGTATCTTTACCTCACTGGGGTCTGTCCTCTCCTGTAGAATGGAAGATTTGTTTTTATTCTTTTAAAACGACGGTGGCAGGGTGTGGTGGTGCATGCCTATAATCTCAGCACTCAGGAGGCAGAGGTAGGAGGATTGCTATGAGTTTCTGTGGAAAGCTCCCCTACCCACTGAACCATCTTCTCACCCCCTAGAATGGGAGACTTAAGAAAGATTGTTCTAAGGTCTCATCTTGTTCTGATACTCTGTTATTTTATAGTTGTGGCTGTAGGCTCTACAAATGGTATCTGACAGTCCTGTATATGTCAAATGACACTTCTTCATTCCTCATTCTTCATTTTATTTTGTTGGAGTTGATCTTAATAGAATTCGAATTATTTTGTCTGACTTTGTATTCTAGCATTGCACATGACTCATACATAACAAGTCCCAAGTCATTACTAACTGCTCTGGGTCCTTGGGGCTCGCAGGTGCTCCAGGAGCTGTACAGGAGAAGACTGGATACTGTCCTCATACAATCAGGCTGGCTGCTTTCCCGATGTGAACTCATGAGGCATTTGGACAGTAACTCAGTGCATGGGGACCTGCGGTGGTCCTTTCCCAGCAGAGCTCACTGTGCACGGTTACTGGCCTTGTTCTGTCTGCACAGCACAGCAAACAAGCAGAAAGCAGTGACCTTTAAATAAGGGGGAAGTACTCAAGGCTGAGGGAGTCTCTAGATTCTTCTTTGTACAAGCTGCTACCCCTCATCTGGGACACAATACAGAGGAGGGCCCCTGATTGTCAGGGTTAGTTGCAACCAAACAAGCACAGCACCCTAGACCTTCGGTGGCCAAGAACCCTCTTTTCCTCCTTCCAGAACTTTCCATGGGATATGATGTACTTCCCCACTGGGGGCTTCTTCAATACCAATGCTACTGTCAATTTTCCTCAAACTCTACTGACTTTTAGCCACACCCCAGCCCTGGCCTTCCAGGGAGTATGGGTGCTGTCACCTGCTGGCTGGTGACAGGCTTCTCAGCTACATAGCTGGGTTCTGCAGGGTCATTTTGGACTGTGAGCTAACTCTCAAAATGAACACTTGAAGAGAAGAACACAATTCCCAGTACCTTTCCAGTAAACGAGGAAGGAATTTCAGCCCCTGAGGTTACAGGAAACTGCTCACCATGTACACTTCTCTCAGGGTCACTAACACGGCTGCCTCACGCAGTGGGGCTCTGGCTTGGAGGGGGAATGACCGCAACAGAACTGCACAGCTTGCTGCGTTCTTAGGAGGAAGCACTCATCCACACAGACCCTCACCTTGGTTTCTCTTCTCTGGCCCTTCAGGGGGATGAGGGCGCTGGATCTTAGTCTAAGGAAAGCTGGTTTTGAAGACAAGCTGCAGCATGGCCCCACACGTCTACCCAGCCAGCATTCCCACAGCTGTGCCCATGGGCTCAAGCACCTGGGTGGGCTAACAGCCTTGAAGCCCCAGGAATGGCCACAACTGAAGGGATCTCCAAGGGAAGCCATCAGCAGCATCCTGGTCAGCTTGAGTACTGGGATCCCAGCTTCAGGACAGCTCCTGGGTGGCCACCTGGCTTTGCCTATGTGCACAGCTTCCTGCGTCACAAATGATCTTTTCCAAAGCTGCACTTGGTTCTAATTCTGGCCCTGCGGCCACAAGCAGACTCCCCTTTCATCGGGAATTGTCCCTAACCAAACAGCTTCATGATGTATGGTGCGAATGAGCAGCTGGATGGCAAACTGTCCTTCAAGGCGTGTCTTGAGTACCCACTCTACTAGGAAGCTTCTTGTGTTGGTGCCAAGGTGCAGAGGTGAGTAAGGGAAGGACCCCTAACCTCAGAATCTCACATTTTATTAAGAAGTGAAGGAAGGAAGGGAATGAGGGAGGAAAAGAGGGACGGAGGGAAGAAGGGAAGGAAGAGAGATCTAGAACTCAACACAAACACCATCCACTCATTCAAGACTTGCAGTCCTGGATCCCAGGCGTCTGTGTGCTGCTGAGAGTGAAGCAGAGTGGGGGACTGCTGGGGCAAGAACAGGGGGAGTGTGCACACTGCCCAGGACTGGCCTTTGCTTGGCTCCTGATCCTGACCTGAGTTCAGCACTTGCTGCCTGGAGGACATTTTCTCAGTGGGACAGAGAGGAGGGTCCCCCTGATTCTCAAGTCACTCAGATGGTCTTTGACTTCCTGACCCTTTTTATGTTGGTCACACACAGGGGAGCTCCTATTTTTAACTGTAGAATTAGCACAGAGATGAAACCATTTCAGGAAAGTTAGAGTGAATTGACACAGGACATATTAAGTTTTCCATTTCTAAAATTAAAAAGTTTTCCTTTTTCTTTAAACCCCAAAGCTGCCACTTAATTTGCGTTCAGATGGGGCTTCCACAGCCACAATGCCAACAGAGGAGCTGTGCAAGAGAGGAGGAGGCTGAGGGGAGGAAGGAAGGAGGCAAAGAGGAGGCTGAGGGGAGACGGAGGGTGGCCAGTGGGGTTCAAGAGGATGGGGTGGGGCAGATAATGAGGGCTGGGCAGGCGGTGAGGAGGACTGAGAAAGCAAGAGGGAAACTGTAGAAGGCTAATGGGGTCTAAGGAGGATGAATAGGGCTGAGGAAGGCTAAAGATGGCCAAGGAGAGCTGAGAGGGGGTTAGGGAATGCTCACAGGAGCTGAGAATCTAAGTGGAGGCTGAGGGAGGGGTGGAGGACTGGGGGGTGGGGTCAGGAAGGTAAGGCGCTCAGGAATATGGGCCACCTGCTGCAGGGACAGTGAAATGTCCTCTGACAGTTCCAGGCCCTGGACTTCAGCGAACACACTGGCACGTCTAGGCATAAACACCACCAGCAGCAATCCTTCCTGGAGGTTCATCTGGTCCAGCTCAGCTCCACGTCGGCCTTGGGCTTCAAACAACTTCAAAGACACCGCCATTGCTTTTTTTTGCCCAGATTTCTCCTCACCCTCCTTGTCAATGGAGAACGATTCTAAGCGGCTGGGCTGGGAGGAATGACAACTTCACCTGGCACTGCACCCGCACCCACTTCTGTCTTTTTAAAGGGTTTTTCACAGCTCTCCTCTTAGTTCATTGAAGTTCTTCAGCTCTCTTCACCTTTTCTTAGTGCATTGCTCTGGTCAGGGGAGAAATGTTCCCTGGAGCTGGACCCCTCAGAGAGCCGGCTGCAGGAGGCCTGAAGTGAGGCCCACCCAGGGCCAGTGTTAGGGATAAGCAATTAACCAGTACAGGGAGGCTTCAAATGATGGGGATCTCACAGAAAATAACCCCATCCAAACAGCCAGAGGAAGAACTAACTAACGTTCTTTTCTTTTTCTCTTTCTTTCTTAGTTTTTTTTAAAAGATTTATTTTTATTAATTTATTTGAGACAGAGAGGGGTGGAGAGAGAGGGAGAGAGAGAATGAGCACGCCAGGGTTTCTAGCCACTGCAAATGAACTCCAGATGCATGCGCCACAATGTGCATCTGGCTTACGTGGGACCTGGAGGATCGAACCGGGGTCTTTAGGCTTTGCAGGCAAATGCCTTAACTGCTAAGCCATCTCTCAGCCCCTCTTTCTTAGTTTAAACACCTGATTTCAATGTTAAATGGTTTAAATCAGTAAAGGCAAAAGTGCTTTAATCTGTACACAGCTGGCTGAAGACACCCCGTCCATCAAAGGGACAGAGTGCCGGGGGAAGGGGCTAGTTTGTAACGCAGATGAACAGATGCTGGTTGTTGCATACAAGGCAGGTAATTTTCAGACTTCCACACACTTATTATTTATTGTGGTGGACCTGGTAGAAAGAATTTAAGTAGCTGGGGGCTTTGGCCTCTTGCTCGCTCTGTTTCCCGTGAGGTCTGCAACTTCCTTGACCATGTGTTCCTGCCATGATGCAGCACCTCACCACAGGCTCAACAGCATGGAGCCAAGTGAGCGTGTGAAGCCTCTAAAACCACATGCCAAACCAAACCTTTCCTACTGATAATTTCATTACCTCAGGTATTTTGTTACAGAGACAGAAAGCTGACATATCCCTTCCTTCCAACAACGGGGTATTCTTCTTGTTTCGCTGTAGTGAAAGGTCCCCATCTTCCCTGTGAGGTTCAGCACGGTCTGCCCTTACCACCTCCTCTTCAGCCTCATCTTCACACTCACCCCCCTGCTCCATGCACACTGGCCTTCTTTCTGGACCTCTGATGAATCATTTCTTCTTGCCAGACAACCTTATTTAGGCTGCTCCTCAGCTGACTGCTCTTTTCTTCCCCCTCACACTCAACCTTAACTCTACAGCTCCTTCTCTCAAAGCACCACGGTGACACTTTCTCAGTTGTCACTTCATGTTTGTGTTGATTACATGTAGTTCCCCCTGCTAGAGTGGACCCTGGGCCCCATTGTGTGTTTTCTGTTCCATCTGCAGCGCCTGGCACCTGCAGACACTCAGCTGAGTGAACAAAAGAACTAGGAACGAGAGGAGCACCAGAGCCTGAGCACAGGCCTGGGGAACTGCATTCTCCACTCTTGTCCTCCAGCACGCTGCTTTGAGAAGTGACTTAGTCAAGACTCAGACCCGGGAGGACAGAGCAAGGTAGCCCAGCAGGACTTCCCACCTCTGTAAAAGACAAGTGGCCCTGGGGAGGAGCTTGGAAACAACTTCTAACCAGAAGGCATCCCCTGAAGACACCAGGAGGGTTTAGCAGAAAGGAAACTTTTTCCTGTGCCATGCTGACACCACAATACCTTCAACACTTCTGTCTTAGTCCTTGTGTGCCTGCCTCCTTCCACTGGGCTACAATCTACTGGAAACAAGGACGGGACTTTCCTGTCAGGTGCACTGAAGTAACTCGACACAGCGCAGCTCAGGCATTTGTAAGGGTTTCTGATGAGTGACTCACAGTCAGAACCACAACTGAATGGGTAAGAGGCAACAAAAGCTAGCATGATTCATTCACAGCGGTGTGGACGGTCCAGTGAAGCGGCATCTACCACACCTCTATGCCCCCGTCCACTCCAGGGTCATTTCACAGTGGTGTGGACGGTCCAGTGAAGCAGCATCTACCACACCTCTATGCCACCGTCCACTCCAGGGTCACTTCACAGTGGTGTGGACGGTCCAGTGAAGCGGCATCTACCACACCTCTATGCCACTGTCCACTCCAGGGTCATTTCACAGTGGTGTGGATGGTCCAGTGAAGCGGCATCTACCACACCTCTATGCCACCGACCACTCCAGGGTCATTTCACAGTGGTGTAGATGGTCCAGTGAAGCGGCATCTACCACACCTCTATGCCCCCGTCCACTCCAGGGTCATTTCACAGTGGTGTGGACGGTCCAGTGAAGCGGCATCTACCACACCTCTATGCCACCGTCCACTCCAGGGTCACTTCACAGTGGTGTGGATGGTCCAGTGAAGCGGCATCTACCACACCTCTATGCCACTGTCCACTCCAGGGTCATTTCACAGTGGTGTGGATGGTCCAGTGAAGCGGCATCTACCACACCTCTATGCCACCGTCCACTCCAGGGTCATTTCACAGTGGTGTGGACGGTCCAGTGAAGCGGCATCTACCACACCTCTATGCCACTGTCCACTCCAGGGTCATTTCACAGTGGTGTGGACGGTCCAGTGAAGCGGCATCTACCACACCTCTATGCCACCGTCCACTCCAGGGTCACTTCACAGTGGTGTGGATGGTCCAGTGAAGCGGCATCTACCACACCTCTATGCCACCGTCCACTCCAGGGTCACTTCACAGTGGTGTGGATGGTCCAATGAAGAGGCATCTACCACACCTCTATGCCACCCTCCACACCATGGTCATTTCACAACAGTGTGGACTGTCCAATGAAGTGGCATCTACCACACCTCTATGCCACCGTCCACACCATGGTCACTTCACAGCAGTGTGGATGGTCCAGTGAAGCAGGACACAAATGATAGCTGGATACTAGATGACAATGCCATAATTATCTGCTCACCTGACTGAGTTCTTCAAATGACTGAAGGACCTTTTCATTTGTCTTGAGACAGAAACTGTGAGTTCTCTTTCCTTACGTCTTAATGAGCAAAGTCCAGCACCAGCCCTGACATACAATAGCTGGGTTAGCCTTGGCTGGAACAGCCTTGTCTTTTTGTACTTAAAATGAAACAAGAGGGCCAGATAACTCAGAGGTCTTTCTCTCAGCTCTAATTCTTGGTGACTCCATAATTAGCCATGTACACAAACAAAAAGTTAGGGACAGGAATGTGCACCAATCACAACAGACTGCATGTAACTGTAAGAAACCTTCCCTGGTATCAATCACTTCAGGCATGGCTAGTAAGGATCTGATAAGGACTCTGCACAGAAATCTGCCAATATATTACAAAGTGCTCTAGGGAACAACCATGAAACGTAAGGGTGGACAAACATCAATAACCTGGCAGTGGAGACGGTAATTCAAATAAGATGTATCCAAAAAGCAAAGCTAGATATGAGTATATATCAAATGCTTTTACTATCAGAGTCTACAGGAAAAAAAATGATTAAACAATTTGAAATGAATTTAAAATTATCTAATAACTTGGTTTTAAGTTTGGGAGAAAATGCTTAACTTCTCTTAAAATGTGTCCTTAAAAATTTCTATGACAGAAATTGAGTCATAAATTTTGCTAACAACTTTTTTTGATTATGGAAAAATTCAACTCTTTTGTTGTTGTTGTTGTTGTTGTTTTTTTGAGGTAGGGTCTTGCTCTAGCCTAGGTTGACCTGGAATTCACTATGGAGTCTCAGGGTGGCCTTGAACTCACGGCGACCCTCCTACTTCTGCCTCCCGAGTGCTGGGATCAAAGTGTGTGCCACCACGCCCGGCACAAAAGTTCAGCCGTTTAGTGGAACAGTTTTGGAAATGTCCCTCTAGTTCCCCAACCGTGAAGAGCACCGTGGCTGGGACAAGGTCGCCTGTGCATTTCCCCAAGAAGTGAGCGAGGACGCAGCCGTACAGTACAGTTCGGGAGTAAGCATGCTGGAGTGACGCCAGTGCCCTCATGACTGTCTCAGATGCCAGAAGGACAAGCTGGAATGGCACAGTGGTTACCATATTTGGGCATGGTGTCATTCTCTGCCACACAGGAACATATTAATGTAACAACCAGAGCATAGACCAAGCCATCCCGCGTGCCAGGCGCTATTCTATGTGCTCTCGGAGTCTCTTCTCAGTGACTGTCCTTACCCTTCATCTTCAGAGGAGAAACCAGAGCTTTGTCACCTTATCTGCAGCACCACAGTGGCCAAGTGGTGGAAGCAAGACCTGAACCCAGGCAGTCCACTCAGGCCCATACACTTAGCCACAACTCATGACTTTTTGTTCACAAACGACTCACTAGTGCATACACTGGACTCAAGACCAAGAGTAATAAAACGGAACTTGAGTTTTGAAAATGATTTGTCCCCCTTTTCAGTCCTCTCTGTGTGTGTCTGAGCAGTGTGAACCCAGTGGAGCACTGAGAAGCCCTGGAGTCACTGGCTCACTTAGCAAGGCCTCCAGGACCAGTTGCAGAGTCACCACCTCCCCTCAGGCTAATGATGAAGACATCTGGGTCCTAGATTACATGGGCCTCAGTGACCTTGGAACCGAAAAACAAATATTTACATGCTTTCCCACACCCAGTCTCCCAGGCCATTTCCCATGTGAACTCTGACTGGACATTGTGACCAGGGCAGTGGAGTGGAAGGACTGCCTTCCCTGCCATGAGCCATCCTCAGCTTCTACTTGACTCCATGGATGTAGGCTCCTTGTCCCTCACTGAGCTAAAGGCTTCCATCCTAAAAGACAAAAGATCAGGCTTCTAACTGAAAAGAGAGACTGATGGAGAGGGGGAGGGGATATGATGGAGAGTGAAATTTCAAAGGGGAAAGTGGGGGGAGGGAGGGAAGTACCATGGGATATTGTCTACAATTCAAGAAGCTGTCAATAACAAATAAATAAATAAATAAATAAATAAATAAATAAATAAATAAATAAAAGATCAGGCTTCTAAGCTGTGAGGTCTCAAAGTATCAGAAAATACTTCTGTAAGAGGACCCAGGTTCATTAAGGTCTGAAGTCTACCAGAAATTAAAAGCATTCAAAAACCAATTTTTCAAAATATAAACATTTGATGTTAACACACATATGCACAAATATATGACTGGGTTTACTAATTAATAGGCTTTCCATGTCTTGGAAGAAGAGATAAAAATAAAATGGCATATTGCCTTGAACAAGAGGCATATGGCTGCTTTATAAATATGCACACTTTGTCTCTTCTTTCTTTCTCCTAAAAACATAAAGCCCAAGCTGCAGGTCATGGTACTGGCCCCTTGCTCTAGTTTGAGGAGCTGGCTGGACGCCTTTAGAGCCTTGGATGCATCTTTTCTTTAAAGTCTGTCTGGGGGCTCACCCAGCATCACTCTCACATCAGGACCACTCTCACTCATCGTCACCAGTCTGGATCCTCAGAACGAGGCCAGATAACTACTGACCTTCTCCATCATGTAGAGGTGCTGCTGACCACATGGACAACACTGTGAAGCTACACTGGCTGTGCCTCAGCCACATGCCCAGCGGCCATGGACGTCAAGGAGCACTCATTAACGTCTCTGTAACCAGACCTCCCTGCCTCACAGCCCTTTAACAACTCAGAGGAGAAAGGGTTATGGAAGGCTGGAGACACTAGCAGTTCCGACAGGTAGAGTGGTCAGTCAACCATCCAATTCCTGGCTGGAATACCTGAATGGAATGTGTCCTTTCTTGGAAATAGAGGAAGGAGAAGCAGTAACATTTACTGAGTCCCCAGGAAGATAAAACAGATACATTTTATAAAAGAGTACTGCAAAGCACTTATTCCTTTGTAAAATTTTATTTATCATTTTTATCAATATTGTATTTGCACATATTTGAAGGATCAAATAATTCTAAGAACTTATCCTGACAGACAGGAACTCCATCCCCTCTCTTGTTGATTAGCTCCCCAGAGGCAACTTGTTTTCAGTCCTTCAAGTTGATTCATTTAATAGATATCTTAATATAACATTTTTTTAATTTTTAATTTTTTTAACTTTTGTTTGACAGAGAGAAAGAGAGAAAGAGAGAGAGAGAGAGAGAGAGAGAGAGAGAGAGAGAGATGGGGCATGCCAGGGCCTCTAGCCACTGCAAATGAACTCCAGATGCATGTGCCACCTTATGCATCTGGCTTACATGGGTCCTGGGGAATCGAACCAGGTTCCTTTGGCTTTGCAGGCAAAGGCTTTAACTGCTAAGCCACCCCTCCAGTCCAAATATAACATTTTATACCACCTTTAAAAATTATTTATTTATTTATTTTCAAGCAGAGGGAGAGATAGAAGAGAGGCAGATAGAGAATGGGTGTGCCAGGGCCTCCAGCCACTGCAAATGAACTCCAGATGCATGTGCCACCTTGTGCATCTGGCTTACGTGGGTCCTGGAGAATCAAACCAGGATCCTTTGGCTTCGCAGGCAAATGCCTTAACTGCTAAGCCATTTCTCCAGCCCCAAATGTAACATTTTTAATTTTAGGCATTACAGTCATGTTTTGCTTAACAATGTGGTACACTCTGAGAACTGTATCACTGAGTGATTTTGTTATGTGAACAATTTATACAAACTAGGATGCCTATGACATCACTAAGTGACATCATTTTATAATCCACTAACTTCTAAGCAGGTTGTCATAGACTGAAACGGTATTTTCCTGACTGTATCATTCCTGACTATATCATTCTAGAAGAAAAGGGCCTGGTCTCTCATACCTCACTCCCCACTTCTTGCCATCCATCATCTCCCCAGTGTAGGTGTGCTGGACTTGGTCAGGTTGCCATTCCCACACTTCCAGTTCAGACTGAGGGTCACAAACAACGAGCACTGCTCTCCCTTCTCTGTCCAGCCTGTGACTTGCCCTGGCTTTCGACTCTGCTCCTCTGGGTGGCTTCAATAATAGCCTGGGGAAGACGGCTGAGGTCAGTGCTTGTGTTCTTTCGGCCGTCATCACAAGTCTCTTATCCTTAGTTCTCCCAGGTAAGGAAACCAAGGCACAAAGAGTGGAAGTATTTGGTAACGCTCATCAATCTGCTACTAAAGCTCAGCCCTCTCCACAAGAGCCACACCACCGCTCTGTGGCGAGTGCTAGACCTTCAAGACACGGAAGGTCTCCCTGACTTCTGCTGAGGCCCCGCCCACTCTGTACCCCACCCTCTGTGCTCTAGGAATTAGCTTGAAAGGGTTCCTACAGGGAGTGAGGGTCCAATAGGGGCCCCTTTCCTGGATGTTATACTAGTTACTTTTCTTGTCTCAGGGATCAAAGTACTTGTGGGACATCTAAGAAGGCCTCTTCTCAGAACAAGTCTGGAGTCTTCTGACCCAAAAGTCAATGGAAGGGATGCTTTCAGGCCTCACTCACCAATAGCCATTGCTGTCACCTCTCAAGCAACTTAGACCACACATGCCCAACTTGTGCTGCGGGTACCCCTCACAACTAACCTGCCCCACAGAGCTCCCCAAATGAGAACACAGGCTCCCAAGCCGCCGGGGCTGGGGTTCAACTCCCAGCTGTGTCCCGCACAGCTTCTATGATACGGAGCAAGTTGCTTCGTTCTCTAAGCCTTCGCTTTCTCATCTCTACGGTGACAGCAGCAATGGTGTCCCCTTTATGTGTTGTTGTCTGTCTGGCATATGTTAAGCATAAGGTCTGGGCTGGTCCAGGCAAGGCAAAGCAGAGGGCCGTCTTATGGGGTACTCTGGGGACCAGAGCCCGAGTAGCTGCAGAGCACACACAGGTCCAAGCCCTGCATGTGAGCCTCTGGGGTCCCAGAAGCTGCCTCAAGCTTTCACAGGTTGCTCCACGACTCAACTTCCAAACAATGCTTCCTGGTGACAGAAACTCTTGTTATGTAAAAGTTTAAAAGAGTGAAATGATGCAAGCTTCTTTCAGGATACCGGAGATAAACGATCTATTTATATTTTTATGGTGAAGACATAAATAGAAAAAAACACAGCACCCAAAGAAATGTTCCTTAAAATCTATGTTCAGCATGAGAGAGAGGTGCACACGGAACAAACAGATGCTAGCCAGAGACCTTTTCACATCAGCCACAACTCTGCAAGATGCATTAATTCAAGATTTACCAAATGTCAATACAATTACAAAAAAATGAGCTGCCTGACAAACTGGGACATGGGGTGCTTCGGTGTTTTTTAAGTCATTATATAAGCAGCCTGCTGGAACAGAGTAACGCTGAGTTCCTAAATCCCAGCCCTGACTACTGACCCAAAGACAATATAAATAACAGCGTTTATCCATTCAGCCACTGCTTACTAACGGCCTACTGGCATCGCTGATCTGGTGGGATACAATATGAGCAGGAGAGAATTTTTGTCTGCACAAAGTGTGCTTGGTAATGAAGGAGATGGAGATGAGAAACACTCAGATGTAAGGTTTTCAGATAACAAAGAAACATTTAAGAAAAGCTAAGCTAGACACATAATGGATTGCCTATAATCTCAGCACTTGGGAGGCTGAGGCAGGAAGATCAGGAGTTCCTGGCCGGTCTGGGGTACACAGCTTGACCTTGTGTGAGAGAGTATGAGGAAGAAGGAAGACAGGAACACGTGAAGGAGGAGACATTAGAAAGGAGAAAACCAAGCACCAGGCCGAGGTAGCAGGGCTCTGGTGCTCACATGACAGGAACCCAGATAGGCCCTTCCTGAGACAGCCTGGCTCTGTCTCAGTGCTTGAAGTAGGAAGAAGGTGATGACTCTCCACAGCCAAGGTATGCTAACAGCAGAGACCTCCCCGACCAATGCCAGCAGCAGAGCACCTCCCCGACCAATACCAGCAGCAGAGACCTCCCCTGACCAATACCAGCAGCAGAGACCTCCCCTGACCAATACCAGCAACAGAGACCTCCCTGACCAATACCAGCAGCAGAGCACCTCCCCTGACCAATAACAGCAGCAGAGCACCTCCCCTGACCAATGCCAGCAGCAGAGACCTCCCCTGACCAATGCCAGCAGCAGAGCACCTCCCCTGACCAATACCAGCAGCAGAGACCTCCCCTGACCAATACCAGCAGCAGAGACCTCCCCGACCAATACCAGCAGCAGAGACCTCCCCGACCAATGCCAGCAGCAGAGCACCTCCCCTGACCAATACCAGCAGCAGAGACCTCCCCTGACCAATACCAGCAGCAGAGCACCTTCGTGACCAATGCCACCAGCAGAGCACCTCCCCTGACCAATACCAGCAGCAGAGACCTCCCCTGACCAATACCAGCAGCAGAGACCTCCGTGACCAATACCAGCAGCAGAGACCTCCCCTGACCAATACCAGCAGCAGAGACCTCCCCGACCAATACCAGCAGCAGAGACCTCCCCTGACCAATACCAGCAGCAGAGACCTCCCCGACCAATACCAGCAGCAGAGCACCTTCGTGACCAATACCAGCAGCAGAGCACCTCCCCTGACCAATACCAGCAGCAGAGACCTCCCCTGACCAATACCAGCAGCAGAGACCTCCCCTGACCAATACCAGCAGCAGAGACCTCCCCTGACCAATACCAGCAGCAGAGACCTCCCCGACCAATACCAGCAGCAGAGACCTCCCCGACCAATGCCAGCAGCAGAGACCTCCCTGACCAATACCAGCAGCAGAGACCTCCCCTGACCAATACCAGCAGCAGAGCACCTCCCCTGACCAATACCAGCAGCAGAGACCTCCCCTGACCAATACCAGCAGCAGAGCACCTCTCTGACCAATACCAGCAGCAGAGACCTCCCCTGACCAATACCAGCAGCAGAGACCTCCCCTGACCAATACCAGCAGCAGAGCACCTCCCCTGACCAATACCAGCAGCAGAGACCTCCCCTGACCAATACCAGCAGCAGAGACCTCCGTGACCAATACCAGAAGCAGTGAGCATCTGTCAGTGACTTGTTCAAGGTTTCATAGGTGGTAATTGGCAGAACTACTGTAGCCTTGGTCTGATCCTCTTGAAGCAGTCTTGTCGCTTGGATTTTGGAGGCAGCATTGGACATGCTCTGAAAATAGTATGACATCATTGGAGTAAGGATATCATTGAAACATCACAATTAAGGACACAGTGGTCCCAAGAAAATGTTACCATTTTAACCCTGCATATCTGACCTGAGTTCTGGCTTCTTATTTTCCTGGAAGGTCGTGATGCTCTCAATCAGTTAAACCATGAGGCTCTGAGAGAGGGTGGTCTCTGCATCACCCTCACCCACCAACTTTGCTCTGCTGTAAATAAGAAGCTGTGAAAACATCTCATTCTTTGGAGTGAGTGTGAGACAACCAATTGCCACGTGGTACCAAAAATGGCAGAGCTGAGAAAGCTCTGCTGAAAGTCATAGCTTATTTATCCAGCAGCCTCGGAAACATAAGAGGCCCATGCAATTAATTTTACTATTTTTCCTGTGCCAATTGTGTGAAGCATCAGGTAAGCTTGTGTGTAGCTGAGTGTGCCAGATAGCACATTTGTTAAGACAAAGGTGGGATACTCAGGCAGGCCCCTTCTAAAATCTAGCAGCCTCCACACCCACTAGCTTCGTTTTTTTGTTTTTTTTTTTAAGTTTTTGTTAAAATATATTTTATTTACTTGAGAGAGAGAGAAAAGAGGTAGAGAGAATGGGTGTGCCAGGACTTTCAGCAGCTGCAAACTCCAGAGGCATGTGCCACCTTGTGCATCTGGCCTACATGGGTCCTGGGGAATCAAACCTGGGTCATTTGGCTTTTCAGGCCTTACCTGCTCAGCAGTCCCTGCAACCCTACTAGAATTTTACTGCAGTTCACACACAGCAAGGACAGTTCAGAGGCTGAGACGCAGGAAAATGGCCACAGGGAATCAGCTTTTCCTCTCATTCCAAAATGAACTTGTAAACTCAGCCTGAGTGTGGGGACACAGAGGCGCCTGGCTCTCATGTCTGCTCCCTAAGGGTCTGTTAATCTCTTTATACTCTCTTCCAAGGTAATATTTAAATCAACCACACAGCTCAATTTACTTTGCTGTGACTCTAACTGAATAATTCTAAAGTAAAAACAAGACGAACTAGCCCAGAACCTTGCCAGAGCCCTCCTGGGGCACTTGGAGCACAGTCTGGAGGCTTTAATTCTGCCAGTGCAAAGGCAAATGTACTGTGTCCAACCCCTAATTTTGTCTCCGAGGCACAGTGACTGTCATTTGTTGTTTTAGAGAAAGTTCCTATTTACTGATGAGCGAAAGCTTCCAGGGTACGGCGGGCGTCTAAGAAGACTGAAGGGTCTGGAAGGGAGGCGCACACTGTGAAGTAAAGATGTTCCGTAAGGAGAGCGTCTGGGCTGTATCACCCTCACTGGAGCACAGGCCAGGACCCTGTTCCGTTCAGGGATGTCCTCGGTGCGTACGTAGCCCCCCAGCTTGCAAACAGTAACCTAACAATCATTCTAGCATTTCCCAGTCCTTTTACATGGAGTAGTAAAAAACTACTGGGAGAAGGAATGAGGCAAGAAGATTGGAAGCAGCCAGGCCTGCTAACCTGGAGTAGAAGGAGGGGCCTGGAGCCTCCCCTGGCAGGCAGGCTTTCAAGATGACCACGTGGTTACAGGCGCTGAGGAGTGCTTATGGTCATACAAGCAGACCTGTGGCACTCCGTAAGTTGTGGAAAGACAGAGGTTAAAAGGCACCTGTACAAGTGGGGGTGGCCACCTGTGCCTGTAACCCTTGTCCTGTGGGGGTTGGCAGGGATCAGAGGCTCACTGAGGCTTGCATAAATAGCAGAGCCCAGAATCTGTGAGACTCTGTCTCAAGGAAACACATGGATGACTGATGGAGCAGGGCACACCCAGTGTTCTCCTGCGGCCTCCACACACACCCTCACAGGGTGCCTCATCTGCATATACACACTCATACACCACCACCCCAACATCACACATGCACACACACACAAGGCACAGGAGAGGCACCTTGTGTGGAAAGGAAGGAACATGTAGGGCCCTTTCCACCTCCACGTGGACATGCCTCACGCCGGAGGGTGTGGTAATGAAACCCGTGTGCTTGGTAATTACCCCGCAGTGTTCTCAAGAGTTAGGAAGCTTGGCCGGATGTGGTGGCGCACTCCTTGAAGCCCAGCACTGGGGAGGCAGAGGTAGGAGGATCATCACGAGTTCGAGGCCAGCCTGAGACTACACAGTGAATTCCAGGTCAGCCTGGGTTAGAGTGAAACCCTACCTCGAAAACAAACAAAAAAAAAAGAGTGAGGAAGCTTTGTCTCATGCTGGAGCAAGTTCTTCCTCCTCTACAGATGACTAAGCAGCGTTCACCCCCACAAACCTGCCCCTTGTCTCCCTTCAAGCTTTTCACCTGCACTAGAATTAGTCAAAGTTGAAGATCCTGGTGTTTCTTTTGAAGCAGTAAAGCATGGGTTTCCCCGATGCTTGGGCTGGTGCGCCGTGCCAGACAGTCTATGCCTGAACACTGACTTTTAACCCTTGGGAGAATCAATTTCTGTAGCTTCCCCAAGTGCACCTGGATACCAGAACACCTCTAAATCCACCACATATGCTGTCATTGTACAGTAAAGACACACAGGGTCAAGTTCCTTGATGCGGCTGCTGATACTGTCACAGACGCTCAAGACAGTTGGAAATGTTGATCAGGCAAATGACAAGCACCTCAGTGTGTGGAAGAGCCTGCCTTCATACCTGCTGTCCCCCCCCCCCCGCCCACAGCTCAGCGCCTGCTGGAGGGTTTCCTTCTTCTGTTCGCTTTGTGCCCCTCTGATCTCACATCTTGTTTCAAATTGCAGCTCCGAGTGAAACCCATGTAAGGTAATTACTCCTCAGTGCGTTGTGGTAGCACCCATTGATTAGAAATCATTTTCACACAGAACATCATTGCACGGAGTTTTGATCAAAACTGGGTTATTATTTCAGCCACACACCTGCTCCCCCCTTCCTGGAGGAAATCCGTATGTGTGAAGAAAGAACACAGGGCAGTGAACAACTGGGTTTTGGAATGGAGCTATTTATTTATTTATTTATTTTATTTTATTTTATTTTGTGAGACAGGCTCTTACTATATAGCCCAGGCTAGCCTCAAACTTGAAACAATCCTCCTGCCTCAGCTCAAGTACTAGGATTCCACTGGACGGCAGAAAACACCACTATACCTCTCACCTACCTATGTACTGATGTATCTCCGTCCGTTATTGTTTTTCTTTCTCAGTGTGTGTACAGGTGATGTGGTGTGTGCATTCTGACAGTGAGTGTGGACATACATGTGGTATGGTACTGGTGTGGAGGTCAGCAGACAATTGCAGCTGTCGGTCCTTTCTTTCACTCACTTGGAAGCAGGTTCACTGCTCTGTGTTTGCCAGGCTGGCTGGCCGGAAAGCTTTCAGATGATTCTCCTGTCTCGGCCTCCCTTCAGGCCCGAGGTGTGCTGGGTTACAGACTAGCACTAGAGTGGCTGGCTTTATGTGGCTCTGGGGATCTGAACGTGGGTACACAATGTACATCAAATGCTTTTTCCACTGAGCCATCTCCCTGGCCACACATCAAGTGTTTTGGAAACAGGGTCTCATGTAGGCCAAGCAAACTTTGAACTATGTGTAGCTGATGATGACCTTGAACTACGGATCCTCATGCCTTTACCGCGTACGTGTTGGGATTACAAGGGCATGCAACCATGCCTGGCTTGTTTCCTGAACTGCAAGCAAATATTTCTGAACAACTAAATTCTTAGTCCAGCTTCTTCCTGTAATGCATATTTGAAACCTTGATGAGGCTGGTTCCTGTCAAGATGATATTCCTGTAGAGCCAGACAGAGCCCAGCAGCTTAAATTTGCCTCATCAAGACTGCAGGTGGAGGATGGAACACAAGCTGTGAAAGGCTTGGGGCCTCCAGTAAGGCTCCTAGGTCTGATCGTCCCGCCCCGCCCCCGCCCCCGCCCTAGGAGCAGAGCGAGGAACCTGAGCCGGGGTTCTGAAGGTGGACCTTGCTGGGAGGTCAATGAGCACAGTACGCACTTTCTAGACTCGGTCCTTCCAGAGCCCTGTAAATTACGAACCAGTTATAAACTAAAAAACAGAGGAAAGCTGATTGGTCCATAACAGAAAGGGGCCTTTCTCAGAACTGCAGTTTCCCAGAGGGCATTTATGCAAATGACCCAGGGGAGGGAACCATCTCCCTCCACTTAGGCAAGCACATCTACTTCTTATTCCTGAAAATCCTTCTGGGTTTTCTGAATTGTCTGACAGGATTCCCAGAGGAATTCTCTAAGTATAGAGTGTAAACATTTTAATAGTCTGCATGCAAATTTAAAGTCTTCACTGAGTTGGGCTTAGGGGTACATATCTGTAACCCCAGCACTCACTGACTGAAGCAAGAGACTCCCAGGGACAGGACTTCCAGGCACCTCTATGATGCCTCTGCTGGACACTAGGGCTGAGGGATAGGAAAGGAACTTGCTTCAAAAGCCAGGAGTCAGATTGGAACACCTGTCTCTGCTTCCCTCTGTACATCTGCCTGTCCTCTTCTCTACCGATGGTTCTCCGTCACCTTGCTGCACCTCAAGACACACAGAAGATGGGGAGAGTGCCTCTGTCAAAAGAAAGGTGGCATCCCTGGCATGCCCAGTCATTAAGTGCTCTTTTAGGGCCCAGGGTCTTGGTCCACCGAACGGACACGCAGTGTAAAGGATGCCTCCGCACACAAAATTCCTTCCTGTGTCACAGCTCTGGGTTGGGAGGGAGGAGAAGTTCCCCGAGAGCAAAAGCATAGAGGGGAGTAAGCTGTCCACATGATGACCACTGGCCAGCCAGCCTCAGCTGCCAACCTCAGGGATTTATAGCTGAGCTAGCTCAGTCCCCCTAACATCCAGGTGTCACTTCTTCCCAGAGATTTTTGTTTCAGCCTTCCTTTCAAGTGTTACCATCTCCTACTGTAGGGAGGGCGATCACAACCTGTCATCCCAGCACTAGAGGCTGACCCATCTTAAATTCAAGGCTAGCCTGAGTTACAGAGTAAGACCCTGTCTCAAAAAGAAAAACAAACAAAAAGTTTCCATTTTCTTATCTCTTTTCAGTACTGTAATTTCATGTTTGAATTAAAATTTGTAATATTCATTAGTTATTCACAAATAGAAAGGCCGATTGCAAAAACAGACAAGCATGGTGGTACATTCCTGTCATCCCAGTACTAGGGAGGCTGACATGGGGATGATCTTGAGTTCAAGGCCAGCCTGGACTATATGGTGAGATCCTGTCTCAAAAAAACACTAAACCAAACAAACACAAATAAACCTGAGACTTCTTTAAAACCTTATCTCAAAACACACTGTTTTTTGAAGCTAAACTAGCAATGGGATTGTAAATCAGTTTTCACCTAGTTGGTAAGTTTCAGAAATTATTTTAACATGAAACAGATTTCAGCACATCAATAGATGATGGTACAATAATGTCATCTCCTCAGTAACTGACAGCCCTCGTTTCAGAAGGAACAGTGACAGCAGGGATTCCTGAATGCTCCCTGTGTTCTGAAGCTGAGCAGAGGGCCACCTGCCTTCTGCAGGCCAGACTTTGGGCCTGAACGGAAATCGTGAGAGGCAAAGGCATAGGGCTCAAGCTGTGGCCATGACGCGTCAGTGCCCTGCAGTCCTGAGCAGGGACACCTTCCATTCCTTGCAGGACACTTTCCCAGGCTGCCAATGTCATCAGACACACCTGCCTCCACAGAGGTACTGCCTGCAGGTGCTGGCTAGGCCACTGCCTACAGGAGGCATCCTGTCAGACACTCTCTTCTACTGTGCTCCCCTCTGCACACCAACCGTGTTCCCCACATCCTATAGACTTACTGTGCTCCCCTCAGCACCCCAGCAGTGTTCCCCACATCCTGTAGGCTTACTGTTCTTCAAAAACAGAAACAACCGGGAGTGGTGGCACACACCTTTAATCCCAGCACTCAGAAGACAGAGGTAGGAGGATTGCAGTGAGTTCAAGGCCACCCTGAGATTACATAGTTAATTCCAGGTCAGCCTGGGCTAGAGTGAGATCCTACCTCAAAAAACCAAAAACCAAAACAAAACAACAACAACAAAACCCAGAAACAAACACAGATTTTCCTCAGTGTCACAGCCATTCTTTCACAGACCTTAAATCCACACATGTACATTTTGTTCTCAAATCCTTGCCTCACCTTATCCTTTTTCCTCTTTGAAGCAACTACATCTTGAAAAAGGGACTTTAGTATTTGGAGCAAATTCTCAATCAAGCTTGTGGATGTCTGCTTTGAATATGAATTTTGCTACAGTCAATGTAACACTCAGTCCTGGCTTACCACAGCTTTGCTGTTCTTAGAGGGTACCACGGGTAACCTGCTCCCCAAACATGCTGGCGTTTGAGGCATCTTATGAAATGTCATGCAAAATAATTGGGTTTTGGCCTTTTGTAAGAGACTCATTTATTGTAAATGAGACTCTATAAATGGTTCAGGAAAATTGTTTAAATATTTAGAAAAATAAAAGTATAATCTAATCTTTTAATTTCATGGTAATTTTGAATGGAGCTAGAAATAAAACTTTTAATGACTTGTGAAGCCATAAGTAAATATTTCCATAATCTTTTGGTAGCTGAGGACTATTTACATGTAAAAGTAATGGAATAAATCAATGACAATGTTACCTATGATAATTCAAAACCATGAAAATACCTCTAGGCCTTGAGCACTGGAAAGGACAATAAAGGTAGATATAGTCATCCGAAAAGGAATGGGAACCAAGGAGAGAGAAGGGGGTGTGTGGATAAAGAGTTTCTGCTAATCACTAGGAAAAGCTATATTGTTTATAAAACCCAAACAGAAAAAGTGGAGGCACCTGAAAGATAGGGGTCCATGCTTAACACATACACAGCAACACATACACTGAACAAGAAAAACAGGAATACCACACTTAATACAAACATGGAAGGATTCTATTCACTATGGTAAGTGCATGAGATGCAATATAACTTCTCCATGTCAGAAAAAGCATTAAAACAGTATATGACAGCAGCAGAATCCTTTTTATCTGTGTGCATATATTTATCCTGTGCATTAAAAAAAGGGGGGATTAGCCAGGTGTGGTGTACGCCTTTCATCCCAACACTTGGGAGGCAGAGGTAGGAGGATCACTGAGAGTTCGAGGCCACTCTGAGATTACATAGTGAATTCCAGGTCAGCCTGGGCTAGAGTGAGACCCTACCTCCAAAAGCAAAAAACAAAACAAAACAAAACAAAATTTTAAAAAGCAATGGGGGTAGAAAAAGGATATAAAAATATGAACCATACTCATCTCTGGGTATTGAATTATGGAGAATTTAAGTTATATCTGAAAGAACTGAAGGTATAAGAAAGGAGGGAAGGGGCTGGAGAGATGGCTTAGTGGTTAAGGCGCCTGCCTGCTAAGCCTAAGAACCTGGTTCCAATCTCCAGGTCCCACGTTTAGCCAGATGCAGTGATGCAAGGGCGCAATGCTGCACTTGCCCACAAGGGGATGCACGCACCTGGATTTCATTCACAGCAGCTGAGACACTCTGGCGCGCCCATTTCTTGTCTTTCTCTCCTTCTCTCTCTCTCTCTCTCTGTGTCTCTCTCCAAAATTAATAAATAAATAAAAACTCCTTTGTTTAAAAAAAAAAAGAAAGGAGGGAAGGAAACAGGACAAAAGCATTCACTATCAAGAAGTCCAGGCCGGGCACGGTGGCGCACGCCTTTAATCCCAGAAACTAGGAGGCAGAGGTAGGAGGATCACCATGAGTTCGAGACCACCCTAAGACTACATAGTGAATTCCAGGTTAGCCTTGGAAAAAACAATAAATAAATAAATAAATAAATAAATAAATAAATAAATAAATAAATAAAAGAAGAAGAAGTTTGGAAAAGGAGTTACAGAGCAGAATATATAAAGAGCTCCCACAATGCAACAGCAGCAAGAAAGACAATTCAAGTCACACAAAGGAAATTAATAACTTTTTCTCCAGAACAGATCCATAAGGGCCTGCAAGCACGTGCCCAGATGTCCAACATCACTCGCAGGGCTGTCACATCACATCCACAAGGATGGTAGGAGGGAGAGGTGAGGAGCGAAGGAGGCAGGCAGAGGGACAGGAAGACAGGGTAATGGAACTCACGGGACATGAAAGCACTGGGGAGGACTGTCTGGGGGGAGGAAGGGGGTTGGGGTACGGGGAGGGCAGTATAATGATGTGTATGTATGAAAGTACCAGAATGACACTCATCACTTTGTATACTAAGCTAAAATTAATAAAAGCAAAACGATGACAGAGAAGACAAGAAGGAAAGAGGGAGAGGAGAAAGGCAGAGGGAGGGAAAGTGAGGAAGAAGACAGACTACTGGAATGCGTGCCTCACTGAAGGATGAACACAGTGGGGTGGTTGGTGCCTGAGTAGCACTGATTTACCCAAATTGACAGCCGTGAATTTTATTGTCATATGGATTTCACCTTTATATAAAAAGAACAAAAGCAAACGAACAAAAGCCACAAGGCAGGGGCCCCTCTAGTGAAGACTCCGAGTGTCTGCAGGGCAGAAGGGGTGTGTAGCAGCTCCGAGGCCGGTCCTGAGAGAGGACCAGTGTGGCTTCCTCCTGGGGCCTGCTCTGCTGGGGTCTGATTTCCCACTGCAGACATCCACACCAGATTTTAACAGAGTTTGAGTTGTTTTGCTGAGTTGTGAGTGGCACACTGTTTTAAAAACATAATTCAAGGATCCAGCGGATAAACAAATATAAAGTTCTGAAATTCTTAGGGAAGATGTAGGTCCAAAGATGCAAACATGGGGGCTTGGGCAGTGGAAAGTCCTAAGATCATGAGGAGTGCAGAGCAGAGAGTGCTCGAGTCTGCAGGCCCAGAGATGCCGGGAAGAGCTGCTATTGCCACAATGGAGAAATTAACTGGGTATGTGGATGATGGACAATTAATTAGTTTCACTGCAGTAACCATTTTATTACGTCTGTATCTTAGAACATCATGATCTATATCTTAAATCTAAATAATGAAATTTATTTGAAAAATATGACATTACCACTGAATATGATCCTAATTAAACAAATATGCAATTAAGAGTATAAATTCCTTGTCATTAGTTTAATTACATCATGAAGTTTTATTATAGGAAGCATGAAACTAACCTTAGAACAGTGACGCTGTGACCACACATTACAAAGGCAAGCCACATGTTAGGTTTGATTTCTGACCTCCACTGCACCTGGTCACTAGACTGCAGGGCAGGACCCAGGATCTCAGAGGCCTCTGGGCCTGGAGCAAGGTCCACACAGAAAAGAAGGGGAGTGGGCACTGCTTTAGCAGGTCTGGGCTGAACCCTCTGAAGATGTCTGCAGTCAGCTCTCCTCTGAAGGTCACTGGGACCTTGAATTTCAGTTCTGTCTTAGCAGTTAGAATTTCCCCATCTCCATCTCCTTATACCGTGCTAAGAATAGCATCTAGTGAGACTAGTGTTCTCGAGAATTTGATCTGTCTAATATTGCCAGGTATATTCCTGTATCAGACATGGCATAACATTATTTTTGACTCATATTTAAATAGACTCTCTAAGCAGGAGGAATCCCAAAACCAAGATACTTCATGGACAAGAATTCAGAGATGCGATCTAGGTTAAAATTTCTAAATATAATCACCTCTTCTGCGCTCCTGCAGCACGGTCCTCCCACTTCCCTTCCCTTAGCTCTCTCTCGTCTGGGGAGGCTGCTTTGGGCTTGAGAAGTGAGTAAGGGGGTTCAGGTCCAATGTCACTAACTGCATGTACTTTGCAATGCACTGCCCTTTGGGATTTCCCAAGACCAGGAGGCAACGTTCCACCCAGCAGGTGAACAGATTTCCTGGCCATATAAAACAGAAGGGAAGTATATACAATTTTAACAACTTTTTCCTCTCATTGTTGAGAAATGCCGATCAAAGAATGGCTCAAATTCCATTCACATGTCCAAGCTTCCCACGCGTGCTATCTATCTTGTGTAAGAGACGCGGCCTTCTCTGCTTTCCTGGGGGGTGGGGGTTCGGCGGAGCTCGTCTCATCTGGGCCATGCCAGGGTGCTGGGGAGTTCTCATCTCATCAAGCATGTGAGGAGTTCTTCCTCAGGGGGGTCTGCAGGGGATCCGTCCACTCTTTACAAGAGCAGCGCAGGCATGGACAATGCACACAAGGAAATGACAGCAAGGTGGGACATTCTCACAGCTTATTTCATGCAAAGAAACAGGTCTGGTGTCCAGCCAGGACACTTTGCTCCACAAGACACTGACCCTTCTATAGATGCAATTAAACCAAGAATCCTCTCGTCACTAACATTTGTGGTGTGGGTGTGTGAAGGAGTATGGGTGTCAGCGTTTTCTATCCCTGGATGGCCTGCTGAGGACTTCCCACCACCACAGTCCTGCCCCGGGCTGTCCTTGACTGCAGGTGACTGAGCCAGCCTAGAGATCACCTGCCAGCCAGCCTCCACTGCCCCCTCCCAGGATGCCTTCCTAAACTCATGCCCTCTCCCTCTGCCCTCTGCTGCTTCCTTCACTCAATCCCTCTTGCCTTCTGTTCTCTGCCCCTTCCTTCGCTCATTCCTTCTCTCCCTCTGCCCCATCATTTCTTCTCTCATTCCTTCTCTCCCTGTGCCCATCATTTCTTCGCTCATTCCCTCTCTTCCTCTGCCTCATCATTTCTTCGGTCATTCCTTTTCTCCCTCTTCCCATCATTTCTTCGCTCATTCCTTCTCTCCCTCTGCCCATCATTTCTTCGCTCATTCCTTCTCTCCCTCTGCCCATCATTTCTTCTCTCATTCCTTCTCTCCCTCTGCCCATCATTTCTTCGCTCATTCCCTCTCTTCCTCTGCCCCATCATTTCTTTGCTCATTCCTTCTTTCCCTCTGCCCCATCATTTCTTCACTCATTCCCTCTCTTCCTGTCTCTCCATGTTCTCTCCGTGTTCTTTCCTCATCATCTCTTTCCTGCTAGACCCCACAGGGCCGCTGGGTCCTCACCAGAGCTCCCACTGTCAAAACACACATTCAAACCCTGCCACTCTCAACAGCTCGTAGGCCACATCCCCTTGTACCCCACCTTGACCTGGGGAGGTCTTCATCCCTCCACCTCATAGGAGCTTCATCCTCATAATCCCTCCCTCCGACATCTTTCCTGTCACTCGGCTCCTCCCCCAGGCCTTGGCTTGTCTCAGCTCAGACTAACCCCTCTCACTGAGAGGACTAAGACAAACCTCAGACTGGTGTGGAGACACACGCCTGTGATCATATGATGGGGATCCTCATGAGTTCAAGGATAGCCTGAGCTGCAGTGACTTCAAAGTCAGTCTAAGCTGTGTTAGCGAGACCCTACATCAAAGGACAAACTAACCAACAGGCAGAATGGACAGGAGGGGGGACAGGACAGGGCATGTTTATAGTCTGCGGAGGTGCTTTTGTACTCTAGATAGTGGAAAGGAATCTGCATGCACACAGTGTAAACAGCTCAGCAAATACCCACTGCCAGTGGTTTGTTTATTCTGAGTTAATTCCCAGCCCAGGTGGTTCCTCCGAAGAAATGCAAGGTTCAGTGGCCTTGGGAGCATGCAAATATGCCGCACAGCTGCAGAGAAAAAGGCTAGGAAGGAAGAAATGGAGTAGATAGATGATAAGAAGAGACCACACCATGAAGCTGGAGGCAAGGCCAACCACAAGCCCAGAGGTAAGATTGAGCTTCAGAATAACTGACGGCCTGTTTGCAATGCCTGTTGGTGGCAGATGACATGAAAGGTAGATTTCTGTCCTTTATTTTTCTACGAATGTTGATCCATTGCCTTCTCAGCCCACTGGCTCTCTGGAGAAAGTATGGCTTTCTTTTTTTCTTTCTTTCTTTCTTTCTTTCTTTCTTTCTTTATTTTTTTTTTTTTTTTTGAGGTAGGGTCTCACTCTAGCTCAGGCTGACCTGGAATTAACTATGTAGTCTCAGGATGGCCTAGAACTCACAGCGATCCTCCTACCTCTGCCTCCCGAGTGCTGGGATTAAAGGCGTGTGCCGCCACGCCCGGCAAGAATGGCTTTCTTAACTTCCATTTTCCTCATTGACTACACTTGGGTCACAGTGCCTCAACTTACTTCCCAGCCCTCCCTTGGCAAACATAGTCTCCACAGGGAAGAACGGCATCCCCTTAAAAATGGCAAACAGGGAGCTGGAGAGATGGCTTAGCAGTTAAGGCACATGCCTGCGAAGCCTAAGGACCCCAGTTCGATTCTCCAGGTCCCACATAAGCCAGATGCACATGGTGGCACATGCGTCTGGAGTTTGTTTGCAGTGGCTGGAGGCCCTGGTGTGCCCATTCTCACTCTCTCTCTCTCTCTCTCTCTCTCTCTGTCTCCGTCTCTAACAAGTAAATTTTGAAAAATGGCAAACAGTTGAATTAGTTAAATGACTTTCCACATTTTCTTAGTATATGTGCTGCCGAAGCGGGCACGACTTTCCACATTTTCTACCAGCTCAGTTAACATCTTTACGAGGAGAATGAAGTCTTCCGCTATGGTTTGCACAGATCCCCTAGAGTTCGTGTGCTAGAAACGAAACTCCCACATTCATAGTTGATGGCGTTTGGAGATGAGGCCTGTCAGAGATAACTTGCAGTGTCATGATGTAGTTAGAGGTGGTTACTAGATACTGGCATGCTGCCTCTGGATTGACTCCTCAGATGGTGGATGTGTGTGAAGTAAACGCTTCTCCATAGAAATTAACCAGGAATTTCACTAGCTCAGCCTCCAGTGCCCGTGAGCTACCCGCTTCACTTCCCTGCACTGCCCCATGCCCATGAGTGTACAGACCACCCCTCATTCCACCTCTGTCTCTGTGTGCATGTGTCTGCTCTGACTGGAACATCTGGTACCTTCCACTTGGAGTTGCATTTGTTTCTCAAGATCACCTGACACATAATCTACAGGTCATTTGAGTATTTAAGGCAAGGTGAAGTGCTGTCAATGTTTGGAGCAACAGCGCTTGTTTCATTTACGACACTTTCCATGCATGGTGGATTACAAATAGTCTCTACTTTTTTTTTTTTTTGTTTTGTTTTTTGTTGCTTTTTTTCGAGGTAGGGTCTTGCTTTATCAGGCTAACCTGGAATTCACTATGTAGTCTTTGGGTGGTCTTGAGCTCTTATAAGACTTTGAGCCCCTTGAAGGTAAGCATTCATTAACCTAAGAAGTCATTTTGGTTGGGCATGGTGATGCACTCCTTTCATCCCAGCACTTGGGAGGCAGAGGTAGGAGGATCACTGTGAATTCAAGGCCACACCAAGACTTTATAGTGAATTCCAGGTCATCCTGGGTGAGGGTAGGCCTTCAAAAAACAAACAAATGGGCTGGAGAGATGGCTTAGTGGTTAAACACTTGCCTATGAAGCCTAAGGACCCTGGTTCGAAGCTCGATTCTCCAGGACCCACGTAAGCCAGATGCACAAGGGGGTGCATGCATCTGGAGTTCGTTTGCAGTGGCTGGAGGCTCTGGTGCACCCATTCTCTCTCTCTCTCTCTCTACCTGCCTATTTCTGTATCTCTCTCTCTCAAATAAAAAAAAAAAAAAAGTCATTCTGACATCTCCTGACCAGAAATGTCATGGACATAGGCTCACCATGCTAAGTGTTTAACATGTGTTCACAGTGGAAGAGTCAGGCCTAATATCACATTTATTTTTACTATTTCAGCTTCGGGAAAACAAACTCCTACCTTCAATGCCTCCTGAACTATGTCTGATGCCCTCAGCGTGCTCCGCCTTGGCCCTAAGGAAGCCCAGCTCTCTGGCAGACATAGAACTTTCAGCCGCCTCCTATTCTTACCCACCTCCATGCCTAGAGGCTGCAACTGTGCTTGTCTTAGAACGGCTCTGGCCTCCAGTGATGGAGAACCACAGCAATCCAACTCAAGCAGGAGGGGACAGATCACTGGGATCTGGGATCTGAAGACCAACTAGATACACTCTGGCTGTGCCCCGGAGCAAGAGGGAACCAAGGGCTCAGACTCCCCGCACTTTCTTTTCATCTCCCCTCTCAATTCCTTGTTTCCTACCCTGTCTGCTCACCACTTCCGCCATGGTAGACACTGTCAGAGACAGCTGTTAGATTCTCTCACCACAAGAGGAACCCCAGGTCTCTTTGGCTTTCCATCCCAACGTTACAGAAAAGAGGCCATTCTTGCTCACTTTGCAAAGTGCCTGCCCTTGGACTAATAACCAAGCCAAGGGGCAGAGTGTCACCCTACTGATACAGAGGCTCCCTATTAACTCCAGATAAGGAGGAGCAGCTGCTTCTAGAAGAGCAGAGTGACAGCACATGTCAGAAGATCACTCTTGCTGTTATTCTAAACAAAATGGCTTGGGTACCTGATAGTGTGGAAAGTCCACGTTAAGAAACCCACTATTCTGCCTTTCCTGAACAGATAAGCTTTCCATGTCAGGATTCCTTCTTACAGAAATTTTTCTTGCTCCTCATCTGTGACAAACGCACACACATGCACACACACACACACACACACACACATACATTATAATCTGACTTCCTGAATTTCTATCCAACCCTGAGCTGTCTCCCCTCCAATCAGCACAGGTTGCCCAGGTAACCATGAATAATTTTATACTTCCTGCAGTTTTATGATTCTAGAAACTCGGAGCTTTATAATGTATTATTATTTTTGGGGGGGGAGGGGTGGGCTCGGATCAAGCCCAGATCCTGGCACGTGCTGAGCATGTGCACTACCACTGAGCTCTGAGCTGTATCCTCAGCCCCAAACCAATCAACCTTCTTTTTTTCCCCATTTTTTTCACTCTAGCCCAGCCTCAGGGTGGCCTAGAACTCACAGGCGATCCTCCTATATCTGGATTGGGATTAAAGGCCTGTGCCACCACACCTGGCACTCAACCAACCTTCTTAAGGTCACTTTTTGTTTTCTTTTTTTCTCACTCTAGCCCAGACTGACCTAGAATTCATGGTGATCCTCCTACCTCTGCCTCCCAAGTGCTTGGATGAGGTATGCCTGTCCTCTCAGTCACTTCTAGGGAGAACTGCCTGCTCCGCTCTGCTTCTCCCTGGTTAGGAACCATCACAATGGACAGCGGAGAGTCTGATCGCCCCATGGGCAAAATTGCCAATGGAGGTAGTTCCTTGACCTATACAGTTAGGTCAGCCACATCCTAAGACAGCATACACTATTGCTGGAATGTCTCTTTATTCTTCATCCATCAAAATATGTATTCAATGCTTACTGCATTGTATATCCCAAATACAGTAGAAAACTCAAGACCTAGAATTTGATGGTAATTCGCCATGTGGTGGTGGAAAGAGGGATAAGTATATTATAGTGTGTCAACTGCTATCACCAAGGAATGTGACAGAAATGCCTGTCCCTCTTCACTGTAGGATTTCAAGCTTGCAGGTCATGTGCACTGCTGGGCAGACAAGCTGCTAGGAGAGACCGCCAGCCTTAGTAAGCACTGGGAGACGCAACTGCCCCACCAAGCTCTCAGAAAGGCTGGACCACAGCTGTCATCTCCTGCACAAGTATTTCACCTGTTGCTCTTCACTACTAGCTTCTCTTCTCGTTTTCCTATTGTCAGTTTCCTATAGGAGGAAAGGAAAGGAAAACACCTATCTGCAAAGAGTAGACTCCACAGGCTACTGTGGGGTTTCTTCCTCTCCTCAGACATGTAACCCACATGATGCTCAGCTTGTAAAATAGTTATGATCACAAAAGGGTAAGTCAGCTGATATTTTGTTGGTTCTTTAAATTGTACTCCCACGGAAAATACATTGTCTAAACTGACATTGCAGCAGGACTTCCAAGCTTTTACTTCCATGCATTTACTTGGTGAGGAGAAAAACCCAAAGGAAACTTGAGGAAGGGCCTTTGCTAGATCTGCACGTAGCAGGGCACCCAGCCCAGTTGTTTGAGTCCCAGATATCAGGTGGACACTGCTGGTGGGAGGCGCAGCTCTGTGCAAACTTGGACATCACAGGATACCAGGAAGGCTTCAAGGCTTCAGAGTCAAACGCCAGACCCAAAAGGACTCATGGTCACTGGAAACCCTAGGGGGCATCCAGAAATACTTAATGGGAATGCTGCAGAAAACTGGGTTCTTGGGAAGTCAGTAGTGACAGGCTGGGGATATCTGAGCATGAACTTGGGGTCTGCCCCCTGGCACTCACAGATGTTTGGGTACAAAATCATTTCCCACGAGCTCAGGTAGGTTGCCCTGAAGTACCCACCTCTTTCTCCCTCCTATAAACCTCATAGAATATGCTACCTGGATTTTTCCTCATACCAAACTAAAGTCCAATCACAATACTTTCTTTGGCTCCAAACTACATGTGGACGGTGAACTGCAACTGTCTCGGGAGGAAAATGAAGCAAGAAACACACAGAAGCTCCTGAGAAGATACACGGTCCCTGGACTTCTAATGGAATCACCCCCCTCCCCAGCACCTCATTTAGATGCAGCTCCTTCGGAACACGAAGGAGGAACTGATCAGCAGCCTCTGGTGGTGGGCCCAGCAGTCCTTTGGAGGCCTCCACATTCCTTTGTAAGCAACCCTCGTCCAGGGACTTGGCTCCACTAGGGATCACACTGCTGTCCCCTAAGCCAATATTCTCTTGTCATAAGAAGCCAAACTGGACCCTGACTGCCAAGTGCACCACCAGCTTATGTCTGTGAACACCATCAGTTCAGTCTATGGAATTACCTCTTATCCCTGCATGTCTCTGTCCCCTGCTGTCCTTGATGTATCTTCCTGGCTATAATGTCAACCTCAGCTATGAGCAATTTAAGGAAAATAGCCAGACCAAAGCATACTTCTCCATCTGCATCTCTGTGAGTGGTTTTGGCCTTGTCTGTTGTGAGAGCCCAGCTTGTTTGATGTTTGGGAAAATACCAGCAAGGTGAGGTCCGAGTTAGCCAGACCCATCTTTGCTCCTGCACTGGAACTTTCCAAGTGACTGTACTAGCTCTCCCCTGTGCATCCCTTACAGATCACACACCACATCTTTAGATTGAACACCAATATCTGTAATTCGGCCAACTGCTTTCTGAGCTTGTGGAGGGTCGGGCTGTACCTGAATTCACAAATCTTTTGGTTCTCTCCTTCCTTTCCTCTCTCTCCTCCTTCCTTCTTTTCATACCTTTTTTTTTGGGGGGGACTTTTTGAGGCAGGGTCTCACTATTGCACAGGATGACCTGAAAGTCACACTCTAGCCCAGCCTGGCCTAAACCCCCCAGAAACCCCCTAATTTGCCTCGGAGAGCTGAGATCCATGTGGATGATGCCTGGCAATTGTTTGGTTTCCAAGACAACGTTATTACTGTGTGTGAGGACCACAGCCCATCCATCCATCGTTGAGGCACAGGTGAGATACGAAGGACGAGGTCACTGTCACAGTGGACAGCAGAAAGGCAGGGAAAGCGAGGGCAACTCCTACTGCTGGCTCTGCACATCCACTCATAATTGCATAAGATGATAGGATGGGGATGCCTCCCCCACCTTCTCCCAGGGATTCCGCAATGTTTGGTCCCTTTTGGTGTGCATGTTAGCATATGTGTACGTGATGGGCAGCTGCAGGAGGGCAGGGAAACATCATGGAAGGATGTGATCTCCTCTTATCTGTGACTTGGTTTGGGTCATGGCTCTGCAGGCTGAGCGCTCCAGAACAGGTCACATGCAGCTCCAGGCAAGGCAGGAACACAGAAGGAGAGGAAGGGCAAGTGCAGAGGAAGGAAGGAGAGGAAGCCAAGGAAGCGGGGTGGGGGTAGGGTGGGGGTGCTTGCAACAATTTACCCTGTCTGGAATGCACTCAGTCCAGTAAGAAGGAGTTTCTGTTCAAGAAGGCTCCTTCTCTGTGCCAGCCCCTTCACCAGGCCTGTCTCCCTCACTGCAGGAGCTTTCATCCTGACTGTCACTGGGGAAGCCATAAGCAAACCAGAGCCTCTGGGTTCATGTAAACATGGTGTGTGATCTCCACACTACAAGGGGCAAGTGAAATGGAGTGTTAGGGGTTCAGGAAAGTTCTTGAACCCCAAACCCTGGGTTCACATTTGTATTTAACTGAAGAACTGGGCAAACCAACCTGAGGATAAATATTAAATTATTATATTTATTTAGGAAAGTACACAACCAGGTGAAGGAAACTGAATATACCCACGTGACCTGAGAGCCCACATGGCAGACCTGGAAAAACTGCAGAAAGGACAGAAAAGGTACAAAGAGCCTGCCATGTGGAGGGAGGGCAGGAGAGGCAGAGAGCCCATGTGGGAAGTAGGGTCAGGGGGCGCTCCCCTTGTCTCTCAGTCCAGCCGGTCCAAGACGAGGGGAATCTCACCAGAACTTTGAGGTTCACGAGCAGTCAGAAAGCCCAGGGAGCTTGCCCTCCTCTCACAAATGTATTTGTGACCTTATGGTGGTGGGCCCTGCCTTCAGGCTCAGGTGAGTCAGAGAGACAGCTGATTGGTCTGGGCTAGGGGCTATCTCAGGAAGAGGCTAGCCATGACACCAAGTTCTAGGGGCTGAATTTGACCGACCACAATGTCAGGATTAGGAAAGGGGACCTATATCCCAGGAGGGGCTCAGGTTGTTTGTGGAAAAACAGATCTTCTCCTTAAGGCAAGACATAAGGAGTCAGATCATTCTGTGCTCTCTGGCAAGTGCAGATTGCACAGGGCACACATTTCTGCCTTTTCAGGGGCCCCATCACCCTAAGTGCCTAACAAAGCTGCCTGACTCCTTCTCACAAGGGATGTCAAGTGCAAGCAATATTCAGAGAACTCCCTTAAACAACTCACTGGAAGCCAAAGAGGAAAGGGAGGTAAAGGCCTGGCTTCTCTTCTTGCCTCACTGTTACCAGCCATCTCTGCCTTTTCCCTGTTCTGAGAAGAGAACGCTTCTCCTGGGATCAGCCAGTGTGACTGAGCTGAAGGGAATCCCACAGATGCCATCTGCAAACCCTGATGTGCTAGGGACCCTGCCGAACCAGGTGCTCAGTGTTTTAATTTGGCTAACACTGGTACAAGGAGGGCTGTGTGTAAAGGTAAGAGATGTGCCATCTGTGGACTGCTGTAAAAAGATGGCTTGGGAAAAGAGGGAAAAGCCAATGTCCAGGCTAAAAACAGTTCCTTAGAATTGCTGCTGGGTTGTGTGAAGTCCAGTGAGCATTCTGTACCTGCCCCCAGCACCATGGTAAAAATGGAAACGAGAGGGCGAGGACAGTTCAAAAACAGAGCCTGCTGCCTCTGGCCATCTCCTTGGCACTGCGTGCTGTCACTTTTGAGGGAACATGACTTCGACAAGCTCCCTGCATCCAGGGCTTTCCCAAGATTAGCAGTCACTAGATTTTTTTAAATTACATTAAAAAAAAAAAGATTGTAGACAATTTTTAAGTTCAGATAGCTACACTTATTTGGTTCTGTGAAAAGAACAAGACCAGGAAAGACTTGTAAACCAAGAGAGGTCATCCCACCTCCCACTGGCCACAGCATTTTCCAGTCCAGTACCCAGGGACAGCCACAATGGCTGCCCAGCTCTGCTGGCCAGCACCAAGGTGACTTTACAAAGCTCTGCTGCACTGGGGTGACTTTACAAAGTGTTGTTTCAACTCAAATGAACTCAAGCCGCAGGAAGAACATGCACCATTGCAGATGGACAGTTTTGGTCTAAGTCTTGCTTTGCCTCCCTTCATTACCAGAACTTTCAGTCATGCGCATTTGGCTGCCAAACCCAAGCCTCCCAGCTGTACTGAGGTTACTTTTTATCTTAACGAACAAGTTTGAGTGTAGATGTTACTATTTTTCACAGTAATAGCTAATCATTTTTGAAAGCATTCTGTGAAATCTTCAATGCACACTACATACAAAGCTTCATTTACAGGCACCATTTAAAGAAAATATTGCTTCTAATAGTAAAAGAGGAAACCGAAGCTTGGAGTTCCAAAATGACACACGAGAGAAGTCAAGACTCAGCCCACAGCTTCCCAAGAGCTGTACTCGATTCTTTCTACTAAATACTCACCTCTACTCCTTAGGTCATAAACCATTTCCAGGCATTTCATTAGAGCTCTTCTAAGAAATCAAGGCCTAATGAGCCTTTCACCGACCACTTTGGGTAAGACTCTATCCATAGTTATAAACATCAAGGGACACTAATGTAACAAAAAACCTTTGACTGGCTTGTTTAGAAATAATAAAAGTTAATTTGTCCCAGTTCCAGCAATGACTGGCAAGGCTTGCTCTCTGCTTCATACCCCCCATGCATAGTCAGATGGTGGAGGGAAAAGGGACAACGGGAATGAAGACCTGCTCTAATACACGGGGACATGAGCAAGACAGGCACCTCTCTGAGACAAGCCCACGCAGGAGAGCAGAGCCCTTGTGACATAATCACTTCCCTAAAGGTCCCACCTCTTTGTGTGTGCTGTGTGTGTGTGCACGCATGTGTACACATATGTATGGAAGCAAGGTGTTAGACACGTTAGGTGTCTTCCTTACTCTCCACCTTATTTCTTGAGACAATGCCTCTCATTGAACCCAGAGCTTTTCAATTCAACTAAACTAGCTAGCCAGCAAACTCCAGAGATACTCCTGTCTCTGCCCAACAGCGGGGTTCACAGGTACATGCTGCCACACCCAGGTTTTCATGAGTGCTAGGGCTCCACACTCCAGTCCTCGTGCGTGTGTGGCAAGCCCTCTACCCACTAAGCCATCTCGCCAGCCCCTAGGTCTCAATAAAACTTCAACCTGAGATTTGGAAGGGAAAAGCAAGATCAGCAGTGGCGGCTGGGCCACAGGCTCTCAGGCATTTCTGTCAGGTGCAGTAGCCCAGGAGAGACAGAAGACAGGTGTGAGCCCTAACTAGGAGCAGACACAGAGCTCTGTGCTTGAGCAATGCGGGGCAGACGGGAGGAGGCCGTACCACGCAGACCTTCTGGATGAAATCGCTTATAGCAACTGCAGAGAGTCTTGACTGCCCAGCCATCAACTCACTTTGCAGCCCAGGCAGACCTTGACTTTGTGATCCTCCTGCCTCAGCCTAAGGAGTAGCTGGGATGGCAGACATGTGCCACGAGGCTGGCTTGCTCATCACAGTCCCATGTTCAGCTTCAGTGTCTCTAAGAGGCCTACCCCAACTCCCCAACTGAAAGCAGTTCTTTAACCACAACTCATGCATTCTCCCTCCCTATATGGCAAGCGTGGATCTATGTAGTTATGTGTTTACCCATCTGCCCCTCCCACAAGCCTGGAAATTCCAAGAAGGCATAGCTCAAACTGCTTGGAGCACACTGAAGCTCTCAAACCCAACGTAGGTCTCATGTGGAAAGTGCTTAATAAATATTCACTAAGATTATCGATTTTGCTCAAAAACTGTCCCCCTTCCTTGCCTCATCTCTTCTGTACCCAGAAAGGGATATAGTAAGAAACCACTTCCAAAAAAAAAAAAAAAAAGCAAAACCTATACAATCATTAGAACCTTCTGCTTCACTCACATCCTTTCCTAAGACAGGAGAGAACAAAAGTGCATTTTGGACAGTTTTTCAGAGAGGGCCAGCACGAGATTATTCTTTTAAGCTTTCCGTCCACTACAAATTCAGCCCACCATGTCTTGGGTGCACTGGGTTTCAGCAAAATTTACTGTAAGTCTGCAGAAGCCACGTGTCACACAGAAATGGGTAAGGATAAAATCAGAAAGCTTTTCACTTACTTTGGATGTTCAAACTTGTCTATAAGATCAACCTTTTCCACCAGGTCTCCTCCAATTGTTCGGACTAAGTCATAGAAGTCATTCTCTGTATAATCCGTGGAGGGCAGCCAAAATGAAATGTCATTGAAAACAGCAGGATATTTGCTAAGAGGCTAGCAAAACGAGAGGAGAAAAGATCGATGCACTTGTTAGCTAGATGAGAATAATTTTTTCATGGAAGGTTCAGTTGGCTAATTAGGGTATGTTGGTAAAATATTATCTTAGTGTTTGAATTTTTAAGAACAAAACGGATTTAAGAGGTAAAAACAAAATTCAAAATTAGCAAATTCCAGCATGACTGCTATCTATAAATTCTTCTCACATTCATGGATAACATTACCATATATTACATTTATATTGTCATTAATGCTCAATTTACTATGAAGCCATCAGAATATATCATGTTTCAGTTTCTCCCATTTGAATACTCTGGGAAAAAAAGTTCAAATTTAATTAACATGTGATTCATTAACTTAGCGTGATGCTGTCAAGAAGACATCTTAATAGAGAAATAAGCAAGGGCTTGTCAAAACTGATATTTCAATTAGTAATGTCATTATTTGTTAGTCCTTCTAATTATTAAAATAAAGGATTAGGTTAGTAAGTCATCATTTAGGGGGTTATTTTTAAAATTATGACTTAAGGATGCAATAAACACAAATGCAATCATCTCTCCCATTTTATTTCATTTATTCCTGGCTCACTAGTTCAGTAGTTTATCATTATATTAGACAGACACTTACAAAGTAAATTTGTTTAAACATATCGTACTTGTACACATGCCTACATGTACATTACACCACAATTGTATATTCTCACACATGTACACACTTTTAGTCTGTCACTATGCCTCAACAAGAAATGTTTTAGTCTAGAAATCCTAAGGGAATATCTGCTAAATCTAGATATTCTCTAGAAGGGCAGACGCATAAGCAGGCTTATGCCAAATCTGATCATTACTATAAGCCCTTTGTGGAATCATTGACCAGGAAAAGTATAACAGTCTTAAACAGCAAAATCTCTGAAGAACTACATTCGTACATAAATGATTTTTGAACCTGAGATGTCAATAAAGTCGAATGAGTTTAGAACATACAATTCAAACAAGTGTGGCACAGCTGCCACCTAGGTGCTCTTCATAATACACCCATGCTCCTGAGAAGCACCAGTGTTTGCTCGGAATGCTGGGATTGCAATCCATAGTTAATGAAAGCAGAAGACATGTCGGTAGCGATATGTGGAGCTTTCCCGTCTTATCATAACTCTTTGTCCTCTAAGAACCCTCGGAATGTGGGAGATGAGTAGGAGACTAAGACTGCCATGGATTCGATAAACTCTCCCCTTCAGTGGATCCAAGAGGAGGTAACACACTCACTGAGCTTTGACAGAAGGAATGTGAGAAGGCGCCTCAATAGAGATTCTGTGTCAGCAGTGTGGAGACAACACAGACCGTAAGAATACACTTTCCGTGTGTGTGTGCGTGTGTGTGCACATGCAGCTACTTCCTTCCCCAAGATATTTTTAAATATATAGATTATAATAAACACAATATAAAAAGCCATAGACTTGCTGGCATAGTGGCACACACCTTTAGTCCTAGCAGTAGGGAGGCCAAGATAGGAGGATCACCATTAAGTTCAAGGCCATCCTGAGACCCTACCTGGACCATCCCCCCCCCAAAAAAAAGCCATAGACCTTAAAAGAAAACCCCACACAACCTATTGCATTACAATCTATTTGAAGCTAATGAACGTATTAAGTCTAAAGTAGCAACTTAACTAATGGAAACATTCAGTTTATTGCTTACTGTGTTGACCAGAAGGTATTAGATACAGGAAATTTACTAGGGCTCCTGGTTTTCAAATTAGATGACAACACTTGCAGAAAGGTTGGCTTGTGGGTGCTTAATCACTGGTGGGTATTGAGGGTGTGGCTCAGTAGTAAGTGTTTGCCTAGCAGGCATGAGACCTCGGTGTGATGGACTCTGAAGGCTGAAAGCTTCTGCATGTTTCTAAAGCTCTCCACATATGAACCATAACAATATAACTGAAAACTGGAATTAAATGAATAATTTCCACTCAAAATAGAAAGCTCACACCAATGACTAGGTACCAAATGGAAATATTTTTCAAATCTCCTTACAACAGAAAAGTTAGACTGATAGTTTACAGTTAGTTTACAGATAGTTACAGTTATAGTTTACAGTAATTTACCAGGTGGTTACGGTGAAAGAAGTCATCCTCTCTGTACAAAGGTCTCAGGAAGCGAAAAAGGAGGGGAACTCAACTAAGTTTACGAGACGAAAATCGACAAGCACAGTAAAATTTCCAAAATAACCTTTGACCACTTTCATGTTACATCCCATAGGAAAAATCCAAAAGTAACTTTAGCAAACACAATATACTTTTATTTTATTTATTTGAGAGAGACAGTTAGAGACAGAGAGAGAGAGAAAAACAGGTGTACCAGGGCCTCCAGCCACATGTGCCACCTTGTGGCATCTGGCTTACGTGGATCCTATGGAACCGAACCTAGGTCCTTTGACTTTATTAGGCAAGTGCCTTAACCACTAAGCTACCTCTCCAACCCAAAAACACAATATAAAAGCACATTAACATAACATTTTACAAGATGGCCAGGAAAGGGTTAGTCCAGAAACAAAGAAGTGCTTTAAACCTACAAATAATTAAATGTGTAAGAAAAACCCAGGATTATTTCATAGAGAAGAGGTATTGATAAGTATGTCAGTTTTTCATCTCAAAGAAAAACAGATTTAGAGATGTAGAAACAGGAGAAAACAAGGTAATTTTGGAAGCTTAGAGCACACATAACACTTAACTCAAAAATCTTCAGAGCATTCCACTTCAAGTCAAGAGAGGACAAGACACCTGAGACCACCACGCTGTCACTGGAGGTCTAACCAAGCCACTGGAGAACTAAGACTTGCTATGAACTAAATGGCCGAAATCCAAGAACAAAACGTTGTGACCCGAAATTGAATTTTTAAGAAGTGACTTAGACTAACACACCCTAGTCACATTCTTCTCTTCCTTCTCACTCACTGCCTTGTGGCTATTTCTAACCTAATGGTCTTGGAACAATATCCTTGTTTTATTAGATGGGCTTAATCCTAGAGAGCTATAAACTTTTAAAGTTTATCCATTAGTACACGCCCTACTGGCACCCAGAACTGAGTTCACGTCTGCCCAGTGCTGGGCAGGGCAGGGCAGGGCAGGGCAGGGGGATTATGGCGCTCATCCCTGGTCTCCTGACAGTACTTAGTGCCCCGCTGGGGTTCATGTCCTGTTCTGTCCTCTAAGACAGCATGCCTTGCCCATCTGTGCAGACCAGCACCCTCTGATCAATGCCCGTGGACTCCAGGTGAACCCACTATGCTGTGAAGGGGCATGTTCACACTTCCCAAGTTTCCTCCACACCTTTTGGATTCTAGAAGTACTAACTCACATGTTTCCAACAGAATAATCCCCATGTTGTCTGCGTTGCATGACCTTTTTTTTTTTTTTTTTTACAGAAATATCTGCTGTTTTTTTTTTTAATTAATTTATTTATTTGCAAGCAGAGAGAGAGGTAGAAGAGAGGCAGACAGAAAGAATGGGTGCGCCAGGGCCTCCAGCCACTGCAAACGAACTCCAGATGCATGTGCCCCTTGTGCATCTGGCTTACGTGGGTCCTGGAGAATTGAACCGGGATCCTTTGGCTTCACAGGCAAATACCTTAACCGCTAAGCCAGCTAAGCCATTTCTCCAGCCCTGACCTTGGTGTTTTTTTTTTTTTTTTTTTTTTTTGGTTTTTTGAGGTAGGGTTTCACTCTGGTACAGGCTGACCTGGAATTAACTATGTAGTCTCAGTGTAGCCTCGAACTCATGGCGATCCTCCTACCTCTGCCTCCCGAGTGCTGGGATTAAAGGCGTGCGCCACCACGCCCGGCTTGACCTTGGTTTTCTAAGATACTGCTATTTCTCCCTTCTCCTTTCTTTAAAACAGTAAAACATCTTCAAAACTTGCCCTCACATCCACTGATTCCTCATCTTGTTTGGTTTCTTCCCTTTAAAAGGCTGACTTGTCCCTTTGGTCCTGGCACCCAGTCCCTAGCCTTACGAGTGGAAACACTGAGTTTTGAAGTACTCGAGGTCAATTATTAAACAGGAGAGAAAACCCAGGACACTTTTGTTTCATTCCAATTAACTTTTTTTTTTTTTTTTTTTTTTTGCTAGGGTCTCATATAAAACCCACAACAGCTCTCAGCTTGGGAGTCATCTGCCTCAGGCTCTCCAGTCTCTGAGCCCAGGAGGGCATCACTGCCAGGACCAGCTTGAGTTCCACAACTTATTATTTCTTGTTTCATTGATTCTCCTCTCTTCTTTCCTAGCTCAATAATGCAAAAGATTAATTTAACTGCTTAGATGTTTTCTTGCATTAAATAAAATCGTATCCATCTAACTACTTCATTAGATATATAGTATTTCACTGTTCAGTTTGAAATATTTCTATTTTGACTGTCTTTTAATGTTTTTATTTATTTACTTGAATGAAAGCAGAGAGAAAGAGAGAGAGAGAGAGAGAGAGAGGAGAGAGAATGAATAAGTGCACCAGGGCCTACTGCCATTCAAATGAACTCCAGACACATTACCCCTTTGTGCATCTGGCTTTAGGTGGGTGCTGGGAAACTGAACCTGGGCCATCAGGCTTTGCATGCAAGAGCTTTCAACTGATGACTCATTTCTCCAGCCCATTCTTTATCTAACAATGAATTTTTTAGTTTTCAAATACATATTTTTTTAATTAGAGAGAATGGGTGCACCAGGGCTTTCAGCTGCTGCATACAAACTCCAGATGTGTGTGCCCCCTTGTGCACATGTATGATATTGCACACTTGCATCACTGTGTGTCTGGCTTACATGGGACCTGGTGATTCGAACATGAGTTCTTAGGCTTCACAGGCAAGCATCGTGACCACTAAGCTATCTTTCCAGCCCCAAATATATGCTTTTTTTTTTTTTTTTTTTTTTTTTTTTTTTTTCGAGGTAGGGTCTCACTCTGGCTCAGGCTGACCTGGAATTCACTATGTAGTCTCAGGGTGGCCTCAAACTCTCGGCGATCCTCCTACCTCTGCCTCCCAAGTGCTGGGATTAAAGGTGTGTGCCACCACGCCTGGCTTAATATATGCATTTTAAAAACACCTTTCCCCCCCTGTGCTGAGGACTGAACCCAGGGCTTGCACATGCTAAGCAAACATGCTAACATGGAATCACCCTCATCTCTACAAATATCTGTTTACTGCTAATTTCACACCTTCTTGCACTGACCCTGGAAAAAAACACAGCAGTTATTCCTGGCTGTGTGGAACCCTGCTCTGTGACACAGGACTCAATTAGTTCAACAAATGTGGTCAGTAGTCTTGGAGAAGTGGACCTGCTTGGTTTGGGCATGGAGCTTTCTCTCTACACACACACCCACACCCACACACACACACACACACACACACACACACACACATCCCTCACCCTGTTTCATGACACTGTTCAAATCTTCTGTGTCCCTATTCAATTTTAGCTGCTTGATCTTCCTGACTGGTATAAAAGCCATAGGTTAAAACAGCACATGGGGGCTGGAGAGATGGCTTAGCGGTTAAGGCGCCTGCCTCCTAAGCCTAAGAACGCTGGTTCCAATCTCCAGCGGTTCCAATCTCCAGGTCCCACGTTTAGCCAGATGCAAGGCGAGGCAAGAGCGCAATGCCGCACTTGACCACAAGGGGGTGCACACATCTGGATTTCGTTCACAGCAGCTGAGAGGCTGCTGGCGCGCCCATCTCTATCTGTCTTTCTCTCCCTCTCTATCTGTTTCTCTCTGTGTCTCTCTCCAAAAATAAATAAAATAATAAAAAAAACGTTTAAAACAGCACATGGGCAGTGTGTGGTGGTATACACCTTTAATCTGTGAAGGCAGAGGTAGGAGGATCGCCATGAGTTCAAGGCCACCATGAGACTACATTGTGAATTCCAGGTCAGCCTGAGCTAGAATGAGACCCTACCTTGAAAAACAAAAACAAAAGCACATGGTGCCCCATAAATGTGCACACTTATTATAAACCATAGATATTATAACATGCAGCAAGTCCAGTATGGGATGGGTACAGTCTTTATGTTCACCAGTGAGATGAACATGTGCCCTCGGACTGGGCACATAGCTCACTCAGCACCGAGCCCTTGCCCGACTGCTAAGCATGCATAAAGCCCTGGGTTTGATTCCCAGCACCACACGTGTGTGCACATACACACACAAACACACACCCTTGTGGAAATGATGTTTCTGCTTTACATTCTTTCTTCTTGCTTGAGATGCTAGAACAAAGACATGATCAATGAAGTGGTTCATAGTTTAGTAAGTAGGTTTAGTCTATTCACTTTCATCTTGAATATTGCAAGAAACAAAACTACTTAGTCCCAGGATGGTGTGACTGAAATCAGTAATGTAATATTTGTACACATGCACTGAGAGTGAAGGAAAACAGATATAAAAACATAAAATGGGCTGGAGAGATGGCCTAGCAGTTAAAGTTAAAAAGTTAGAGTTAGCCTGCAAAACCTAAGGACCCAGGTTCAATTCTCCAGGTCCCACATCAGCCAGATGCACAAGGTGGTACATGCTTCTAGAGTTCGTTTTCAGTGGCTAGAGGCCCTGGTGCACCCATTTTCTCTCTGCCCCCCTCTCTCTAATCAATAAATAAATATTTAAAAAATAAACAAGACACACACACACACACACATGTTTCCTAATAACAAGTCTTTATCTTTCCAGAAATTTTATCCTTTACTGCTCTTTATTGGCTTGATCAATGTAAAAACTCTAATATCCTTCCCTTTTCAGTATAAGAAGCTGTTAATGGTATTTCCATCAACACAAGTTGTTATAAAAGCATGAAGTTAGTCTGTAATGCAATTCAGTTCCTGAATAAAACAAGAAACATCCATTCTCTTTAATAGTCCTTCTTTCCAATCTATCTTCTTTGTTATGATTGTCTAGATTTTAGCTTTCAAAAAAGCACACACAAAACCTTTTATATACAACATCAGTTAATTGTAAGTATTGCAGTCTATCTTTATTTATTTATTGAGGAAAGGTCTTGTTCTAGCCCAGGCTGACATGGAATTCACTCTGTAGTCTCAGGCTGACCTCAAACTCACAGTAATCTTCCTACTTCTGCCTCTCAAGTACTGGAATTAAAGGTGTGTGCCATTACACTCAGCTTGTTTTTATATTTTTTAAAGATAGTCTCATGTAGCCCAGGTTGGCCTCAAACTTCCTGTGTAGGACAGGATATCCTTGAACTCCCGATCTTCTTGCTTCCATCTCCCAAGTGCGGGGGTCACAGGCAAGTACACTATGCTAGTCTTAACCTCTCTCTTGACAGACGATTCTCTGCGGACTTTCGTTACGACTGTGACAGTTTATATAGCACATAGCCATGCCAGGAAAGACACAGTTGTTCCAGAAATGGGAAGACATGTTTTCCCACATCAAAAAGTTAAAGACAATGTGTTCCTAACAAACAAAGGTTGGCAGGTTTGTTCAACAAACTCCTTCAGGGTCGAAGAGACGGCTCAGTGAACAAAGTGCTGCTGTCCAACCAGGAGTGCCTGACATAACGCACCCACACAATACTGGAGGCTGTGGCAAGCTTCTACAATCACAGCGTGCCCACACTGAGCAAGTAGGTGGAGACAGAAATTCACCCATCTCCTAGAAGCTCCTGGGCTACCTTGCCTGATGAAGGGAAAGATGCGCAAGATAGATTCTGCCTCAAACAAGGTGGAAGGTGAGAACCAGCACCTGACCTCCAAGCACACAGTGTGGCACGTGCATGCCTGCACGCACACACATGAACAAAACACATATAAACACATACCAAAATAATAACACAAAATGAAAACAACGCAGCTCAGGGACTGGGAGGAAAACGAGTAAGTGTGAATGCAGACAGTATGGAGAGGCTCCCCAGTAAGAGATCTTCACAAGCGGCCAGACTTGTGTGAGACATCCAGATGGCTCACGCACACACCAATGGGACAAGGAGCCCCTGCCTCCGTGCTGTGAGTCACAAAGTCCTTTTTCTCTGCGGGGGTTTCTGCTATCAGTCTACTCAGAATGATGACCCTGTGAACCTACAAGTGGGCCAAATTCTTTTCTTTTGTTCTTTTAAAATTTTTTTCAAGATCTTATTTTTATTTGTTTATTTATTAGAGACAGAGAAAGGCAGGGAGAGAGAGAGTGAGAATGGGCGTGCTAGGGCCTCTAGCCACTGCAGATGAACTCCAGACACATGCGCCACTATGTGCATCTGGCTTATGTGGTACCTGGAGAATCAAACCTGGGTCCTTAGGTTTTGCAGGCAGGCACCTTAACTGCTAAGCCATCTTTCTAGCCCTTGTTTTTGTTTTGTCTTTGGGTTTTCAAAGGAGAGTTTTACTCTAGCCCAGCTGGCCTGGAATTCACTATGTGGTACTGTCAGGCTGGCCTTGAATCCACAGTGATCCTCCTACCTCTGCCTCCCAAGTGCTGGGATTAAAGGTGTGCACCACCACACTCTGCTAAAATCTTTTTAATCAGGCTGAGGAGATAGATGGCTTAGTGGATAAAGTGCTTGCTGCTTAAGCCTGAGTACCTGAATTCAGTCCCCAGACAACATAAAACTCAGAAGCCTTGGTGGGTGTCTTCAACGCCAGCTTGCTGATGCTGGCAGCGTGATGGGGAGGTGCAGACATCTCCCGGACAGCTTGTGGTGGGTGCAGCAAGGAAGAGCCAAAGAACCCAGAGACAGAAATTCTGCCTGAACGAGGTGGAAGACAAGGACTGACCCAAAAGTGGTCCTCTACCCTCCACACGCACACTGTGGCATGCGTACACCCCACCCCCACCCCACACATAAACATGCACATACCACACACACATACACAGAGACTTGAAAGATATCTTTTTGCCAAACAATACCCTTCCTCATGTCGGCCAGCCTTCCATTGCCTTGACAATGCATTTTGGGTGGCGTGTGCTTGCTCGTGGTGTCAGAGTTTTGTTCCAGAAGCACAGCAGCTGCACTTCACAGTGTGAGGAAACCTGGGGAGATACGAGAGGGGCTAGGGCTCTAATGTCCCCTCCAAGGACACTCCCCCAGTGACCTAAGTTCCTCTAGGCCTCACCTAGCCTAACCACAGCCTGGGGGCCACACCTGTCACATGTGGACCTTTGGGGGACCCTCACAATCCAAACTATGACACTTGCTCTTCACTTCTGCTCTTGGTTGTGTAGGCGCGGATCATGAGCATCGCAGCCTGTGGGAGGCATTCTCCACTCTCGCGCGAGAGCCCCTGCACTCATAATTTGGCACAGAATCATGGGTGTGGCTGTGTCACCTCAGCACTTTGAAAGTACCTTCCGGTACCTATGAGTAAGGATGTCAAGTCTGCCATCCGTCGGTCAGCGCTGTATCTTCCCAGGCAGTGTCTCTTCTTCACGACGGCTTGGAAGGCTGCGTCTTTATCCTGGGCTCTGCTGTTTGGCTCCGATGAGGCTGGGAGTGTGTTTATCTTTATTTATTCTGCTCAGCATGCAGAGTGTGCTTTCAACCACAAGGTTCAGGTTGGGTTCTAAGTCTGAAAAATTCTAGACGCTACTTCTCTGCCATCCTTTTGTCCTTTTCTGGAACAGAAACAATGTTTGCACCGGAGCTTCTGAATCTGTCTTCCATTTCTGTTAAGTGGCCTATTTCCGGTCTTTATTTCTGTCTGTGCTGTTGCATTCTGGGTGAATTCCTCAGTAATAACTTCTTAGCTAACAATTCTCCCTTCGGCAGAGACTTATCTCAGCTGTTTTATTTTACAAATCTATTACTTGTTTGTGAAATTCCAATTATTTTCTTCCTACAACTATTCGTTTCATTTCTGTTGATTTTGGCCTCTTATTTCCCACTGGTTTAATTGTTTTACCATTGTTATTCTACCACTGATCTCTTTGAGGATGATGAGGCATTTGTTGTAAACATTGCTTTAGATTTGACTTCAATCTCCAGGGGACTTTGATCCTGACTGGTGATGTGAATGTCTGCCATGCTAACGTCAGGGCTCTCCGTGTGTTGTATGGGATCTGTGTACGGGCTCTGCCTGTGCAGGAGAAAGACAATGTTCTCTCTCTTCCTTGCCTAGAGGTCTCATGGCTCCGCCCTCTGCACCCCACACCACATGGAGGTACAGTGTCCTTCGTGCCCCTGCCCAATAGGCACTGCTGAGGCACTGAGGCTGGCTCACTTCAGCCCTGCCAGGGCTGCCCGATCAACCTCCGCCTGGCTGTTCCTGGGGTTACAGTGGGCAGTGATTGTGGCTCAGGGGTCCCGACCTCACCATGTCCAACCTTCATGCAGGATACAGGCACAGGTGCAGCACACCACTTGGGCCTCTCTCAGTCCAAAAGCTCCGCCAGGTTAAGCCCTCTCTCCTGTTACAGTCCTGTGGCACTGTGTTTTCAGGAAGATGACCTGTCTTGTGCTTGGGTTTGTCTCCTGCCCACAGCAATATGTGCTTTTTTATGGCAAAGAGAGGATTATGACTTTTCATTTCCTCTCTGTAGGTTTTCATTTATCTACTCTGTGTTTGGAACAGGCAAATTATATCCATCAAAGCAACATCAACTTGAGTTCATTTCTTCACACAGTGGCTCTGTACTTTGCCAGTGAGGAGAGCACATAGCTCTGAAAATACTCTGAAACTCGGGTCCTTGTTCCAGAAAGTATAGATTGTCACAAATACAGGCCCTTACCTAGCTTTCTAAAATTCACAATCCCAGGAGAAGTCATTTCAACGACTTGGAATGATGACCGAGTCTTCTAGGTGGGACCCTCACAAACGAGGCAGGCAGCTCAAATACAGACAGTTGAGATGACTTTACTGCAGGGTTGTTACTAATATCGAGCGTACACTTTGCTAGCCTGAGTGCATCTATCTCCACTGCCAGGATAAACTTTATGATGATGAAACTATACACTGAAGGCATCATGATTTGTCTTGCAGCTTTCTGCAATGTAGTTACGTTCATTTTGATTTACAGAGTCCTTCTTTGGTGGGCTGAATTAGAAACCCCTTCTTGAACTTGGACAACTCTGAAGGCCACATAGTTTCAGACTCATCTGCAGATCACCTCTGCCTCTGCTTGTCCCAGGATGACTCTTCCCACTGCACAGCCCGCTGCCCTGCCTCCTCCTCAGGACCAGAGCCAGAGGCCGGACAATGAGCTCCCAGCATGCACATCTCCATCTCAAGGTCCAATGTCTTAGCAAACCTAGCCTTGTTCTGGAGACATCATCAAATGTTACCTGTCTGCTAAGAAACAAATCTGGTGTGTCCAGGGGATGGTAAGACTCAAGGATTATTTGTGAGAGCATGGGAGGCCCAGATTAGAGGTGCCCCCAACTACCAGTTCTATGACCTAGAGGAACGGCTTCAACACTGTCCTAGTGGCCCTTTTCAGATCGTCATGGGACACAGGGAGGGTCTGAAACAGATCATCTGCATCTTGACAGGATGCCTGTGATTCTCTTGAGTGGGGGCTATGAGGAGCTGCTGGAAGGCCACCACCTGCCCAGGTTCCACAGGAGGCTCGGGCGGCAGATTCTCATCACCTCCTGGGTTCTGGAGAGGGGTGAAGTTGCCACCTCACCTCCCTCGGATTTGAGCCACAGAACATAAACTCCCTTCAGCAACAGGGTATGCCGCAACTTGGTTTACAATCACATGCTTTGTTGCAGACTAAATTGTGTGGTTCCCCAACTACAAATATGCTGGAGCCCTGTCTGTTAGTACTTCAGAACACGACCTGATTTGAAGAGAGGGTTTGAAAGGTAATCAAGTTAAAATGAAGTCATTGAGTGAGTCATGTATCCCAGGCTGCCTCCAACTCACTATATAGTTGAGGATGACCTTGAGCTTCTGATCCTACTGTACCCACCTCCCAAATGCTACAATTACAAGTGTGCACCACACACCTGTTCATGGGATTGCTGGGATCAAACCCAGGGCTGTTTGCTAGGCAAACACCTTACCAAATGAGCTACATCCCTAGCCCCTCTTTTTGTTTTGCTTACGTTACAAAGCATTGTGCTCTGACAGGGAACTTGAAAGCTTACATCGGGCCCTATAGACTCGCACAGGCTATGGGCCATGTACTGTAATGCTCAGACTGCTTCATTGCCAGGATTTGACAAGGTTCACGTGCAATGTCTTCATTTTTCAAATGCATTGTGGTCTAGGATTTGGTCTAAATAAAACCTTCTAGAATGTTAAAGAAAATGTGATTGAAACTGTTTTTGTCCTTAGAGGGCTCATTAGAGAGTTGGGCACCATGATATAAACAATTTAACAGTTAATTGAACACCAAATGGTGTTCCACACTATTCCATTATGGAAGTACTTTGTTTTCTGGGAGTCTTCAAAAAAAAAAAAATGAAATTCTTTCCAACTTAAGAACCAATATAGAAAACACAGATGAAAGTTGGAAAGAATGTCTAGACCTTGGTCTCACAGATTTTTGTTTGTTTGTTTGTTTGAGGTAGGGTCTCACTCTAGCTCAGGCTGACTTGGAATTCACTATGTAATCTCAGGGTGGCCTCAAACTCATTGTGATCCTCCTATCTCTGCCTCCAGAGTGCTGGGATTAAAGGCGTGCGCCGCCATATCCAGTAGTCTCATAATTTTTTTTTGGTAAAGAAACAGAATAAAAGTTACTTGGGGACTAGGGAGATGGCTCAGTGGTCAAAGGCTCTTACTTGCAAAGCCTGCCAGCATGGGTTCAATTTCCCAGCCATTGACTTAAAGTGGCGTTTTGTCTGGAGTTTGTTTACTGGGCTGCCCAAATTCATTCACTCTCTCTCCCCTCCCCTTACTCTCATGCCACATACATGCAAAATAAATAGGTAAAAAATGTTTTTAGTTGGGCTGGAGAGATGGCTTAGCTGTTAAATTCTTGCCTGTGAAGCCCAAGGACCACGGTTCGAGGCTCCATTCTCCAGGACCCACATAAACCAGATGCACAAGGGGGCACATGGATCTGGAGTTTGTTTGCAGTGGCTAGAGGCCCTGTCATGCCCATTCTCTCTCTCTCTCTCTCTCTCTCTCTCTCTCTCTCTCTCTCTCTCAAATAAATAAATAAATAATAAAATATTTTTTAAAATGTTTTTAGTTATGTGGGCAGGCCTTGTGCCTACCTCTGACCAATACAGTATGTACCTGGCACTCAGTGAAATTATGATTAAAAATCAAAATATTGGAACAAAGTAAGAAAATCAGTAAAAATTAAAGGAACATGGAATCCTAAGTTTAAAAAAATAACAACAACCTTGAATTCATAATATACCAAACCTGCCAGCCAAATTTAATAAGCAATTTTTATTACCAAATGAACAGATGGAATTAAAGTAAGGGCTATCAGACATTTGAATGTAAAACCAAATAATTGATAGTGCATGCTACTTTTGTAGGTAAAAGTGATTTTTAAGTTAATTTAAGTAAGAACACAATCACATGGCCTGTAAGCAGACTGGAGGGCTTCTATATCAAGATAATTAGCCTAAGAGGTAAATGAATCATTTGAAAAGGAAATGCCATGGAAGGCACCACAGGGATAAATGTTAGAGTTGGTCTTATTTACATAATTGTTAATTAGGCTGAATAGATGGCTGTTGAAAACAGAAGAAGAAACTGAGCTATTTCCTGAAAACCTACTGGGCTGGATGTTTATGTGCCCACCAAACTTGTAGGTTAAAATTCGAACCTCCAATATGATATCCCTGATTAAGACATGAGGAAGAGTCCACAGAAATGAGCATGAGGTCTTTATGAAGAAAGGAGAGGGGAGGGGAGAAGAGAAGGGAAGGGATAGGGACAGGAGAGACTGGGGAACTTGTACACGTATACTTATGGTTTATTCTCCCCCTCCCACTCTCATCCCCACCCCATCTTGCCACCAGTGAGGGTCCAACAAGAAAGCAGCTGCTATCTGCAGACCAGGAGGAGGGCCTTCAATACCCTTGCCATGCTGGCACCCAGAACTATATGGAGAGAGCCATGGCAGATAAGTGGTTGTTGAGGCCACACGGGTCCTGGTGTATTTTTTTAATTATACATTTATTTTATAGTACCCTTAACTGAAACAGAGACCTCAGTATAAAGCCTTTTGATATTGACTCAACCACTTACTGGCTGTTTGACCTTGGCAGATTGGAAAGGTCTCCGCACGTGAGCTTTATCAGAACGCAGTGGGAAGTGCTGGGGCTGCCTTCCCGGGCTGGGCGGTGCATGTGAGCTGGTGCACGTCAGGCCTGGCACAGCACCCCACGCATGGGAAACCATGAGTCTGATCACAGCAGAAATCAAGAGGAAAGCTGGCCAAGGTTAAAAGCTGACTAAAAGTCACCTTGACATTTCAGAACTCTGGAGAACTTGTTGAGAAAACAGCCTGTTTAACTGCTCTGCAAAGGAATTCCAATGCCCCAACCCAAAAGCAAGCACCAGAGCTGAGCCTAAGGGAAAGAAAACCACACACTGACTAAATGGTGACTGACTAGAGCACACAAAACTGCATACAGAGGATGGCAATCTGTGATCTTGTCTCAGGAGCATTAACGACGAGAAGGAAGGAGCTGGGGAGCTATTTCCATCTGCATACTGCTGGCTTTCCAATCACCTGAGCTCCATCCCAGAACGGCCAGGACTGTAAGCCGAGAAGGCAGAGACAGGCCAGATGCCCTGTGGCTCACTGGCCAGTCACTGAGCCTAGCTGAAAAGAGGTGGATGGCACCTGAGAACCAACACCCCACGAGCCCGCATACCGGAGCAAAGGAGGGCCAGTATGTGATAAGGGCCAGATGTGCACATGCCCCAGGGCAGAGGCCAACCCGGCCATCCCTGTGAGTGCGGCTCCAAGTCTCCAAAGTCATTAGGTTTCTCTCTGCTTCCCAGGGCCAACTACACCTCCCCACTAGGAGGCAAAGTCGCAGTCACTCAGATCACAACACGTGGGCTTTGGTTATCTGCCAGTCAACAGCCAAATCTGACAGTGAGGGGAAGAGGGCCTGTTTGTGGCTTCTAGAAGAGCTCACCACATGTGGCAGCTGCTCTGACAGGCGAAAGCTGCCAGCTCTCTGTGCCCAGCTTCTTATCTATAAAGGTACTGTTTCTCGCCTCACATGCTGCTGCCCAAGGAAACTGTTCCACACAGTGACATGTGAAGGATACCTTGAGAAACCTGAGCCACTGTTAAAGAGCACTGGCTTAATCAAGTTACGCTGGGGAGACCTGATCAAGATTACAGGGGGAAAATTAAGAGGGAGCTGGACAGATGGCTCAGCGGTCAAGGCAAAGTCAAAGGACCCATGTAAGCTGGATGCACAGAGTGGCACATGTTCTGGAGTTCGTTTGCAGTGGCTGGAGGCCTTGGAGCACCCATTTTTTTCCTCCCACCCCCCCCAACTCTTTCTCTCTCACAAATAAATAAATTAATTAAATATTTTCTTTTAAAACATTACAGGGGGCTTGTCCTTCCTAAACTTTAAATTGAAAAGGCCAAGTGCAAACTAAAACTTGGATTCCTCTGGTTACCTGAGGCCATCCTGCCTCTCAAGAGGCCAGAAGAGACTGGAGCAGGGCATCAGGTGAACACACTGGTGGCCTGACTTCCAGAGCACGGTTCACCCACTTGAATCACACTTCTGCCTCTCTAATCACCCTGAGCTTCTTGCCAGCCAAAGAAGTCTAACTATTTGGAGGAAGAAAAGAGCTTTTCTAGAGTTCTAGCAAATTAACCCTCAGCATTATCAGAGCTTCCCAGCAAGAGATCATCGACCAAGAAGCAATGTTGCAAGCCCAATAATGAGCCTCCCTCTCACAAAATGAGTAAGAATACTTCTGTACGTGGCATCGGGCCATGACGCCACATCTTCCGACTTCTTTCTCCCGGACCTGCCATGCTATGCTGGTTACCCATAGGCTACAAAGGCTTTCCAACTGCCGCCTCCCCCCTGCACGACGCAGCAAGGCAGATGGTGCCATCCAGATTCTGCGGATGGGGAAAGGGAAGTGCAAAAGCCGCTGTGCGCGAGGGCGCAGGGTAGAGCGCGAAGTGGGGAATCCAAGCACTGCATGTGACTACCCTCTCCCCGTATCCGTAAGGTGCAACACACACACCAGAGTGCCCCTGGTTCCCGAAGTCTTCCCCACATGCACTGAACCCACTAAGGTTGTGACAGTTCTGTCTCTCAGAGCCCTGTGCACCTCTGGACGCAGTGAACTCCTGTGTCCAATTATTAGAAGACTATACATAAATATACAGATGCTCCCTGTGGGGGTGGAGAATGCTGTGCCCAGAGGCCATAAATTGTTACAAAAATTTCAGTTTGGGATACTTAATGGAGTTGTTGGTCAAGGAGGCCGCTGATGGCCCCAAAACATTATAGGCTATTGCCCAGGTTCTTGCTTGCCCACCAGAACTAGATGGTAAGACCCTATTGCTGAAGACTCCACATGCTTCAGCTGCAGGTCACTGAGAAGTCCTGCTGAACTGAGCTGGAAACCTCCTTCTTGATGAGTAGCTGACAGGATGCTGGAAAGAACTATGCAGCCTACTGGGAAAGACAGGTCATCACCAGTCTTCACCTGCAGTGGACCTGCAAGCTTTACAGCTGGCCAGCCAGGCCAAATGTACCAAGTGTGCAATGGTGGGGGTGGCATGTCTGCTCCCCAGGAGGGAACACACGCCTGGAAAGAAGAAAGGGTTCAGTGGAGGGGAATTCCTAAGGGGGAAAAGGGAGAGTGGTGGGAGGGGCTTATGGTCATGGTATATCGTCTAATGTATGGAAGTTGTCAATCAAAAGCTAAAAAACATGTGGCTGCTCCTCTACCTCCTTGAGTTACATCCCGATAAGCCCACTACACAGTGAAGGCATCCAGAGTGGAAGTGCATCCGATTCCTACAAGCTACTCAACATCCAGGCTCGGCAGCTGCACGTGGGAACGAACCCTGCTTGCTCTCGCAGTGACGCAGGGCTTCCTCACAGGAGGCTGGCCCGAACACTGCTAGCTGGGAAAAAGGACAAGTTTTGAATTCAAAGCATGAGTTCTACTGAATGCTATCACCTTCACATCACTGTAAAGTTCACGATAACTATTGGCTGAACTCTTGTAAATCACTGTTGCTACCTATACTAGAAACCTTTATAAATCAGAAAACACTGTATGATTGAAGGTATAATAATTGTCCCTGTTTTTACTTTGTAAGCTTTAAATTTTTTTTAAGATTAATAATATAGTACCAGTTAACCTTACTGCCTACATGATGACAAGCAAAGTCTCCTCATTTCACTTCAAATAAAGCCACTTAGTGTCACCATCCGCTAGTGTTCGTGACCTTGGGCACTTCTTTAGTCACCCAGTCACCCATCTGTCCTTTGAGTCCCTCCAAAAGGCTGCCATGAGGATGAAAGGCCAAAGTGCATAGAAACCACACAGTAAAGACACGTATTTACTGTTTAATTTCTTACTCATCCATCCATGGCCTGAACATGACTGAACTTGGATTCAGCTGCTTCTACGTCCTCATGCTGGGCCATTTATCATTATGGCCCCAAATCTATGAAGACTATGACAACTCCCTATCTTTTCTCATGTTCCATCCACAGGAACCATGATTCATTGCAGGTCTGTGAACTGAATTAGAAAGTCTGTGGTCATCGTTCAGGCTCCTGGTTTCACCAATCCTAATGTGGCTGTGGTACTGGGAAACTGGCTCTGGAACTAGGGAAGCAGGACACAGGCCATAAGAGATGCTGACAGCAGCGACAACCCCCTGGAAAGAGCAGGCGAGAGGAGCGACAGCAGAGACACGTCTCCCCTTGACCCACTTGTCAGAGGATTAAGGGATGCTCTCTCCTGGCAGAGGAATGAGGGATTATGAGAGAACAACTTTAGACAAACACCTTTAGACTGTTCTGGAAAGCTCAAGGGTAAAACCCCAGGCTGGAAGGAAGAAGAGAAAGTGTCAGTCTCAGTACAGCTCTAGGGTGAAGGGCTTCGGGGTTGCCTTCAGGGCAACGAAGCCAGTCAGCTATGGTCCAGGTGCTGACAGCCCACCACACACAGCTCCAAGGCTGCTGTGCTGGCTGTGCTGTGCTGTGCTGTGCTGTGCTGTGCTGTGCTGTGCTATGCTGTGCGGTTCTGTGTGATGCTCTGCAAACTCCATTTCTACTTTGGTAAGGGCTCCATCAGGATCAGGCTCTGCCAGTGGGGCTGCAGGCTAGAGGTGAGAGAAGGGACCTGTTCCTCCCCGCTGGCTACTCGTCCTCGTCATGATCCCCACAGTACCACACCAACAAAGTCACTGTGACTCTCCCCAGCAGCAGAGTCCACTGCAGTCTTCTTACTGCCTGTAGAGCTGCCCTCGCCTGAGCTCAGTCCTCCTCTGAGCTCACAGGCACCTCTCGTGCTCTTCCTTCCAGGACTGAGGGAACCCTCAGAGATGTTGCTGAGGGACCCTGATGACACAGCCTCTTTCTTGGTGTCCTCAGGCCTGGAGGGGAGCTACCTTCTGCATCTGCTCTTTAGCTACCTGCTACCCTGGGGCCAGCGTTAATAGCCAGAGAACACTCAGCATCACAGCTCAGGAGCCAGAGTCTTCTCTGCCTCACAGTAGCTTGAGAAATTTAGCAGACGCCTGAGGACAAAGACCATTTCTCAGTAACTTCCTCCTCAGGTAACCTCGGAGCACTCAAATGGTTTGCAGTGTCTCCCATGACTACCCTCATTTGGCAGGAAGCCTGGAGACAGTCTTTGTTCCTATGGAACCTGAACTTCCCAAGGCAGACAGGACACCATTTCTTCTTGGCAGAGATTTCCAAAGCTCTGAATTTTTAAATTTTTCTCTCTTTTTTTTTTTTTTTTGGGTGGGGGGGGGGGAGAGGGAAGATGTTGAAAAGGGAGGAAAGGCGTTCCTTACTTCCAAGTTAGGAAGAAGCCTATGCTGCAGGGCAGAGGATGTAGGTCCTGCACAGAGTGCCACAGTGGTGACAAATGACATGGCAGTGCACTGGAAAACCTTGCTAAATTGATGAACTTGTCACTCACTCAGCTTTTGCCCACCCACCTCACTTGTTCCATGTGCTGCTAGGGAAGCAAGACCACACCAGTGCTCATTCAGGAAGGCTTCGGCCGGCGACCCTTTCCTGGCACATGACAAAGAGGAAGCAGAAAGCTGTGCTGGGAGGAGGGAAAATACTGGAAGGAAGGCTTAAGAGAGGAGCAGTGTGCTGGTGTATAAAGGAGCTGAGCCACAACAGGCCAGAGCAGCGTGATGGACAGTCCTTGAGTCCACTTACTGCTTTCATGAGGCCCATGCACCTGCCACAACCTCTTGTTGGCTTCTCCCTCTTGGAGGCGGGCAGTAGATGGCTGGGAGCACTGACTACCCCAAGTATGTAGAATTTCCTTGCTAAGAGATGGTAAGAAAGACATAGATAGGTATATATCTGCACCAAAGACCCTGGCTGCTCTCTCCACTCTCAGTGGCTCTGGAAAGCGGGTGAGCCAGGTGTGGTGGTGCACACCTGCAACCCCAGCGACAGAGAGGCTAAGGTAGGAGGACTCAAGTTGGAGGCCAGCTTGGGCAATAGCTTTTAAAAAAGTGTGTCTGAAGGTTGGACTCCCTGAGGTGGCTGCCAATGGCAATGGTCAATGGCCTCTCAGCTCGAAAGCAAAGGTACTGGCTACAGCCAGCCAGTCAAGGAGCACCCGGTGCCCAGGCTCTGTCTAGTTTTGGGTTGGCACACTGGTGACTTCCTCAGTGAGATCTCACTACTATTTTCCATGGATATATTTATTTATTTTTGAGACAGAATCTCGGTAATGGACACTTGCTGTATAGCCCACACTGGCCTCATGACCGTCCTGCCTTTGCTTCCAAATGCAGAGATGACAGGCATGTGCCAGCACACCCTCAAGAGATTTAAAATATTACAAATGACAGGAGATGCTAGATTTCTTAAAGATTTGAACCAAAGTCGAAATGCCCTATTCTAAAAGAAGGTATATAGAAACATACATGTCAATAAGATGTACTGTCTCCAAACACTTGGATACTGATTAGCCCACCTTAGCCTTTATTTTCATGTTTTCAATGAATATTTTTTGAACGTTATGTGCAAAAAATGTAAAAGGCACACTAGAAGCACTAAAATTAGTAAAATAATCTTTTTACATTGCATGTACATGTTGCTGGGGAGGTAAATATGGGCTAAATTAATTCAAATAATATGCATGCCAGCTGAATGAATTTCAGGAACAAACACTGTTATGGGGATTCAGGGACCAAGCAGTCGCATGCTGGTGAGGACAGGGTTCTGTGAGTGAACACTGAGTGCTGGTCACTGTGGAAACAATGAACCTGACAAAGATACTTTATCAGCAAAACCAAGAGCTAACAAACACATGGGGCTCCTTCAAGTTCCACAGGCTGTGGTACAGATGAACCATGTTGCACTCACTGAATTAAAGTACCAACAGGACAGCCAAGTGGACAAGGCCAGCCTTGAATACCCCTAGGGGGCTGGGCCAGAGCCCACCTGATGAGAGCCAAAGTCCCACTTGTGTTTCTGTGCTCTGCAGACAAGTGAACACAACTTGCAGACTTAAGTTTTCTTGTCATATTCACTTAGTCCCTAAGTCCTCCTCCCTCCTGCTGCTGTGTGATGCTGAGGCTCCCAGTGAGGCTGCTGGATGCTCGGATTTCTTTTAGGTACAGTGAACTCCATCCAGGTCCGTCATGCTCTTCCACTAACTATAGGACATTAATCGAGAATTTTATCAAGAAAGGCTGGGGTGTTATTCTCTACAAATCGGCACCCTTCTCAGAGCTCCCTCCTCCCTCCCAGATCTCAGCCAGCAGAGACCGGGTTATGAGGTCTGCCACCACCGTTTTACTGGTTCTCCCGCAGCGTTTGAGTGACATCACAGCTGATCTTGGTGATGAGTTAGTACTTTCTCATGGTTAAACCAACTCCCCAAAACACATACTCCTGTTCGAATGTACAAGGCAAGGAGTTAGCTGCTAAGAAATTTAAAATATAGTAGAATTTAAAATTCAGCCAAAGAGATAGGTCCTAGAAATGCTCATAACAAAAAGCATGAGGAACCATGTGTAAAAGTGAAGGCAAATTTCTTTTTTTTTCCCTCCTCAAAAAAGGTCAAAATCGTCAGGTGTGGTGATGCAGGCCTTTAGTCCTAGCACTTCGGGGGCTGAGGTAGGAGGATTGCTGTGAGTTCGAGGCCACCCTGAGACTACATAGTGAATTCCCGGTCAGCCTGGGCAAGAGCAAGACCTTACCTCAAAAAAACAAAACAAAACAAGGCAAAATGCTGACTCATGCCTGCACAGTTTACAAAGCTATAGCTGCTACTGTACACTGCCCAATGGGAGAGAACCATGCACATGGGGGTCAGGATGAGACACATCTGGACAGTTACCAGTCCCATGTGAGGTTACATACTGGAATACTTTCATAGAGGTGGGAAGTGGAATGGAGCTGAGTAAACACGCATCTCTTCAGCAACCACAGACAGATCTCTGTACTGGCCTCACGAACTTGGGACTTGAGCTGGAGCTGTCTGTGGCCAAGGCCCTCATCAACTGATGTCCATCTCAAGGGGTAGCACTGGCATCTTCTCACAGATGCTTGGGAAAGCCTGATGCCCTGGAAGCCACGCTCGAGGCAGAGGCAGTGTGCTCATCTCAGTGTGGAAGAGGCCACCAGTCAGCACGCGGGACTCTTCACCATCACACTTGCCGCAGCACTGAGAGCCAGGCTCAAGCAAGTCACCCTGAGATGGCCTAGTCAGCATTGACTGTGCCCTTACAGTGTGCCCAGCATTCCTTGACTTTGCCCTTATGATGTGCCAGCCACTCACTGATGGGTCCTTACAATGTTCAGGACTCAGCTGAGGAACGCGCACACACACACACACACACACACACACACACACACACACACAGTCTTCAGACGCAACATGAGAAGATGTGTACTATGAGCTCCAGTTTCCAGAAGAGAACCTGTAACTGGGAGGAGTCAAGTAACTTCCTCAAAGTCACACAACTAGTAGGGCAGGGCTAGGATATGAACCCAGTTTGCTTGGCATCAAAGTCTGTACTTCCAATCAGTAGGAATTGCCAATTTATATCTACAGAATATTCAATTTTTCAAATGTGTTCTGCAACCACACATAGAAAACTATGCAATACATATTTACTCATAAAAATTGACTTGAATTTCCCAAAGGATATATATTCAGCATCTATTTTCAGAAAACACGATCCTGATTAGATGTGCTCAACATAAGCAAGCAGACATAAAACAGGGCTTCACCGGCGTTCCCAGACACAGCACGTCCCAGCACCTTCCCCAGCACTGCCGCAGTCACTGCAGGACAGCTGCAGCCCCGCACATCTGCAGAGGTGACTGTGGCCGGCCTAGAGATTGAGCAGGCTCTGAACACACACTGCTGAGTGAAGCTACAGGGGTTTTGCCATTTTCAAAATCAAAGATGATTTCTCTATCGTAGATAGGCCACCGCCAAAGACAGACTGGCTTTCTGAGCTCAGTACTCTGTGCAGCATTACTGGGCTTGGCTGCATGAATACTAACCCACAGTTAATGAGAGCGAGATGGGCAGGCGTTACTTTCTTGCTTTGTATCAAACTCTGTCCCAGCGCTATCCACAAAGCCCCACGCCCATCCTTCCTCAGAGAAGCTGACACAGGGGCACAGAGGCCCAGGAATTTGTGGGGCTACAGTCAAGCACCACAGAACTGGGGTGGGCACAAGGTCACTGAGCTCATCCCCTCCTCCCCACACACAGGATTCCACACCTGCATTGGGGGGCCATGTCCCTATGTGCCTTCAGATATTGAGAGACTGTGAGTCAAAAATGCACCGAGGACTGGAGAGATGGGTCAGTGGTTAATGGCACTTGCTTACAAAGCCTAAAGGCCCGGGCTCGATTCCCCAGGATCTACATAAAGCCAGATGCACAAAGTAGCACATGTGTGTGGAGTGCATTTGCAGTGGCACTAGGCCATGGCACTCCCATTCTCTCACTCTCTACTTGCAAACAAACAAACAAACAAACAAACAAACAAACAAACAAACAAACAAAGCACTGAATACACTCAACTTGTACAGCAGCCTTTAGGACAGCCTGTAGAACTCCACACTCAACCTCTCCTGCCTCCTGTGTGCTCAGTACTTACAGAAGCCCACACCCACAGCAGAGCAGACCTGAGTTTATGACAACGAGAGGAACGTCGCACAGGACACACAGGGAGACACTAAATATGAAAGATGCTGGCAATGCAGTCTAGTGGGGAGGGTGACATGTTCAACCTCATGACCGTGTGACTGACTAGGAGCTGAGGTTCCCCTGCTGGCAACATGGCCAGGAGAAGCTCTGACTGCATACTGCTAGCCTGGGAAGAGACCCAAGTCAAAACTCAGGGGTGGGATGTAGCTCAGTGGTAGAGTACTTGCCTAGCAGGCCCTGAGTTCCAGCCTTAGCAAGGGTATGGGGAATACACACACACACACTTTACAAGTGTGGCTTCTGTTTGGTTTGATTTTGAGACAAGGTCTTGTTATGATGCCCATGCTAGGCTCAAACTGGCATCCTTGGCCTTCACATCCAAAGGGCCGTGATCACAGGCATAAGCCTTCGCACCAGACCCAAAGGGGTTTCTTCTGAATGTGTATCCCTTTACCCAGCATCACCAGTCCAACAATCCTCAGGCAATCTACAGAGGCGAGAACCAGGCTGGCTCAACTTATAAACTTACAAAGACACATAACTTCTCCAGAGGCTGAGGTCAGCCCGTCAAGACGGGGCAGCGAGGCCTAGCTCTCTGGGAGTCTATGGAGACGTGGGAAAGGCTTAGCTTAGCTCTCCAAAGATGCTATGAAGAAAGAGTCTACCTGATGGAGCACTAATTCTGAAGGGCAGATCCCTGTGCCCACAGTGTGAATATACAGGTACAGAAAGAAAGGCAGTCATGCCCTTAGTACACAGACAATCCTCGGCTGGAAACCAAACTTGGTCACTCAAGCATTACAGTATGAGGCAGGTGGATCCTACAAGGAATCACATAGTCTGCTGCCTTCTGACCAAGAAATAAATGCTGAGCACTGAGCAAGGGTGCTCCAGGGAATGACCCCGTGATGAGGGACGGTCCAGTAGACAGGGCGAGTTAACCCCATGCACTTAAGAAAGGGATAAGGCTTTCTTTCGTCTGAGCAAGGGGAAAGGTTGGGTGTCAGAGCAAAGACAAATGGGCAAGCCAGCAGGGGAGAAGAAGGCAGCAGCCACAATGCCATGGTCAGGACGCTGTACCAAGCACTATGTTGCTTTGTGTTTCAATCTGACTGAGAATCAGTACAATCGCTATGCGTTGGGAATCAACATAGCCCGTCCCACAGGTGAAGGAAGTTGGGTGCACAAAGAGTAAGTGAAGAGACAAACATCAAAGAGACACCAAGTGACTGTCCCACGGCCCTCTCCTCCGCTGACTATGACCTGGAGTACTGCCAAAGGTTAATGAGGAAGTTATCAAAGTACTTTGTTTTTATATTTATTAATCATTTGAAGATTATTCATGTGGCTACCGATATAGCTACTAATCAGTTATGTATTTTGAGTAATCACATAAACCAGTCATGGTGGTTTTCAGGCGCATTAAAACAAGGCTTCTAAACCATAGGTTGGACCACTGGTCTATAGTTACTGGGACTTTAACACACCAAGAAGCCAGTCCAAAGTGCCAACAGCCTTTAGTACAAAGATGTTGTTGGGAAGCACTGAAAGAATTTATGCCGTTCCTTCTCAAGTGTCCAAAACAGCCGGACGACAGAGAACGTCCAGCTCATCCTGCAAGGCCAGCCTCGTCCTCTAAACCAAACGCAGAAAAGGAGACAGCAGCCAAGGGACATCACAGAGCGGTAAGTGTGGTGAACATGGGTGCAGACATGCTAAACAAACACTAGCAAACCCAACCCCACAGCACGTGGGAAGACTCCGGGGATGTTTCCTGGGGCTTTTTCTGGAATGCAAAGATGGTTCAACATGTGCAAATCAACCAATTTTGTGCAGTGCAGTTAACAGAATGAAGGATAAAGATCACACTTCTCTCAAAATGCAGAAGTATGGAATACTACTGATTAGGTGGAGATGGCAACAGAGCAGATGAAAATATGGACTTAAAGCTTATCTCATGTTTGGAAACTATATGAGAAACAAGAAAATCATCCAAATAGCTTTTTGCCACAAAAAATTTGCTGAGCTTTCTTTTTAAAAAATAACATTCTTCATGCATGTGTGGGTACACACGTGTCCGTGTGCATGTGGAGATAAGAGGATGGCCTTGCATGGTGTTCTGCAGAGCCCATGCACCTTTTTAGGGACACGGTCTGTCATTGGCATAGAACTTGCCAATTATGCTAAAATGGCTTCCACTGATCCCTAGAGATCCCCCTGTCTCCATCTCTGGGATTATATGCACATGCCACCAATACCTGGTTTATTTTTAATATGAGTTCTGGGGATCAAACTCAGGCTCGTTCTTACAAGGCAAGCACTTACCACCAGAGCTATCTCCCCAGCCCTTTAGTTTCCCTTTGGATCTGTTTTGGTAAACAAAGTGGGAAAAAATTGTTATTTCCTTCCTTTTATCTGTGGCCTATGTGTATGTGTGGTGGATGTTTGCTTGCCCCGTAGGACTAGTGACAGACAGATATGGCCATGCCCGGTGGGTGCTGGGAAACTGGAAAACCCCCTCAATTGGGGGTTGATATCCAAAATACATTAGGAACTCGCTCCCTACTTTCAAAAAAGCCAAACAATTCAACTTAAAAACTGAGCAGGCATGAAGAGATGGCTCGGTGGTTAAAGTGCTTGCCTACAATGCCTAACAACCCAAGTTTGATTCCCCAGTGCCCATGTAAAGCCAGATGCACAAAGAGATGCATGCATCTTGAGTCCATTTGTAGTGGCTGGAGGCCCTGATGTGCTCATTCTGTCTATCTCTTTTATCTCTCTCTGCTTGCAAATAAATAAATAAAATTAAAAACGGAACCAGCAACTCAAAGAAACACTTTTCCAGATGAAGTCTGGCCAACAGGATAGAAAAGGTGCTGAACACCCCCACGGGAGTGAGGCATCGCCTCATACCAGAAGGCTACTGTCAAAAAGAAGAGATAGTATCACTATCTCTATTGCTAGGATGTGGACAATAAGGAAACCCCATTTCCTGTAGGTGGGACTCTAAATTGGTACAGCCATCATGGAGCTGGAGAGATGGCTTAGTGGTTAAGGTGTTTGCCTGTGAAGCCAAAGGATCCCGGTTAGATTCAACAGGGCACATGCATCTGGAGATCGTTTGCAATGGCTAGAGACCCTGGCATGTCCATTCTCTCTCTGTCTACCACTCTTCTATCTCTATCTCTCTCTGCTTGCCAATAAATAAAAATTGAAAAAAAATCTTAAAAAAAAACCTGATCCGCTATACATCCACACCAGGAGACAGAAGAGGCAACTCCTACATCCTCATGCTTATTACAGTACTACCCAGAAGCCCAGGCACGCACACAGTGTCAGTGCCATCAGTGGATGAACACATAGGAACATGTGGTGGGGGAGAGGGAGAAGGAAAGAGAATGAATTTAGCCACAATGGAAGAAATCCTGTTATGATTCATACTAATGAAATGGAAGGATATTATACTAAGTGCAATAAACCAGAGCCAGAACCTCTGCAAGATGTCACTCACGTGGAATCTGAAAACAACTGAACTCAGAAGCAGAAAGAACAAAGGTGCTTGCCAGGACATGAGTGGCAGGAAGGAGAAATGAAAGCGATATTAGCCAGAGAGCACAAACTTCCATTTAACAGATGAGTAAATTCTGGTAATCTAATGGACAGATGCTAACTGTAGTTAACAATACTGCCTTGTTTATTTGAAATTGATTTTAAAAATAAGCAAATTTTAAGTGCCCTCCCCAGTTACACACACACACACACACACAGAGTGAGACAAAAATGGTACCCTGAGAGGTGGTGGACGTGATTAGTTGATTGTGTAATCATTACACAACCCAGATCTATATCAGATCAGCACAATCTATACTCTGAATGCACCATCTTCTATTCCAATCAAATATTTCTAAATAAAACTGAAAATAATATAATGCAGAGGGATGGGAGGTTTTTAATCCAGAGAAGAGTAAATATTTACCTCAGACAACTCTGCTTTCTTTTTATACACAGTCTTTCTTGAAGATTTCTAGCAGGATGGATATTTCGATATGACAAAAAACATGGGAAGGATATTACAGTAATGCAAACAAAGCATTTCTCTTCCCTGGGATGCTCCTGTCACACCCTAATTGTTATTCTTATCAGAGCAGGAGCTGAGAATTGGGATTTTATTAAGCCCGTCACTGTCTCCCCGCTCAGCACAACGCTGTGGTTTCTACTTAGGTACGGCACACAGTGCGTCCCCAGCTGCTCTCCATGTCCAGATCCATAAAGGAATATTTGTTCTCACAGATTATGTCAAAGACCTCCTCATTAATGCCACAGGAGGGAACATGCATGTATGTGGAAGGGGAAAACCAAATCCAATGTGCTGATAAAATAGCCATCAAAGGAATAGGAATATGCCAGTGACACACCCTAATACAGCCTTTCTTCAAAGCTGTATTACTTACACACATGCACACGCACGCACGTGTGCGCACACACACACACAGGGAGGGAGAGAAGAACAGAGAGAGGTTTTGGTTCTTTAAAGGCCTTTAAAACTGCTGTAAAAATACACGAAATTGCTATGTAATCAGCAGTTGGAAAATGGATGGCTGAGGCATACGGAGAAGTCACATGCAGAGGTCTGTCTGTTTACGTGTTAGTTTTAGTGTGGAGGAGTGGGAGATGATGATGTTGCAAAAATGATCCAGTTCCCTCAAAGAATCTGGAGAATCCTGATGTATCTCCACGCAGTTTCCATAATGAGTTTCTGAAAGCAAAGGAAAAGGGAGTGCAATTCTGATCAGGAAGTGACATCACAGCCCGAGGGGAGGGGCACCTCTGAGCTCCTCTCACCTGACTCCACTCTCACTTGCTCAGGAGGCACTTGGCCTGCAGCGCCTTCATGTGCTTGCTCAGGACTTGTGTGTGTGCACGTGCATGCACCCTTGCATACGTGCATATAGAAATACAGATAGCATCTGAAAAGCTCCCTCATTTGCCTTTGATTTCCACTGGGAATTGGAGGAAAAATCCATTTAGTCCAAAGGGAGCAGCAATCATTTCCCCGGAAGTATGGACAAAAAAAGAACTCATGTAGCACAGCTTCCCGGGGGAGAGGCGCACATCCAAGCGGGGACGAGGCTGCAGAGATTACGGGCAGCGCAACACCCAGGAGTACAAAGCCAACTGCCCAACTTGATCCCTGGCTGCACTGCAGGCTGTCAATTGTGTGTCAATGGGCCTGCCATATAACCTTTCTGGGTCTCAGTTTCCTCCTCTGCAAAATGGAAATATTAATAGTTCAGTATCTAGGCAGCAGGCTTTTATGTAATGTGCTTGGAAAAAGGCCCAGAAGCAAGATATAAAGATCTATTAAACAGAGTTAGTACTCTATTTGTAAATATAGGGACAAGCTAGTTTCTGTTACTAAACATTTTATTAATAATTTAAACAGCACCCATGCATCTCTGGAAGAGTTTAAGATGCCATGTAAATGAAATTAACTGGAAATAGAGTTATCTTTATTCATTTTATAAAACAGGGAAACTGAGACACCAAGAGGGCATACTGAAACATGCAAGTTTCTTCCCCAGGTCCTGAAAAATGCTGCCCTAGACTGCGCCCACAGGAGGTGCTCAATAAACACCAGTGGACCAAGGTCTGCCTGTGAATGAGACTGAGGCAGGAAGGTTCTTGGTTCTAATTTCATCCATATTTACAGACGACAAGGAAGAACGGGGATATATCTATACACAGAACCATTCTGTGTTCACAACGACTTGTTAAGCCGGGGAGTACTCAACCATTAGTGAAATGTTCATTTCAAGAGCGCACTGCCCTCTTGAATGGACGAGGGATGGACATATCACACACACACACACACACACACACACACACACACACACACACAGCACCATTATTTCTAAAACCCCTTAGGTGCTGGCTCAGCACTCACTGGATATTACCTCCAATGGCTGCACGTGGGCCCTATGTGAGCTCTGTGATTCGTCCTGCCTTGAAAATACCAACCGTCAAAACCAAGGCCATCCAGTTCCACCATGGAACCAGAAAGGCTGACCTCTAGCATGTCTGCATGGACACCAGGAATTTCGTTATTCCTTCCCTCAGACTCTTATGTAAGAAACTAACAGTGCAGAAAGGTCCTCACTTGGAATAGGTCACCCTTTTCATTTGGTGAAATCAGATTAAAAGTTAGTCCAGGGCTGGAGAGATGGCTCAGCAGTTAAGGCACTTACCTGCAAAGCCTAAGGACTCAGGTACCCACGTAAGCCAGGTGCACAAGGAGGTGCATGCTTCTGGAGTTTGTTTGCAGTGGCTAGAGACCCTAGTACACTCATTCTCTCTCTATCTGCCTCTTTCTCTCTCCTAAATAAATAAATAAATAAACATTTTTTAAATTAGTCCAGCAATGGAGGGGTGTACACAGAAATGGTTACCCAAAAGGTACAGCTCTGATACAAAATGTCACACAATGGTACAAAGCTGCTAAACATTCCACTTCCTACAGATGAAGGCAGCGACATCACCACATAAACAGGACCAGCGGTCTTCAGCTCCGCCCTTCCTACAGGCCCTATGTTCTGGCAAAAAAACTGCTGTACAATGAGTTGTGGGAAAGCGAGGGCAGCAGGCCAGGGTGAGTACCTGACCAACAGGAGCGTGGACTTGCAACAAGTCATCTTGTTTTCAGTGTATTGGAGGGACATGTCTTCCTTGCATCATCAATCAAGGAAGAGCAGTGTTGCCATGGTGATTACCTATGTGTTTAAAAATCATCAGAGACACCATCAGTGACTCAGTGGTCACATATTGCCGTACACTGGCAGATGCAGCTTCTAAAAGACAAAGGATAGTGGCTTGTGGGGGGGGGGAATTGGTCTTTCTGCTAAACCCAGATCTTGTACTGTAGGCAAAAAAAAAAAAGCGCTTCAGAGTTGGGCATGGTGGCACATGCCTTTAATCCCAGCACTTGGGAGGTAGAGGTTGGAGGACTGCTGTGTGTGCGACGCAACCCTGAGACTTCATAGTGAATTCCAGGTCAGCCTGGGCTAGAGTGAGACCTTACCATGAGTCCCTAACCCACCCAAAGTTGCTTCAATCATCATATGTTCCCTTAAATTTGTATAATAACTTGGGCAGTAGATTTGATGTGCAACCATGAGCCCACTCATCTAAATGTGTTCCACCACGGTGGTCATTTGATGTTCTAACACGGTCATGTGTAGCTCTGATAGTTAAATGTGTCCACCACGGTGGTCACTTGATGTTCTAACACGGTCATGTGTAGCTCTGATAGTTAAGTATGTTCACCACGATGGTCATTTGATGTTCTAACATGGTCATGTGTAGCTCTGATAGTTAAATGTGTTCCACCACGGTGGTCATTTGATGTTCTAACACGGTCATGTGTAGCTCTGATAGTTAAATATGTTCACCACGGTGGTCATTTGATGTTCTAACACGGTCATGTGTAGCTCTGATAGTTAAATGTGTCCACCACGGTGGTCATTTGATGTTCTAACACGGTCATGTGTAGCTCTGATAGTTAAATGTGTCCACCACGGTGGTCATTTGATGTTCTAACACGGTCATGTGTAGCTATGATAGTTAAATGTGTCCACCACCACGGTGGTCATTTGATGTTCTAACACGGTCATGTGTACCTATGATAGTTAAATGTGCTCACCACGGTGGTCATTTGATGTTCTAACACGGTCATGTGTAGCTATGATAGTTAAGTGTGTCCACCACGGTGGTCATTTGATGTTCTAACACGGTCATGTGTAGCTCTGATAGTTAAATGTGTCCACCACGGTGGTCATTTGATGTTCTAACACGGTCATGTGTAGCTCTGATAGTTAAATGTGTCCACCACGGTGGTCATTTGATGTTCTAAAACGGTCATGTGTAGCTCTGATAGTTAAATGTGTCCACCACGGTGGTCATTTGATGTTCTAACACGGTCATGTGTAGCTCTGATAGTTAAATGTGTCCACCACGGTGGTCATTTGATGTTCTAACACGGTCATGTGTAGCTCTGATAGTTAAGTGTGTCCACCATGGTGATCACTTGATGTTCTCACATGGTCAAATGTGTAGCTCTGATAGTTAAGTGTGTCCACCATGGTGATCACTTGATGTTCTCACATGGTCATGTGTAGCTCTGATAGTTAAGTGTGTCCACCACGGTGGTCGTGTGATGTTCTCACATGGTCATGTGTAGCTCTGATAGTTAAGTGTGTCCACCACGGTGGTCATTTGATGTTCTCACCACGGTGGTCATGATGCTCCACCACGGTGGTCGTGTGATGTTCTCACATGGTCATGTGTAGGTATGATAGTTAAGTGTGTCCACCACGGTGGTCATTTGATGTTCTCACATGGTCATGTGTAGCTATGATAGTTAAGTGTGTCCACCACGGTGGTCGTGTGATGTTCTCACACAGTCATGTGTAGCTATGATAGTTAAGTGTGTCCACCACGGTGGTCGTGTGATGTTCTCACATGGTCATGTGTAGCTATGATAGTTAAGATCTACTTAACAATTTCTTTTTGTTGGCACTGTTCCAAGAGTTCTATTGTATCTGAACTTAGTATTCACAACATCCTCATGCTACACATGGTTATTATTATGACCTTACTGGGGACAAACAGGCTCAAGAAACCATTAACAAAGTGAAACAGTGGAGTTGGGGCTTGGATTCAGGTGGTCTGCTTGAGAGCTCATGTCTCACCATCAATTTTGCCCGCACTTACTGATTTTTGTATTGCTTTTACATTGAAAAGATAATAAAGTCTACCCCCGCATGTACACCCTTCCCACACACCCCCAGGCTTCTTTACAGCTCTGCACATAGTGACACAGGCTGGGGGCTAGGAGGCATTTTGATTGCACACAGCCTCTGCATTGCTCTGAGTTTCCATCCCACGGTGGTTAGAGCAACTGCCCAGGGAGAAGCACCTCTTCTGGAGGCCGTGGGCATGGGAGGGTGTGGACCTGGTGCCCTGGCAGAGCACTTGCTGCTGGACACTAGCACCAAACAGATGCAGAGACAGAAACTGCTGGGACGGACACTAGAGAACTTAACTATTTCTATCCTTACCCCGATGGAATAGAATCATTATGGAACTCAGGAAATACCAACTACCATCAATACTGCACATGGACACTATGACAGACCCAATGGCAAGCAAGTCGTTTTCCTTTTCTTTCTGTTGGTTTTCAAGGTAGAGTCTCACTCTAGGCTGACCTGGAGTTCACTATGGAGTCTCAGGGTGGCCTTGAACTCATGGAGATCCTCCTACCTCTGCCTCCCGAGTGCTGTACATGGTTTTTTGATAGCACTACGCTTGATGTTGGTGTACCTGACTTTCTGGACCCATGCATATCAGAGCCCAGGTGGTGTTTCTCCGTCATGGGTTCAGTGACTGGCTTAAAGGGCAGTGTGAGTCAACCTTGTAGAAACGACTGGGAAAGGAGAAACATGAAACCATCAGCCACCTCCAGTTCTTCACAGTCTTCTAGGCCAATCACCTTCTCTTTCTTCACTCCCCTGACTTTAGACTCTGTCTTCTGGACAAAGAGTCATACTTCCTCCTCTTAAAGAAATGGTAGCTAAGGGGCTAAAGAGATGGCTTAGCGGTTAAGGCACTTGCCTACAAAGCCAAAGGACCCAGGTTCAACTCCCCTGGACCCACGTAAGCCAGATGCACAAGGGGCACACACATCTGGAGTTCATTTGCAATTGCTGGAGGCCCTGGCGTGCCCATTCTCCCTCCCTCTCTCTCTACCTGCATATTTCTGTATGCAGCTCTTTTAAATAAATAAATAAATAAATAAAAATAAAAATTTTTTTAATAAAATAGAAATGGTAGCTAAAAACCAAGCTTTGGGCACCAAAGTAGCCTGCTCCTGTTGTCCCCAGGCCCTCAAAGCCAGCAGAACTGAACTAAGGAGGGAGAAGGGAGAAAACATACACATACACACAGAGAAAGAGACTTAGGTTCTTCTATATAAAAGCAAAAACCAAGAACATTTGCCATGCTTGGTAGTACAGGCCCAAAAGGGTACTCAAGAAGCTGAGACAGGAGGACAGTGAGTTCAAGGCCTGCCTGAGTCATAAAGCTGGTCCAAAGTCAGCCTGGACAACTTAGTAAGACCTTATCTCAAAAACAAATTTGGGGAGGAGGGCTGGGAGGAATGCTGGGAGGAGGGCTGGGAGGAGGGCTGGGAGGAGGGCTGAAAGGAGCACTGGGAGGAGGACTGGGAGGAGTGCTGGGAGGAGGGTTGGGAGGAGTGCTGGGAGGAGGGCTGGGAGGAGTGCTGGGAGGAGTGCTGGGAGGAGGGCTGAAAGGAGCACTGGGAGGAGGACTGGGAGGAGTGCTGGGAGGAGGGCTGGGAGGAGTGCTGGGAGGAGTGCTGGGAGGAGTGCTGGGAGGAGGGTTGGGAGGAGGGCTGGGAGGAGGGCTGGGAGGAGTGCTGGGAGGAGTGCTGGGGGAGGACTGGGAGGAGGGCTGGGAGGAGGGCTGGGAGGAGGAGTGCTGGAGGAGTGCTGGGAGGAGTGCTGGGAGGAGGGCTGGGAGGAGTGCTGGGAGGAGTGCTGGGAGGAGGGCTGAAAGGAGCACTGGGAGGAGGACTGGGAGGAGTGCTGGGAGGAGGGTTGGGAGGAGGACTGGGAGGAGTGCTGGGAGGAGGGCTGGGAGGAGTGCTGGGAGGAGGGCTGGGAGGAGTGCTGGGAGGAGGGCTGAGAGGAGTGCTGGGAGGAGGACTGGGAGGAGTGCTGAAAGGGGGGCTGAAAGGAGCACTGGGAGGAGTGCTGAAAGGGGGGCTGAAAGGAGGGCTGAGAGGAGGGTTGGGAGGAGTGCTGGGAGGAGGGCTGGGAGGAGTGCTGGGAGGAGGGCTGAAAGGAGCACTGGGAGGAGGACTGGGAGGAGTGCTGGGAGGAGGGTTGGGAGGAGGGCTGGGAGGAGTGCTGGGAGGAGGACTGGGAGGAGGGATGGGAGGAGGGCTGGGAGGAGTGCTGGGAGGAGGACTGGGAGGAGGGTTGGGAGGAGGGCTGGGAGGAGGGTTGGGAGGAGTGCTGGGAGGAGGATTGGGAGGAGGGCTGGGAGGAGGGCTGGGAGGAGGGTTGGGAGGAGGGCTGGGAGGAGGGTTGGGAGGAGGGCTGGGAGGAGTGCTGGGAGGAGGACTGGGAGGAGTGCTGGGAGGAGGGCTGAAAGGAGGGTTGGGAGGAGTGCTGGGAGGAGGGCTGAAAGGAGGGTTGGGAGGAGTGCTGGGAGGAGGGCTGGGAGGAGTGCTGGGAGGAGGGCTGGGAGGAGTGTTGGGAGGAGTGCTGGGAGGAGTGCTGGGAGGAGTGCTGGGAGGAGTGCTGGGAGGAGTGCTGAAAGGAGGGCTGAAAGGAGGGCTGGGAGGAGTGCTGGGAGGAGTGCTGGGAGGAGGGCTGGGAGGAGTGCTGGGAGGAGGGCTGAAAGGAGTGCTGGGAGGAGTGCTGGGAGGAGGGCTGGGAGGAGGACTGAAAGGGCTGGGAGGAGGGGCTGGGAGAGGGGGCTGAAAGGGGGCTGAAAGGAGGGCTGAGAGGAGGGCTGGGAGGAGGGCTGGGAGGAGGACTGGGAGGAGGGGGAGGGGGCTGGGAGGAGGACTGGGAGGAGGGCTGAAAGGAGGGCTGGGAGGAGGGTTGGGAGGAGGGCTGAAAGGGGGGCTGAAAGGAGGGCTGGGAGGAGGGCTGGGAGGAGGGCTGGGAGGAGGGCTGGGAGGAGTGCTGGGAGGAGGGCTGGGAGGAGGGCTGGGAGGAGGGCTGGGAGGAGGGCTGGGAGGAGGGCTGGGAGGAGTGCTGGGAGGAGGGCTGGGAGGAGGGCTGAAAGGGGGCTGGGAGGAGGGCTGGGAGGAGGGGCTGGGAGGAGGGGGCTGGGGGAGGAGGGCTGGGAGGAGGGCTGGGAGGGAGGGAGGAGTGCTGGGAGGAGTGCTGGGAGGAGGAGGAGGGCTGGGAGGAGTGCTGGGAGGAGGACTGGGGAGGCTGGGAGGAGTGCTGGGAGGAGGGCTGGGAGGAGTGCTGGGAGGAGGACTGGGAGGAGGACTGGGAGGAGGACTGGGAGGAGTGCTGGGAGGAGGACTGGGAGGAGGGCTGGGAGGAGTGCTGGGAGGAGGGCTGAAAGGAGTGCTGGGAGGAGGACTGGGAGGAGGACTGGGAGGAGGGCTGGGAGGAGTGCTGGGAGGAGGACTGGGAGGAGGACTGGGAGGAGGGCTGGGAGGAGGGCTGGGAGGAGGACTGGGAGGAGGGCTGGGAGGAGGGCTGAAAGGAGTGCTGGGAGGAGGGCTGGGAGGAGTGCTGGGAGGAGGGCTGGGAGGAGGCTGGGAGGAGTGCTGGGAGGAGGGCTGAAAGGAGTGCTGGGAGGAGGACTGGGAGGAGGGCTGGGAGGAGGGCTGGGAGGAGGGCTGGGAGGAGTGCTGAGAGGAGGGTTGGGAGGAGGGCTGGGAGGAGGACTGGGAGGAGGGCTGGGAGGAGTGCTGGGAGGAGGGCTGAAAGGGGGGCTGAAAGGAGGGCTGAGAGGAGGGTTGGGAGGAGGGCTGGGAGGAGGGCTGGGAGGAGTGCTGGGAGGAGGGCTGGGAGGAGGACTGGGAGGAGGGCTGGGAGGAGGACTGGGAGGAGGGTGTAGGAGGGTTGAAGGGAGGACAACCCTATTGCCGCTGTCCTTCGTGGACACTGGAACCAGCTTCATCAGTCTTTCAGTGTGGACTGAAGACCAGCAACCCTCCAGGAATCCCCCAGGCCTTCAAGGCCAGATTGGGACTGCTGAGGCTCTAGCCTCGTGGACTGAGCAGCCTATCCGGTTCTCCTATTCTCCAACCTGCAGACAGCCACGTTGGACTGCCAGCTGGTATTCTGTAAGCTAATCTGACAAATTCATTCTATCAGATCTGTTCCTGAGAGAACCTTAACTAATACAGAATGGCAGCCAGAAATGGGAAGCACTTAACTGAGGGGCAGGAAGTGGTTACTCCGCAGCGTCAAGGCAGGTAAGAGGCCCTGTTAGGAAGCCGACTTTGGGCTTCTGCTCCCAAAGACGCTGACAGGGAAGACAGAGGATGGGGAGACACTTAGAAAAGGTAATCAGAAATGGGGAAGAGGGAAGAGGAGAGGTGCTAAAGATGCTTGTTTGATTGTATTTTTTACTTTAAAAATGCTTATCTATCTATCAATCATCTACCTATGCTAGGGATTGAGCAAAGGGTCTTGTACGTGAAGAATATGTGCCCTAACACTGAACTACATCCCTGACTCTTTACTTTGTGTGTGTAGGTGTGTAGTGTGCCCATGTGCGAGCGCATGTGTGTGCAGATGCTCGCTCCTGTCTGCACTGGTACCGAGGTCTAAGGAGGACATAGGCTGCCCTGTTCATGATTCTGCTTCCCTTCCTTGAGACAGAGTCTTGTACTTAACTTGGAGCTTGTGCTAACTTCTGGTTAGACAGGCTGACCAGCCATCCCCAGTGAGCCCATTTCTCCACTCAGCACTGAGGCTATGAGCATGTACAGCCACGCCTGGCTTCTTAAGTGGGTGCTGAGGCTGAAACTCAGGTCCTCGTATTTGCACAGTAAGTAGTCTTACCCACAAAGCCATCTCCCCTGGGTCCACACTTTAACTGATAATGAGAACATAAATGGCATGTATGATGGGGGCACCATGTGATGTTTTAATATGTGTGCATTGTGCAATGTTGAAGTCACATTAACAAGGGTAAGAATCTCTAAGACTTTCTTTTTACATGATTCAACAGTCTTTTCCATAAAATATCTATTATTATAGAGCAGTTAAGGAAGCATCTATATCATTCTGAAATGAAGGTACAATACTCCTAAGTCAAAAAGGAGGTGTGAATTAAGTGGAATCAAAACGAGGCTGACATGTGCTTGCATGCATGCAGGCCCACTATGCAGTTTTACACAAGTCTGGATGTTCCCTTCCAATTACAAGCAAACTAATTAGTCAATAAATAACACTTGAAGCTTCACCTCATTTGTTTAGCACCCAAGTTCAATTTACATACTAATGGTTACATATTTGCCTTTAATAGATGCACTGTATGAAAATAAATGTAATAAATGAGTCTGGGTCTGAGTTTAAAGTTACCACGTCTTCATGAAAAATATGAAAGTGGAACAGCCAGTAAGCATTTTTATTTCTCTAAAATATATATATATATATATGGCTAATCCCAGGATGAGGAGATAAAGGAAATTACTTCACAGTGGCACAGCAATGGAAGTGGTATAAAGAAACAGGCAGACACCAAACAGAAGAGTGGCTGGGAGCTGGTGATGGCTACAGAGCTGGGCCCACAGCACAGTTCTTGACCCACTTCTACTGGCCTGCAAGGATCTTTCTCACGGCAGCAATACAATCTATTGCACAATCAGGTTCTACCACAATGTAGAGGTTGCACAGCCAGAGGCACCGGCTTCTGAGGCTGAATTACTCTACTAACGAGAATATGTTTTCCATTTCTTCTCTTTTCTTTACAAAGGTTAAATGGCACAATATGATTTCTGTGCAGCAGATGTGGAGCTAACAAGGTGCTAATTAGAAAACTGGGTGAGAAGAAAAAAAAAACACCCACATAAAAGTAGGAGTCTGAGTCAAGGGACCAGGACCACCGAGCTACCTTTAGAAGATGCAGGCATTATAGCAATACAATATCAAGCACGCAAATACAAGTCCAGAAGCGTGGAACAGAGAAGGCATTATGGGTTTTACCAGTGCACCAAAGGGCATGAGGCTCCTTATACCTTCAAATAAGCAATGGACGTCAACTGGCAATACCATTCTCCTTCTCATTTGCTTACAGTTCCACCAAAATAAACACATCAGGAAGGTCTTCGAATGATGAAAGCCTTTACTACAGCACATTGTACTCGTTTGCTTTCCTATGTTTAACATATAGAAACAGTTAGAGGCAATCACAGAAGCTCAGAACTGTGGCTCATTCTTTACAGCTCATGTAAGCTTGTTCTTCCATGATGATCAGCTTAGATGGAACTGTCCTTAAGCAAAGGTCAAGGGCCTGGAACATCTTTGGCAAGTCCAGCAAGCTGAGCAGGCAGTGAAGCCAAGGGAGACATCTGCTTGTGCAGTCCCTCCTCCAACACACCCACCCGCTTATGTGGTCCTCACCACTCTATCTGTCAGCCTTGTTGCACACTCTCTGCTCTTTCCAGCCATTTCCTGTAGCCAGCCATGTTACTGCCTTATTGCCAACAACTTCCCCTTGGTCTGAGATGATACCCCAGACAGGATCTGCTCAACAACTGCCTCCCTTGATCATGAGATCAAACCCCAGACAGGATCTGCTCAACAACTGAAGGGTTAATAGCCTTCCCTGAAAGCTAAAGGGAACTGAAGAGTAAGTAGCTATCCCTAAAGCTTGCAGGCAGTAAAGAAGTTTGGCACACTTCCCTGAGTGATGTACTCCCCTTAGCCTAGATGGCCTTGAAGGACCAGAGACCATCTGAGTGTCCTCCTTTAGACATTCCTGGCTGAAGATGCCTATTCTGAACAAGAACACAAACAGCTACAATTTTCTTAGCTGCACCTGGTCCAGTCTGTTTTTCTTAGATTCTCCTTATAACCTTACACTCTAGCCTGGCTCAGGGCTTCAGCCTTTATCCTGTCGGAAAGCTGAGGCCCCTCGCTGTTTTCTCTCAATAAACAGTCTTGTCTGTAGAGATCAAATCTAGTGTTCTTTTTTGCTTCTCTCTTACACTTTCCTCGCATTTCTGGTGACATGTCTTAGATATCCCTCTCCAGCTTTTGGGCTGCACGCCCGCCCCCCATTTCCTCTCTCCTTGTCTCTACCTCCCTGCCAACATTTCACTCTCTCAGAAATAGAAAAACTCACTGCTCACTACTCTGAACTAAACAGCCACCTGTGACCTAAAACCTTCAGTCTTTCCAGCTTGATACCTGAGGGCTTCTTCCTTTTCTTCTTCTTTTCACCCTCTCCACTGGATTTTTGAACTGCAGACTAGAGGCCTCTTACCATGTGATCTGCTGCATCCACACCCTCATCAGATTATAACTTTAGGACAAGGTATTCATTCTCGGTCCACGGTGGAGGCACTTTGTCCCACTTTCTGGTCCGTGGACAATCAGAGACTCCAGGAGCCTCCCACGTGTTGTTCCCCTGGACAGCCAAGCATTATGAGTATGAGGACGTCCCTGCTAAACCTTGGGTTTCATTTACCTTCCCTTCGCCTGGGAGACACCCGGGTGGTGGGATTGGCCACTTTAGTCCTTGTCCTCCAGAATGGGCTCTAAATTATCTGTTCCAAAAGACACTCCATTGGTATGTCTCAAGGTTAATTTAAAGGAGTTCGAACTTCCCGGAGCTTCTGCTTGACAAATTACTCTGGCTCTCTGTTCAAATTTGGCCACAATATTCCTTAGATAATGGCCACCATTGACCTGAATTTGGTACTTTTGATTTTAATATTCTTATTGATCTTGATAACTTCCCCAGAAGTCATGGCAAATGGTCTGAGGTTCCTTACCTTCAGGGCTTCTTTGACCCCTGTTCCCATGTCTCCCTTTGTACTTCTTGTTTTACCTACCAAATTCTTCTCTGTCACCAAAACCCCTCTAAAATCCTGTCTCTTCTAAAACTCTACCTCTCACACACAGCTCTGCCATTTGGCTATGACTTGCCAGGGTCTCTCCCTCTCACTCCAAATTCAAGCCATCTCACTAAATCACATACAAACTTTACCATCTAAAAGAAATTCCCGTCTTTACTGGGCCTCTTTAACTTATTCTACATATGGATATCTAATTTTTCTCTCTCTGCTAAAAGTTAAAATCTAGGGTTTTTCCTTTCTTTTCCCTTTCCCCTTCTTTTCATTACAAGCCACCAAAGAAAAAAATTCAACTTAAAACTCAAACCACTGGCTATTGCCCTGTTAAGTCCTTTCCAATTTAAAACATAACTAAAATCTTAAAAGGATGTCTCTCCATGTTTCATATTGTCATGTCTAATGTTGGCCAAGCATGTCATGTCATATGTTCTATGTTTCATGTAGTCTGTCCTTATGTATGACTAAATTTATGGTTATTAATTGTTCCAATGTTTATGGTCATTAAATGTTCTGATGCTCATATATTTTAAGATGGTGTTTAAATGTTGGTAAATGCTTGATGCAAAAGATTGTTACATAGGTTGTAAGGTTTTAAAAGTATGTAGATGAAGGTATAAATAAAGTATGTAGATGAAGGTATGAGTAAGCTTAAACAGAAGGTTAAAGACAAAGTTGATTAAGTCTTAAAGTACTTGATCAGATTACAGACTCCTTGAGATATATAAAATGACTATTAACCTAGGGCTTATATCAGACTAACAGGATGGCCTGGCTGGTAACAGGATGCTATGGTATTCAGGTGGTAAACTTAAAAACTTTAACTCATTGATATTAATCTGGTCATGATAATGGTGGTAAAAGACTGGCTTTAAAGTTCTCAACCAAGTTTGCTATATTCCTCTATTTGTCAACCTTTTACCATTTAATAAGACTATTATATCTAACAAACAAACCAACAACTGTAAACTTCATATGGTTACTGTTTTGTTCATGCTGTTTTACTGGGTGATTATCACTGAAATTATTGTCTAAGTCTTATAAAAGGTGATTTAGTCATTGTGACTTTGTTCTTAGGGAAACAGGAAACTCCTCCTGATCTAGGAAAGCCTGCAATATACAAAAAATGTTAATATAGCTTGTCTAGACTTCATATATTCTACCATTCATAAATATTGCCTTATGTTAAACTTAAAGTGATTCAATGATTAAAGGTAGTTGATGAAGAAATCACTTTATGTCTATCATAATGTCTCTAATGTATGTAAAAATCAGACTAATTTAGCTCAACAGTGACCAAGTTTGGCTTTATTCTTAAGCTATGTATACTCAGTCTCAATCAGGTTTTACTTAAATAATTGTCTAGTTTCTTGTATCTTAAGTTCATTGCTTATAGATATATTGATACTTAAGACATGTTCCCTGCTCTAGAAACATGATCTTAAATGCTGCTGTTCTGCTTCCAGTTTGTGGGGTAATTGGTACCCACACAGGTATCTAAACAAATCAAAGATGTTACCAAATACAAATGCCAAAACTTTATGCTGTCTTACTTGACATGTTCTGCCTGTACTTATAACTATTACACATTAAAAAAATAAGATGTACCTACCTTCTAAAAATCGGTTTCTTTGTATTTCTCTTGCCTTAATTGTTTACATAGTTCAAACAATTCTCTGTAATAAGGTGATAAATTTATTTATAATGTCATACCTCATATTATGATAAAAGAAAAGTTAAAGGCCTCTGGTACAAAGTTTTGTCTTGAATTGTAGTAAACATTCATGCTAAATATGTCCCATACTACATAGTCTTTTGTACTGACACCGTAATTTTTGTGCTGTTTCAAGGCCATAATTTGAATTACAGTTTCTGACCAGTACTAAAATTATCTTATATTTCTTCTTAACTCCACAACACAGCTACAGGTATCTCTCTACTAATTAACCATTTCCTCAGGCTTTGGAAGAGATTCCCCTGGACTCATGCTGATATAAAAATAGATTGATTCTCCACTCTATCTCTGGTGCCAGTTCTGTAAGCTTTAGTTTCCTATATGAATATCAAAGTTAACAAGAGCAAGACATTTTAACTAGTTTTGTTTATTTTTTAAAACTCTACCTGAATGTGAAGTACAAATCAAAACTAATTCTTTATTTTGTTACATAGGACACCTGTTTAAAACCTTATTCTAATAAATAAAACTGAGTCTAGTAAAATATACTTCATTGTATTATATAACCAGTATAATTCGATAAAACACAATTTCATTATGTTTATAAAATAAACAATTGATAATAACAAATTATCAAGACTAATCAAAGTTTTAGCCTTTCATCTTAAAGTACTTTGATTAGTTTTCCTAAAGATAAGACTTTTTGATCTTTGGACCAAGTAAGCCAAGACCATAAACCTTCTATATTAAACACTTAACATATACACACAAAAATAACTTTTAAACCTAAATTTCAAAATTAGTTTCTTAATCTCTATCATATCTGAATTTAAAATAATTCAAGATATTTCAAATATTGCTTCAATACTTAACTCTTATACTTTCTATCTTGCCTAAACCAAATCTTTATATTTCCACAAATTCCAATTAATCCCCATCCAAGTCAACAACTCCTTCCTTACCCATCTCCTATAATTATTTTTCTACCTTAAATAACTATAATGTCCATGCCATTTGTAAATGTCCTGTAAATGTCATGTCACATGAAAGAAAACTCATACATAAATAACCAGATAATAATGCTTATATATTTGACATGATCTAGGTATTTCTTTCCTAATGGCTCTGATAGCTATCACTCTCCTGAAAAACTGCCTCCTTGCCTGTTCATAAGGTTGACGAGGGATAATAGCCTACTATGTACACAAAACTGTAAAATAAATTTTGGCAAATGAAAAAGTAAAAGCTAAAACTCCCAAAAGCTACACCTGTGGGACTAAGACTTCAGTGATGGACTACAATGACTGTGCAGAGGTAAATTTACCAATCCAGAGCCAATAATATTTTGGGCTATATTAGCCTTTTTAATGGCCAATAATATTATTTCTCTACATGTGACCGGGCATCTCTCTGTGCCCAAATAAGATAACTATTGCTATAAGTTAAGAAATCTCACAACTCTTCTCCCTTCAAGTTAAACCTCTCCTGTCTCTGAAATGTACTTTATTCCCCTGATTAGGGTAATGTTCACCTCTCTTTTGGTCCTTGCATACTCAGATGCCTCACTGAATTCCTCCTAGACAGAATACATGCCTTCAGTTCACAGCAAGTCACTGAATTCTTCATGACCACTGACTACCAACCCCTGAACACCCACCTTGAAGCTTGAAGTAGTAGGAGACGAGTCTTCGTCCCCAGTCCCGGCCCATGCAGTCCTCCCCAAAACGTCCCACTCACCCCCAGTTCTCCCCCAATTTCTTTTACCCTTCCAGAGTCTGGACTGAAGGGTTAATAGCCTTCTCTGAAAACTAAAGGGAACTAAAGAGTTAATAGCTATCCCTAAAGCTTGCAGGCAATAAAGAAGTTTGGCACCCTTCCCTGATTGATGTACTCCCATTAGCCTAGATGGCCTCTTTCTCTCTCTGTTGCTCTCAAAGAAATAAATTAAAATAAAAACAATTTTTTTTTAATTTTAAAAAGCACAAGACTGATATAAATGACCTTCTGGACCTTTACAGTTCTACCAATTTGCCTCAGAGTATCTTATAACAGACTAACTTCATCTGCGTGGGTCTCTTTTGATCACTCTCCAAGTCTAAAAGTTAGCAAGAGTGAAGAGCCCCCTCTCAATTTTTTTCTTGTCTTCCCATTTCAGCTTGAAACAGTCACATTTGAACCCATTACCCATCTCCCAAAAAGAATTGGGGGTCTCTCTCCACTGACATTACATTTGGAGGTCATTAAAATATGACCCAATTTCCTTTGTCCCTGGTAACATTAAAAGGAAAAAGGACACTCCCTTCTGACCAGAGGTCTGATTCTGAATATATAATGTGTGATAATAAATTAAAACGGTTGTAAAAAGATTGTTTAATCTCTGATTAAGATAACTGTTATGTCCAAATGCTGAGCTTGTATATTTTCCATCTGATAAAGACTTTATTTTGTTGCATAAAATACTTGCTTACAAAGCTGGTGCAGAGCAAAAAACCTTCTCCCTGTAGACCAGCCAACTGAAAGCTGGGAAAAGCTGCACTGCATGCAGCGTATGGGAGACAGAAGTCATCAGCAGTGAAAACAGTGGACGCTGAATATTCAAGTTTGGCTAGACAGGCCCAATGACTGAACAGGTGCAATAGTGGCATGTCTACTCTTGGGGTAACCAACTGCTCCATAATTGGACTGAAGGCCCTCTCTATGGGAGGGAATACATGCCTGGTACTGAAAAACCTAAGCAAAAGTCTGGCAGGTGAGGTCATGAGCCTTGTCTGACTAAAGGTATATATTATTCCCACCAAGCGGCCCTGAAAATACTACACTTCATGTTCATATTCACATATTAACGCTACTCTCACTTCTGGTTAGAGAAGCTTCTCTTTCAGATGGCGATGACCACTGGGATGACCCAAAAGACAACATTGTGCTGAGAAGAAGGGATGGAGGAGTGCCCAGCACTGAAACACCTCTGTCACACCCTCCAAGGTTCAGGGACCATTGCGGAAGAGGGGGCGGATAGAATGGAAGACCTCTTACAATGCAACTGCCCAGACAGAAATTGGCCTCGATATCCATGACCTTGCAGTGCCTAGCAATACCTTCACAAGACCCTCAAAATAGAAGAAAAAGATGATGACATCAAATTAAGAGAGAGACTAATGGAGAGAGGGAGGGGATATGATGGAGATTGGACTTCTAAAGTGGAATGGGGGGAGGGGAGGGAAATATCAGGTGTTTTTTTTTTTGTATGTAAGTATAAAAGTTGCCAATAAAAAAATAATAATTAAAAAAATAAAATATTAATCCCAGCACTTGGGAGGCAGAGGTAGGAGGATAGCCATGAGTTCAAGGCCACCCTGAGACTACATAGTGAATTCCAGGTCAGCTTGGACCAGAGTGAGACCCTACCTCGAAAAACCAAAAAAAAAAAAAGAGAGAGAAAAATAAAATACTTGCTTACAACAATAGGTTTCTTAAGTGTTCTACTCTTATATGTTTTCCTATTGGGTAAAACTTTTGTTTGCTATAAACTTATTCTAATACAAAAAAACCTAGGCCTAATTATATAAAATTTCATTGTGCCTGTAAAATTAATCAAACTTTAAACTTTTTCAGCCTAACGTAGTTTCATTAGTTTTTCTAACGCTAAGACCTGTTGCTCTCTGGACTAAGTAAGTAAAAACCATAAGCCTTCTGCATTAAAGACTTATGAAAAAACCTTTAAACCTGATAACTAAGCTTCAAAATTAGTTAATTTCTTAATCTCTATTATGTTTTAATTTAAAATTATTTAAGATATTTCAAATATGGCTTCAATACTAGACTCTTATACTTTTATTTATTTATTTTTTTTTAGGTAGGGTCTTACTGTAGCTCAGGCTGACCTGGAATTCACTTGTAATCTCAGGGTGGCCTTGAACTCATGGTGATCCTCCTACCTCTGCCTCCCGAGTGCTGGGATTAAAGGTGTGCACCACCACGCCTGGTTTAGTCTCTTATACTTCTTACCTTACCTAAACCAAATCTTTATATTTCAAAAAATTCCAATAAACTCCCTATCAAAGTTAACAATTCCTTCTTTCTTACTGACCACCTATGTTATTATTTTTCTACCTCAGATATGATGTTCATGTCACTTGTAAATGTCATATTATATACAAAAATCCATATAGATATATCTTGACCAGATCTTAATAGCTAACAGATTTAATATGATGTAGGAGTTTTTTTTCCTAATGGCTCTGATAAATATCACTCTCCTAAAGAGCTGCCACCTTGCCTGTTCATAAGAGCCATATGGTCAAGGTGCAAAATGAAGTTTGGCAAATGAGGAACAAAAGCTAAAGCTCCCAGAAGCCACACCAATAATAATAATATAAATAATAATGACATTTTCCTGTATATGACCTGTGATCTCTCTGTGACTGGCTAAGATATATGTTGCTGTAAATTAAAAATGTCACAGTGGGCTAGGGAGATGGCTTAGCAGCTAAGGCACTTGCCTGCAAAGCCCAAGGACCTGGGTTCAATTTACCAGTACCCATGTAAGTGAGATGCACAAGGGGGCACATGCATCTGGAATTTGTTTGCAGTAGCAAGAGGCTAGCATGTTCATTCTCTCTCTCTCTCCCTATCTGCCTCTCTTTCTCAAATCAATGAAAAATAAATAAATAAATAAATAAATAAATAAATAAATAAATAAAAAATATATTTGTTAAAAATCTCACAGCTTTACTCCCTTCAGGTTAAACCTATCCTGTCTCCAACATGTAACTTATTCCCCTGTATGACTGGGCTCCTCCACACCCACAGTGTAGCTTCTTCTTTGCCTCTAGTCCAGCAGATTCAGTTATTCCTTGATAACCATTCTGTACTGTACTGTACATTCTGTACTGTGCTCCTGCCTAGCCTCCTGTGTTTCCAGATGTGGATTTCTGTATCCTGACAAGACGCAGGGCCTAAAGCTCTCCCAATGCAGCTCTATCTCAGGAACCACTGGGTCCTGAGACTTCTTGATAGCCCCTCCCTTCCCGTGTGTAGAGTATCACTTGAACTCCCCCTCCCAAATTGGGAGGAGGAGATTAAAATTGAGGAGTTGCTCCTTTTCTGCATGGCACGCCCAACAAATTACACCTTTCATCCTAATTGCACTCCTTCTTACATTTTTACCTTGTCTTTTAAATTGTTACAGAAATGTCTCCTAGGACATCCTAACGCTATCACCTGATCCACTACTAAATAAAAACAATACTGCTCCTTCAGTCATTCCAGATTCCAAATTCATCAGGACTTTGCCTCCTCTCAGCAAGAAGCAGTAAACTCATGGAAATCTGTCTTCCCTACTCCTCTCCCATAAAAGAGTCTGGAATGAAGGAGTTACTTAGCATGTCAGAAATTCAACATACTACTGGCAAATACCAAAAAGTCTGTCTGGAAACTCCCCCCCCCCCCATTCTGGCAGCAGCCTTTACACTTGCTAATGCTCTTCTTGAATATATCACCACCTCCACTCCTCCCCATGCTATGCTAGCAGGACACATGGCACTTGCCAAGTCCTGGCTGCTAAGATGGGAAGGGTCTCTCTAAAACTAAGACTTTCCCCAATAAAGTTGAATTCCTCTGTCATAGATTTTCCTACTGGTGTCTTTCTTTTTCTAATAACTAGGATGTATCTACTGTGGAAACCTGATTCTCAGATGGATGCCTTATTAATTTGTCTTTCAGAAGAAATGCAAAGTAAGGCTTTAATCCCCAAATTTACCCTTGTTGACATTTTCTGCTCTCCCTCATAGCACCCCCACAGGAGCTGGAATTGAACCACAGAATGACTTTCCTCTCCTAGTATTGGCCCAACCCTCCCACTCTGAGCCCAGGAAGCCTGACTAGTTTATCAGATTGTCTGAATGTGCTTCTGCCCTATGGTGAGCAAGTAGGGAGCTCCATTCTGTACTCGCAGAGTGGAGCACAGGGCCCAACACAAGAATAGATGCTCAGAAACATTTTCAGAGTGAATAATTGATCATGTTCTTGTGTTTGTGATAAATCCTGTCAGATTTCACGTGCATCCGCTATGGCCTCAACAGACAGCAAGGAAAAAAGTCCCTTTGTGGGTTCCTAGCAGCTTGGACTTCCCTGCTGGGCTAACAGCTTAACTTGAATCAGAGCCACAATTAAAACAGTGACAGACACAGAGTGAGAGCAAATGACACTTAGACAAAGACAGTGAGAGACAGACAGAAAGATGGAAAGACAGAAGGAGGCATAGACAGAAGCAGGGAGGCAGGCCAACATTCTGCACTGTCAGCAGATCATTAGCCCCAGGAGAGGGTGCTTCAGTGCCAGCTGCCTTCATGGGCACCTCCCTGCTGCACTCGTACAGGGCAAGGGGCCAGTGCAGCAGCCCAGGGCCACAAAGGACCCTTATTCCCACACCTGCAGAGGGGCAGCAAGGAAGGAAAGATAATAATGGAATCCTGCTCTTGAGGCTTATTATAAATAGTAGTCCTAGAGGGAGTGAGTTTAATAGCTAAAGATTGACCCTTCTTGCCTGATTTCACATGACCATCTTCTCTCGGCTCTTCATGATCTTAAATCCAAAATTTGTTCTGAAGTATTTCTACCACCTCACATGGAAAGAAAGATAAGGGCTCCAAAACAGTCAAGCAAGAAGGAATGAAAACGCATGCCTGGAATTAGCAATGAAATTCAAGGTGGGCAGTAAGAGAGACAAAGAAATACCGCTCACTCTCATACCAATAGAGGATACGAAAAGACCTTTGAGTTTATGAGTAAAGAAACAGTGGTGGTTGGGGAGCAGCCAGGGGGAAAACAGCCAGTCACCAGATGAGCAGTTTCTGGGACCGAGGCTTCCCAATCACCATGCATTCAAGTGGGTCATGTCTGTGCATAAACACATGCATGATTATAATTCGGTATCCTCCCCCAAGCATGCAAAAGTAGAAACCTTTACATATAAGAGGAAGCATGATCGTATGAGGTACACTCAACAAAGAGAGAAGCATGTAAGAAGTAAGGAGAAAAAGCTAAAAATGGACCTCAGAAAGGACATGCAAGGCTGGGGAGATGGCTACATGGAGAAAGCACTTGCTGTGCAAGCCAGAGTCCCTGAGGTCAGCTCCCCAGGCGGCACACAAAGAGGGACACTGTAATGGACGTCCAATCTCAGTGTGCCGAGGGCAACAAGGAGGTACAGACAGGAGCACCTCTTGGAAGCTTGCAGGCGAGCTAGCCTGGTGTCCCCAGTGGTCAACAAGGAGAGATGCTGACTCAAAATAAGGTAGAAGGTAAAGACAGACACTGGAGGCTGTCTTCTGACTGCCACACATGTGCCCACACTCACACATGAGCACACGTGCACACACACACATACAAAAGGGCCACCACTTTAGCAAAATGTATTTGGGAACTTATTAGAATAAATTATTGCAAATAAAACTCATATGCAAACAGTAACAATTACCTTGTGGCCAGTGATTGTCTCACTCTGTATAAAGGTTTTTGAACAGTGATGCCATCTGTATTGTCAATGATTTGTTTCTGGCAATACAATAGCAAAATTTGCAAATGATTTCCTGAGTAGATATGTAAAAATAACAAAAGCAAACAATTCAATAGAAAGTTGGGCAAAGGACTTGGACAGACATTTCTCTAAAGAAATACAAATGCATAACAAGCACATGAAAAGATGTTCTGTATCACTAAACAAAGAAATGCAAATCAAAATCACAGTGAGATAGCACTTCACACACACAAACGTGACCTAGCAAGAAAGAAGGGGACAGGAGGAAGGGAGTGTAGGGGACAGAGGAGAGGAAATGGATGAGGGGGAGGAGAGGGCCCTTAAACATGCACATTTGTATGCCAGTAAATAAAAAGTACTTAAATATTTATAGCAGCATTATTCATAATAATTAATAACAAATCAATAAACAGTGTGATATATATAGTAGATTATCATTTCCTCCTTTAAAATGATAGAAACTGGACTGGAGAGATGGCTTAGCAGTTAAGGCACCTGCCTGCTAAGCCTAAGAATGCTGGTTCCAGCCTCCAGATCCCACGTTTAGCCAGATGCAAAGTGATGCAAGGGTGCAATGCTGCACTTGCCCACAAGGGGTGCACGCATCTGGAGTTCATTCACAGCGGCTGAGAGGCTGCTGGCATGACCATTCTCTATCTGTCCCCCTGACCCTCTCTCTCTGTCTCTCTCTCCAAAAAAAAAAAAAAAAAAAAAAAATAGAAACCTTGACACATCTATAACATGAATGAATCTTGAGGATGTTAAGTGAAACAAGCCACAGAATGTCAAATACTGTATTATTTCACTTCTATGAGGTAACTGCATAAACACATTCATAAAGTCAGACTGTAGATTGGCTGGGGAGAGTAGGGATGAGGAATAATTATGTGATGAACAGAAAGGTTCAATCTTAAAAAAAAAAGCTTAATTTAAAAAAGGCTCAATCTCACAAGATAAACAGAGTTTGAAGAAGGCTGGTGGGTAGTGATTTTGCAACAATGTAACTGTGCTTAATTCCGATGAACTATACAAATAAAAAGTGGTTAACTGTTAAATTCTCCATTACTTGTAATCTCTAAAATTAACACATATATGGAATCAAGGTCATTATTACTTTATCAGTTTAACTCCTTGCATGAAGACTGTTTTTGCTATTTAGGAGAAGAGCAAAGTCACTAACAGCTTGTGAACCTGGGAGCATACATACATAGGAATGAGCTGTGCCAACTGGACGTCAAGACAAGGAAAGGCTGACTAAGCAAATGGATCAGACCACATAACTGAGTTCCTGATGAATAAGAATTCAGGCAACAGCCTCAATGTTATGGAAATTACTTCCTTGAGTCTCTTTGTAAAATCTTCATGATGCTGCTGTAAATTATCACTCTAAACCATCTCCTCCTTTATAGGAAGTAAAGTTGTGTGTCTGGGAAAAAAATTCTCAATGCTCTTGGTGAGGTGACTGCACAATGACGAGGTAGGCAGCCTAATGTTGGTGAAGGTCTAGATCTCAAAAGGAGCGCATGAAGGGAAGGAGAGACAAGGCACATGGCATCGGAGTTTAGGGGCAAAAATGGTAGTGGGGAGAAGGGACATGTGCTGTGTTCAAATCATCTCAAACTAGATCTAGGAACATAGAAATACTGTCATATGAAAAACATGTAAGATGAAAATCAACAACCACTATATGAACCAATGACAGGATGGAAGCTACAGACAACAATGGAAAAAAATAATGGACAAAATCAAGGAGAGGTGCTTTTCAAGAACTAAAGACTCGGACTTGTCTAGCGTAATTCCCCAGACTAGAGCACTCTACAAATATTAGGTGGCATAAAGATAAAGCCACATCAAGATGCATCACGTTCAAATTGGTGAACATGATATGCAAAGATAAAGTCTTAAGTGTGAAATAAGATAAAAAGTATTATCTACAAAGAAACAATTTGACTGAGATGAGACTTTGCCAGAACAAGGATGCAGAGGCCCATCTTCCCAGTGCTAGAGAACAACCACACTCAGGAATTTTATACCCTGCTAAGTGAGCATTTGAAGAAGGCAACAGGACTTGGTGGTAGGGCTGTGCTTAGCATGTGAAAGGTGCTAGATTTAGTCTATAGGCAGGAAGAAGAGGAGGAAGAAAAATGAAACAAATCTAAGAGAAGGCTTGGGATGTAAAATGATGTTAGTAAGTTTGCTTGGTATTAGCTACTTTAAAACATTAAAAAATATCAGAATAATAAAATAATATGTAAATAACTTTATGGAAATATACTTGAAAATTAGAAGAAATATACACATTCCAAGAAAATATAATTTAATTCAACTATGAATAATAAAACTTAAAATTTCAATAATCTAAAAAGTTAACAAATTTAATTTGTAATTCCCATAAAAAAAACTGGAGCCCCATATGATTTCACCAGCAAATAAGATCAAACTTTCAAAGTAGCATTAATCTTCAAAAAGACTTCTGATGACTAAAAAAGGGGAACACTCTCAAACTAGTTTCATGAGAAGAGCAAAATCCTAATGCCATGACATGACCTGAGAGGCATATGACAGAAAATAATCAAAGACTTTTAAACAAATCCTAAACAAATACTAGCAAACCAAATTCACAACTGTATAAGAAAATAATATAACTACAGTACATATATTTCAAGAATATACAATTGTTTTAACATTTAAAAAAATAATCACTAAATATAGCTACATTAACAGAATAAAGTAAAATAAATTTTTAAGAATACCTCAAAATATATGAAAAGGTTTAATAAATATACTATCCATTAATAATAAAAATTCTTAGCAAGCTAGAAATAGAAGGAAACTTCTGAATTTAATAAAATGTTTTACAAAAAACTTACAGAGCCCACTTTAAATAAATACACATTTCAAAACTTTCAAGATCAGACGTATAATTAGGTTTTAATTTTACATTTCCATAGTTCATTTAGTTCAATCTCCTCAATTCAATTTACTCCAATAAGAATCAAAGCATCACTCATGGTAAAATGAGTTTTTCAAAGGCAGTAAGCTAACAAATTCCCTTTTGCATTTAGATCCACAAACCCCCTGGAATTCAGTTTTGAATAATGAGGAATACAGGGTCAAGTCTCATTTTTACCATGCAGACACCCAATTATCCCTACTCTGTTTACACAGAGACTTCCTCCTGCCACTGCTGGGCAGGGCAGGTGCTGTGAGGAGTAGCTGGTGCAGGCAGGGGTGTGCTGGGCCTCTCACAGTACTCTAAGGCTGCATCACTTCCATAGTCTCTCAAGTCTAACAGATGGTTATTGGCCCACTATTGGCTGGCTGCATTTCCATATAAATGTTCATATTTGCTTATCAGATTTCCCCCCACAAAACGCCCTCTCTGGAATTCTTGTTTGTAACTACATGTGCCATATGATTAAAATTTTGAAGCAATTCTACACATTGCTTTTAGACGTATACAAATACAATAACCAGAATGGCAAACATTGAGTTGAAGTGAGGGGTGATTTGGGGGGAAGGAGAGCAGGAAGCAAAATGTCATTTGGGACTCAAAAGGGGTTTCAACTGCATTCAAATGGTTTTCCTCTTCAAATGACTGTGACACAAATTCAAAGGATGTAATGGAGGTAGACAGTAGGATGGCAGGCTGACAGGCCTACACTGTTAACAAATCAAATCCAGAAACACTTGTTTAGAATATTGCATCATTTTAAGCTGGGCGTGGTGGCACATGCCTTTAATCCCAGCACTTGGGAGGCAGAGGTAGGAAGATCACCAGGAGTTCGAGACCACCTGAGACTACATAGTGATTTCCAGGTCAGCCTGAACTAGAGTGAGAACCTACCTTGAAAAAAAAAAAAAAAAGAATATCGCATCATTTTAAAGAGGAATAAGGAGAAATGTCAAATTGCTTCTCATGAGTAGTTAGCCTGGAGATCAAACTATGCTAAATGGACCCTTACAGGGGTCACACCTCTACATTCACTGTCTTTGTAAGTGATGCACACCTGACAGCTCAAAGGGAGGTCCTGGAGAAAATGACTTCTTCCATGACACTGGAGGAAAACGTGATTCTTTACCTAGGAATAATAATTAAGCTACCCAATTATAAATTACTGCTTTCCTTAACTATATTCTTCATTTTCAAGACCACCTAGAAAATGCCAGCATAACTGTGTGTAGTCCGAAAACCCATGCCACAATGTCATTACAAAGCAATTTCATTTCTCTGCCTAAACACAGACGTCTCGTAAGCTCCTCCATCTCACATAAACCTTCCGTCCTTCTCCGAGTCCAGGAGCAGGTGTAGCTCTCAACGGAAGAGGCTTTGGACAAAAGGTAAAGTCAAGGCACATGGAAGTCTGCTCTTCTCTGAGCAGCTACTCTTAAGAGATCTAAGTTACCTGGATTTAGTTTGGTCCTTGCTCACTAATATGAACGTTGGATTTTCCCACTGGATCAACTTTTGTTAGTTCTTTCATTACTTGGAGGACTCGTGAGTTTGTCAACCCTTTTCCCTTTGGGCCAAGACAGTTCATGTCATTACAGGCTCCAGGATGACCCTTAGTTGACACACAAGTTCCACGGCCACATATAGTTCACAGATTTCACCCAGTTGTTCTATGAACATAGGCCCAGCCAGTTCTAGACAAACAAAACCTTTTCTGTTTGACTAGTGGTCAGAGAATTAAACTAGCAAAAGAAAGGATTTTAGTTGGGGATCATTTTTCCAGAGGTCACTATCATTCCAACTCATAAATGGCAATCTATTAAAACCGGGTTCAGCAAAGAGCCCCATCTTTGTGGAGGGGCCTAACTAAACACATCTGGTGCTTTGGGTTGGTGACACTGCAATAGCCGCAGGCTTGCCAGAAAGAGCTCAGTGTACCTGCCAGGTACAGATACCTCCCAGACCACACCAGCTGCCTTGAAGGCAAGATGGGAGGAAGTGTGTGGAAAACTTCTTCACATTTAAAAATTAAAAAAAGTGCCTATTTCCTGCCTCTGGGTCTTAGTGTATGAGGCCATAACTGGTGCTCCTGCCACCATCTCTCCGTCCAGAGGAGACACGTGAGCGAAGACATCCAAGGTTTTAGAGCACTGGCGCCTGGGAGGGTTTGCTGCTACTGCGCCTCTTAGTCACACTTTCGAGTTTGATGGTCACTGTTCTATACAGTTCTGGAACACTGCTTCCCGTCGCATACCCAGGAGGAAAACCCTGACCTTCCCATCACCGTGACACTCAACAATACCTTCTTTATATCTATGCCAAGTCCTCCCTATGCTGATGGTGTCTCTAAAATGCTTCAAGAGCCATCAATGGTTGGTCTGCTCTGGATGACTCTGTATCCTTCTTATTCCATCGAGAAATCAACAATCTGTTCACTTGACAGATGAGTCCTAAAGCATATTGTCAACTGTTCAGTTACAGCTGCTGGCAAACTTAATACTTACCATGACATCTCTCCAACAAGAAGGTTTTGTTCATTCAGTTCAGAGCCAAGAAAACATAACTAAGTATACCACACATGTGCATATAAATGTCACAAAACACACATCATTGCAATCTCCACTGCAAGAAAGCTGTACAAGACTGTATGTGTGTGTGTGTGTGTGTGTGTGTGTTAAAGTGCCTTAATAAACAAGAAAACAATATTGTGGTTTCATCTCTCACATACATAATGACACAAGCCCATAATCCTAGCAATATGCAAGTGGAGGCAAAAGATCAGCTGGTATTCCTAGAGACTGTCTCAAAAAGCATCACAAAAGTAGAAGGGGCATTTTTCTTAATATATAAAACATAACAAGATCTGCTAATTTTCACAAGGTCAAGAAGCAGTCAAAATCCACGGGCCTGGGGCTGGAGAAATGGATTAGTGGTTAAGACACTTACCACCAAACGACCCAGGTTCAATTCCCTAGTACCTATATAAAGCCAGAGGCACAATTAGCACATTGTCTGGAGTCTGTTTGCAATGGCCAGAAGCCCGTGCACACCCATTCTCTCTCTCTCTCTTTCTGCTTCTTTCTCTCTCTCTCTCTCAAACAAGTAAATGAATAGGATAAATAAAAAAATAAATAAAATTAAGTATTTTTAAAAAATCCACAGGCCTGTGATGACAATGTTCAATACATACACGGAGCTTCAACTCACAGGATACAGTGACACTATGGGCCAATGGTACTATGTAGTGTTACAACACTCAGGCTGTAGAATACCAGTGTTGGCAAACAAGCTAGAGAGAGCAGCTGGGGCACAAAAGAATAATCATGTGGACTGAGGATGCGATCCTCGGAACAGCCTGTCTCATCGAGGCAGGGAAACCAGCAAAGGCGCCGAGGATGCTGGTGAAGATCAGGAGAAACGGTGAGTGATGGGCTCTGGTGACAATGCCCTCCCCACACATGCTTTAATGATTCCAAACAGAAATGTGCTGCTTTCTAACCCTGCCATCTCTCCTTATGAGTCAGCTGATGAGGCTTGATACCCAAGTCTGCGTGGCCATTGTGCTATGTCTTTCTGTGCCTCTTTCCATTAGTTTCTTCTGGAATGAGCATCTCTTTTCCAGAAAAAAAAATATACACTTTCAAATTTGATGTGGTGGGGACAATACACCTGGAAGCAGTTAACGAAAAGTCTGAGATGCATTAATGCCCTTGCAAGACATGGAAGCTCATGGGATTCACACAGCTGGATGTACACGGGAACAGGACGAGGGCTGAAATCCTGAAGTAAGTCTCTATCAGAAAACACTTATGATAATAACCACAAAACCAGATCTAGGAGCGCTTCCAAGGCAGGGAGATTAGTAAGTAATCAGTCTGGAGCCCCGAGACAATTCTGAGGAGACATGGAAGGATTTAGAGAATTAACTAGCAAAAAAGGATTAAAGAAAGGAAGAAGAAAATGTTGACCTCTGCTTCCACTGGTCAGTGATCATGAGAGTAACTCCACAGCGGCGCTAGATGATTGTTAAGTCTCAATAGGTCTGCCTCCTCCTGCACATTAGAAACAACTTGAAGTTGGCAACTATGCGTTCCATCTTGCTGACTCCTGCATGTTAACAACACCTTGGTTCAGACAAAAGTCAAAACTAGCAGCTGTTTGGACTAAAACTACACCAATACGCCAAGTGTTGGTGAATTCAATGGTTTGCATACAGCACACAGGAAGTGCCAAGCATTACACAGTCAGTACATTACAAATGAGTCACGTGATGAACTATGAGGGCCCACCGGCCTAAGTGCAGAAGAGGAGGAGCTAACCCTGCCATAAGGAAGACCTGGCCAGTCCCGACAGACATCACCTTTCTGGTGACGGCTGATGCACTCGGACCCAGTGGCTTCTGGGTGATTAGATGACTTCAGATATGACTCAGCTGATACAAGGAATGTTCAGTTGCTATCATGGTGATGCCTAAATACCAAGCTCTTTGCTCTTTCAATTTCTGGTTTCATTATCTCTACTTCAATTTTTTTTTCTGATTTAAACAGCAACACCTTCCTTTGTTTTAAGAATAAGGTGCACGAGAAACTCTATGACTTAAGTATGGTGTTTACCCATGTGCATTTCAATGGTATGATTTTACTTACACAGTCCCCTGACCAAGAGATACAACAATGCAGGGACACAGGAGGAAATTTTAGGCAGTCCATCAAAACTTTAGAGTATAAAAGTACTGCAACTCTTTAAAATTCGTGGCAACAAAATTCAGGGCAAGAAAAAAAGAATTTAAAGATGAAGAGTAAAAGATATCAATTATGTAACATTGCACCTAACCTACAATGAGACTGCACAGAGGAGGAAGGGCATCTCATTCCTGATTGGCTGAGAAGGGTGGCTGAGGGAGGGGCTCCAACAAGTGAGGTGCTCCTGTCTAGCATTGCTACTGGCCGTTTGGTATAAATGCAGCACTCAGGCCCTACACAGGAACACTGGACAAGAATCTGGACTTGACAGGTCCATGGGTGATTTATGCTGCCTGCCAGGCAGCCTACAAGTGCCTTCATCGCAGTAGGGCTCTGGGGCTCTACCCCGCACTACTGAAGACTAAGCACACCAAGAGGTGAGCAGAGCAGAGCGAGTCACTGCTGCTTTTGCCAGGTTAAGTTTTTCTTTCATTCTTGACTTGTTACTAGTTTGTTTTCTGGTTAACTGGTTTCTATCTATGAGTGCTTTCACTTTATATTTTATTTGGGTTTATTTATTGCCAATGTTTGGTGATATCTCTGTTTCCTTTTTGTTTAGCATTCCAGAAGCTTAATTTCTCTTCTCAATTAACAGAAATCACACGATCATCTCAGTAAATGCAGACAAAGCATTTGACAAAGTTCAAAATAATAATAAAGGCAATAAGTGACAAGCCCATAGCCAACCATTGTAGCACTAAAGGGGAAAGCTAAAGACACTGTCTCTAAAGTCTGAAAGGAGACCGTGGTGCTCACTGTCTCCACTCTGATGCAGGATCCTACCTGACGTCCCAGCTAGAGCCGTAAGACAGGAGGGGCACACATGGGAGAAAATTAGGAAAGGAAGAGTGAAACGTTCTTTATTTATAGATGACATGATTCTATGTGGAAGTCCCTACAGCCTCTACCATAAATCTCTTGGATGTAATAAACACAGCAAAGTTACATGATACAATTCAACATCTGAAAACCACCAGCTTTCACATACCCCAACAATGAACTTGCTGAGAAAGAAATTAGAAATAATATCCCATTCACAATAGTCCCCAAGGAAAGAAAGTTATCTAGGAATAAATCTCTGTACAAAGAAAGCTTTAAGACACTGAAAAAGAAGCAAAAGAAGATCTCAGATGGTAGAGAGACTTTCCACACTGCTCGATTGGCATAATTAATACTGTGAAAATGGCTATATTAGGAGCTGGGCGTGGTGGTGCACACCTTTAATCCCAGCACTTTGGAGGCAGAGGTAGGAGGATCGCCAAGAGTTCAAGGCCACCCTGAGACTACATAGTTAATTCCAGGTCAGCCTGGGCCAGAGTGAGACCCTACCTTGCAAAACCAAAAAAAAAAAAAAAAAATGGCTATATTAGCAAAAGTATAGATTCAATATAATGCCAATCAAAATTCCAATGACATTCTTCTCAGAGTCAGAAAAAAACAATTCAAAAGTTCATATGGAAACATGAAAGAGTGGTCACAGCCAAGGCCAGTGTAAGCAGAAAGCATAATGCTGGAGGAACCACAACCCCTGACCTTCAATCATACTATGGGCACAGTGACAACAACAGACAACATGGGGCTGGCACACATTATACTATGGGCACAGTGACAATGGTAGACAGGATGGGACTGGCACAAAAACAGACATAGTGGCCAAGAAAATAGAATAGAAGACCCAGAAATAAACTCACACAGCGATGGGCACCAACTTTCAACAAAGGCATCAAAACATACACTGGAAAAAAGAAAGCCTACTCAACAGATGGTGCTGGCAAAAACTGAGTATTCACCTTCAGAAGAATGAACATAGATCCTCATCTCTCACCCTGAACAAAAATCAATTCAAAGTGGATCAAAAAGTTTAATTGAAAACCAGATATGCTGAAACTGCAAAAGCAAAGCACAGGAAATACACTGCAAGTCGCAGGCAAAGGCAAGAACTTTCTGAACAGAACTCCAATAGCATAGGAAAGTGTATCAAGAATTAACAAATGGAGGCTGGAGAGATGGCTTAGCGGTTAAGGCATTTGCCTGCAAAGCCAAAGGATTTCAGTTTGACTCTCCAGGACCCACGTAAGCCAGATGCACAAGAGGGTGCATGCGTCTGGAGTTTATATGCAGTGGCTGGAGGCCCTGGCATGCCCATTCTCAATCTCTTTCTCTCTCTCTCTCTCTCTCTCTCTGCCTCTTTTTCTCTCTCAAATAAATAAATAAAATATATTTTAGGGCTGGAGAGATGGCTTAGCAGTTAGGGAGTCTGCCAGCTAAGCCTAAGAACGCCAGTTCCAATCTCCAGGTCCCATGTTTAGCCAGATGCAAAGTGACTCAAGGGCGCAATGCTGCACTTGCCAACAAGGGGGTGCACGCAGATTTCATTCACAGCAGCTGAGAGGCTGCTGGCTCACCCATTCTCTCTGTTTCTCTCTGTGTCTCTCTCATATACATACATACATATATATATATATGTATATGTTTATTTGTTTGTTTATTTATTTATTTTTAAAATCAAATACAATTAAGCACAACTGGGGACCTAGATTCTAAAATTAATGTATGATGAACTTTAAAAAAAAGAATCAACATGAAGTACGTTTTTAAAAATTTTCTGAACAGAAAAAGAAACCATAAGCAGCTGGGCTTGGTGGCACACTCCTTTAATCCCAGCACACAGGAGGCAGAGGTAAGCAGATCACTGTGTGTTTGAGGCCAGCCTGGGACTGTAGAATGAGGAATGAGTGCTAGGCCATCCTGGGCTAGAGTGAGGCCCTACCTCAAAAAAAAAAAAAAAAAAAAAAAAGAAGTAAACCATCAGCAGAGTGAATGGAAGCCTACCGAATGGGAGAAAATCTTTCCAGCTACACACCAGACAGCTGGCTGATATCCCAGATGTATAAAGACTTGCACAAATAAAACACCCCAAAAACAAAATTGCCAATCCCGAGAGTCCATCTCACCGTACTCAAAATGGCCGCCCTGGAGAGAACAAGGAACAAGAAACCCTGGTGAGCGTGTGAAGAAAGGGGCTCCTCCCCCCACCGCTGACAGGCAGGTGAGCTGCTTCAGTCCCTATTGAAGTCAGCATGGAAGCTTCACAGAGAGCTACAAATCAAACGACCTTATGACCCAACCGTACACTCCTGGCCATGGTCACTGCTACTCTCTTCACAACATCTAGGAAACAGAACCAACCTGGATGCCCATCCACACATGAACGGATAATGAAGATGTGCTACATATATACAATGGAAGTTTATTCAGCTATAAAGGAATATGAAATTATGAAATCAGCAAGAAAATGGATGAAATTGGAAAGAATAATCCTAAAGTGAGCTAATCTATACCTAGAAAGACAAAAATTATATGTTCTCTCATACTGAAATGTTAATTTTAATATCTCTGTTATGTCAGTAGGGGATATGAGAGTGCAATAGGCCATGAAGCCACAGGAGAGACCACAAAAGGGGACAGCGAGGTTTTTGCAAAAGGGTGGAGTGGGCAAAAGGACCCTTGTAACATGAAAGCTCGAAGAGGAGAGGGCACAGGGCTGGAGCAGAGGTGGGAGGAAAACAAGATCGGAAAAATGTCAAATTGAAACCTATTTGTATACTAATAATACATAGTTTTAATTGAATTTATTTATTTGTGCATATATGTTGTGCATATGTATGCATGCATGTGAATATGGGTGGACCAGGGTATCTTGCTATTGCAAATGAACACCTACCCAGTTTTAAGTGGGTGGCTGGGGAACTAAACCTAGGCTAGAGGACTTTGTAAGCAAGTGCCTTTAATGGCAGAACTATCTCCTCAGCCCCTGCTAATAATATTTTCAATTAAAAAAAAAAACTAAAAGAAAATGACTACAGATTTTGGTATCTGTAAATAAGTTAGTGCTTGTAAAAAGTACTTAAAAAGCGTCAAAGTGGTTTTGGAATTGGTTAACAGGTGGAGAATTTTAAGCACCATGACATGAAGAGGCTAGTTTAACTTTGGCTCAGAGCCTTCACTGTAAGTAACTAGTTCATTTCATATACTACTCTGTGTTCATATCAGAAAAGGTCAACTTTTATTATTATTATTATTATTATTATTATTATTATCATACAGATGTTTATTTACCATGACAAATGGCTACTAATAAAACCCAAAATTGGTTCCCTGCTTAAAGTAGTGATGAATCTCTGCCCTGTCTATGATTCCTGAAGAATTATGAACTCCTTGAACATTCAAGGACACATATCTGAACATTTCATTGCAAAATTCAACAGTTTTCAAACAGGTTATCTGTCATCTATCCAATTCCTCAGGTCCATTTTTACGGTTATTTTCTTAATTCTCTTAAGTGATCCTACCTGAAACTTGACCTTCTGATTAATGTCCGGCAGGCGGAACTGCTTCAGGAAGCGCTCATCCTCACTCCAGAAGAGGCGGATGTCCGGGATGTCGTAGAGGATCATGGCCAGCCTCTCCAACCCCAGGCCAAAAGCCCAGCCGATTCGATCTTGGGCACCAGCTACAGCGAGGAAACAAAGTAAAGCACAACAAGTGTTTAGGAAGAAAAGCGCAGACCAGGTGACAGTCCCTGATGAGGGCTGTTTGCCAGGCAGGCATCCAAGAGGAATCTTGCCTTTCCTTCCTCTCTACACCCCGTACTCCCAGGAAGCCCTAGGGAGCATACCTGTCAGAGCATTGTCTATTCTAAGTAAAGCTCGGGCTCCTTAAAGTTATGCTTCTGCCTCTGAATTAGGATTTGTCTATACTCTTTCCTGCTCCTATTTAAACATTTAGCCCACTAGGTGCAGGCCACAGAAGAGAAAGAAATACAAGCCCTGTCTCTATGTGGCTTGCCAGAGAGGGACACATGTCTTAGGACACACCACAGTGGACTGCTAACATTCAGAAAGCAGTGTGATATTCTACCATCAACATTTTTCTAAAAAAAAGTATGAGTCATGGGCTAGAGAGATGGCTTAGCAGTTAAGGCAAATACCTGTGAAGCCTAAGGACCCTGGTTTGATTCTCCAGGTCCCACGTTAGCCAGATGCACATGGGCCGCATGCATCTGGAGTCCATTTACAGTGGCTAGGGGCCCTGGCGTGCCCATTCTCACTCTCTCTCTCTCCCTCTCTCTGTCTCTAATAAATAAAAATAAAATCTTTTTTAAAAAGTACAAGTCACAATGACACAGTCCAAAGCATCAGAAGCACTGACTGCCCATTAGAGCGGAGCCATGGAGCTGCAGGGTGCGGCAGCCCTCGAGACTGACCGCTGCACTCAGAGGTATATCCAGTTAGTGACTCAGGAACGGGGACCACACACCTTCTGCTGAGACAGCAGTACAGGCTGTCACAATAGTGGAGGAAGGCCTCTGTGGATCAGCTTCTGAATGGGACAGGGATGGCATAGACAGAAAGGGGAGATTGGGCCACTGGGAAAATGTTGATTCAACCTTAAGTTCTTGCATTTGAAAGGACCATCACCGTTAACTAGTTTTCCATCCAATAGTTACAATGAATGTCTTAACATCCGTTAGTCTAAAAGTAAAGTCATTATTCATATTGTCTCATAGTCAACAACCCCACCCAAAAGATCAAAATAGTTATCTGCACATATGTCCAGCAACTTTTCTGAGCAGGCTCACTGGAATGCTATATGGCTGAAAGGCAGGTATTCTGAGAAAGCCCAGTGACCAAGGCGGGGCTGACAGGACCATGGAGGAAGGAACACTTAGGGATGCGCACAATCCAGAGGCACTGGTCCCACTGGCTGTCAGTGGAGAAGCTGCGACCCTATTCTGGACATAGGAGACTGGCTCTACCTGAGTGGTCATGTTAAGGCCATTCTGGATGGGGGTGAAATTCCTACTACCTCAGGCACATGAAAGCTTAGGGGTTGTATTAGTTACTTTTGTCATTGTTGGGAACAAATGCCTGACAAGAAGCAACTTAGGAAGGAAGAGTTTATTTCCATTCAAGGAGATCAGTCCATCACACTGGGGAAGTGCACTGGGGAAGGCAGCCACACTGCACATCAGACAGGAGAGCGACGCACGTTGCTGCTCATTCACTCTCTCCTTCCAGGACCCAAGCCCATGGAACTTGCAAAACCAAAGGAGCCCAGTGCAGGACCCACATAATCCAGATGCACAAGGGGCGCATGCATCTGGAGTTCGTTTGCAGTGGCTGGAGGTCCTGGTGTGCCCATTCTCATTCTCTCTCTGCCTCTTTCTTTCAAATAAATAAATAAATAAATAAATAAATAAATAAATAAATAATAAAACTGTTTAAATTTTTTCAGTAGTGCCTACTGATTACCTCTCAACTTCTAGGAAAACATGGCTTTTCAGACTAGCCTTTTCTGAGGTTTGGGGTACCTCTGCAGGAAAGCAGGTTTAAGTGAAATCCCATGTGACCACCGGTGCCTGTTCCAAGATGATGCCGCACTGAGATGGACTCATTCCCTTCCCGTCCGAGAGCAGGGAAGGCCATTTCTCCTCTATCTGCATTTGTGACCAATCATCTCTTTGACCCTTTAGAGACAGAGTAAAATCCTCATTCAAAGTATAATTTAAACCAGATTACAAGTAGAAGCTCAAACACACCAACTTTTCAGAGAAGAAATACATTTCGCCGTCGCTGTGCTTGGAGGCACGAACAAGGGCAAAGGTTTGGGCTATCAGCACTAAGGTTCAGCTTCCTCCCTACGCATTCCCACCTTCTCAGCCCTCACTGGGCTGACAGGTCTCCAAGGACACTCTTGGCTCTCTGATGAAAGAGGAAGGGAATGTCCAACACTCTGTTTTTGTGGTTTTTAATTTTTTTTAAAAAGAGAGAGTATGGGCGCACTACGGCTTCTTGCCACTGCAAATGATCTCCAGATCTATTTGCCACTCTGTACATGTGGCTTTACATGGGTGTTGAGGAATTGAACCTCAGCCATCAGGCTTTGCAAGCAAGTACCTTTAACCACTGAGTAATCTCCCCAGCCCAACACTCAGTTTTTGTTTCCCCAGAGGTTAAAAGATGAGAATGGAGAAAGATGAAGCAAAACTAAAAATAATAGAGTTTTAAAGATAATAAGTTTTAATAGAGTTTTCAATACAATTTCAGAGGGGCTCTCTAGAAGAAAACTGCCGACCCATATCCCTTATGAACATAGGTAAATAACCCTCAACAAATTGCTAGAAAGCCAACTTCAGCAGCATATTAAAAGGATTAACACCATGACAAAATGGGATTTATCCCAGGAATACAAGCAAGAGTAGTTCAGAATATGAGACCCAATCAATGTACTGCATCACATTTGTGACAAAGAAAACACACACGTGATTATCTCAAGTGATATTATAAAAGCTGTGGACAAAATGCAGCACTCATGATCAAACAAAACATCAATAAACTAGAAACACAGGGAGTTTCTTCAGCATGAAGAAGATCATGTGTGAAAACCCACAGCTCATATCACACTCAGTGGAGACAGGTAATGTATGTTAGGAAGAAACTACCATTGTTTCTATTCACACAACACAGAGCTCTAATCAGAAAAACTGGGCAAGAAAAAGAGATAAAACACATCCAACTGGAAATTAAGAATCAAAACTATCTCTATTGGCAGAGAACATAAACTTCTATGTGACAGTAAAGATAACAAACGGTTTTGGTAGCTCCTAAAACTCTAACAAATCTACGAAAACACTAAGCTTATAATTCAGCAAAGCTGCACAACACAAAATTAAAGTGCAAAAAATAGTTTATATACCAGCAATAACAATCTTAAAAGTAAATTAAGAAAGCAATTTTACTTACAAAATCATCAGAAAGAATAAGCACTTAGGAATAAATATAACCAAGGAGACAAAAATTTATACATTATAGAATGTTATTAAAGAAACTGAGGACAACACTATGACATGGAAAGACATCCTGAATTCATAGATGGAAGATGTAGTGTCATAATGACAATGTAATTTCAAAGCACTATACAGACTCAATAGAACCTCTATCAAAATACCTATGGCATTTGTTTATTTTCTGCAGAAATGAAAAAAAAAACTTATTCTAAAATTTATAGGAATTTCAAGAGATCCTAAATCTAAGACAGCATGAAGGTCAAGGATGGAGGACTCAGCCTCCCAATGGCTAAACTGAACTACAAAGCCATAGGATCAAAATAGGCTTATACAAGCAGAAGGAAAGTCATGTTAGAGAATCGAATAAAACAGTTCTTGTAGCAATGGTCACTTGATAGTTGTCAAAAGTACTGAGATCATGACGTGGAGAAGGGCAGTCTCTTAACGAGTCATGTGTTAGGACTGCAGGATGACCTTTGAAAGAAAACAGACGGACCTCCACTTTGTATCTTATACAAAGGTTAACTCAAAGTAGATCAGGAATCTGAATTAGGACCTAAAAGTGTAAAATTCTTAAAAAGAAAACATAAGGAACAATCTTCATATGACACCAATGGCCAAAGCAACCAGAGAGGGAAAAAAAATGGATGAATTCAGCTTCATCAATACTACATGCTGTTTATATGTGAAGTGACACCGTCACGAGAGTGAAAACAGCCTACAGAAGGGGAACAAGGACTTACTAGCCACATATCCAGTGAAGGTTCATTGTCCAAACTACATAAGGAATTCCCACAATTCATTAACAACCCAATTGAAAAAGGTGCAAAGATATGAACAGACATTTTCCCCCAAATATACAAATGGCGAGCTACATGATAAGTGATTCAACATCATTAATTAGTGATTAGGGAAATGCAAATGAAAAGCACAAGAAACCACTTCACATGTATAACAGTAAAGATAACACACAGTTTTTGTGGCTCATAGAAAGTTATAGATTTGAGGGGCTGGAGAGATCGCTTAGCAGCTAGAGGCACTTGCCTAAGGACCCAGGTTCAATTCCCTGGAATCAACATAAACCAGATACACATGGTGGTGCATGCATCTAGAATCATTTGCAGTGGCTAGAGACCCCTGTGTGCCCCTTCTCTCTCAATAAATAAATAAAAATAAAATATGTTTTTAAAAAAGTTATAGACGCTGGGTGTGGTGGTGCACGCCTTTAATCCCAGCACTTGGGAGGCAGAGGTAGGAGGATCGCCATGAGTTCAAGGCCACCCTGAAATTAGAGTTAATTCCAGGTCAGCCTGGACTAGAGTGAGACTCTACCTCGAAAAACCAAAAAACCAAAGAAAGAAAGAAAGACAGACTTGGGGCTAGAGATATACCGAGTAGAGGTAGAGTGCTTGCTTAGTATAACACGGTCCTGGGCTTGATTTCTAACAGCCAAAAGCAAAAGTCAGACGTGTGTGATATGGCATAGTAGTAATTCATTCTCACTTTTGTTCTCCCATCCTCACTTCCTTCTCTCCCTCCTACTTTCTCTCTCTCTCTTTCTCTGGGACCAATGGCACATTGATGTTCAAAGTAGTATTATTCACAAGACCCAAAGGTGAGGAAAACTGAAATGTTAGCTAATAGATGAGTAAATTAGCAGACTGTATTATTTACAACAGAACTTAACAGTAAAAAGCAATGAGGGAATAATACATTACACAACATGGGTGACCCCAGAGAATGGTATGTTATGTGAAAGAAACCAGCACAAATATCTGGTATCTGGACTAGGCAAACCCATGGGGATAGCAAGCAGAGTAGAAGTTCCCAGGAGGGTGAGGATGAATGAGTAAAGTGACAGACTAGGGGATGTGGGCATTTTGGAAACAGTGATGATAGGTAAACAACATCACCAAATTATACAATAGCAATCTCAAATTTCACCTTCTATGATACTTACTACATATGTTATATTATTAAATCATGTATATTTTAATTGTAAATTAATTTTTAAATGTTTTATTTTTATTTATTTATTTATTTATTAGAGACAGGGAGAGAGAGAGACAGTGAGAATGAATATGACAAGGCCTCTAGTCACTGCAGACGAACTCCAGTTGCATGAGCCACCATGTGCATCTGGCTTACATGGGACCTGGAGAATTGAACCGGGGTCCTTAGGCTTCGTAGGCATGCTCCTTAACCACTAAGCCATCTTTCCAGCCCGTAAATTAATTTTATATAATATTTTACCACACAAAAATGTCAGAGTAGCTAAAACTTTGAAAAACAGAATGTTCAAAAATGTTTTCTATTGTTCTTCACTTCACTTCTTGGGCAATCCTGTGACCAAGCTTTTGGTTGACCTCAGCTTGCTGGACCACAAGAAGAAAGACTAGCCACAGAGGGCCTTGTGTTCCTCCAGGTCTGAACACTGGGCTGCAACTCAGCTTAAGGACTTAACTCCAGCTCTATAAACACTCAATGTTGTAATAACTTAAGCTACTTAACTCCAATTCTACAAGCACTCAAGGAGATACTAACATAGGAACTTAACTCAGGCTCTATAAACACTCAGCGGTATATTAATTCAAGGGACTTTGGTTCTGTAAACACCAAATAAAATGCAAACTTCTATAAAATAACTTTAATATTTGATAGCAGAAATAGAGACAGTTGCCAACTGCTGTCTCCGGTGGCACCAGGTGTCCATGGACCTTGAGACACACAGGTATACCCAAGCTAGGACAATGTCATCTGACAGACAGAAGCAAGCCTGCCCACCAGCACACACAGTAACCCACAATGCTGCTCGTGCTTCAGAACATGGCACCATACCCATCTGCTCCCCTGCCCCTAGTTCATGCTTGTCCAGGGCTTTCAACAGCACAATACAGAACAACTGCTCAGTGAATACTCGCAAAGAAACAACAGGGGGATGCGAAAGGGAAGCTTTCACAACTTCTCTACTTTTCCCTTTATTTGATTCTCTGCATTACGGAGAAGTTTTCAACTCAATCAGACTTTTTAAAGATTCATTTATTATTTATTTGAGAGAGGGAAAGAAGCAGATAGTGTGAGAGAGAATTGGCTTTCCAGGGCCCTCCAACCACTGCAGATGGACTCCAGATGCATGTGCCACCTTGTGCAACTGGCTTACATGGGTACTGGGCAATCAAACCTGGGTCCTTAGCCTTAATTGCTGAGCCATCTCCCCAGCCTAGTGACTTTCTTTTATTCTGTATTAGCACTATATTTCATTTATGATATTATGAGGTAACATTTTTAATAAGTGATTTGTCCTGTTTTTGGATTTTTCTGGGATGGGGGAAGCAGGATCTCATGTACTCTTAGATTGGGCTCAAGCTCACTAAGTAGCTGTGCATGACCTTGAACTTTGATCCTCCTGCCTCCAGCTCCCAAGTGGTAAGATTATAGGTTTGAATACCATGCTTAGCCAGCAATGGGCTTCTTTCTTTATTTATTTTTACAGACAAGATGTAGCAATGTTGCCTCGGCTGTCTTTGGACCTCTGGCTACAGCGACCCCCAGGCCTTGGCTTACCCAGCAGCTGGGACTGCAGGTGGGCACTAGTGAGTTTGGCCAAAAGTGATCTCAGAGATGCTATTCCCAAGAAGACACCTCAGAAAGGAAAGAAATAAACTTTAAAAAAGAAACAAGATAAAAAGCCAGCTTCTTCTTCCTCCCCATCATCCCTGGGCTCTGCTTACAGTGTGGAGGTGGCACAGGCAGCATGCTCCCCCAGGCCGAGGCGGGCTGGGGGTCTTTCCATCCTCTACATTAATAGTCTTCAGTGATCTTCATTTTCTTTTCAAACGTGGGAGTAGGGTGGACAGCCCTAGATCCAGAACTTCCTCTTTCTTAATTATTTTCTTCCAAGGTGAAAGGTCGAGTGAAAAGTTTAAGCTATTACTTATTAGAATCCAGGACTGTCTTGTTTATTTCCCTTTGACAGAAGGGGTTAATTTCTAGAAATTCTTCAACAGCCCCATTCCCTAGATAATTGATACACACTCATTGACATAATCTGCCAATTAACAGTCATTTATCCCATGGATGTCATCCATCCCACAGTATTTCATAGATGCTCACAACGATGCAATGGGGAAAGGTGAATATGTGTTTTGGATATTGTTTTATAGCCTCAAATCCATGTACACATCCAGTGGCTGCTTCCCTAGATTTGTGTCGATGCAGCAACTTAGAGGGGCTGTTGAAGGGCTTTCAAAACATCAGGGAGCACCATCCTAGCTGTGAGCCTTCTTGGGAAGTGCTTGTTCCAGGATGGCTTTGCCACATGCCAGGAATGACAGCACGATGGCCTGCGTTTCAGAAGTCTTCTCTCTGACCTGGGGTCTGTCTTCTCCATAAACACTCTCAAGTTGGGGTTGAGCATCACCCCACACAGAATCCCTGAGTGAGATGCAAGGACTGTGCTGGACAATGGCAGTGGGTGAAAGCTCCTGCTTCCCTGGTCCACGAGTTACAAGGACAATCACACAAGAACAGAAGTGTTCAGAATCCCAGACACTCGCATGCAAACAGGCCTAGGAAGGCCGGTGCAGCTACATCAGTTCTGGTTTTCCCCTTCCTTCTCTGGATGTGGTCCTCCACCCTCCACGGTCCAGCTCCCATTCTCAACCTGTTTCCTCAGAGACGTGTGCTGGGTGATTGATTTCCCAAGCTGAGCGTAAAGAGCGATGATCCATCTGCCTCAAAAATTACTCTAACTATACATGGTCTTGGCTCCACACACTGCCATCAGTAAGTCCTTCACACAATTCAAAGGCACACCTTTCTTTTAAAAGAACCTTTCCATGGCTTAGAGTGGACTGTGGATTAGGTCCTACAGGCCATGAAAGCAGGAACCCTTAATCTGGTCAGAGCTGCACTGCATTCTCCCTCTCACAGCACACAAACACCATCACTCACTCTATGAAACCAACTTTGGCCCATGCCCTTTCCTGACTGGATTTTTGTGTTAAAGGGTCAACGGCAGTTTGTGGAGCACATGCCAGTCAACAGTATGTAGCAATCACCAGTGGTCACTCCCAGTTAGTCTCCTGTGGTCGTTCTCAGTGAGTCTCCAGTGGTCATTCCTAGTGAGAGTCTCCGGTGGTCACTCCCAGTGAGTCTCTGGTGGTCACTCCCAGTGAGGGTCTCTGGTGGTCACTCCCAGTGAGAGTCTCCGGTGGTCACTCCCAGTGAGTCTCCAGTGGTCACTCCCAGTGAGGGTCTCTGGTGGTCACTCCCAGTGAGAGTCTCCGGTGGTCACTCCCAGTGAGTCTCTGGTGGTCACTCCCAGTGAGGGTCTCTGGTGGTCACTCCCAGTGAGGGTCTCTGGTGGTCACTCCCAGTGAGTCTCTGGTGGTCACTCCCAGTGAGTCTCTGGTGGTCACTCCCAGTGAGGGTCTCCGGTGGTCACTCCCAGTGAGGGTCTCCGGTGGTCACTCCCAGTGAATCTCCAGTGGTCATTCCTAGTGAGGGTCTCCGGTGGTCACTCCCAGTGATTCTCCGGTGGTCACTCCCAGTGTCTCTGGTGGTCACTCCCAGTGAGAGTCTCCGGTGCTCACTCCCAGTGAAGGTCTCTGGTGGTCATCCCCAGTGAGTCTCCAGTGGTCACTCCCAGTGAGAATATGCAGTGGTCATTCCCAGGGAGAGTCTCCGGTGGTCACTCCCAGTGAGAGTTTCTGGTGGTCACTCCCAGTGAGAGTCTCTGGTGGTCATTCCCCGTGAGAGTCCCTGGTGGTCATTTGCAGTTAGAGTCTCCAGTGGTCACTCCTAGGGAGAATCCACCTCACATATATCCTTAGCTTCCCTGTGGGACCTGCATCACAGGAATCCGTCCCCCTCCTCTCCATCAGCCTTCCATCTGGGTGTAGTGGACGGTGTGGGTGCCATCCCAGCAGCCATCTGTCTTGGTACTGCACCACCCACGAGGCAGGCATGGTGAGGAGACCTCCTGGAAATCTGCGGAGGTGCTCGAAGGCAGAGTCATCTGAGTGAGGTAAAGGACCCTCTTCCTTACCTACCATATCACACCCTGTCCCTCGAAAGCGTGTGACAGAAAGCAGCAGCCGGCATTGTCAGGAGGCAACACGCTGGTGGTGGGAAGCCAGTGTCCTGAGGAGAGGAGAAAGGCGAATGCGGACCCTGGTCCTGCCCAGGGAGCCCAGAAACCTCCACACGACAATTCTCAGTCTTGAAGCGACAGTGAAATTCTATGTGACTGGAGCCACCATGATGGGTATTGCTTCGTACTGAAAGCTGCTTCAAACGTGATATGCCAATATATATAAATTACATATACACACCTATATATGTATAATTATAGATAGAGATATGGACTGTTGGGGAAAAGGGCAACTTCAGTGCATCAAGGCTGGCCTTCTTGAAGCTTTCCTTCAGGACAGAAAACATCAGGTTCTACCTGTTATCTAAGTCTCAAACTACCTTCCCCTTCCAAGCCCAATTGTCTCTCATAAATGGGAGAGGGGAAGAGGCAGGATCCAGGTCTCAGTGGCGCCAGACTGGGGGCCAGGAGTGCTAATACAATTATGAACACCCAGTCTAAAACAGTGAAAATGGATCAAGCAGAACTTAGGGAATTTTGAAAACAAATTAAAACAAAGGATGCTACAGATTCACCACCAAGGTAGAGGAAGCACTGCAAACACAGAGAAGCACAGCTTAACTTGACAAGCCATGTGCCACGAGGACAGTCTTGAGATTCCCCCTGCTGTGTCTTCAGGGTGCCCCACAATGAGGAAGTACTTATGGGATCATAAAGACATCTCTGCCTGTGAGGTAAGTGAGCACCACCACTGGGGGTCAGGAAGGACGATCACACAGCCACGCCCAGTCACCACAAGCAAGCACACGTCTCAGTCATGCGCTCCAATGAGGGGCACAAGAAATCAGTGGGGTCAACAAGTAAAAGACACCAACTAGAAGTCAAAGCAAAGGAACCCTTGCATCCAATGGCAGCCATTCTACAAAGGAGGGAAGGACAGCAGAGGGGTCAGAGGTTTGGTAGAGGTTGAGAATGAACTCAAATGCATTTGGCTTCTCTGACACGTCACAGGGCTCAGATGGAACAGTCTTCTACCAGAGCACAGCCAAAGTGAACAATCTATAGAAATAAGAGCAGACTATACAGACAGACTAAAAAACCTACCCTCAGCCAAAAGAGGGTGGCAGTAGCTACATCAGCTATAATTTCATATATTTACTTGTGCATCTGCTCTACTTGCTCCCTGCTTCTATGGAGACGTGAGCTGGCTGTCTGCTCCTACCATGCTCCCCTGCCAGGGTGAAAGTTCCCCTTGGAACTGTAGCTAGGATTAACCCTTTTCTTCCATAAGCTACTTCGGATTGGGTAGTTTGTCCAGCAATGAGAAGGTAACTCTACAAACATAAATACAATACATATGATTTATATTTACTGATAATTATAAGTTTACATTGATATTTATAAATACTTAAGAATTAACAATTTATAACATTTTGAAGTTTTCACCACATATTATAGTAACTTATTGAGCCATGTGAGCGCAGATTGCATATACCCACCATGCCCAGATGCCTTTGACAGTTTTTTTACATTTCCTAAGAACAAAGACACAGAGTGTAAACTGAAACAATCCTCTCACCTAATCTGTAATTCACATTCCAAATTGCCAAGTATCTCAGTGAAACACGTTTCTTCTCTAGTTTCAATAAGCGATGGTGAGTTTTAATTGTCAACTTGATTGGATCTGAAGTCACCTGAGAGACACACCCCTGAGCATATCTACGAGGGAGTTTCTACACTGCGCTGAGGTGGGGCCTGACAGTGGGCAGCACCGTCCCACGAGCTGGAGAAGGCGAGCTGCGCATTGGCACCCACTGCTCCCTGCTCGCTTATCACAGATGAAATGTGACCAGCTCTGCGTCATGCTCCTGTCACCATTCCTTCCCTGCCATGGCAGACTGCACCCTCGGGCTGTGAGTCGAGATGAACCTTCCTTTGTAAGGAGCGTGTGTTACAGTAATGGGAAGAGCAACGAAATATCACAGGTCACGTACGGCCTCTGCTGAGTCAGAACCGCTCCTCAGCTCTCCCTTGTCTTACACAGCACTGACGTGACATGAGAATTCAGGCCAGTTGTTTTAAAGAACGCTCTCAGCTTGAGATTGATGTTTCTTCATGACTGGATTCAGTTTCTGGAACCCAACCAAACTACTACCAAAGGGCTAGGATGTCCTTCCCTAGGCATCACAGCTAAGATGCTTGGTACCCATTAATCAATGTGCACAGGCCCCCAGGCTATTATCTCTATCATTTTTTTTTTTACTGTATTAAAAACAAATCACAGGCTGGAAGCTGGCTCAGTGGGTAAAGTACTCGCTGCACATGCACGAGGACCTGAGTTTGGGTCTTCAGCACCCTGTAAAAGCCAGGCAGGGTGGTGTGTGCCTGTGAGCCCAGCATTGGGGAGGCAGAGTCAGGAGAATCCCTGGGGCTGGCTAACTGGCTGGTGAGCTCCAGGTTCAGTGTGTTGAGACCCTGTCTAAAAATATAAGGTAGAAAGCAACTGAGAAAGACATGTGACATCAACCTCCAGCCTCTACATTGCTGAATGCATAAGCACACACACAGACACTTTCAAACCCACACGTGAAAAATAGTACCCCTAAACTGTGTGGCTGCAGCAACTGTTCGCTTAGCTCAACACTGTTTGGCACTTGATTCTCTTCAGTCCTTAGTTGGGTTCACTTCTGTACATATGCCCAGCTGGACTGGCACGGCTGGTGTTGGTTGCCTGCTGCCGGGGGTGCTGGGGACCTTACACATCACCCAGTAGGCCTGTGTGGGCTCATCTACATGAAGGTTGCACAGTTCCAGTTGCAGCAAGAGGGTAGGTCTCCGTATGGAAAGCCTTGTCATGTCTATTTGCTGTTTCCCTGATTGACCAAAGCAAAGCATAGAGCCAAGCCAGACGTAAGAGATGGAGAAAGACTGTCAACACAATGATTAACAAGCCCGTGGGAAGACGAGCTACAGTAGTATCCTTTATTCTAATCTGTTAATCTCTTCAACAGCTATTTATTATGACGTATTTTTGTATAAAACAATGTGGTAGATGCTTCCTGGTTGATGACGTCAAATAAAGGACAAAGAATATAGCAATTACCTTACTTCCTGTGAGTCAGAAAAAGATTCATTAATTCTCACATCAGCTGTAATAGCTCACTATTACTAACTCCATTTTACAAATGAGAAGACCAAAGTTTAGACAGTTAAATGTGCCCAAGATGACACAACTATCTAGAAGCCTTCTAGCTGAAAGCAGTAGAAAATCCCGCTGAAATTGGCACGAGCCACAGACAGCTGGTGTCCCCAGCAAGGATCTGGAGGTGGGCATTTCATGGTTGGGTCTAGCAGCTCAAGGATAGCAATGAGGTCCCTTGTTCTTTTATCCTGTTTGTGCCTCAGGAATGCTTCCCATGAGCTCTGTTTTCATACCTGGTGCTCTTACAGAACAACGAAGCTCTCCTAGGACTGGAGCTACAGATGGCTGAGCAGTTGAAGGTGCTTGCTTGCAAAGTCTGAAAGCCTGGGTTCAATTCCCCAGTACCCACTTAAAGCCAGATGCACAGAGTGACACATGCATCTGGAGTTCATTTACAGTGGCAGGGTGTACCCACACACGCACTCTCTCTCTCTCACCCTTTCTCTCTGTGTCTCTCAAATAAATACAATTTTAGAAGAAGCTTTCCTAAAGGTCCCTGAGCTTCTTAACTGCCCATGTCCGCTGACATCTAAAGGCTGAGAGGAACATGGCTGCCCAGCTTATCTAGTTCCACAGTGCAAACTCCTCCAGATGGGGTGGCGGTGGCTCTGGGGTTAGCCAACAGCAGCTAGGCAGGCATTGCTCTGAGTTCACACCCTCAATGATATATACTTTCAAGCAGACAGGCAAGGAGCTAAGGAAGCACGTGTGGTCATTTGTGCAGGGGCTGGAAATGAAGGTCTACGGGGCACAAAAGGCAGAGGGTTGCTTTGAAGTGGGCTAAACAGGCTGTGTGGAAAGGTAACTCTGGAATAATCTTAAGTGACATGCAGGGGTTTGAAAGGTAAGACTGACTAGCAAAGAGGAAAAGTAAAAGCAAACAAATGGAGACAGAAACATGAAATGAGGCTGAGCTGATAGAACTGGCACAGCACAGCACAGCACAGCACAGCACAGCACAGCACAGCACAGCACAGCACAGCACAGCACAGGGAAATGCAGGCCTGGCCTATGTGAAGGGAGGCTACGCCCTGCACATGAACATATCTTAGAATTAAGACTAAATATACACAACTTCTGAACAATAGGAGGAAAAAATGATAACATCAAAATAGGAAACTGGTTGGAAAGTGAAAGGGGGGATTTGACAGGGGGAAAGGGGAATGGTGGAAGGGGATCATGACCACAGTACATCGTCTATATTTATGGAAGCTGTCAATAAAAAGTTTTAAAAAAAGAATTAAGGCTAAATAAACTGATGTGCAAACAAGAGCCTGTATCCCACGTCCTTACCTTCTTTTGGCTAGCCTAAAATATACTACTTGTTTTTTCCCCTTTTCCCAAATTTTAATCTAAGGTCCTCCGAACTCAAGAGAATTAAGGATCAAAGTATCATTTTAAACAACACATTGCAAAGAAGTTTACACTGAGCTTTGGGTACATAACATTTTGAAACAGAAAGTGGTTATCATGTGCTGTTTGCATTTGAGCCAATTCACTACATAGCCTAAGTACATGAAGGTAATTCTTGATTAATCACTGTCGACTAAATGTGGAATTTTCACATGCCAGTTTTCACAAAGTGAAAAGATGTTTGAGGAAACTGTCCAACACTGTGCAAAGTTGCCCATGCTGGGAAATGTTTCCATTTAGGATACCCTGTTAACAAGAGTTACCAAAGCTGGGCCACAAGCAGAAAACTAACTGGAACTCAGAAAAATGACCAGGAAGAACAATAGAAAGAGATCCAGGAAAGCCTGAGCACAAGCAATCAGGACACACTGACTCTAGGACAGCAGGGTCAACACAGTCCTTCGGACACGGGACCACAGCCCCTTACTGTGCTGAGTCCACCGACCCCAAGGATCAGCTCCTGCCTGAAAGTCACTTGGTTCAACCCTTTGCCGACCAACAAAAATAAAGCCTATGAGCTGCCAAGTGCAAAACCACAGTGGCTGATGCACGTGAATAACATGTCTACTACCTTGAAATATACACATAATATACATATACAGGGTGAGGGAAATACCAGGAAGAATGCCTTAGTCCTTTCTGGGTATGGAAACTGGTTAATGTCCCTTTCACACATTATAACCCATTGCTAAAATGCTTGGCATGTGAAGCAGATGAATATCTATCTCTCTCTCTCTCTCTCTCTTACACACATGCACACACACTCATGGTAAAGCAGATACACTTATCTAGCTCTCTGTTACACAAGCAGACATAATAGCTGCTACCACCTCTGCACTGGAAAAATTGTTTTCCAAAATAAAAGTTAATACTGTTCTCTTCCTGGTCACAGTGTTATAATTTGTTTTAACCAAGAAAGGAACTTAATTTAGAGTAAGTAATGCCACTGCCACTTAAATACATGAGTGATAAAAGGAACGTCAGCAGTACTAATTCCATAATTCCCAAGTAATGACAATTAATGAAACCCTCTTGACTAGTGGGAGTTGTTTAAGCAGTAAAGAGTCACTGAGTCTTGCAAAATTTATTCTCATAACCAAACTGCATCTCTCTTCATCATTATCCAAAAGATAATTAAAAGATGGCATTTAAAAGTAAACCTTAAAAAATCAAACTGCTTCCCACTCACCAAGGAAAAGCAAGTGGAAAGCGGAGCTTGCTTCCCTCAGGTGACAAGACAGACCCCAGAGGGACCTTACCGCCTTCCTGGTCTCCATCCACACCACAGCCGTCGCGAGGGGCAGCAATCTCACTTGTCAGTATGGGAAATGCCGGGCACTTTATCACTGACTATCACTGCACAGATATTAATTGTGTTGCTTCACTGCTGAGGAAATTTTCCTCAACCTTTCCAAAACGAAAACAAATCAATAGAAGGATCTTATAAAGACTTCCATTTCCTCCCTGGGTTTGCTCCAGCATTCTAAAATTTATGTATCTGTGGTCCCTTCCTGTCAGACCATCTGCTTCTGCAACTATCTACACCAAGAGAAAAGGCATCGTCTCATGTTAGCCCAAGCACAAAATCGAGTAGCCACTGTCGACTTTCATGGAAGCCAACTGAGTTGTCAGTGTTGAAATTTCCCAGCAAAAGCCAAACAGCTTGGAGCAATCTAATCCACACCACCTATACAGACTGGCACTATCTAATCCACATAATCTATATATAATTTGCATAGCTTGAAACTATCTAATGCACATAACTTTTGCATAATCTATACAGCTTGGCACTATCTACTCTACACAACCTCACTTCCCCCTGACTTCCCTTTTGCTCATCAGCAGAGGGTGAGCTACCAGAGGCACATCCCAGATGAAGCCCAAGTAATCAAGCCACGATGGGAGGAAAATGACACCTGTCACCCTGAAACCTTTCAGGGCCTGACCTGCCACTCGGTTGAGTACAACTATTTACAACAACTCTGAAAATACACAGATCCATCCCAGAAGCATTGTGCAGGGGCACTTCCCATTCAGTCTAACAAAACATTAGGACAGCCAAGACTGTATCAGGAATTTGACCATAACAATAATAAGTTAAATGGTATTTAAAATATACTAAATGAACTTTCTTCTATCAACATTTTGTATCTATCCACTTTGAATTTTTTTTTTTTGCCTTAACACTATGGAATTTTACGTAGCAGTAAGGAAAGATGAAATAAGGAAACTTGAAAAAAAAATGGTCAAACATGGAACAGATCATCCTCAGTGAGCTCACCCAAGAACAAAAAGATAATCGTCGCATGGTCTCGTTTATCTGTTGCTCCTAACCTGAATCCACGTGACATGCGGCCAAACCTAATAAACACTCTGAGGACCAAACAAGAGGGAGGATGGGATGGAGGGAGGGTAAGGGTGGGAGAGAACAAGAGGGTGGGGGGAAGGACAAGAGGGGGAGATACAAATTGGGACCCAAAAGGAAAAGATACTATAAAACCCCTTACTCTGAACAACAGGCTAAAACATTGATCCTTCAGCAGGCCCGCAGAGGGAATACCCGAACCACAGGAATCTGGAGAGAGCATCATGAAGGCTAACCCTAATCTTGTCCTGCTTCTCTCTCTCTTCTCTTTCTCTCTCTCTCTCCCTCTCACTCTCTCCCTCTCCTCTCTATACCCACTTTCTCTTTTATATTATCTATCTTTTTCTTCCCTCACCTTCCTAGGTGCAGACAAAACTCCCAGTGCCAGCACGGGGTTAACTTCCATAATGAGCTCTTGATCCGAGACACCTACAAGGTTCCCCCCCCCAAAAAAAAAAGGCAGACTTCTGTCAGAGTTCTTGGTGACCCACCAAAGGTTAATGGTAAGACCCTACTGTCGAAGACAGCATACGTGTGTGAGACCAAACACAGAGAGACCTGGCCAGAATCTGGAAGAAGGTCAGTCCCCAGACAGTTAGCTAGTCTAGTACCAAAGGGTGCTACACGAGCAACTGGGGGAAGATGTCCGACATTGGTCCAAACAACTTGCAGACTGAGATACCCAGTAGGTAACAACCTGACGTAATGCTCATACAAGTGCAGTAGTGGCAAACAGCCATGGTGGGTAACCAACTGCTCTTGATTGGGCTAATAGATCCACTCAGTGGAATGGAACACATTGCTGGAACTGGGAAATAAGTCAAAAACCAGGTACAAAAAATGAGCTCAGTCTCCAAGTTCAAGAGACCACCAAATGTGGGCTAGAAGAGAGCCGACGCATATAAAGTTCTCTCCAAAACATATATGGTCATCCCTTCTATCTCGTACTAACTTCTCTCTCCATTGGAGAATTTGCTTATTTCTTTTCAGATGGACAACGAACCTGATGGGAGGATCAGCTAATCACACCTCACCAGGGCCCCAGCTGAAACCATAGAACAACGCAGGGGAAGGACAAGAATACAGCGTCCATGGCGATCACGACACCAGAAAAAGGCTGAAGGAGATAAACACAGAGAACATCCAACTCCAACTAAGCCAGATATCCAGAGACATAGAGGCCCACAAAACCTCATTACTGAAGCCAAACAAAAATGACCCCAATGTGGCTCAGGGAAACTTGCGGAAGAGGGGGCGGAAAGATTGTTAGAGTCACAAGTTGGGGCATTAAGCACAGAGACTGGGGCCTACACCCCAGAACTCTTGACTAACCTCACAATGCATGACCCACATTCCCTTTGGAAAAGGGAGGACAGGGAGGAGGACAATGGAACCAATACTATGAATGTAAAATCAGAATAATAGAAATAAAAAAATAAATTAAAAAAAAGATTTGGTATAAAAATGAGATAAAGTCACCAAACCCTGAGGATCAAGAGGTCAAAGCAAGTTCCAGATATCCCTCAACAAGTGAATGATCAGAACTAATACAGACTAGGCAATTAGAAAGGGGACCAGGACAGGGAAAGAGAATGTAGTGCTTTGAATGAAATGTCCCCAGAGGCTCATGTGTTTTGAATACTTAGTCCCTAGCTGGTGGCAATTTGGGATGGTTGGGATGTTTGGGAGATGGAGCCTTGCTGGAGGAGGTGTGTTGTTGGGCACGGGCATTGGGGCCATATAGCCCAGCTCTAAGCCCAGTACTTAGACTACTTCCACCCAGCTAATGTGACAAGATGCAATGCCCTGCAGGCTTCTTTCTTTCTTGCAGGATCTCCCCGCCATGATGAAACTGCTCCTGTAAACTGCAAGTGGAAGTAAAGCCTGTCTTTCCATATGCTGCTTCTGTTCTGCTGTTTTTTCCCAGCAACAAGAAAGCAACTGCAACAGAGAAAGTTGTGGGGTGGGGCAATAGGATACATATGACATGAAAATGGAAAGGAGTCTATGAGAGGAGGAATGATAGAAGAAGCAGAGCAGGGGATGGGAAGAATGGGGGAGTAGCACCAAAAACCAAATTAGTTGAAAACGCCATAATGAAACATTATTTTACATGTTACTTTAGATTGATTTTTTAAAGAAGAAATTCAAAAAAGAGTAAGCAGATTTAAAACTAACTCTGGAGCCGGACTGAGCCTGGAATCACCACTTATGAGCTAGTAATCTTGTCAAGTTATTGAATCTCTGACTCAAGTTCCTCATTTGTCAAGTAGGGGTCTTTAGTAAGTCATAAGGCAATGGGCTCAGGAGAGGGTCTGGAACAAAGAGAGGACAGTATGGGGTGCTGAAAATTATCATTTAGCAGTTCTGGGTAGCTGGAGACAGGTCAAGTAGCAATGACCATGGACACAGTAAATCATATTCAGCTCAAATGATTCTGGGATTCTCTGTAGCCCCTTCTGCCCATATGACAAGGGGCCTCAAACTACCAGCTCTGACTCTGAAGCTCAGTGCCCTCTCACTGCCTCTCTTCTGCCTGCTGCATCCTCTTCTGGGCTCCCTGTCTCACATGGGGATCTATGCTTATGATGTTTTGTGGGATGCACCCCAGAAACCCCCTCTCTACAAGCGCAGCTGTGGTTTCAAAGAAGAGCATATGAAACCAAGTCATACGGAGCATTTCCTAGTATTGGTAGAGGTCCGACAGGCTGACAAATAGAGATGCTAATTTCTCATCAGTACACCAAAATATCTGAGATAATTTACAACATTAAGGGTTATTTTAGCTCACCACTTTAGAGGTTTAAGTCTATGATCAAATGGCCCTGTTGCTTTGGGCCTGTGGTGAGGTAACACATCATGGTGGGAGGATGGAAGTATGTCACTGCTGTTCCATGCCCAAGAAGAAAAAGAGAAGGAATAATAGGTGGGAGTCTCACAGTCTCCCTTGGGGGCATGTCCACAATGCCCTAAGGACCACCTATAATGCCCCATGTCTTAAAGCTTTACCACCTCCAATAGTGGATCACAGGTAAGAAGCTAAAGTCAAGCAACATACTGTGAAAGAGTGAAAGGGTTTGCTCGTTACCCACCTCCATACTATGTACATAACAACTGAAACCTTTTAGAAAGATCTTGGGTTGGTGAGATGTCTTATCAGTTAAGATGCTTGTCTACAAAGTCTAACAAACTATGTTCGTTTCCCCAGTACCCACATAAAGTCAGATGCACAAAGTAACACATGCATCTGGAGTTCATTAATGGCTAGAGGTCCTGGTGTGCTCTCTCTCTCTCTCTCTCTTTCTGTCTCTCTCTTCTCTCTGCATGTAAATACATAATAAATAAATAAGATCTTTTTGCAGCGTCATCAGATAACTGCCCTCCTCTCCCTTCTCAGGGAGAGAGTAAATAGCTACCTTACAAAGGAAGTGGTGGTGGAAGGGGGAAGAGATTCAGGGAGTCATCTGGAGAATTTGACATGTTCCTCTGTATTTGGGGGCCCAGAGAGAATATCTCAGCCACACTTAAAAAAAAAAAAACTCTAAAAGCCAACAACACAATACAAAAGGGTGTCACAGTGGCTGGAAACAAGGTTCTATACCGGACAAAATAATCATGTGCTTGCTGTAGCTTGATGGGGATGGCACCAAACAGACAGCAGGTTTCCATGAGCGCTGAACGTCCGCTCTCCCTGCCCCATTGCAACGGCCCCACTCCATTCTCTCTTGCACCCTGCTTCCTTCTTCTCCATACCTGGTCTGACCTCATCAAACAGATAAACCCTGAAGTATGTAAAGATTTTACTCCTGGTCCACATTAGAGTAGCACATGTTAACCTGAGTAGACATGATGGCGAAGGAAAATGAAATAGAGCATGATGAGTTCAATGGATCTAATTTCTCTGTTGTTATTCATTTTTTCCCAATGTTCTATCTTGTCAAAAATTCATCCATTTAGTGAAGAAAATAACTCACTCTTCCCAAACAAGTCCAATGTATTTTTTAGCATGGGTATGGAATATAAGAGGCAAACAGATGGAGGGGGGACTCAAAAGGACATTGGAACAGAGCTAGATAAAAATAAGATATCAGTTGGCAAAGCCAAAAACATACTTCCGCCAGTCTGAGAACATGAAACTTCTATAACAAAATGTGTTAATCAGGCAGACCAAACTGGTAGAATTTAAGCGTGGAACAATGGTGTCAAATGTTCCTTTTATCAACAAATTTTATTACATCACAACAACAACAGTAAGAATAGCAGTAAGAAATGCTAACCGTAGTGTTTTGTGAAAGCCACACCTGGCTTCATTCACCTTCCTGTACGTCAAGGAAGCATCTCCTAGCTGCTCTTGCACACACAGCTGAGCCCACACGACCAAAGCCTTGCTACTGGTATCTAAGCAGGCAGATCACAAGGCACTTTCAAGTCTGGCCACTGGAGAACCTCCAATTCTCCCTTCCCTTGCAGCACAGACCTGGGGGGGGTCACATATGCCACATGTAGTGGCTGTGGATGGAGAGCTTCACCATGGCTTCTCCCGGGTAAAGAAGTAATATTTAATGGATGACGGCGCTTAGATTCAAGGAGGTTACCTATTAGTGCAGTAATGGCCCAACCTGTCCTGACTACCAGTCAGCTGTCGCAGGCAGGTGCAGTAGAGGAATCTGGAACTGCCAAGTTGTATGACCTCTGAACAGCACCAAAATCCTAATGCTAATGCCAGTTTCTGCTTTACTAATAATTTTGGTAACTCAACATAAACCTTGCACTTAGGCTCTGGAGGATGAGACTTATAGAGACTGAACCACTAATAAACAGTAGTGCAAAGACGGCGTTCCTGAGCTGTACGAGGGCTCCATAAGCAAGCATTTAGCTAAATTGTAAGAACAGAAATCCCTTTATGTCTAAGAAACAGGCTGCTCAGGGAGGCTAAGTGTCATGTGTTTTAGAAGTCTATATGATGAAGGCTGACAACTGCCCAGCCTTGCCTGCATCTGAATTTTAGCTAGCTCTCTGCCCACCTAGAACTCCCAAATCTTGGTAAAAATACCCCTGAAATAGTTCTTCTGGTTTTATAATTTTTTGGCCAGGGACAAGCTAGGGACTCTGGTGTTCTTTCCCCCAACAGCAATTCAGTGAGCTCTGCAACCAGGAAACTGCGTGAGGTTCAAGGGTACTTTGGGGAATCCAGAGGCTGTGCGCCCCCATTCATAAGGAATAGTATGCTCACCCCACCTTCTGTTTTTGTGTTGGTGGGTATGGAACTTTGAATGGATGTCCCTCAATAGATTCAGAAGTTTATTAAAGCTTTAGATCTCCAGCCTCCTGGCTGAAGGAGGTGTCACTGTGGGTGGGTCCTAGGATATGCAGAGTGCTTAAGCTGCCTAGGGATCCTGGAGTGTGCTTGCCTATGGTGCTGGTGGTAGTGTTTCTCCCTTGTGGACCTATGAAAGGGGGCCAGCTTCTTCCACCACTGTGGAACTTCCTCTGCATCTGTAAGCTTCAAGTAAGTCCCTTCCTCCTATAACTTGTGCCTGGTTTGGAAGTTCATCCCCGGAATGTAAAGGTGAACACGTCCGTAGGCAAGGCCAGTATCATACACGGAACATGGCTTCCCAACTTTGGTGTCACCCACCAAACTGTTCCTCCAGATATCAAGTGTTGCTACCCCAAATGTCATGAACAGAGCTTCCAACTGCTTGGGGACCAAAACCTGAATCCTAGATATGAACTTTAAAACGTTAGAAACCAAATCATGAATGTGAAAGGAAGTAGAAAAATTGCTTCTATTAATATATATTATTTAATTTATCTACCATATCCACTTTTCCCTGTAATCAATATAAAAATTATATTTTTGTGTGCATGCACATCTCGTGTGTGTGTGTGTGTGGTGTCTGCATGTGTTCCATGCCCATGTGGCACATCTCATGTACATACCTACAGAGGGTGTATTCATATGCAGTGGCTGGAGGCAGTGTCTGCCCCCCCCATCATTTTTCTACCCATTCTCACTTGAGCTGGAGTCTCTTACTGATCCTGAAGCCTGCTGATTTTCCAGGAGCCCCAGTTATTCTCCAGTCTGTCTTCCCCATGGGACTGGGGTTACAGACATGTGTGGCCACAAGCAACTGCTCATAACAGCCAAGCCATCTCTCCAGTGTATAAATGAGATTTTACATTCCCTTTTTAAAAATATATATTTTTTTATTTATTTATTAATTTCAGAGAGAGGGAGGGAGAAAGAATGGGCATGCCAGGGCCTCCAGCCACTGCAAACAAACTCCAGACGCATGTGCCCCCCTGTGCATCTTGCTTACATGGGTCCTGGAGAGTCGAACCAGGATCCTTTGGCTTTGCAGGTAAACACCTTAACCACTAAGCCATCTCTCCAGCCCTACATTCCTTTTTTGAACTAAGTTTTGAAATTCACTGTCTATTTTTGCTTAAAACCAATCTGTTTCAACTAGTCCCATTCAAGTGGACCACATCCACGAGTCCAAAGCTGGACAGGGCTGCTCCAACCAACAAAATGTTGCATTGCCGTAAGCCAAGCTGATCTATGCCACTGTTATTTCTCCAAACTCACTCAGATTCACCTTCCGAGACTCAGCTCAGGCAACCCTTTGTAATTCCCAAGCTGTGGCATGTACTCACACTCTGAGCATGCCTGTAATGAGTTAGTAAGTTCCTCTCCCACTACAGTTTGACATAGTGAGTTCCTTTACCAGTAGTGAATACCACTACCTGAGGTGAGTTCCAATATCTGCACTACCTGTAGTGAGTTCCTCTACCTGTAGTGCGTCCCTCTACCTGTAGTGAGTTCCTCTACCTGTAGTGCGTCCCTCTACCTGTTGTGAGTTCCTCTACCTGTAGTGTGTTCCTCTACAATTCTACATAGTGAGTTTCTCTACCTGTAGTGAGTTCCTCTACCTGTAGTGCGTCCCTCTACCTGTTGTGAGTTCCTCTACCTGTAGTGTGTTCCTCTACAATTCTACATAGTGAGTTTCTCTACCTGTAGTGAGTTCCTCTACCTGTAGTGAGTACCTCTACCTGTAGTGCATTCCTCTACCTGTTGTGAGTGAGTTCCTCTACCTGTAGTGAATATCACTACCTGAGGTGAGTTCCAATATCTGCACTACCTGTAGTGAGTTCCTCTACCTACCTGTTGTGAGTGAGTTCCTCTACCTGTTGTGAGTTCCTCTACAATTCTATATAGTGAGTTTCTCTACCTATACTTCTGACCCTACCACTATAGTTCTACCTTCAACTCAGAATGAAGTCTTATCAGATCTGCTCATTTTTCTTACCCCAAGCATGCAAACTCTTCTGAATAATAACTGGTAAATAAATCTTAGTTTGATGCAATAAATTCAGAATAGTGTGTACATTCCTGAGAAAACACAGACTGTCCTTGGTTAATCAAACATGCAAAGTCAAGTTACAAACACATGCTGTCCCTTTAGTGGTTCTCTTTCGATTACATCTATGATGACACTGCCCCTGTACTAGAGCTCAATACAACAAAGAAAGTTAAATTTTGGAATATTAAAGGATCTTAAAAACGATCTAGTTACTGTACACGAGGTGAAAATAGATGATGACTGCACTCCATAAGGAGAGGGTCCTGGAATCTGAGTAGGTTTTTTTCATCGTCTGTGAGTAGCACAGCAATAGCACCTGATTTCCAAACTTACAAAAATTACTATTATTGTTAGATGTACTTCTTTTTTTAAAATAATATTTATTTATTTATTTATTTATTTATTTATTTATTTATTTATTTATTTGCAAGCAGTTAGAGAGAGATAGAAGAGAGGCAGATAGAGAGAGAACAGGCACGCCAGGGCCTCCAGCCACTGCAAATGTACCTCCAGATGTATGTGTTCCTTCTGCAACTGACTTACATGGGTCCTGGAGAATCGAACCGGGATCCTTTGGCTTCACAGGCAAATAAATGCCTTAACCGCTGAACCATTTCTCCAGCCAGATGTACTTCTTTTTAAAAAATATTTTTATTTATTTATTTGTAAGCAGGGGGAAGGGAAGGGGGAGAGTAAGCAAGCCAGGGCTTCTTGCACTGCAAACAAACTCTAGACACATGTACCACTTTGTGTATCTGTCTTTACATGGGCACTAGGCCAATGAACCCAGGCCAGCAGGCTTTGCAAGTGAGTGTTTTTACCTCTGAGACATTCCCCCATTACTTCTTTAAATTTTACTAGTTGCAAATTATTTATCTCTACATATTACAATATGACTTTAATTAGAAGCCACAGATGTCACTTGGGGAGGGATTAATGATGTGTGCTGATTCTCGTGACGCCAGCAAAGATGCTGGCATAAGTCTGTATTGGAACATTTAGTAAGTGTTACAATTGATATCAGAAAATACTCCACTAGGTCATTTTGCTCATAGCAGTGGTGACTCTTCAAAGGGAAAGTGTAAACACGCTGGCTTTGAACAAGAGTAGCTTTAGTTAATGGTGGGGTAAACTCTCTGAGTCCAGAGTGTCCAAATTTAAATGCATACTGAAAACTTCCTAAACATTTATAACAGATTTCATACATGCTTAGGTCTTTAAATATTGATAAACTTCTCTTAATAATGCATTAAACTATGCAATTCCCAGTGACAGAATGTGCAAGACAAGGCTACCTCATCTGAGATAATTAAAAATTTTGTCTTAGGTAGATCCGAGGAGATAAACTACCTCTCGCACTTCAGCCAAGCCACAGCTGAATCCACAGAGGAATTGGGGAGATGAGCAAGAGTGCTGCTTCCATGCTGAACCTGATAATCAGCACCAGGGTGAAGGAGACAGACCCTGAGGATACTCAACACCTACCAAAGCAGAGATCCAGAGGCTCCTAAGAGCTCATCACTGACATGGACTTAAAACTCACCCACCACGACTCAGGAAATTTTGTGGAAGAGGGGGGTAGAAAGATTGTAAGAGTCACAAGTCGAGACATCATGCCCAGAGGCATCCCCACACACCCCAAATAACTGACTGGTGCTCCCACAATGCATAAACCACAACTCCATGGGGAATACCTGCAGCCCCACTGAGGAGCGTCCCCAACGGAATGGGGGCAGGGACGAGGGAAAAGAGGGTACCAACACATGATGTATCCATACGAAATATGTTGTTGTTAATAATAATAATAGATTTTTAAAAACAATTGTCTTTTAATGTTCCCTTAGAGTACAATTCCTTCCATTAAAAAATGTGTACTTGAAGCCGGGCGTGGTGGCGCATGCCTTTAATCCCAGCACTCGGGAGGCAGAGGTAGGAGGATTGCCATGAGTTCGAGGCCACCCTGAGACTACATAGTTAATTCCAGGTCAGCCTGGACCAGAGTGAAACCCTACCTCGAAAAACCAAAAAAAAAAAAAAAAAAAATGTGTACTTGGTTGAAAAGAATTTCACTATAATTCATATAATTTTTTTAAACTAGATGCTGGCAGATTATTTGTGCTTCATTTAAAGGTTTGGCTGAATATTTTGTGAGCTTTCAATGTACAGAATATTTTTAAGCCAAAACATACCAGGGGCATTCTTAGATGTGCTCTATTTATCTTCTGTTGTTTTCCTGGTCCTGATTTTTACATTCCTTTCTGTTTTCTACCTCCCTGTTTGGTATGTTTTCCCATAAGCACCCTCACACTTTGTGTACATGAGAGAACACAGGTAGTCATGAAAGGACAAAATAGTGTACTTATCTTGACCAAGAAATACTTGTAAGTCTAGAAATAAATATTTTTTTTAAACTTTTTGAATGTGTAACGTCACAAAAAGCCTGGAAACCTGGCAGGTCTCTGGCCAGGACCCAAGTACTGACTTTAATAATACGTCCCAAGGACCTAAGTGTTCATTTCGTATGGCTGATGGCTGCTAACGAAACTGGTAAACACTAGTGCTTGCTAAACAGCAGTTACTATGACAATCTCAGCCCACAGCCTTCGCAGATACAGAAGAGGCTCTGGAACAGAAGGCCAAGCAGAAAGCCAGGAGGGCTTGGGGGAGGTAACACCAACAGCAAAGATGAGGGTGCCTGGGTGAAATTTTCATCATAAACAAGGGCATTACAAGCTTCTACTCCATCCTCCCTGGCTAATTCAAATCACTCTTCACCCTTTGGTGAACTGTCACCTCCTTGGACAGGCCTCCCACAACCTTCTGGATTAGGGGGTTCCCTTGCCAGACTTCCTCCAGCCATGTACTGGAGCATTTGGGTAATCACCCCGCAGTATTTATGGAGGCTTCTAAGCTAGGACTGCTCCAGGCAAGAAATGCAAACACAACACAAAACTCAGCTCTTTCCCACTTTCAATCCTAGCTAATGCCCACTGCCCACTGTGGTGCCCAGAACCCCTCTGGACTCTCCTTCCTCTACACTTCATAGGAAATGACTCACTGAGTCACACTACCCTTGGCTCGGAACTCTTCCCTGAATCTAGCTTCTTTCCACCCCACTAGAAACTGCCTAGTCCTCCATCCTTTCCCCCAGTAAATATTCCCATAATCTCTGACTCAGATTCTAGTCCCCAATCTCAACACCCAACAATGTCTGTCCGACAGCACGGTGCTTTTGACCTGTCAGAATCACCTGCTTGACTGGACCTCAGCCCGTTCTCTCTGCTCGGCTTTGATACCTTCCTAAGAGAACAGTGTGCTTGTGCCATTTTGAACATTTTGTAGTTTTCCACATATGTTCTACCATTTTGTGCACAACATTGACACCTACTGTGGTTCCTAAAGCCTATTGGATGGCTAACTCACATTAAAAAAAAATTAAGTATTTCATTTATTTCCAAGGGGGAGGGAGGGAGAGAGAGAGAAAGAGAATGTCAAGGCTTCCAGCTACTGCAAATGAACTCCAGATGCATGTGCCACTTTTTGCATCTGGTTTTTACATGGGTGCTTGAGAATCGAACTCAGATTGTTAGGTTCTAGCTCATAAGCCACATTTTTTTTTTTGTGAAAGGTGTGAATGTTGAGGTATTCATGCCCCCTCCCCTTATACTTATACTCCCCTAATACTAGGCCCTCCACCTGAATTGATCTTTTTCATATTCACATTGCATATACCCATGGCAATATCTGTAACCTGGGAAGTGCTAAGTAAAACTTTAGTATAGGGCTGGAGAGATGGTTTAATAGCTAAGGTGCTTGCCTGCAAAGACTAAGAACCCAGGTTTGATTCCCTAGGACCTGAGTAACCAAATGCACAAAGTGGTGCATGCATCTGGAGTTTATTTGCAGTGGCCCTGGCATGCCCATTATCTCTATCTGCGACCCCCTCAAAAATCAAATAAATAATTAAAAAAAAAACCCTCCGGTATAAATGGATGGGCAAATGACTGACAGGAAAATCATCTGCCTGGACTGAGAACCCAAGAGAACACAGGTGGATGCAGGGCAATGATCTGAACCTTCACCAAGAAGACCAAAGGCATTTGCTGCTTTCCTTTAGGAACGCGAATTGCACAGCCTAAGAGGTAAAATCAGAATAAATTACCACAGTGAGCCAATGTGGAGACATGGTGTTTTCCCTTTGCTTATAATTCATCTGAAATTTACTGGAAAAGCATAATAATGATGGCTCCATGTAACAGAACAGAACTGCCCTGGGAATCACAGGACTGAAGTAAATTCCAGGGCACACTCTGCTTCCAATGAGCCATGTGACCTGGATGCAATTCTGGGGCACTTCTGTCTACGTGAGCAACTGAAACTTTATTTTAGCTTTAGCTGGGTTTCCAACCAGAAAGAGCATTAACAGCCAGTTCTTCCGATCTCTTCTAGTAGAATTACTAGAAGAGTAATATTACTCGGTGGGTAACCGCCCCACCCCCCAAAGAACGTTTGATTATAGTAAAGAACCTGACTACAGTTTCTTATAACACAAACACAAAAGCAGAGGTGGCTTGATGTCTGAAACTTGTTGAACTAACAGATGCAAAAGGTTTGGTTAATGGACACACATGGTCCATCAGGGTATAGATCCCTGTGGTGATTTCATTCAGGTATCTCCTGTAAACTTAACCTGTTCTAATCTCCAGCTGATGGCAATTTGGAAACTGGAGCTTCCTGGAGGAGGTGTGTTGTGGGGGGTGGGCTTCCCCTTTCAAGTTTGGCACATTCTCCTGTTGCCACTGTCTGCCTGATGTTGGCCAGGAAGTGATGTCCACCCTCTGCTCATGCCATCGCTTTCCCTTGCCGTCATGGAGCTTCCCCTCAAGCCTGTAATTCAGGAGTAAGCCCTTTCCCTCATCGCTGCTCCTGGTCAGGTGTTTGTCCAGCATGCGGAGATGACTGCACCAGGCCTGCGCCTGTCCCTGTTCCACTCAGGGCTTCCTTCCAGTGGCACCTGAAGAGATGCAGCCCTGCCTTTCTGACTTCTGGATCTCTGAAGTCTGGAATAGGCAGTTAGTGGAACAGATGCACGAGTGAGACTCAATGACCTGCACACCAAAGAGGATGAGTTTAACAAGGAAGACACACAAAAGGCCACTTCAGGGTATGAGCCTCTGAAATGACCCTCTCTCCGTAATTATCCTGCAACACATTTGGGAACATTAGTTAGCTAAGGAACTGAGAGCTTCTGTTTGCCTTTTCATTTATGTGGCTCATAATTGAAGTTTCCTGTCCAGGCATGTATTTTTGATTTCTCTTTGTGGATGGAGAATTATTTCTTAAACTGTAACTGCTCCTATAATTATTTGGAAAAGTTGCTCATTTGTGATTAATTAACATTTTGATTAGTGTGTGTTCAAGAGCCTTGAAGTCTTAGCCATGTACACCTGAAATTCAAATTTATTAACATAATGAAATCAAATGATTTTATGTAACTATGATTTATATTTATTCAAGAAGTTATTTAAACACCATTTCTAGGTTATTTTCCACCACCACCACCATGGCTTTCATTCTCCTCATTCTTTTTTTTAATTTAATTTTTTATTTATTTATCTGAGAGAGAGATAGATACAGAAATAGGCAGTTAGAGAGAGAGAATGGGAACACCAGGGCCACCAGCCACTGCACACAAACTTCAGATGCATGCGCCCCCTTTTGCATCTGGCTTATGTGGGTCCTGGAGAATCAAGCCTCGAACCAGGGTCCTTAGGCTTCACAGGCAAGTGTTTAACCGCTAAGCCATCTCTCCAGCCCTCTCCTCATTCTTACAAAAGGCAAGGACATGTCGGTATTTTCAGACTCTCCTCACCTACCAAACCTTCCTCTTGACACCTACTGTTTCTTCTCGGAAATAACTGACTGTCCTCTCCTCTCCTTTGCACCTGTCGTTGTTGTTGTTAGTGACTGACCCTCTACTTGCCCTCGTCTTTGTTGTGGTTGTCATTCGTCACTATCCCCCTGTGACTCAAAGTCCAGACCCTCTGAGGTGCTGCAGTCACTATAGCACCACCTGGCTTCTCACTTTCCTGCTGTGTCCTTGGGTGAATGAGCAATGCTGACTGACTCTCGTGTCCTCGGTGGCCTTAGGAGAGACAAGGAGAGAACTCCAGATCCCAGCATAGTGTGGCCTTCGACACTGAAGATCAGAAAAGCGCCACAACAAGCCATGACAGCCATTAGTAAACCAATGCTCCTTCTCACCTGCTGGTGATTTAACTGTGAGTTCAGCTTCTGAGGCTGTGAAGGCTGCAGAGAACCCAAGGATGAGGTGGAGCAGGGGACCAATGCATGCAGCATGTTCTTCACCACACGTGGCCCACTCCTTGCACTGTTTCCTTACACACACACACACACACACACACACACACACACACGTGCTTGTTAGGGTGCACTCAAGTGTGCCAGGTCCTCTGTGAGGCCCAGGGAAAAGGACAAACAAGACACGGGCTCTGTCTCCGCTCCAAACCCTTCAGCAGCTTGGCAAGGTGCATATCATGTCCAAGGCCTGGAACACTGCGCTGGGCCTGCTCAGTGAGCATAGGCTCTGGGGGACAGAAGAAAGTGCTGCTTGAGGTCGGGAAGGGGAGAGACAGACTGTTTCCTCCTCAGCTCTGACGTGGCTGCCTGTGAGGAAGCTGGACACCAAAGGAACCAACGCAGTATCCACTAAGTGACCACCTCTTCCACCTGCCGTCCCTGAGGCCGGGACGACACGCTTCCACTCTACACACAGTCATGGGGCTTAAAAGAAAAGGATTTGGAGCTACTGAGCTTAAAATGACTTCCCAAAGAAAAAGGAGCAAGGGAGCAAGGGAGTAGACACCATGATCAACACAAAGCCCAATGCATCACCAGCCACATCCGACTGCAGTGTGCACAGCGGCAAGATCACCTTCACGGTGTCATTCTTTGGGGAACAAGTTCTTGTCAGGACCCAAGTTCGAACCTGTCAAACAATCCCCTAAGAAGCTAAGGCTACAGAAGTTCATTTTGATGTACTACAGGATTCTCATTCAGAGAAAGAACTGAGTATTTTCCCAGAAGGCATTAATCCCTGGTCCCCAGAGATAAAGGTGGGCTCAGGGCCCAGAATCTACCTGATAAAAAGAAAAAAAAAACGATCATGTATCATTTAAGTCACAAGTTCTTCTACCTCAAGATCATTTTCTGAGCACTTACAGGCAAATTACTTAGTTCTAATTATTCTGTTTCTTTATATCCTACAAGCTATCTAGTTTCTATTTTCTTTATTGTATGTGTGTGCATGTGCGTGTGATGTGATGTGATGTGTGTGTGCATGTGAGTGTAATGTGATGTGTGTGTGCATGTGAGTGTAATGTGATGTGTGTGTGCGTGCATGTGAGTGTAATGTGGTGTGTGTGTGCATGTGAGTGTAATGTGATATGTGTGTGTGCGTGCATGTGAGTGTAATGTGATGTGTGTGTGTGCATGCATGTGAGTATAGTGTGTGTGTGCGTGTGAGTGTAATGTGATGTGTATGTGTGCATGTGAGTGTAATGTGATGTGTGTGTGCGTGCATGTGAGTATAGTGTGTGTGATGTGTATGTGTGCATGTGAGTGTAATGTGATGTGTGTGTGTGCGTGCATGTGAGTATAGTGTGTGTGTGTGCGTGTGAGTGTAATGTGATGTGTATGTGTGCATGTGAGTGTAATGTGATGTGTGTGTGCATGCATGTGAGTGTAATGTGATGTGCATGTGAGTATAATGTGATGTGTGTGCGTGCATGTGAGTGTAATGTGATGTGTGTGTGCATGCAAGTGTAATGTGATGTGCATGTGCATGTGAGTATAATGTGATGTGTGTGTGTGCATGTGAGTGTAATGTGATGTGTGTGTGTGCATGCATGTGAGTGTAATGTGATGTGTGTGTGCATGTGTATAGTGAGTGTGTGTACGTGTGAGTGTAATGTGATGTGTGTGTGCGTGCATGTGAGTGTAATGTGATGTGTGTGTGCATGTGAGTATAGTGTGTGTGCATGTGAGTGTAATGTGATGTGTGTGAGTGTAATGTGATGTGTGTGTGAGTGTAATGTGATGTGTATGTGTGTGTGAGTGTAATGTGATGTGTATGTGTGTGTGCATGTAAGTGTAATGTGACGTGTGTGTGTGCATGTAAGTGTAATGTGATGTGTGTGTGTGCATGTGAGTATAGTGTGTGTGTGTGTGCATGTGACTGTAATGTGATGTGTGTGTGTGAGTATAATGTGTGTGTGTTCATGCGTGTGAGTGTAATGTGATGTGTATGTGTGTGTGCGTGCATGTGAGTGTAATGTGACGTGTGTGTGCATGTGAGTGTAATGTGATGTGTGTGCATGTGAGTATAGTGTGTGTGTGTGAGTGTAATATGATGTGTGTGTGCATGCATGTGAGTGTAATGTGATGTGCATGTGCATGTGAGTATAATGTGATGTGCGTGCGTGCATGTGAGTGTAATGTGATGTGTGTGTGCATGCAAGTGTAATGTGATGTGCATGTGCATGTGAGTATAATGTGATGTGTGTGTGTGCATGTGAGTGTAATGTGATGTGTGTGTGTGCATGTGTGATGTGTGTGTGTGCATGTGAGTATAGTGAGTGTGTGTGTACGTGTGAGTGTAATGTGATGTGTGTGTGCATGTGAGTGTAATGTGATGTGTGTGTGCATGTGAGTATAGTGTGTGTGTGCATGTGAGTGTAATGTGATGTGTGTGTGAGTGTAATGTGATGTGTGTGTGTGAGTGTAATGTGATGTGTGTGTGTGTGTGTGTGTAATGTGATGTGTATGTGTGTGTGTGTGTGCATGTAAGTGTAATGTGATGTGTGTGTGCATGTGAGTACAGTGTGTGTGTGTGTGCGTGTGAGTGTAATGTGATGTGTGTGTGTGAGTATAATGTGTGTGTGTTCATGCGTGTGAGTGTAATGTGATGTGTATGTGTGTGTGTGCATGTGAGTGTAATGTGGTGGTGGTGTTTGTGTTTATTACTTTCTTGTTGCTGGGCCAAAATACCTAAGCAGAGGCAACTTGGAAGGAAGGAAAGAAGGAAGCAGGAAAGGAAAGGTTCATTTCAGCTTACAGTGTGCAGTTCCTTCCATCAAGGTGTGGAAGGTAGCAGAAGTATGAGGCACTTAGACACATTCGGTCCACAGGGAGGAAGCAGACAGCGGTGAATGCTGGTGCTCAGCCGGCTCTCTCCTTTTTATACAGTCCAGGATGGAACCCAATGGTACTGCCCAGCAATCAGTCCTCCCATCTCCACCTAATCAAGATAAGCCCTTAAAGCCTGCCCAGGCTCAAGATAATCTAGACGATCCATCCCTCCAGCATGCCAGAGGCTATTTTCCTAGGAGAAACTATGTTCTGTCAAGCTGACAATCAATACAGACATGACAACGTTTATTAACTAAGCAGGAAATTGTTCATAGCAATGTGACCAGGCAAAGTGAGATTTAGGTTACAATGTTACCAATCTATGCTTAACAGCCACTCTTATTCCTAAGGCTAAACACAGTTTCCATCCTTTTTTCTTGGGGCCAGCAAACCATGCCCCTTGTAGGAACATGCCCTTCACACAGTGCTATCATTTGTTGTCCTCACGCAAGGGTCAGCTGGAGCCTGGCCTGCAAAGCTGGTTTGGTCCTTTACAGAAGATGTTTGCTGAGTTCTGCCTTCACTGGTTACCAAATATTGTCACTTCTTTCTCAAAAAGCTTCTCAAATCTAAACACCACCCATTTCAAGCACTATGGCTACAGTCCTCCACTTGCTGTGGGGGATCCTCCCAGTCCAGGACAGCCTGCACCTTCCTTCTGGTTCTTTCTGACGTCATCTGCTCAGTCTTCTCACACTCATACCTTAGTTGCCACCAAAACTAAATCCCCTGTTCGCCCACTCAGGGTCTCTAATACACACTTTGCCTTGCTCCTGCCCTCAGTCCCATCTGGCTGCATTCTTCCTTTTCTCACCGGGTCCCCTCCACTGCCTCTTCCTGCTCTTCCTGGCCCTGTTTCCTCTTCAGTCTTCCTTAGATTCTCTTGGATGGTCTACATTGTGCCCTTTGGCTCCTGCATGGGGTTCAGTCCCTACTGCCCAGGGCTTGCTGACTCACCAGTCATTGCTGCCCTTTGGTTCACGGTTCAGTTCCTACTACCCAGGTCTTACTTTCTCACCAGTCTATTTCATGCTAGATTTTCTGCTCAAATTTACAGATTTTCAACAGCAACAAAAAATAAACTAGGGCTGAAGAGATGGCTTAGTAGTTAAGGCATTTGCCTGCAAAACCTAAGGAACCAGGTTTGATTCCTCAGTAGCCCCGTAAACCAGATGCACATGGTGACACATGCATCTGGAGTTTGTTTGTAGTGGCTACAGGCCCTGGTGCACCCATTCTAACTGCCTCTCTCTCTCTCTAATAAATAAATAAAATAAAGACCAAGACTACAGGAACAATTCTGCTGGGAGGAACTCATTTGGGGGTGATCCTTTCATAGATGTGGAATGTAACACTGCATTATATCAACAGGTGTATTGCTGAAACTTCTGGCAAAAATGGTATCTTCTATCTCTATCTCACTCTCCAAGGCTCAGGAACCATTGTAGAAGAGGTGGCAGAAAAAGTTATGAGCCAAAGGAAGGAGAAGTGCTTCAATGCTGTCTTCCAGACACAAAATGACCTTGATATTCATGACCTCACAGAGGCTGGTGCTACCTATTCAAGACCTGCATAACAGGAGGGGAAAGTAAAGATGACATCAAAATAGAAGAGAGACTAGCTGGAAAGAAGAAGGAGCTGGGCGTGGTGGGGCATACCTTTAATCTCTACACTTGGGAGGCAGAGGTAGGAGGATCGCGTGAGTTGTTGGTGGCCACTGCACTTACGGGTTATATCACAGATTCAACTGTGTTCAAGACAATTAATACCTTTGCCTGTTAAGTTTCCACTGGGATATGGAATATATATGACAGTGGAGGTTATTAGAGGAACTGACCATGAAAGGGTATGTACCCTCCTTTACCAAAAGCTAAGACCTTGCTTATGACTCACACCTGCACATGGAAGCCAGAAACCTAATCACTTGCTCACCAGATTCTCTGAACATAGAGGAAAAAGAAAATCTTCCAGCAGGGCATCCATCTGCTGTGACCTCACACACCCATTTCAACAGTCAGGGCTTTAACAGGCTGAACATTTATAAATAAACTCTGGACTTCTAACAAAATAAGAAAACCTTTACTGTTGAGTCCCTTAGAAAAGGGAGCTGGGGTATTTTCTCCTCTGCTATGCACCTGCCCTCTGTTCTTGCTCGCTCTGGTTTTCTCACCATAGGTCAGTCGCCCATGATGAGCCCGCCTCACCCACAGAGTTTCCCCGGCCATCCTGGAGGTCACCTACTGCTGGGCTGGACCACTGAGAAACAAGCCTCAGTTAGAAATTAAGCCCCAGTCATGCTCTCTGCCTCTCTCAAAAGCCATTAACATGGACAATTACTATCCCAGCCTTCTCTTTATATGCACTTTAAAGCCATCTTTAGCCAAAGCCTTGTCCAGCCCACTAATTACTCACTCTTGAATGAGAACTTTCACTTTTAACTGCTTTTTCAAACATAAATTAAAGCACTGGAAAGAAATTGCTGGAACGAGATAAAAAAGGATATGCTTCAGACTCATTTAGAAATACTGCAAGTTAGAAGTGCTCAACACCAGACTTTACAAAGAAAGAGCTTCCATTCTGTGGACAGGTACAGCGTATGTGGGAGAAAACACCTCAAGCCTGGAATGGATTGGGAACACAAAATATTTCAGTTGGGTAACCATTTCCTAGATGTCAGCCAGTGTGACACACGAACAGTGGCAAGGCCAGCCAGGAACAGCAGAGTTAAAATGATGGTGACTGTCCACCACAGTGTTAATCCATCAGGAGCCACCCATTTTGCTGCCAAATTCTGAAACCTCTGTCTTTGAAAGGCTCTGAGCACTGTATTCACAGAGAAAGCAGGTGGCATTAAGGGGTCGGTGAGGGCAGGTGTTTGTGTGAATCAGCTTTAGAAAGGTCTAAAGTTCCAGACAGCAGTGTGCATGCACTGCAATGTGCAAAGCTGAGAAAAAGTCACCCTGTGCTGGCAAATCAAAGCCATGCACAGTCCACCCACATGCAGCCAGGAGGCAGGCTTTAAATATATCGTTAGCCTTTTAGCCTTTCTCTGTGGAAATGTTAGGTTGCTGAGAGAACACTGAAGATTCATTGTCATAGTCAGATTTCCTTGCTATTCAACTGTTCGTGAACTTTCTGAGTGGCTTTGCATCCAGCGGTTCTCAGGAATACCTAATGATAAACTACGGGAGCACATGGCTTTTCTCGCCACTAGCTACATCTATTAGTGGAGACTGGTCTACCCTCCCAGACCCTCGTGGTAAGTTAGCACAGGCCAATGGTAGTCTTCAGTAGGCTGGTACACCCTGGAGATCTGAGGTGCCAGCAAAGAACCAGGGAAGATTGTTCATTGACCCCAACACCCAAAGCAAAAAACAAAGAGCCTGCTGACACACTGGCTGGACAGGTTGTAATCAGTCCAGGCCACGCCCTCACTCTGGTTGTCCATCTGAATGCTGTATGTCCTATAGCAACAACAGGCACATTGCAGTCTTCAGTGCAGGTCCAGGTATCACAATGGATTTGTGGTGGTATGCCTTCCTTTTTGCTGGCCTTATGTTTCCATCTGTAGAGAAATGTCCAGTAGAATGGTTTGTTCATCTTTCAGCCTGCCACACTGCCAGGAGTGGACCTGATTGGTCTGTATTTCTTCTCCATCGGGTGGAGCTCATCTATGAAAAGACCTCAAAGCATAGAGGTCTACTTTGTCCCCACAGTCCCACCTACGATGGACGAAAGGCTAGGCCTTACATGCCAACCCTGCTCTTTCTGTAAGTGGGGAGAAGTTGAGGACAGGGGCCCCTCTGGACAGAGATGTAAAGCTATGTGCTCCAGTGAGTTTAGAAGAAATGAAGGTGACATTCTCTTTTCCCCACTTATTTCAAGGAGATCATTTTAACTCACTTTAAGCTTATACAGGGAAGAAAAGACTTCTGGTAGCAAATAACAGAGTACGTAAATCTGAATTTATAATAAAAAAGTGCCAACTTATTATAAAAAAGTGTTTGGTGGTTGGTGGAACCTACAGGGACCTTCAGGGAAACCTATACCTAGAAAATCATGTCACCCCTGCCATTCTGTAACTGTTCATCCCTTTTGTCCCCCTGTCTACACGCTACTTCTGCCCCTCAAATCCAAAGGATGAGACACATGACCACCGAGTGCTCACAGGTATCACATTCAATTGCTTGAGCCATGAAGAAACACTCCACCATGGTCCTACATCAACATATTTTGGGTACCAATTGTGACTGCTCAGTATGGATGCAGGACCCTCCCCAGCAATCTAGTATCTAGGACAGAATCATTCACGGAAGGGAGGCCATGACAGGGCAAAGAGCTGAAATATGACAGACTACACATCAAAGCCAAGTGCATGAGAACCCAAGTGTGGGGGTTTGATTCAGGTGTCCCCCATAAACTTAGGCATTCCCAATAAATGGAAATTAACGCCTCCTGGAGGCAGAGTATTATTGGGGGTGAGCTTATGGGTTTTATAGCTGGTTTCCCCTTGCCAGTGTTTGGCACACTCGAGCCTGTAAGCCAAAATAAACCTCTTTTTTTCCACAATCTGCTCTTGCTTGGGTGATTTCTACCAGCAACGTGATCCTGACTACAACAGTAAAGCGGTACCGAGGAGTGGTGTCATTTGCTGGTGGACCCCTGACTGTGTAGCTTTGGCCTTTTAGAGCTGATTTTCAAGAGGAATGTGGAAGATTTGAAACCTTGGCCTAAGAGACACCTTGCAGTGCTATAAGTACAGCTTGATGGACTATTCTGGTCAGAGTTGAAAGACCTGAATGCACTAAGAACTATGGACTGTGAGGTTTGGCTTGTGAGGGTGAGAAAAAGCTTTACTTGAACTGAGCTAGAAGCAGTTTGAGAGGCTTGCTGTTATGCCCATGTCCGGAGAACTTGTGCAGTGTTGCATCACATAGAAATGTACTGACGTGACCAGAGGGATACGGCATAGAAAAAATTGAAATCTTTGGGCCTAAACTGTTGCCCGTTAACCTGCAAATTGTTTGAGAGATTACAACCACTGAGCCTGGGCCAGCTGACCTGCAGTGGGGCAACAGGAAGAATGTAGACTCTCTTGAAGGGGCCTGAGTGCTCAAGGAGTGTCCTGTTCTTCCAAGTCTGCTTTATTTCCCCCCGGATTAACAAATTGGCACCCTACCTGGTATTGTGGAGTATAAGAAATGCAGGAAAGAGAGGGTCATTGAATTTGCAACAGTCTTGTGTTTTTGGAAATGGCCATGGGCAGTGTGAAGCAGGTTTGCTGGATGCCTGCATAGGGACCTGATGGAGCTGTGAGGATGAACCGTGGGGACCCACTGGAGGTGCTGAAACCACGAGATGGCTGCCAAGGATAGTACCAGCCCCATGAAGTTTTCCAGGACTGTGAGTATCCTAGCTGGAGGATATTGTTGCTGGTTAGAATTATTTGACTTGAAGACTTGTCACTAACTAGAGTTGTTGGACTTGGAGTTAAGAGTTTGATGTTTAAATCTTGTATTGGTTGAATATTTCTTTGCTGTGCCCAATGCCATCTTTTGCAGTGTGTTTATTCCATGCCACTATGGGTTTTGGGGGATTTTTTGGAGTTACAGCTCAGTTAAAAGACCTTGGACTATGGGGATGTTTGAACATCATTAGGATTGATAAAAACTATGGGGACACTTAAAGTCGTACTGAATGCATTGTATTTTATATCCTGTATGGGTATCAGTTTATGGGGGCCAGGGGCAAAGTGTGGTGGTTTGATTCAGGGGTCTCCCATAAACTTAGGTATTCTGAATGCTAGTCTCCCCAGATGACTGTAATTGGAAATTAACGCTTCCTAGAGGCAGAGTAGTTTTGGGGGTGGGTTTATGGGTTTTATAGCCAGTTTCCCCTTGCCAGTGTTTGGCACATTCTCCTGTTCCTGTTGTCCACCTGATGTTGGCCAGGGGGTGATGTCCACCCTCTACTCAGGCCATCACTTTCCCTGCCATCATGGAGCTTCCCCCTCAAGCCTGTAAACCAAAATAAACCTCTTTTTCTTTTTTCCCCAGAGCTGCTCTTGATTGGGTGATTTCTACCAGCAATGTGAACCTGGCTGCAACACCAGGCAACTAAACCCTCTGTGACCTGCTTTCTACATTCTAAATTCTGAAATGTTGCAAAAAGATTAAGAACCACAAAAGTGCTGGCTGTCGTGGTACATGTCTGTTATCTTAGCATTCAGGAAGCAGAGGCAGGAGGATTGCAACAGGTTACGGGCCAGCCTGGTCTACATAACTAGTTCCAGGCCAGCCAGAACTGTATGGTAAAACCCCATTTCCAAAAACAAAACAAAAATAAAATAATTATCGGGGCTGGAGAGATATCTTAGCAGTTAAGCGCTTGCTTGTGAAGCCCAAGGACCCCAGTTTGATTCTCTAGACCCTACATTAGCCAGATGCACAAGGTGGCACATGAATCTGGAGCTTGGGCTGGAGTTCCTGGTGTTCCCATTCTCTCTCTCTCTCTCTCTCTGTGTCTCTTTCTCTCTCTGTCACTCTCAAATAATTCTTTTTTGTTTTATTTTTATTTATTTATCAAAACTTCTTATGAATAAAATATCCATAAATTACTTTTCCAAAGTAAATACAATTTTGATTGTGGAAGCAGGTGCTACAGATAATTAAAATCATGTGGTCACTGACTAATGTGGGGGTTTATCACATTGGTGTGTGTAAATTTGATGATTAAGAAACTATTTTCAAAAACAAAATCCTTTATTAAAAACATTTTCTCGGGGGCTAAGGAGGGGGCTCTGGATAAAAGCGCTTGCCACACAGGCACGAGGCCTGAGAAACCCTGAGAGCATCCAAATACGATTCCCCCACGCGCGTCAAGAGCTGGGCTGGGTGTGACACACATAGCCCTGTTCCTTTAGGGGTGGAGACCAGAGAACTGCTGGGGCTTTCTGACCCAAAGTTCAGCTGTGGGTGCTGTGCACCTTTAAAGGGGAAAGCTCCTGTAAGGGCTGTACAAACACACTTGCAGAGGCTCCTATGAAAGCTACACTACACAAGTTTGGTTTCTGAAAACTCCTGAGGATCATTGGCATGAACAGAGTAAGACTGCCAAAGAGAAAATATCCTCAGTCCTGATTTTGTTGAAAAAAAGTAAGCATTACAGTTAATTAAGACAGAGTTTCACTGTGTAGTCTTCAGTGACTTGAAACCTTCAATCCTCCTGCCTTTATCTCCCAATTACAGATGTGCACCACCACTCCCGGCTGCAGCCCAGCGTTTTTAAATTCACTCTGCTGTTCTGCAAGCTTTATGGCTGTCCAGCCAGGCCAAATGTACCAACTGGTACAATGGTGGCATGTCTCTTATGGGGGAAACCAACTGCTTTCTATTGGACTTCCGGCCTACTCCACAGGAGGGAATTCCTGCCTGGTACTGAAAACCAAAAGTCTATGGCTAGGGGGAAACTACTGCGATTGTCTGGCTAAGTGGCTATTTTATGCCTACCAATCTGACCTCTAAATGCTTATGTTTATGATCATGTGTTGATGCCACTCTTTCTTTTGGTTAGAGAAGCTTCTCCTTTCAGTGGTGGTGACTACTGGAGAGACTCGAAACTCATCAAAGTGCTGAGAAGAGCTAGCACTAAATAAGACATCTCTCACACCCTCTAAGGCTCAGGGACCACTGCAGAAGAGGTGGTGGAAAGAACGTAAGAGCCAAAGGAAGCAGAGGAGTGCTTTGCGATACTGTCTTCCAGACACAAAGTGGCCTTGACATTCATGACCTCACAGTGGCTGATGTTACCTACACAAGACCTGCATTTTATGAGGGAAAAACTGATGACATAAAAATAGAAGAGACCCATTGGAAAGAAGAAGGGATTCAGTGGAGAGGGGGCAGGAAGGGTGGCAGGAGGGGACTATGATCATGGTATGTTGTTAAATAAAAGTGACTCTTTGCTGCTTCCAATGCAGGGTCCAGGTCTTGCACAAAGCCTTCAACAAGTTCAAGGCCTTCATTTAAATTGTCTCTATTTATATACAATTCTTTAGAATGTTTTGCCAAATTTAGATGTTGTGTTATATAAGCTTTCTCAATTTTATTCTACTGTGCTTCAGAATAAGAATTTATCCAGTTAAGTAGAGAACTTCCTTCAAAAAAATCTTTCCAGGGGGCTGGAGATTTGGCTTAGCAGTTAAGTGTTTGCCTTTGAAGCCTGAGGTTTGGGGCTTGATTTCCCAATACCCACGTAAGCTAGATGCTCAAGGTGGCTCCTGTATATGGCCTTTGTTTTCAGTAGCTGGAGGCCGTGGCACACCTATTCTCTCTCTCTCTCTCTCCCTCTCCCCCTCCTTCTCTCTCTGTTGTTCTCAAGTAAATAAACAAACAAAAAATGTTCAAAATCTTTCTAGGGCTAGAAAGATGACTTAGCAGTTAAGGTAGTTGACTGCAAGGCCAAAAGACCCAAGTTGGATTCCCCAAGACTCACGTAAGCCAGATGCACAAGGTGGCACATGGGTCTGGAATTCATTTGCATCAGCTGGAGACCCTGGTGCACCCATTCTCTCGCGCGCGAATAAATAAATGAATAAATAAAATATTTTTACACAGCTCTTCTAAAACAGGATCGTAGAATTTTGAATTTACCCTCACTGCTCCTTCCATAAGGTCCTCATATCATTGTTTCTGTGTGGATGCTTACAAAAACCTGCTGGATGCAGGTCGTGTGTGTATCCGTCTCTGGATGCAGGTTTCTGTGGTGCACTGTGGAGGTCAGAGGTTGACATTGGTGTTTTTCTTGATCACTCTACTCTTTATCCACTGAGTCATCCCCAGCTCTCTGTTATACTGTTGTTAGTGTAGTAAGAGCTTTATTTTCATTATAACATTTGACACCACAAAAATTTTTATACATTATTGAAAAAACTGTGTATACTTCATCACAAATGCTGACCTTTGGGGCGAGATACTCAGTCACGAGTACAACGATGTGACATGTGTCACCTTCACAGCAATGAGCTTCCAAAAGGCTTCCTTTGATCCCATGGCTTACACCGGGGGTGGGGGGAGAGGGATGGAATTTAGATAGTTTCCACCTCAAAGTAACTGACCAGATACCTGAGAGGTGAAGTCCAACGAGCGCCTTTGCTGATGGAGCCGAGATAGGAGCAGCTACAGTACGCTTTTGACAAACATGCATAGGAGAACTTAGACTGACTGTTATTTGATATATTAAAAAGTCCTTAGAAACGTTGTATGTGAAAAAGTCTCATCTTTGGATCTTTTGGTATAGAGGGATGGTTTTCACACAGCTCTTATCACGTCACACAGCCTATGCTGGCCTTGATGGCCCTACGTAGCCAAGCTTAGTCCTGAAATCAATGGTGTTTTCCCTCCACCTTCCAGAAGCATGAACCACCACACTGTCACCAGTCTGAGCTCATCTGTGGACTCTTTAAAGCAGACGCTGATTCTTCAACAGAAATGTGGTCAGTGAGGCCATTGCAGCGTTCATGAGTGGAAAATGCTGAAAGGTTACTTACTGAAAGCTTACATCCTTTGAGAAATCCGATAATTCATTTTTCCTTACAAAAGTACTCTTGGGCAGGGATTTATTGTTGCCAAAAGAAAAGACTTTATTAAAAATTAAAAAAAAAAAAAGCCGGGCGTGGTGGCGCACGCCTTTAATCCCAGCACTCTGGAGGCAGAGGTAGGAGGATCGCTGAGAGTTCGAGGCCACCCTGAGACTACATAGTTAATTCCAGGTCAGGCTGGACCAGAGTGAGACCCTACCTTGCAAAACCAAAATAAATAAATAAATAAATAAATAAATAATAAAAAAATTAAAAATTTTTTAAAAATACCAGTAAGAACAACCAATGAACAATTTCAATCTGTTCCTTACCATGTGACAACTACCCACAGCAAGAACAGCACAGTGTCCTTTGAATCTACATGCTACACTCTGCCTCAGAACCATCTGATCACTGCTACAGCGGATTGAAGGCCAGTGCCTCAGTGCACAGAAAGGAAGGAAGGGCTGAGGCACAGCTGGCTGACAGCTGGATGATGGGTGGTAGCCAATACTTCCCCCACCCCCGCTGGGACATACTACCTGGCCTGCTGTGTCTTCACAGTGGGCATTGTCTGCTGGTTCTATGACATGAAGATAGGTGGGAAAGTGGAACTCTGCACGCGCAGAGTGTCTGCTCCTGTGAAAGCCCTCCAGAGTTGGGGCCAAGAAGGTCCATCAAGCCCACCCTGACTTACTGTAATTCAGTCAGGAATAATGACTCTATCTAAAAGGTGAAAACTTGAGACTAATTTGTAAGGAATAAAAGCACCACTGGGACTGTTTTGGGCAAACTGAGAAGTGTGGCTGCTCATCCTGTCAGTTAATGAGTCTGCGCTGTAATTAATGCTGCCAAAAACCACTGAGAACTTCGTTCCCAGCAATACACTGACAGTGTTTCAAGCTTGTCTTTTTCAGTGCCCACGGTGAGCAGACCTATAAAATGGGCATTATATCTTCACCAGGCATAGTTATTCTTTTCCTCTTTGTACAAAGCTGAGATTCTGGAAGTATCGCTCAAAATCTTTGCAGTTTAGATACAGAAATGTCAAATGACCAAACTCAGCAATTAAATACATTCCTCCATTGGTTTGGTCTGCCCAGCAACCCTAACCCTCCTTTTCATAAGGGCAACCCAGTTTCCTTTGGGTGAACTAACCTTATGTTTGCTAAACATCCCATTCCTTCCTTCCTGCTTTCACAGTTCTTGAAAAGAACAGGCCAAACCAATAATTGCTGCCCTAGAGATTTGGATCTTGAATGTCATGGACAGAAAATGTGTCCCAAGTCATTCCAAGGGCACATCCTTGAAGAGGCTGCCAAGAGAGTGAGCAGAGCACCCTGGTTCTCATTCTTTGTAAGACGAATGACTCGCCTCTCTGGTGAATTGTAAGGCTTACAGTGTCCTTTCAAGCAACTCTTTCCCCTTTTCCAAAGTAACTTAGCAAAATTGTTTGCTAAGGTTCCCAGCCAGAACCCCTGTGCCTTCCTCATGAATCCACTCTGGAGCCTGTGTCTTACTCATGGAATCCAGGCATCTTCCTCGTCAGCCCTGGTGCCAGACAGGCTGCACAGGAAAGATGGCAGTGCCCACTCTGCCGCAAGCCCTGTTTGTGCCCCAAGCTCTGCTGGCTGCGGCCTTGATGCCCGTGGATTGTGCAAGAGACACTTTCTTCCTCTTCAGGTCTTATTTAGACTCCATTCTGTTTCAGGAAGATCACAGGCAGCTACCAGCAGCCCTGAGAAAAGCAGCATCTCTATGCAGACAGATGTCCCAGCCTCCACAGCGACCTTTTTCTCAAGACACTGAAGAAAATAAAGTACCATTAGCAGAATTTCTCACTGTACCACACATACTTCTTCAAGCTGCAGCTTCCCAGGGTAGGAATGATAGAGAATGACAAGATACTCAACAAGCTTTTAAAGTGATAAGTGCAAAACTGCTGATGTGAAGAATCACATAGAAATTATATCTTCAAAAGCAACACATTTGCAAAAGGCATTGGCCTTAAAATTGCTACCTCAGCTTGGTATAAATGGCATTTGCTTGTGCCAAAATTTTGGGTGCCCCTTATTTTATTAACTTATGCACAGGATAGAGAAAAGCACTGAAGAGGCAGCAATCATCACACAGGGAAAGTTCAACACCAATACCTCAGGAACAGGAAATGTGGGTCACAGCTAGATCCATAGTATAAGTAGTTAGTGACTACTGTTTGAGTCAGACTTAGTTTCAAAAGAGCAACACATGATCTCATCAAAGATGTCCTGGCACACAGACCTGGGCAAGTGGCTTTGTACCAGTTTTCTATTTCTGCATGGGATGACATCAACAAGCAAAAAGGAAGCAGACTGGAAGAAAATGGCCTCAAAGTCTAAATTCGAGCCAACAATGCACTCTGGGAAATAGAAGTGAGTACCTGAAAGGATCCAATGGAGAGCAGCAATCAGTCGCTCTCAATCCCCTCAACTCTCACGTCAAGGACATGTACATGGAGGCCCAAAGGACTAAATGACATTTACCAAGGTCATGGACCCAACTGGCAGTTGGAGCAAGATCAGAACTGAGCTTCTGACTCCATCCTTATTATAATTTTGCATACTTTACTCATGTTCTGGGATGAAGGACACTAAGGCTCAGCCTTCATCTCATGAACCCAAGGTGTGCCTGGGACTTCTTAAAGAACACAGGGAGGCCACTGTGCGTCTGACTTGCTTCCCTTTATTCTACTGCTAAGATACTTTTCTCGGATGAAGGTGTTTGTTCCAGTCTCTTGGGTTCTTTGGGACCTTTGGCAGAACCAACGCTCACTCACAGGAGACTCCTTCAGTAAGAGCCAGGTGCTACTGGCTGCAAAGAGAAGTTAACTGCTGCGTCTCAGCGTCTAGCAGCCTGGTTCACTTAGGTCACAGGTTCCCTTAATTTACTCCTGGTGCTCCTTTCTTCTCCTAGGTAAGCAGCCTTCCCTTCATGCCGCAGTGCTGCTGTGAAGACAGGGCTCCTCTCAACAGTGGCGAATGCTGCGGAGTTAAAGGGATAGCTGCTTGTAGGAAATGTGAAGGGTTCAGTCACAGACAAGACACACCAAGCTCTACTTTCTGCAAAAAGTAGAAACAAAAGCTCACATGGCTCCTGTATCTGATTCAAGAATCAACAACTCCACCTTGCCAGTGTCTCCTGAGTGCCCGGCGTGTCTAGTCACTTGGCTGGTATTGGGGACACAGCAAAAATCCAAAGGAGGGCTGGAGAGATGGCTTAGCGGTTAAGGCGCCTGCCTGCTAAGCCTAAGAACCCGGTTCCAATCTCCAGGTCCCACGTTTAGCCAGATGCAAAGTGAGGCAAGGGCGCAATGCCGCACTTGCCCACATGTGCTTGAGAGGCTCCTGGTGCGCCCATCTCTATCTGTCTTCCTCTCCCTCTCTCTCTGTCTCTCTCCAAAAAAAAAAAAGAAAGAAAATCCAAAGGAGACACAGAAGCAAAAGGAGCAAGCAAGCCCCTTTGGCTTGATAAGAGTGAGCTCAACGGGGCCGACTTCTTGCTGACCAATAGTTGGCTTGGCTGCTCTCACTCCTCCTGGCATTTCTGTTCCCCACTGTTGTTCTTGGGTACAAAGACTCTAAACAATGATTCTAAAAGGTAAAGCAGCCAATAAACAAAGACAAGAAAAATAAAGATCCTGAAAATTTCAATCTCTAAATAACAATATTTTCTCAAGTCAATCAATTATCAGAGTAGTCATATTTCCAACTTAGGACCCTGAAATATCAAAATATTAGTCATTTCCTATTTTTTGAGGATTTCTCCTCAATTCCATTTAGTGAAGTGTTGCTACATGCAGCAGCATCAACTGCACATCTCAAGATATATGTGTAACTCCTAAACACCCCAGAGAGTCTTCCTGTCCCGAGAGCCACAGCCCAGGCAGCTGAGCAGAGCCGCTGCAAGGTGACGTTCATTCCTCTCAGAACTGGCTCCAGCATATATGATTATCTACATCGATAAATTAGAGCAGCCCAGGGAAAGAGGGCTGAAAACTATTTGTTTATTCACAATGAATGATAATGTAAAACCCTTAATTGCCTTCAGATGCCGAAGCTCCTCTTACGATGAGAGGTTAATGAATTACTAATTTAGGGAGAGGAGGAGAAATTCCGGAATTGCATTGTTAAAAGAGTCATAGTTAAAAACTCTACTTAAAATGAAACGGAGACTGTCACTAACCAAGTGGCCGACATCTCCAGCTCTATCAGAGCAGCAGCAGGAAGAGGTTTTAAATATTCTTAGGGAACCGTAAGAAGTCTGAATGATACATCCAGCATTTACTTTCCATGTTACTGTCCCTTTGTTACCACAATAATAATTAATACAGGCTCAACCATACGTGTGAAATGGTGTCGAAAAAACATTGTGATTTCTACTATTAGATGAAATAAACACAATGTTCTTTGTACTCATTTTTTTTTTTTAACATTTACTCTCTGACAGCCAGTCATTCCAGATACCATTCAACTTGTCCTTCGGTCCACATTAAGCATGTCATTCTCAACAGGCCTGGCAAAAAAAGATGAACTCTTTAGAGCTGCATCATCCCCGGCAGAGTAGAGAGTAGGCTGGATGCCTGCCCAGCCCCAAAGCTTATGTCCTTCTCTGCATGGGGCAGTTTCTCTGGGGTGCTGGGAACAAACATCAAAAGCAACCCCTATCCTTAGGGGGACTAATAGCTTTATATTAAACTGATTGCTGCATTTACTAATATGTGTCATATAATAATGGTGCATTATATAGCATTCCTTATAACTAATAGCATTCCTATAAGTAGGGATAGGAAGTTTTCAAAATCTTCACATACAAGAATTCACTTAAGTCTCAATACCATCCTTCAATGATAAGACGTTAATCTTATTTTCCACTGAATGTTGTTCACAGTCACAGGATTAGAGCTTATTAATCTCCTGTCAAAGCAACACTGCCTCCTAAGAGCTCGTATATTATAGCTCAGTACTTTAAAATCTAACTATATTTGAAGACAAGACCTTTAAAGAAAGAATTACTAAAACAAGGTTAATAGGATAGGCCCCAAACCAATCTGACGGGTGTCCACAGAAGAGGACAGTGGCGCACACAGAGGGAAGGCCATGTGACCCAGCCCAGAGGGAAATCAGTCCCGCTGACCTATGATCCCAGACTTCTAGTGCTCCAAACTACCCGTCTGTTTTCCCTGTTTCAGCTTCCCAAGCAGATTAACCCTGCCTGCTACACACAGAAGTTCAGCTTTTAGGTAGCACAAATTCACCAGTTTCTCAAAACAACTCCCTATCTTGCTGTCAGACATTCTAGAAGCTGTGCATCTCATAAGCTCTCACTTTCAAATCATCGGATAGTGACTTCATCCCAGGAACAAAGTCATTTCTTAAAAATGAGTGTGAAGAAGCTTGAGCAATATCCTCTGCAACAGGTGTAGTTTGAATGGATGCTCCCAATATAGTTAGGATTTTGTTCAAGTGTGTAATTTAGATCGGCACCACCTGACTAGAGGAGGTGTCACTGTGGGTTGGTCCTAGGGTCCAGCTCTAAGGTGTGGAGGTGGATTTGGAATTCCAGTCTCAAGATATGCAAAGTGCCTGAGCTTTGCCTGGAGTTCAGGGAGTTTGCTTGCTTATGGTGGTAATGGTGGCTTTTTGCTCTCAGCATGGACCTTCTGCCATTACGGAACTTCCCCTGTTATGGGGTCCGGTGTCCTACAAGTAATATCATCAACTCACAGAATGTGAGGCAAAGTTTTATTGGATAAAAAAGAAAGAAAAAAAGAAGAAAAGCTGGTGCACACCAGGGTTACACCCAGAGTTTGGCATCTCAGGATGCAACCCTGAACTGTTCGGAGTGTCAGCTTTTATTGGAAATAACCACAGGATGTTCATAGAAAAAACAGGATGGGGATTAAACCATAAGGTTACTGTTAAAGGGGGGCCGCTATTACAATTATAAGAAGTCACAAGGTATTTATTACATAGATCACATAGGCGGAACTGAGGCGAGAAACATTCTATGCTATGTAATCACAAAGATATTTAGAAACATACAGGGAGGTCATGGTACATGTGTGCAGAGGGGTCATCCCATTCCTGAGGTAACAGTAAACACCTGCATTCTGCAATAAGGCCTCTTTATCAGGTCTACTGTGTCCTTTCACATTCCATTTTCTGTTTCCCCCTCTGATGGACACTAAGTCAAATCCTTGACTCATGAAGAACAGTGTCTGAAATACACTTTCTATGAACACAGGCAAACATCACAACCATTTTGGGGGTGATCTTCATCAATACCTCTAACACATTTGGAAATGCTTTTATTAGGAGTGACTAAGGCAATTTTTTGTTTCTATCTTGAGGCAGGCTGGCCTGGAATTCAGGCCAGTTGCCTCCTCCTTTAAGTAACAGGACATTACAATATTTTAAAATACCAGGCCAATTATGAGCCTCCACCTCAGAGGAAATTTTGTTATTTTTAATAATCCTCTATGTCAGTTGAAGTTGACCTAGAATATAAACTCAGTAATTATATTTATGATATAATGTAACAAAATATGGCTTTGTTGATATGAAATTTCAGCTCACCATAGGCTTTAGTTAAATCTGACTTTTAAAGACAGAAAACAAAAAAAATTTTGAAATAAATCAAATGCCAACAAAAACTTTAAGAGAGACCTGTTGGACGATGTGGATTAATAAAGAAACCAAATGTGTCTATAAACAATGTCTTACTTGTTTAAGTCCAAACAAAAGAGAAATATCAGGCACAATTCAAATTAAAATTATGTACTTATTTCTATCAAGCAATTTAAAAGTCACATGGTTTTAAATGTGGAGTCAGGCTATCATATTGGAACCCTGAATTGGAGATCCTCCTGTCTCAGCTTCCCAAGTAGCTAGGATAATAGGCCTAGCTCAGTTTATTGTTTATCTGTGTGTTTTTTTTCCTGAAGATCTTGAAAGTACTTTTTAACCAGTTTTAAAGGAGACTTTTCAACAGACTAATTTTGACCCACATCTTCAAAGACAAGAACAAGACACACTAACACACCACCAGACACATATATGCTAGCAATTCCGACTTTCCTGACGCTGCCACGTGGCTACCAAACCAAAACTGAACCAGAAACAGACGCAGCTGCCAAATCAGAAACAGACCTCCATTCGAGATCTCTGAACGGAGCCAGAGAGGGTCAAGGGCAGCCCTTGATCACTCATCCAGGGGAATTAATGCTGCGTCGACCTTCCATCTTGGACCCAGAAAAGCACGCAAAACCAGGAAACCAGAAAAACCAGGAAAAAAAATGAAAAACAAGGGCTGGAGAGATGGCTTAGCGGTTAAGGTGCATGCCTGTGAAGCCTAAGGACCCCGGTTCGATTCTCCAGGTCCCATGTAAGCCAGATGCATAAGGGGGCGTATGCATCTGGAGTTCGTTTGCAGTGGCTAGAAATCCTGGTGCGCCCATTCTCACTCTCTCTCTCTCCCTCTCTGTCTCTAATAAATAAATAAAAATAAAAATCTTAAAAAAAAATGAAAAACAAAAAGAAGAGTAGAAAAAGCACCTCCAGAGGATTCTTACCCAATAAAGGAGGGGGCCAGCAGTCCTAGGCAAAAGTTCCCCATCAACAGCTTGCTACCAACTCCACTACCAGGAACATGCAGATGGATGGAGATTTGTTCTTGGGCTGAGATGAGGGGTCCTTCCCTGGTTCAGTCACCCCAGAGTCAGGGAGGGAGGTATTTAAATGTGGATCCAGAATGAGCCCCCTAAATGTTATGGGGTCCAGTGTCGCACAAGTAAGACCATCAACTCACAGAATGTGAGGCAAAGTTTTATTGGATAAAAAAGAAAGAAAAAAAGAAGAAGAAAAGCTGGTGCACACCAGGGTTACACCCAGAGTTTGGCATCTCAGCATGCAGCCCTGAACTGTTCGGAGTGTCAGCTTTTATTGGAAATAGCCACATGATGTTCATAGAAAAAACAGGATGGGGGTTAAACCATAAGGTCACTGTTAAAGGGGGGCGCTATTACAATTATAAGAAGTCACAAGGTATTTATTACATAGATCACATAGGCGGAACTGAGGCGAGAAACATTCTATGCTATGTAATCACAAAGATATTTAGGAAAAAAGAGATACAGGAAGGTCATGGTACATTTGCGCAGAGGGGTCATCCCATTCCTGAGGTAACAGTAAACACCTGCATTCCACAATAAGGCCTATGTTAACAATTCCTGGAACTTCTCCTTTATCTGTCAGGAAGATCATCTTGGGTGGTGGCCTCCATTTTGTGTGCCTAAAGGCCAGGGCTGCACAGGGGGATGCCTGACCAGGTCTATTGTATCCTTTCATATTCCACTGTCCACCCCTGGATCTGTAAGCTTCAATAAATATCCCTTCCTCCATAACTGTGCCTGACTTGGAAGTTCACCCCAGTGACCTGAGGCTAACGACTACAGCCTCCTTCCTGAAAAACAAAATGGAAGGAAGGACATGAATACTTCTGTGTGCCCAGGGTAACTGGGAAGAGAGATAACAGTGGACAATGGAATTGGCTGGGGTAGTAGACAGTGGCAATCTTGGTGGGAACCAGGCCATGTCAATGTTTTCTCTGCTTTGGCCTCCCAAGTACTGGGATTCTAGGTGTGAGCTGCCGTGCCCACTTCTACCAGATAAAGTGAGTTTTTGGCAATACGCAGACTGAGAAGGGCTGGCTGGCATCTTAGGCAGGGACACAATGGTACAGAATGGTAACAGGGTTGCCAGTTTCGTCCTTGTATTTCTCAGTCCTGCACTCTGGGCAACCACTCAGAGCAGATCCACAAGTTGTAATCTATTTATGACTCCTGATTAAAGCGTGGGAATTTAAATGCAAACCTCTCTCTGATTCCAAGTTGTTCTGTTATACTCTTGTTCTTGATTATGGCAACTGGGAAGATAATGAGCTTATATGAAACCAACCGTGAGCTACATGAATGACCAGCCACTTCAGTATCACTGGTTTAATTACAGATAAATATAACTGAAGATCTTCTGGTGCAAAGCAAAGAACAGATTTGGAGAAGCCAAACCGAAGGCCCCACCAGGGCCCCTTTACTCTGAAGAGCCTGCCTCCCTTTTCTCTGCTTGCCACCTGACTCAGTTCTAAACCATTTCATGTTTCCATTAGACCAGACCCAGAAGCGTCAGCAGAACAGAGGCAGTGCTAGCATTTCCAATTCACTTTTAATTATAGAAAACAGTTGGCAAAATATCAAAGGCCCATGTACAATTTCTTTTGGTTCCACTGGGAGAAGAGGGACTTATCAAGGCAAGAGAATAGCAGAAAAAAACAATAAAGCTTGAGAATTATGACAATGCAGAAAGGGAAAGAACAAATGAAGCAAAGGCAGGAAATAAGGACACATTTACATTTTTCAGCTGGCAGGACACTGGTCCAACTGAAGGTGCTTGTAGCTTTCACTGAGATTAAATGGAGTCACACTGCTGACCTCGCTAGTGTCTATAGTTAGAAAGGGATTTTGTTATTTGATGGTAGAAAACAAAGGTAATGAAAGGCAGGGAGGGGAACAACAAAGTTCACCACTCTGCCTGACCTCCCCCCCCAGAGTGCACACACTCCCACAGCTGGTCATTTCACTGAGTATGTTCTGAAGAGAAGAGCAATTACCCCTTCCATGGTCAACATGCACCTTTGTTTAATAGGGTCAGAAAGGATGAGATTAGTCTAAACTAGAAGGAAGCCTGCCATCGAATTATTTTCCATTGCCTTTTCCTCATAGTTTTCTTCTGAAATTTTAGGTTGTTAGGAGACCTTGAACTAGCTTAGGGAGAAGAGTGAAAAATGAAAATGTGTCTCAGTATTCACTCGGTCTAACGTGTAAATGCATGCAGGCAATGTGGAAAGGGGGACAGAGGAAAGTCAAGGACTAAGTGTGGAAACGACAGCAGGAGAAACCCTGAAAGCGGAAGGACATAGGAAGTGAGAAGACAGAGGATTGGCAGACATGGAGGTGCCCATGACGAGGGGACCATGTCACCAAACACACCGAGGACATCTCCACAGTGCAAACCACAGTACTTCAGTTCTTGTTGGGAGGACACAAAGAGAATGAGAATATGCCAAGGACCTGGAACACAGCTGGTTTCTGATCCATAAGAAAAATTAGGTGACACAGAGCACAGAGACCCAGCCAGGGACTTGATCCCCACAGCTGCACAACTGAACAGGAGCCATGAACTTGTGGAGCCTCATTAATAACATTCACTAGGATCTTAAGGTATCTACTTCATGTAAAAAAGCAGGAGCTGGACCAGCACTCAGGAGGCAGAGGTAGGAGGATCACCATGTGTTCGAGGCTACCCTGAGACTACATACTGAATTCCAAGTCAGCCTGAGCTAGAGCGAGAACCTACTTTGAAAAAAAAAGAAAAAGAAAAAAAGAAAAAGTAGGGAGAGATGGCTCTGCAGTCAAAAGCACTTGCTAGAAAAGTCTGATGGCCTGGGTTTGATTCCCCAGTACACATGTAAAGCTAGACATACAAAGTGGCACATATATCTGGAGTGCACTTGCAGTGCAACGGCCCTGGCATGCCCATTTCCTCTCTTTCATTCTCTTCCTCCTTGCAAATAAATAAATAAATAAATAAGTTTTTTGTTGATTAACTCTGGGGCTGGAGAGATTGCTTAGTGGCTAAGGCACTTGCCTGTGATGCCTAAGGATGAAGGCTTGAATCCTCAGTACCTACATAAGCCAGATGCACAATGTGGCGCATGATTCAGGAGTTCATTTACAGTGGCTAGAGGCTCTGGCATGCCCATTCTCTCTCTATCTGCCTCTTTCTCTTTCTCTCTCTCTCAAATAAATAAACACAATATTTTTTTTTAATGTAGCTGTGGCCTGCTGGACATGACTGCACACGCTTTTCATCCCAGCACTCAAGAGGCAGAGGTAGGAGGATCACTGTGAGTTCAAGGCCAGCCTGAGACTACATAGTGAATTCCAGACTAGAGTGAGACCCTACCTCAACCCCCCCTCAAAAAAGTCACCTCTTAGTCTTAGTTTCCTATCTATTAAATGAGACAATAACAGAAGTTATCCATACATATGTGTTGAGGATTAAACAGCACAAAGAATGAGTATCTTTTACCTTTTACATAGCTGGTATTCACAAAATTTAAAAATTATGTCCAGTTATGTTTGCTATGAAGTAGCACATGAATGGCAATGGAAATGCATTCTGAGGCACAGTGTGCCCCACAGTCTTCTATGGCCACTGCTGCTCAGCTGCCTCATTTTCAGGGCACCCTCCTATATTGTGCCACTGCACTTTCTACTAGAAGACAGACTGGTCAGTGTTGACTGGCCAGACCACAAAGCCAGGATTCAGGTTATATTCATGTGGAAACACAAGGCCTCCTTTGGATAACTGTGGCCTCAATGGTCCATTTCTACCTACGGTTGATAAACCACAGCCTTTACGTAACCACACAAGCAAATGTATTCACTCTGCAGAATTCTGCCCAGTCTTTATCCATGTCAACAGTACTCCTTAAATGTCCTGCACACTCACTACTCTAATAGACACCAAAGTCCCTGCCTTCAAAAATACCCAAAGCTAACTGTTGCAATGTAATACAAATGAAAATTAAAGGCAACTAGCAAGTAAGTGGCTAAGTAAAGAGCAATACGTAATAGTCATGCTTTATGAGGGAGGGATGCAGACCCCACACAGTGCTGAAACCAAGGATGGTGTCCAGTCCAATATATGCTTTTCCCTATGCACACATACCTATGTAGAGCTTAATTTATAGGTTAGGCATAGCAAGAGAGTAACAATGAAAAATAGAACAAATACTGCAACATGGTATCATAAAAGAGACTCCATCATGCTATTCAGAATGGAAAGTAGTGAAAAACTTAAGAATTATTTGACTTGTTAACTTGTGGTTGACTGAGGGGAACTAAGAGTATAGAAAGCAAGGATAATAATAGGACAATAATAGGACGGGCCTCCACAGTGCACAGGCAGCTGGTTTGGACACAGGAACATGCAGCACAGCCCACAGGGGTCAGACGAAAATGGGACTACCCTCGGGACCCTCTGAGACCACATCACAGGCAGTCATCAGCACCACCCCAGAGGCACAGGTTCACAACTGAAACCTCACATGGAGGTGGACAGGAGCAAGGTCCACAGAGTCCAGTGCAGTTCAACTTGCTCCAGTTACTGGGCAAATAAATGATATACACAAAAGTCGCAAGGAGCAGGAACAAGTTGGTTTAATGTTACAGATCCTATCATGTTAAAGCATCCTCTCAGGCTACATTAACTGAGTTCCAACTGTATAACAAAGACACTGAAACAATCAAACTACACAGACACAATAGCATTTGACAATCCCCCCAAAGGGTGCAAATGCACTCATGAAGTTAGCATAAGCAACCTGGGTCAACATGGATCTAAAGAAACAAAATCAGACACAGTCCTTCCTGTGCCTCCAATGCCCATGAGGCTTTGTTCTAGCAGCATAGGAAAGTATGGGGTTATGCAACCACCAGTCAGTGCCAAAGACACTGCTTCTTCTCTACACAGCTGCTAGAACCAGCAGGGATTCAGCACAGAGGAGACAGGGCTCTTGGAGGCCACATTGCAAAGTGGCTGCCACTCACATTCCCTGCTCATAGAACTAGAAAGTGGCACAATCATATTGAGGACTAAGTGAACAATATTTTATACAAGTAAGCATACAGTTCTTAGTCCAATTTATGTTGCTAACAATAATGTGTAAATTATAAAGAAATGATTTTATTCTGGCTTATGATTCTGGTCCAAATCTCTGACAGCCTTCTTGCTGGAGGGTCCTGAGATGGTGCAGTGCACTACTTATTCAAACAGAAGCCTGTGTACATGCCTGCTCCTCTGCGCTCTCGCTCTCTTGCTTGCTCTCACTCTCTTCCTATAGAGTCCCTGGTTCTTAATCATGATACGTTCATCATAACAGCTTCCCAAAGGTCCCACACCTAATCATCACTGTCCTCTTACTATCCCACAGTGGAGATGAATCTCCACAAGGTTTTGGAACGGATGAGCCATATTCAAGTCACAGCAAGTACTAAGTATTCGCACAGGAAAAATGCACACATACGTCCACACAGGACTGCCTTCAGGAATGTTTACAGCAGCACTTACACATAGGAGCCCCAAGATGGAAGGAATCTACGTGTCTTCCAGCTGATGAATGAACACACGAGTTATAAGACATCCACGCTAGGAAACACTGCTCAAGAATGGGTGTATCCGAAAAGTACTTTGTGAGTAAAAGAAAGCAAACAACAAATCCATTAATAGGAAATTCCACACAAGGCAAAGTATAATGACAGAAAGAAAAGTAATGGTGTGAGGGAGAAAGAGGGCATGAGGGAATCTTTCAGTTAAAAGGGGTTTTTAATTGGAAAGTTAGAACTTTCTAAGTCCTATGTCGAGCCATAAACTTTAATACTATGTAGGTGATGTGTGATGTGTCTACTTAACGAAATTCAAACAGAACACCTAAAATGGGTTTCTATTTTAAATACAAAATACCTTAATCAAAATTATATTATGTGCATGACACCACTATATGCATCTCAACTCCAAAGAAAATGATGGCAGCCTATTAAAGGTGCAAAACTTTCTTATCTATTTACTCAGATATAAGTTCACTACACCTACAGTGCAAAAGCACTTCTGTATGACAGCAACAATAATCAAAACCAGCAAATCTAAGAGACTAGGGCTGGTAGAGCTGTCTGGAGACTCTCAGCCGCACAGGAGGAATGGCAGCACTCTGAGGCATGGTAATGGCACCAAGAATGAAAAGAAGGAAGTAGATGGAGGCCATTTTTCATCAGTGGAAGTAGATGGAAGCCATTTTTCATCAGTGGAAATGACAAACTTGTCAAGTGACTAGAGTTGAAGGAGAACCAAGGGAGACACTGAACTGTCATGATGTCATTGAAACGTCAAATATCACTTTGCCAGAGGCATCTGGCAATTGTCCATTTTAAGCTGATATATCCTCACTCACCCCAATTTCCACACTCAGACCTTCCTACCCTCCTTCCCTGTTTTGTTTTTCATGGTCTCATTTATGATCCTACAACATCTGATAATATAATGCACTTACCATCTCCACCGGACCATAAGTTCCACAAAGGCAGCTTTGTCCTGCTTTGCTCATTGTTGGAAACCTGACTCGTAGAAAAGTATTGAGGTCAGTTATATTTACCAAATGAACTGAATGAAGACATTAAAAGAAATTAAAAAATCTATGAAAAGAAGTGTGATGTGTGTGTTTACAAAGAATAGGAAGAAATGGTGTGCTCCAAGTGTGAGACAGCACTAGCCAAAGAAGGGCGGGAGGCACAAGGGGATGTTAGCAATGTGACGCCGCCCACCAAGACAATGACTAAAGCACAGGCTCTCAAAGAGGCACTTCCCATTCAACAAGTCCCCAACTAGACCTTACTGTGCCATCATCCAACAAGGGGTCTACGGCAAACAAAAGCCACAACCTTTCCTCCAGTGGTGCTGCACTGCTGACCAGATGAATGTGCACACACCACGGAGATGTTTTGTGTCATGCCAAAAACCATCACAGAGCAAATCACCCTGACAATGGAAGAAAATAAAAGTAGATTAGTTTGGAAAGATTCAAGATCTCTCATGGTGGACACCAACCTTCCTATAGCCTCGAGCCCTGACACTACCAGGAAAAGCCTGAGTCCTTTATACAGAAGAGTGCCCAAGCTCTGTATAAGGGACAGAATGGTGCACGGACTTGAGAAAGCCTACGGAGCATCCCCACAAATGGATGTCTGCACTTTCTTCCTTAAAGTTTAAAAAAGTTTTAAGGTTTGGAAAGGTTCAGAGGGACACAGACAAACATAAGTTCAGGACCTGATGTATACAGTGTAAAAAAAAACCCATGTATCTGACCAAGGACACAGCTGAACAAAGACTATTGTCCTAAATAAGTGATTCTTAAACGAAGGGCACATCTCCAGGCAGAGCCGAAACTCCAGGATAAGCGCCCCGCCCCCCAGGACAGCTCCCAAGCCCGTCAATGGGGAATGCAGAGAGCTTGGCTTATGCATGTGGTGCTCGTGGAGTCTTCCAACATGGCCTGTGCACGAGGTGGCTCAAGTGCTGTAAAAGAAGACTGGGCTGAGGGGAGGAGGCTGATGAGTCTACGACTTTAAACCACACATCGTAATTCACCCACTGGAGACTTTGCAGAAGTTTAGTCAAACCAGTCATTTTCCAAGAAAATGCACCAAAGCCCCACATGTGAGCCAGCATCTAGGGAGAGGCAGAGACGTAAGTGATTCACTGGTGTAGCTGGATCACAGACTCCCTTCAGAGCAGGGGTTCATACCAGCTCTGCCATTGATTTTTAACAGGGCAAGTTTCCTTCTCTTGGTGTATTCTCTGTTATCCATGAAACAGGAAGTGTCAAATATAAACACGAGGTTGTAAGCACAACAGGAGACACTGAGGCATGGCTCTGCTTGGCCCCGGGCATATGGCTGCAGTGGACACAGAGACAGTTGCTACTACTGTGACTGCCTGTGGGTCCTGGAGGCGGGTCCTTTCTACCTCTGCTCCAGAATGCTGCACTGTGTTCTCATGCACATTCCTGAGCCTGTCTAGACAGCCCGTTTCAGAAGGTTCAGGACCCACACAAGAGACCTTGCCCAAGAGGCTGTGTGCCAATTAACACTCCTCCACCCAGTGCTCACCAGGCAAAGTATATCATCTGTGCTGACCTGGAGCCAGAAAGTGTGAGGCGGGGCCCTTAAGATGTGGAGGCATCATTTGCATGGTCAGCTCCGAAGAGTCCAACACCTGCCCTGCAAACTCACACAGGACCGAGAAAAACCAGCCTTCTGCGTGTGCAGTGCTACTGCAGCCAAGCACTCTCGTTCCACACACCACACTCTGGAAGCTCTCTAAAAAACCCACCCACACCCCTGGACACGAGCAGCCAGCATCTAGACACCTGCATTCTGTGTACAGAATTGGCCTTCTACGACTGTAATAGTATGATACACGCAGCAGGGAGAAGCTCACGAATATATAAATCATAAAACCCATTGATGATGGCTCATTTGGGATTGCTAACAATATCACCGTTATCAGCTGACAGTATTGGCATTTCAAGCCCATTGTTTTTCTTCAGTGAGACTGCTGCATAGAAAAGTAAAGAGTTAGATCCTAGTGGCCAGCTCATGTAGTCACGTGATATGAATACCCTTGGGAAACAAAGGTTGGTCCATTACATGTATGAAAGATGTCTTGTTACTTAGCAACAGGTGATAATGCTGGGATTTGAGGAGGAGCCAATCTAGTCAACTTCTTCACAAACAGAAGTAAAAAAGTAAGACAATAATTTACTCTGAAATACTAATTGCAAGGAATTCCCCCTTGTGAGATAGACTTTATCTCTTCCACTAAGCCGAACAAACATTTACCATGGCTTTTTCTTGGAATTACCATTGGGGGAGAAGCCATTTGAACAGGAAGTTAAAGTGAAAGCAAAGCATAGTAATGACAGGCAGCGAGAACAGCCCCTTCTGCATGGCAGCAGAGGCGGGGCTCAGAGGAACGCTTCTCCATCACTGTGCAGCTGCTGACGCTCAAATCAAAGCACAAGCTCTTCCCACAGAAATGGCCTGTGAAAGGGATGGTGATCTCTTTTTCCAAATAAAGTGGTTTTGTTTGTTTGTTTGTTTGTTTGTTTGTTTGTTTGTTTGTTTGTTTTTGAGGTAGGGTTTCACTCTAGCCCAGGCTGACCTGGCATTCACTCTGTAGTCTCAGGGTGGCCTCGAACTCACATTGATCCTCCTACCTCTGCCTCCCAAGTGCTGGGATTAAAGGCATGTGGCCCCACACCCGGCTCAAATAAAGTGTTTTTAAAAGTTAAGTTTTAGCTGGGCATGGTGGTGCACACCTTTAATTCCAGCACTCGGGGAGGCAGAGGTAGGAGGATCGCCATGAGTTTTAGGCTACCCTGAAAATACCGAGTGAATTCCAGGTCAGCATGAGCTAGATTGAGACCCTACCTCAAAAAATCAAAAAATAAAAATAAGTGAAGCTTTACTAGAAATAATAAGTGAGCCTGTGTCTTTGTCTGTAATATTAATGGCCATCATCTTTACCAACTGTGCATGGCCTTGGGCTGAGTAACTTATGCTCAGCAGATCCTGACTGAAAGGAAGGTAACAGAATCATTTCCACCTCGCAGGTGAGGGAACAAAGTCTGAAAAAGGGTAAGTCACCATCCAAGGGCTCAAAGCTGGCGAGAGGGGAAGATTCCAGTAGACTCAGGCACGGAGCTGCCCAGTAGAACTTTCTACTGTGTTCTGCAAATGATCTCTAGCTACACTGTAGCCACCAGTCAGCCACAAATAGCTGCTAGCCTATGGAAAAGAGACTAACTTAATTCCAGAACTGCAGTTTCACGTCTGCTCAACACAGGCTCCATGGTGATATGCATAAGTTACCTGCTGGCCAAAGGTAGCCAGAGCTAAAAATGGTGCTTATATTGTATAAAATGTTAAAAGAGGACTGGAGAGATGGCTTAGTGGCTAAGGCACTTGCCTGCAAAGCCAAAGGACTCAGGTTCGTTTCCACGTAAGCCAGATGCACAAGATGGTGCATGCATCTGAAGTTCATTTGCAGTGACCAGATGACCAGATGTGCTCATTCTCTTTCTTTCTCCTCTGTCTGCCTCTTTCTCTCTCTCAAATAAATAAATACAAATAAAACATTTTTCAAAAAATAAATAAAATGTTAAAAGAAAAAAAAAGCACCAGATTGTAGAGAAACAGAGAAAAAAAACCCTGCTGATCCACACCCCCAAGCTGGTGTCAGCCACCATAAGTGGTAGCTCCTAGGGAAAAGGACTCCAAGCGCAGTCCTGTGTAAATGTCCCTGGTGCGAAGATGATGAGAAGCTTGACGATGATGACGATGGGAGCATCCCCGGTTGGTCCCCATGACGGTGCTTGAGCGAGGCAAGCCTGGGCAACAGCACAAACGCTGACCGAGAAAGAGCCTCGTGCGGATCCAGCTACCAAACACGCCGCAGCTATAACGCGCCTCTGCGTTCGTTATCTCGTGTTCTATTGAAAACAATCTTGGGAGCAAGTGAGCCCCTTTCATGAAGAAGAACAGTGAGCTGCAATGCTCTCACTGACACGCATCAAGTGAGATTTCTGAAGATGCTCAGGAGCTTGCGAACCTGTAAGCTTGACTGACTCAAGCAGGGCAGAGGAGAACCGGCCTCTAGAGTCACCAGCACATCAGTGTGAGCAGAGGGAGCGATGGGGCAGGGCTCCTTCAGGGTCACTTCCTGTTTCAGAACACAAGCCCTCTGGGCAGAAGAAGGTGCCTTTTCACCAGGGGCACTGAAAATCAGAGGAGCCCAGCTCTCCTCTACAGTGTGGGTAGCTGTGCCCCTCTCCCTGGCCCTCAGAGGAACTCATGCTAGACACAACACTCTCTCAGCAGCATGAAGACCCTTTGGAGACTCCAGCCAGTGAGTCTTCTGACACTCCCATTCCAAAACCCCTGGGGTTCCCAGGGTGGGAGGACCCTCAGGGACTTGCAGTGTGAAGCAAACTGGCCTTCACTGCACTGGGATTACTGACTGTTCCCATGTTTTCCTGGAGGTTAGAGATGAGCACTCAGCTTTTGCATACTCTTCTGTTCAACATAGGAGCTACTGGGTATATGTGGCAGTAACATTTAAGCAACTTCAATAAAATTGATCATCTAGCTCCTCAGTTGAACTCGTAGGCAACTCAAGCTGTGTATCCATGTGGGGTTGGTGGCTGCTACTTTGGGCAACACAGGCCCAGAACATTTCCCCGACCACTACAGGTTCTACTGTGGTCCCTGAGTTCTGATGAGATGCAAATACAGTGAGGGAGAACGTGCTTTCCTTCCCACTTCTGACTGGTAACTGCCACACAGCCACTACCAAATCATTACTGTTAACTCCCCATATTAAGAGTCCAACTGCCATGTGTGTTTTTGAACACTCTCCCTACATGTTCCCCTTTCCCCACACAACAGCTGGACCATGAGTTGGTGCGTAGAAGATTTACTGGGCATTTTCAACTTTCAAATGTCTTTGCTCACCTGGAGAACTGTGGCCTAAGTGACTTCAATGGAATCTATCCCAAGTGTCTATTACTGTATGAACACACATTTCCTTTCCATCTACTTAGTTCTTGGTTGCCTGCCATAATGCCTTCCTAAGCTTGCAACCCCTTCTCCATCGCCATCTCTCAGGACCACTTTGCTGAGGCAGCTTGGCAGCATACTTTGTGTGTCCTCAGCCTAGAATCAAGTAGCCACGTGAAAAGATTCAGTGCTGAGTTGAGCTGAATTGCTACAAAAGCAGTGCCTGAGACCCAGACTTTGTTGCAGGGTGTTCTGAGGCAAGCAGATGCCCAGGGCAGAGGGTGAAGAAGCAGGAGCAGTGATCCAAGGAGCACAGCTGAGATACGGTGTCTTCCGAGGCCATCACACCACACCGAAGCACTGGGTGCTTAGAGTATGTGTCCACTACTGCCTGCCCTTAGCTGAAGGCTGACCCTCAGACATGTTCTTGTGTGAGCCCAGTGAGTGCACACAAAGCGGGGCAGTCCACAGAAGCAGAAAGGTGAGCGCTGTTGTGGCTGGGCACAGGGCGTAAACCTGTGTGGCTCTTGTGCCGCAGTCATGGTAGAAAGCAGAGCTGGGTCGAGAGCAGATAGCACACTCACCCGGACGAGCTTCTCAGCAAGGAGCAAGCCGGACTTCCCGACTGCCATTTTCTGTAACCCATCTCATCCTTAAAACTGAGCTTAAGCAACTCCTTCCATGAAGCTTTTCCCACATACCTTAGTCTATCCACAAGGTGCTCCTTGCCCTCACCCCGCCTCCCCCAGCACCTGGCCACACCTGTCACCACGCGCTAGAGCATGCTTACTGTTCTGTCTTTCTCAGCTGGATGCTGGACTGGCTGAAAGCAAGAGCTCTTCCTCACCTCCAGGACCCTTGTTGAGCATGTGGCATGGCACTACCTACATTCAGGAACCATTCATGTGACAGGAGGAAGAAAAGAAATGGCAGGATGAGACACCACAGAGTTCTTTGTGCATTATCTTATCTCATTTAGTCCAGTGAGGGTTATAGCCAGTAAGGCCAGACTTCATCATATCTGAGATATCACTCATGATAAGAGAGTACAATATTTTATATACAATTAGGAAAGAAAATTCTTTCAAAATAACTGGAAGATGGGCTAGAGAGATTGCTCAATGGTTAAGGCACTTTCCTACAAAGTCTAATGACTTGTTTGATTAGCCAGTACCCATGTAAAGCCAGATGCACAAAGTGGCACAAGTGTCTAGAGTTCATTTGCAGTGGCTAGGTGCCCCCCTCTCTCAAAAAATAAATAAAAATATTTGAAAAAATTAATTGGGAGATGATATATAGTGTAAAACAAATAATGATTCTGGAAATACAAAAAGTGTGTGTGAAGGGGTGTCTCTTAGAATTTTTTAAATGTGGTATGGTTTCAATTTTATGCTAAAAATGATTTAAAGAGGAAAAACTATAAGGCAGATGCTACTGTGCACTTTGCCAGGAATACATGGCGGTCTGTCCAAGAAGATGGCCTGTGTTCCCTTGGTTCTGCTCTCTCCCCACTTCAACGGGCTGTCAACATTCTGGAAAGACCTCACCAAAGAAATCACGTCCGATGAACATTTTCATGCTCAAAAGGGACTTCCAAAGATGTCCACTGATAATTATGAAGGATCCAGAAGTCACCACCAAGGGCTGCCTCTCTGGAAAGGTGAAAAAGTGCAGGCCTTACCTGCCTGCACCAAGCAGGAGGATATTTCTATTGCTTAGAAGCAGGGGAGTTTTCCCACCAGGGTATACATGGCAAAAGCAAGCAATAGATAAGACTGGGGTGCTGAAATGTAATGGATGGGGTGAGGGAGAACTGAGTGCAATTTCTGTCTTCTTTTGAGAAGTCAGCTCAATGGGTATGGAACCTGGACTATGGTGACAGTGGGAGGAAGTTCTTCCCTTCTCAAGCCTAGGAATAACTAAGAAAGGGAACTCAAAGGAGAGAAAGCAAGGGAAGAAATGATGGTAGTGATTCAACTTGCTTTGAATCTACTTGACAGGTTGAGATATGGCCCATGCCTTTTATATCCCCTTTTCAACACCACAGCAGCCACAGTCTTAACTAGCTAGTGAATAGCTGGCTGTGGCTACAAGCCTGGCAGTGCTCCAACACAGCACTGCCCCTCCCTCAACTCTGAGCCTGAGGGCCTGGCATTGTGTCCAGGCTTCCATGTGGTATCCCTGGGAGGAACACATGGAGGGGTCCCCTGGGCTTAAGAGGCAGGTGGCATCCGCTCTGAACCAAGATGAAGGGATATTGGTGCTGCCCAGACTATTTCTCCTTCCAGGGACAAGAACATCCAGGGTGACAAGAGGGATACTGAGGGAGCCAGCGAGCAGTGCTACAGGCGAACTGCGAGGACAGGTCTACAGAGCACTTCCATTAACTTTGAAAAATGGATTTGACCATCAGACTACTGTACACATACACACACACACACACACACACACACACACACACACCACACACCACCAGGTCCTGTCAAGTGCAAACGCCTGCAGCTCACCATGTAGTCACACTCAGGAAAAGCAAGGAGGATAGAGACTTCAGTTAGCTCAGGAGGAAGATGCCCATCTGCTGGCCTTGCTTGAGGTCAGGAGGTAGCAGGAACCTGGACCTCTAGTGGCACAAAGTCAGGAAGGACAGAACAAAAGGCCAGTCTTGCTCCAGAGCTGTAACAATTTCCCCATATGTGTTTTGAAATGGTCATTTCCTTGAAAGAATTTGTTCATAAACTACCTATTTCGGTTTGCAGTTAGAATGTTTCTGAACTCATTAAATATGTACATCACTTGGGGTTAAGGAAGGAAAGAGAAAGGATACCATCATCCAGCGGTACCCTGCTTGGTCTTGTTATTCGTGAACTGCGTATGTGCATCCACATTATTACACACACTCCTCAGAAGTCTTGTCCTGAGTTAACTCAAATTGAATGTGTGACAAATTACATCCTCTCCCCACTCTGGAATTAGGCAATTAATTTTCTAGACCTAATTCAAAGACTTTATATTTAACTTTACTATTTTTCACCAGGTTATTTTTGGTACATCGTTTCAAACTATCAAGATTTTCTTGACTCAGGATAAAGTCACTAATCATATTAGCTATCCCTCCCAGCCTGGTGCCACCTGCCAATATGATAAATATGCCTTTACCAAAATCATTGATAAAAATCATGAACAAGACAAGTCTCATTCCACCAGAAATAGCCCTCCATGCTAAAATTAAGTCAATAATCTACACTTTGGGAAGATATGCTCAAATAAAAACAAATATAGCTAAATGTATTCTTCTTCACAGCCCACATCTGTCCCAAGGGCTGCTGGGGAGATTTTATGAGAGACCCTGTGGATAGCCACATGCACAATGCTACTACATAGCTTTATCTACTGCTAAACAAATTGAGGTTCTTAGCTCAGCTGGAGGGAGAGGTGAGAGGTTTCTTCAGTCACCTTTTAGTGGTATGAAAGCCATCAGCATCCAGTCCCAGATACCTCATAAGTACAGGTGCCCCTATCTATGGGGGACAGGTGCCAACACTTCCAGCGCATGCCTGAAGTTGTGGACAGTATGGAATCCTATGCTCTGTCCAATGCACGCACACCTATACTAAAGACTAACCACAGGTAAGAAGTTAGCAGTAGTTAAAAAAACAACTATATGGGCTGGAGGGATGACTTAGCATATAAGGCACTTACCTGCAAAGCCAAAGACTCAGGTTCAATTCCCCAGGACCAACATAAGCCAGATGCACAAGGTGGTTTGAAGCGGCTGAATGCCCTGGAACACCCATTCTATGTATTTGCCCCTCTCTCTCTCTCTCTCTCTCTTTCTCTCTCTAATGAATAATATAATTTTTTCTAAAGAGCACATGAAACTATGTCATACTAAGAAGACAAAGAACTTTAAAACAAATAAAAGAACAACTATAACTACACATTACAGTGAAGTTAAAGAGTGTGGCCTTTTTCTCTTAGTCACCTAATGGTACTGTGCCCACTCTTCTAGTGATGATAAGCCCCACCCGACAAGATGGCTGCTGAGTGAACACAGTGAGGCAAAGAGGAGCATGAACAGCATGGAAGTATAGAGGAAAGGGATGATCCATAGCACAGGCAGGATGCAGCACACCACGCAGTATAGTCTGCACTGCAAACTCAGGACTTGTTCTTTCCTGGGATTTTCAACTTAATATTTTGACAGCAGCTGGCCTCAGGTAACAAAAACTGGGGAAATTTTTGGTAAGGATAACTGTAGCAGTTCATGAGTATACTTCCTGATAGAATACAGTTCATGAGCACATCTCCTGAGAGAATACAGCACATGAGTACACTATACTTCCTGAGAGAGTACAGCGCATGAGTACGCTATACTTCCTGAGAGAATACAGCGCATGAGTACACTATACTTCCTGAGAAAATACAGCACATGAGTATACCATACTTCCTGAAAGAATACAGTGCATGAGTACACTATACTTCCTGAGAGAGTACAGCACGTGAGTACACTATACTTCCTGAGAGAGTACAGCATGTGAGTACACTATACTTCCTGAGTGAGTACAGAGCATGAGTACACTATACTTCCTGAGAGAATACAAAGCATGATTACACTATACTTCCTGAGTGAATACAGAGCATGAGTACACTATACTTCCTGAGAGAATACAGCGCATGAGTACACGATACTTCCTGAGAGAATACAGAGCATGAGTACACTATACTTCCTGAGAGAATACAGTTCATGAGTACAGTTCCTGAGAGAATGCGGCTCATGAGTACACTATACTTCCTGCGAGAATACAGTTCATGAGTACACTATACTTCCTGCGAGAATACAGTTCATGAGTACAGTATGCTTCCTGAGAGAATGCGGCTCATGAGTACACTATACTTCCTGAGAGAATACAGTGCATGAGTACACTATACTTCCTGAGAGAATACAGTGCATGAGTACACTATACTTCCTGAGAGAATGCGGCTCATGAGTACACTATACTTCCTGAGAGAATACAGCGCATGAGTACACTATACTTCCTGAGAGAATGCGGCTCATGAGTACACTATACTTCCTGAGAGAATACAGCGCATGAGTACACTATACTTCCTGAGAGAATACAGCGCATGAGTACATTATACTTCCTGAGAGAATACAGCACATGAGTACAGTATGCTTCCTGAGCGAATACAGAGCATGAGTACACTATACTTCCTGAGAGAATATAGCACATGAGTACAGTATGCTTCCTGAAAGAATACAGAGCATGAGTTCACTATACTTCCTGAGAGAATATGGAGCATGAGTACACTATACTTCCTGAGAGAATACAGAGCATGAGTACACTATACTTCTTGAGAGAATACGGAGCATGAGTATACTATACTCCCTGAGAGAATACGGAGCATGAGTACACTATACTTCCTGAGAGAATACACAGCATGAGTACACTATAGTTCCTGAGAGAGTATAGCTCATGAATACACTATACTTCCTGAGAGAATACAGCACATGAGTACACTATACTTCCTGAGAGAATACAGCACATGAGTACAGTATGCTTCCTGAGCGAATACAGAGCATGAGTACACTATACTTCCTGAGAGAATACAGTTCATGAGTACACTATACTTCCTGAGAGAATACAGCTCATGAGTACACTATACTTCCTGAGAGAATACAGCTCATGAGTACACTGTACTTCCTGAGAGAATACAGCTCATGAGTACACTATACTTCCTGAGAGAATACAGCTCATGAGTACACTATGCTTCCTGAGAGAATACCGCTCATGAGTACACTATACTCCCTGAACAAATACGGAGCATGAGTACCCTATACTTCCTGAGAGAATACAGTGCATGAGTACACTATACTTCCTGAGCAAATGCAGTATATGAGTACACTATACCTCCTGAGATAATACCCTTCATGAGTATACTTCTTGAGAGAATACAGTTCATGAATATACTTTCCGAGAATACCCCTCTGAAATGGTTTACATATTGGTAGGGTTCAAACCCCGAGATTTTATCTTCAGAGATAAGTGAAATGGAAGCATAACATCAGAGCCCTTGGCAATGTTTTTTCCCTGTGCACTTGAGACACTCTCCTGCAAGGAAGAGGCACTTGAACTGGGCTCAAAAGACATTGCTTGAACTTCCAGTCTGTGCTCTGTCCCTTATCTGTAAGAGGATATAACTGTCTTTGGGAGGGAGGCCCAGCTACAGAATACCTTCAGTTCCACACAAACCTTTCCCTGTCACTCTCAGGCTAGTCCCTCTTAAGTCTGAGTGCTGAGGCCTGGCCTGCAAGGACATTATCATGTCTACAATGGCACATGTGAATGCACACACATGTGCATGTGTCTGAGTATGTCTCAGTTCATGTCCGTGTACCAACTACAGTGGGGAGGTAGGGGCTGCAAAGACACTGGTTGGAGAGGCCACTTGGCTGCTCTCTGACTCTTCCAACAAGTTGATGAACCTAACACATTTCACAGATGGGATGCTAAATGTGCCAGCCCCTGTGAGCATTTTAAGCACAGGACTAAGTGAAAAGTCCTTGTTGGAGACAGATTTGGTACATTTGAATAAATGTCCCCCAATAGACTTGGGAGTTTTATTAAAGCTTCTTGGATTTCTAGCTAAGTGGCTGGAGGAGGCGTCACTGAGGGCAGACCTGAATTCCAGCCTGAGCTATGCAATGTGCCTGAGTTCTGCTTGTGTTCCCTGCGGTTTGGCTGCTGGTTTTTGGTCTTGCTTTCGGTGGTGGGTTTTCTCTTTTTTGCCATTTTAAAACGTCCCCTAGATCTGTAAGCTTCAAATAAATCCCTTCTTCCTCCCATAAACTGTGTCTGGTCTGGAGGTTCATCCCAGTGATATGATGCTGTCTGATACACCGAGCATGTGCCTGATGTCTAGAAGAATGCTGTGCCAGGCAAGCTGCAGAAAGACAGCAGCCTGGTGTGTCCCAGAGTCACTCATGGCTGTGTAGATTTGTTTAGCTCCTTTAAAGTTGTTATTTAACCTCAAAATGTTAGGTTGAAATGCTGTCAATACTATGATTCAAACCAGAGAAATTCTTGGCAACTGTTTCCAGATGCATAGATCTGAGCTCACTGTAAGTGGCTATAGCATCAATAGGTATATTATGCACAAGTCAAAGTTGGGAACTGGTGAAGGCAAACAGCAATGTATTAGAAACAGTCTTTTCCTGCTGAGAAACAAAAGCAGATGACTAATATAGACCTTCCTGCTCCTGAATAGAGAATGAAACACTTCCTCCTGGTTGCTTATATTTGTATACGAGAGGAAAGAAAGTTGAACTCCACTCCAGCTTCCAGACTCCTTAACACTGTGGGTCAGGATGCCGACCTCATGGAGGTATCTGGGATAGATTAGAACAGATGTTTAATACAAAGACAACAAAACTATGCCAACAAGAAAGGGCAGACGAACCTAACACATTTCACAGACAACATGCTAAATGTTCTAGCCCCAGTGAGGATTTCTAAACAAAGGGATGAGTAAAAAGACTATAGACAAGAATGAAACATGTGCCAGACGTCCAGGCCCTTCAGGTGTGTAGCAGACAACTTCAGGTTCGCTGAGATGAACGTCCAGACCAGGCACAGTTATGGAGGAAGGGATATTATTTATTGAAGCTTACAGATCCAGGGGAAGTTCCATAATGGCAGAAGGAGCTGGTCTGCTCTTACAGGACCAGACAGGAGAGCAAAAGCCACCAGCCACACAGCACAGCACACCTCAGGAACTCCTACTGGGCACACTTTGCATATCTTTACAATGGAAAATCAAGCCCACCACCATACCTTAAGATCCGCCCAGAGACACTGCCTCTAGCCAAGTGGCTGCAGATGCAAACTATAAACTAATAAAACACTGAATATATTGGGGGCCATCAATTCAAACCACCACAACATGGGAGCAGGTGAGACACAGGCATGTCCGAGAGGCAGTCACAGCCTCAGCATGATGAATTTCCCAAAGTGGCAATTTTCCTACATGACAAATCATATAAGTGCTTAAATGAATCTAAAAAGCATAAGCACATGATAAAGTTTATGATTTGTATCTTTGACTATAAAAAGATAATTCAGAAAAGAAAGGGAGGTTCTTAACACACATGCCCTTGCAGCAGGCACCTGGGCTCTGTCTTACCCATGGGTACTAGACTCAAGGTGGGGCAGGGAAGGGGCAGTCTTAGGAGGCACGTCACATGTCTCAAAGGAAAGAACAAGCCTGGGTCAAGACGCCCAACTCTGGGGCAGCTGGAGAAACTTCTGGGGATGGGCTACTTTGCTTCCAGCTCCAGTGTGGGACAATGGTGGTGGTTTTCCACTTAGAAGCTTAAGTGCTCACTCAGCCAGAAAGCACCCTGCTAGTTTGGTTGTGCCAAGGTTCTGGGCATTTCCTGTCCTCCACTGGTAACGCAAGCTGTGACTAAGAGATGGAAGTCTCCAAGCAGGGGCTGGGAAGCAGGAGGCTCCTGCTCCTGCTGTTACTTACTTACTCAGGTAGGTAGGTAGGTAGGTAGGTAGGTAGGTAGGTAGGTAGGTAGTTAATTGGTTAGTTTTGTTTATTTGTTTTTAGCAAGCCAGACACCTATTCCCAGTTATAAGGATATTAACCCTTTGTGCCTATGCTTACATCATGAAATGGAAATGATACTTCCTATTCCCAAAGTTGGCTATTGGGCTGAGATCAGTGAAAAAATACAATGTGAGGACACCACATGAGTGAAATGTTATCATCTGGTTACTTCTGTTGCTAACATTCTAGAAGTTTACCCAGATTTGGAAACAGCTACTAACAAAGACAGCTAGTTGGCATCTGGTCACAGATGATGCCAGTGAAATTTGGGGAGCCTCTACTACAGCTACACCAGGTGATGTTCTTTCCATGGTACTCCAGGCTGAGCAAAGTGCATTCCTTCTGTGGCAGCCACCATGGACATGTATGTATGGAGTTATTATTATTCATCTACCCTTATGTGCTATTAATTACATACAAAAATTTACAATAAAGCAGGGCGTGGTGGTGCACGCCTTTAATCCCAGCACTCAGGAGGCAGAGGTAGGAGGATCGCCGAGAGTTCGAGGCTACCCTGAGACTACATAGTTAATTCCAGGTCAGCCGGGACCAGAGTGAGACCCTACCTCGAAAAACCAAAAAAAAAAAAAATTTACAATAATCAGGGCTGGAAAAGATGTGTCAGTGGTTAAGGCACTTGCCTGCAAAGCCTAATAACCCAGGTTCTATTCTCCAGTACTCACATAAATCTAGATGTTCCTCTGTCTCTCTTCTCTCTCTCTCTCTTTCTAAATAAATAAATAAATAAAGTATTTTTTAAATTTACAGTAATCAGTAAATTGAGGCTGAGAGAGGATGTGCCCAACATGACAGTGCTGGACGATGGGCTCGGCACGCTGACCTGAGCCCGTGCTCCTGGTCACCGGCGTGCTGCAGCGAGGACAAGGACAAGGACAAGGGAGTCCTTCCATGGATCAAGTGAAGAAAGTAAGACAATAAGGACACAGGGAATGTCAGAAGCAGGTTTGTTGTTGACACTGCTCAGAAACCAGTTCCTGGGAATCTCTAGGCATTCTCAAAACTAGCTTTGCTTAGCCCTGTAAAAGGTCTTCGCTTTTTGTTTGTTTGGGTCGTTTTGTTTGTTTTTTGAAGATTAAACCTAAGGCCCCTGCACTCTACTCAAGCACTCTACTAAATGAGCTGTGCACAGGCTGGCCTCCACTAACCCTACAGCTCAGGCAGACCTAGAACCTGTGAACCTCGTGGCTCATTCTCCCAAGTAGCTGGGATTTCAAGTCTGTGCCACCAGACATGGCCTTGATTGCTTATTTACATTATGAAATCAAACACAAAGTATTACAGAAGGCATAAGCACCAGGGCTGTGGACACACACAGTTGATAGGGACATAACCCTCTACTGAGTCACACATAGTTAGGAATGAGGAGCCCTGGCTGCCCACACTGACTACAAAGGTATCTTCTCCTGATCACGAAAGCAGTTCTCTTCACTCCCTCTACCATGTAGAGCACCATGCTGTTAATGCTGCTGGCCCTTCATGTGCTGTCTTTCAAGAATCCACGTCCTTCTTCTCCACAGTGCAGGGGTTCTTTCTCTCACATGCCCCATTCCTTCCAGTGACCCTTGGTGGCAGCAAGAACACATCCCTCTTCCCTCCCTTCTGGCTGCTATTCCAGTTCTTCAGCCCCCACCATGGCACTGGACAATGTGCAGGCTCTGATTGCCCCTTAGAACTTCTCTGCAAATAGCAACCACCTTTCCTTCTTTCATCAGTTCTCTCCAGTGACCTTCCATGGTGTTTTATACAAGGCTGCATTCACCTCCCTGCTTCACTCCACACATCCAATAAACATTGTCAGCCACTAGTGCCTCATACTAGCTCGGAGCTATGGATTAGATGGCCATCGAAACAGAAGAGATCTTGCCCATCAGAAACCTAAATTCTAGTAAGGACAATAGATGAGAAATCTGAAAATAAGTAGGATAATTCACAAATTGCTCATTTCCATCGAGAAAATGAAGCAGAGTGATTTAAAAGAAAACACAATAAGAATGCTTTTAGCTCAAATAAATAAGAACTCTTACTCAAAGGAACTTCAGAAAACAACAAAGAGGCATGGGAAGGCTCTGAACAAGTTCCACTGGCTCTCTGCAGCCATCCTCGGATGGCGTCTTCAGGTGCTGGCTTTATTCTTGGGCCCTCAGACTTGGGCATTGCCCATCCGGGGGATGACAGGGAGCTCCTTATTCTGTGATTTTCTTGGCAGTGGGGACACTTCACAGAAGTTCTTGGCTGATGGTCTCTTATGTCTCACTGTCCAGCACAGGGTCATGAACGGAGGAAGGTAATCATCAGTACAAAGAAGATGACTCTGGTTCAGCGCAACTCATAACCTTTCCCTAGACAAGAGATAGGAGCACTGACCCCCCCAAATACCAAGGGTCACAGCTGCTACCTGAGCAAAATGACAGCATGACACAACACCAAAGAAACAACCACCATGTCCATGCAGCAAGCCACGGGAGCAGGGGGTACAGAGAGAGGAAATGGAAAGGGCTCTCTGTTCTGCACTTGAACAAAGAGAAAGGCATGTCCACACAAAACCAGAAGGGAGTGTCAGAGCTATACAGACCAGCTGAGAACAAACACTCTGGCCTAAACAACGTCAGCCACTTGGGACACAGAAGACAGCAAGGGAAGATGAGGTTGGCCAACGCAACGAGAGCAGAAGCAGAAGCCCGAGCCTTCCTGGGAACACATGCTATGTGACACATTCTCCCACCTGTCCTGATACTGTCTTAGTTCATGGACAAGCAAACAAAGTCCAGACCCTGACTGAGCCCCTCAGGTCCAAAATGGTCTGGATTGTCGGGCGTGGTGGCGCACGCCTTTAATCCCAGCACTCGGGAGGCAGAGGTAGGAGGATCACTGTGAGTTCAAGGCCACCCTGAGACTACATAGTTAATTCCAGGTCAGCCTGGACCAGAGTGAGACCCTACCTCGAAAAACCAAAAAAACAAAACAAAACAAAACAAAAAAAAAATGGTCTGGATCCATGCTGTATCCACACCACACATCCATATCTCCCTGCCATGAAGCAGTTCCACAGCCACATTCTTGCAAATGCCTAGAATCTTCTCTTCCATCCCGTACATCCAACTCAAAGACACTGTTGAAATAGCTAGTTCTCCAACCATTGGCTGTGGGAGAATTAGGAAACTCCAAAGACTGATACCAGAAAACTTTGCCAAGTGCCCACAGAAAAGCCATTTCTCCTGTCCACAACTGCATCCTTTTATCTGGGATAATTCTTGGGCCACCTGGTGAATTCCAGTTTGATGATGGCTCTTTTTGACTTAAGCTTATCTCTACACTCTCCTTTAACATAAAATGATGGTCTCTGTGTGGTCCTCCACTTCCCACCTTCACCTCAACTTCCTATGTCAAGCACACTCCACGCTGCCTAGCACACAACACTTGCTCAGTAAATAATAAATGAAATAATGCATTAAGAGATAAGTGAACAGACAGTGCTGGCCCATCCTGGTCATCAACCTTCCAATGAAGCCGACAGAGGCACAGGCCTTCAGTGAGTGCAGCAGTGGCTACAGAATGGAGCGTCTTGTGTTCAGCAGGACAGAAGGGCATTTCACGAATGGAGAGCTCTCTAATCTTCGTATCAATTCTAGCCAGAGCAGAAGGCTGGTGACTAGAGGGAAGGGTTGCAAAGAGTTGGTAACCAGCGGGAGGAAAGTTTTCCTAAGCTCCCAAATCACTGACACCTAAACAAGCATTGGATGCTTGAACATACATTTCATATCACTATGCTATGAACATATATTTGTAGATGGTTCATCAAACTACTAGCACCATTTTTTTCTTATATATAAAATCTTCTGTGCTACATCCTGACTTTGTGTCACTCTCATTTAACAACATGGAGGGGTTCTTATTTCTTTTACTCAGTAAACAAGCAGACTGACAGCACAGGCTTCCTTTGGCTTTGGCAGACTATTGGAGAACAAACATTTATCCCGGGTTACTCAGCTGTGATACATAAGGGGGTTCATGACATACTGTGTCTGGTGGCTGCTCTGCTTTGACAAGATAATTGCACCTTGGACCACCTAGAACATTGTGGTAAATGGAGAGAGCTGGTTTTAAAATTTAAAAACATGGACTGGCAAAATTTAATCAGTCACGCCTCCATAAAATTAAGGCAGATATAAATAAATGGGCAATAGAAAGGTGCAATAAAACCAGGATTAATCAAATCATGATTAATTCAGGATCAGATTAAAGCCAATGGTACCAGCTGCATCAGATCCATTCTGCGGCATTAGTCTCTCCTGCTCCCTTCTGTCCTTCTGCTTCACCCCCTTCTCATTCCCTCTGTTCTTGCCCCTAGGGCACCTTCCTCGGGTGAATAAACCTGCAGGAGAGTTAATTGTCACATACATGGATTTAATCACATTGTCCATCACATTTGGGGGCCCTGCCTTCAGCGATCCATGACTAATTGTTGTGGTAATTTTTCAATCATTAACAGCAGCGCATATGCTGCAGACAAATCCCAAGGTACTGAGTGAAGGCAGTGACAAGTAGCCCACAGGCTCCAGAAGGGCTGCCACATGCCTCCCCCCAGCCCCCAACCCCAATCCTATTCGTCATGCCTCCTTGTTAATATACACTTATCCCAGGGATATGGCAGGCTACAGTGAGCTCGGAGGGGCCTGAGCATCCCTTGTAACATTGCCTTGTTTTCAATCTAGACTCAGAAAAAGAAAGAAAAAGGAAAGAAAAGGAAATTAAAACTCCATGTGGGACAAGTAGCTGAGGGCCTATTTTGAATTCTGATTGTTTTTTCATTCACTTTCAAGCAGGTTCCTGAGCTGTGGTAAGTGCCCTTTCTTTGAGTTTCAGCAGTATTAGCGATCTCCATGGCAACCACCAGTGCACATCTGCTGCACCACACTGCAGCTTCTTGGGCTCAATTCTCAAGTCACCCTAGTGTCAGACAGGGCGTGCCATGTGCACTGGTGGGACGAGACCCCGCCTTGGGGAATCCTTCAGCGGACTGAAGCCCAAGTCTAATCACCACGTAATATGAAAGAACAAGATCACAGGGAATACAATCAGTTTGCACATGGCAATGAGATTCCAAGAATGCTATTTGGTTTTTCATTTTCTTTTTCTTAAAAGTCTTTGTTGGTTAAAAGCAAAGCGCCAATAAAGCAGCTATCTTAACAAAAAGGATTACTTTTAAAAGTGGTGCTACAATGTCAAGAGCCTCCAATTTATTATTTATTATTCAAGCACATTTGAAAGGAAATTAAAAATCCTATTTTTAAAGAAGAGAGGAAAAGACATTTGGTATATTAACCAGAGTATGGAGACATAAGAGGATTTGTGGGTTTTCATTCAAATTCTGACTCTTTCTACCAAGTCTTGGGAACTTCCCTCTTATATTCAGTTTTCCCAAGATTAAAAGAAGATCCATGTATTTCAGACACTTAGCCCAGGATCACTGGACAAGACCTCTGAAAAACTTAATATGTGCAATTCATTTTTAGTCTTCAAATGAAACGTGGTTAGGCTCCATTACTATGAAACATGGGATAGAGCGCCCTCTGCTGCTGCTTCCAAGTCAGTCTCCCCATGTCTGGAACCCCATATTGGGGTTCACTTAGTGTCGTTCAAGACAATGCGGTTCAGAGAAGCCAAAAGGTTGGACAACCCTGCCTAGACTCATACTCTGCTTTACAGGGCATTTGCTAACCCACTAGAGGAGAAGGCAGGTGGGGAGAATCAGGCAACAATGGGCAGGCTGCTATGAACAGAACAAGACAACTCAAAGAAATCTGAGTTAGTGATAGCCTCAGGAGGGGGCTCAGCAAAATTCAGAGAGCCCAATTTTACATCATGAAAGCACATAAGAGAAGAATAAAAAGTAGACTCTCTTCCAGGACAGAATACCCACATGACTGAATGATCAGTCTGTTTTCTAGAAAAGTCAGATGAAAAGCAAAAGGAAACCTCCTTATATTCCTTAGAAATTTTAGGTCATAGCACTAGTCAACTCCCAACTTTGTCTCCTACCTCTTTCTCAACAAACTCAGATTTGTTTAAGTACAGAATAATACAATACAAATGATGTAGAAAATAAATTCACTTTTTGCCGGGCGTGGTGGCGCACCCCTTTAATCTCAGCACTTGGGAGGCAGAGATAGGAGGATCGCCAAGAGTTCAAGGCCACCCTGAGACTACATAGTGAATTCCAGGTCAGCCTGGACCAGAGTGAGACCCTACCTCGCAAAACCAAAAAAAAAAAAAAAAAAAAAAAAAAGAAAGAAAATAAATTCACTTTTTAAAAAACAATCTAATTAATTAATTTATTTATTTGAGAGAGAGAGAGAGAAAAGAGGCAGACAAGAGGTGTGTGTGTGGGCGGGGGATGGCTGCGCCAGGGCCTTCAGCCACTGCAGATAAATTCCAGAAGCATGTGCCATCTTGTGCAACTGGCTTACATGGGTCCTTCTCCAGCACCAAAATTTACTTTTAAGCCTATATGGACTTAGTTATTATAGCAAACAAAAAATGCAGAGGAAAATAATCTAAATGCTACTCCTATTCCTCTTCTCCATTATACAAGTGCTGACAACTAACAGGTAAACAACTTTGGCTCAGAGATAAAGCTAAGAATTGTACTGGAGAAGCTGTTCTTATTACAAGTTAATTCCTTTTGTAAAGATTTAAAATAGTGATAACAATGTACTAAGTGATAATATATCAAAATCTGATACAAGATGGGCTCTTACTTTGTGTCAAACTACTAGTGAGTGGCAGGCATGGAACTTTAATTCTTACAGTCTTTGAGGTCAGTGTCAATATTGTCCTTCATATCTGCATTAAGAGAATCAAGAGGTAAGTTTCTGACGTACAGCTACACAGCTGTCAAGTGACAAAACAAATGAATCCAAATTTGGACCACTTATCACCTTAGCAGAAAGACTTCTGAAGAACACTGAGAACAGACTCAGAAACAGAATGTGGAAAAAGGTTTCTTGGAAAGAGTAACATCATTGTAAAACCTGTTCACTTCACATATTTCCTCCTCTAAACCCAAACCTTATCTTCTTGAAAAGCATAGAACACATACTTCCCCATGACCTTCCATGCTCATCACAGAAGACCATCCACTTTTCCCTGAACTAAGCCAGGACAACCAAAGGAAACCCAGCACCACGATGGGACACTGAGGAACTAATTCCAGTTGTTGGAGCAGCCGTTGCAGTTAGCTGCATGATTCTGATGTGCATGGTGTGTGTGCATGCATCCATGTGCTTGTGCATGAATGCGTGGGTGTGTGTAGGCAAGGGGGTTCTTGGTTCTAAGCAACTGTCAACGAAGAAGGACAGGAAAGCATGCAGAGAAGAGATCAGCAACTGGACCCCAGTCCTAGAGTCTTGTCACCAGCACCAGGAGGGAGGCTAATTCGCCTCTGCAGTGTGTGGGGATCCACGATGGGGAATGGGGAGAAGAGGGGCTCAGGCAAGAACCCTAGGAGGCCAATGGGTAGTGAGGACACAGAAGGGAGAGTAATGGAGAACAAGAGTCAGGAAGCTGGCTGGAGCCTGTCCTTGAAGCTCCAGGAAATGGGCAGAGGGACAGTGGCAGTGAAAAATGATCGGCTTGTGCCAAGAAACTCATGTTAGGAGCTCATATTGGTCTTAGACCCATAACTCCCCAGGTCAAAACAACCCAAGCCCAGCAAACAGAAAGGCTAGAGATTTTCCATTTTTCCCATCACACAATACCTGGGAAGTGGTCTACGGATGTCAAGTCATGAAAATACCTACACTGATTGCAGATGCCAAATCCATCAACTTTGATCATTCTAATAAGTACATTTCTCTAAAAGACAAATGGAATCAGATTTATACTCCCCTTCCTATCACTTTCCTATATAAGATGGAGAACTGACTGAAGTATCGGAGGCATCCCGTTCTTGTGAGCAGTATGAACAAGCTGTTAATCACTACCCGACTGTGCACACTCTGAAACTATTCTACAGACCTATGAGAAAGATGACACATTGAGCAACCGCACTCAGAAAGGCAGCAGCACGTTTTGTGAATGAATGGCTCTCTTTGAAGAAGATCTAAAGATTTCTGGTCAATCTGTACTTCAGAAAATAAGATTCTTTCTACATTACATGGATTCTCTTTAAACATGAAGTACTTGATGCAAAGACAAAAGGGACCTCTATTCTAATAGCTAACAGCTTCCCCTCGTCATCATACACCTCCCCCTCTGATTTCATCCTAAAGCTATTGTCCCGCCTCTCCCACCATGGAAGGAGAAAGCACGTGGAGAAAGCTGCAGTCATAGGCTGCCCTGGTACTGTGCGTGTGGAACTGTTCAGCATTGGTTCAGAAAGGTCACTGGGAAAATCACAACATTGATACTGCTGACAAAGGGCCTCAATGAGTTACCGGGATGTGTCTGATGTCTGACACACAAACTCCTGGGTTGAGAACACCATAGCCTTTCTCCAAGGAACACATAAGATGCCCTCTGAGGTTCCATTCAACTCTCATATTTGGTGGCTGTAGGCTTTGACTACTAGCCTCAGTCTCTCAGTGAGGAAAGAGCTGATCGCCCCTGCGCCAGCACGCCCCGGGAGTCTAAGGAGATGGACACAGGTCCTCTAGTTTACTAAGCCCACTTGAGAAGTTAAAACTAGGCCAAATTCGGGCCTCAAGATACACCCTCATTCTCCAGTTGAGTGGTAGTCATAAAATGACTCATCCACACTGGACACCTCAGGGTTTGTGCCCATGAGGAAAGAAAGCCCCTTGGGGAGGGGAGGAATCATGTTTCTCTGATAACTACTGTTTCACATACAGTTAATTTTCCCTCTTGTATCTCACCTCACAGAGACCAGAAGACCACACACGAAAATTACCACTTCCAAAATAACGTTAGATACCAATTTTGAATCTATTTCTGATGAGAAAACTCAGCCATGAGGTAGTTAGAAGATTGGTTAGATGTCATGGATGGAAATTAGAAGCTCCTGAACAGTACGACAATGTCCTGGGGACCATGGAAAGGGAGGAACGGCCAGTATTGGAAATCCACATTTTGAAGTAATTCATAGAGGAACATTTTATTGACATCTAGGAGGAATGTTTTATTAACATCTCCAAACTACTGACTGAACTCAGTACCTAAGACTTCTCAAAGGCTTGCTGATATCACGATCAGAAATGAGATGGACAGCCGGGCGTGGTGGCGCACGCCTTTAATCCCAGCACTCGGGAGGCAGAGGTAAGAGGATTGCCGAGAGTTCGAGGCTACCCTAAGACTACATAGTGAATTCCAGGTCAGCCTGAGCCAGAGTGAGACCCTACCTCGAAAAAACCAAAAAAAAAAAAAAAAAAAAAAAAAAAAAAAAAAAAATGAGATGGACAAGGACCATAAAGAACTTCTCACATGCAGCATGTCCCAGGCTACAGAATGCTTACCTGCAGAGATATTATTACGGAAGTTCAAAATATCCACATTAGGTATAGCACACAGCTTCGGGTCCACTGAGATGAACTTCCAAACCAGGCACAGTTATGGAAGAAGGGATATTTAGTGAAGCTTACAGATCCAGGGGACGTTCCATAATGGCAGAAGAAGCTGGCCCTGCTTTTACAGCTCCAAGCAGACAGAGAGAGAAGCCACAAGCCCAAAGCCCAAAGCCCAAAGCCACAAAGCACACTTCAGGAACTCCAGGTGGAACGAGACATTTTGCATATCTTTAGATTAGAATTTCAAACCCACCACCACACCTTAAAGTCCACCCAGAGACACCTCCTCCAGCCAGGTGGCTGCAGATACAAACTACAAACTAATAAAACACTGGATATATTGGGGCCATCTATTCAAACTACCACAGTAGGTAAACAGCAGGAGCCTCCTTGGGGAAAGAATTCTTATTACATTCATATAGTAAAAAACATATACCACATTTATTTTAAACAATCGAATTCTTAAGAATCTATGCCTCAGCAACTAGGGAATGGCTATTCAACTTACAACTAATAAACTAGGGGATGAGTATTCAACTCACAAGCAAAGAACTAGGAATGACTCCTTAACTGTAACAATGCCATTGTTGACCTTGCATTTGTACCTCGTTCCAAGGAAACTCTGGTGAGAGGGACTGCAGGGTGTGTGGCTCTCGTCATGTCATTCCAGTGAAGATGATGACAACCTGTGCTCTAAAGAACGATGTCGTGGCAGCATGTGGCTGAGGTGTCCCTGCACTCTTGGGCTCAAAGAACCCACAGAGGGGCCTATGCCAGCTGCTACCTCATGGTGGCTCCACTCGCAAAGCCAGCACTTCTCAAAGGATAGCTAACCACTGCCCACCCCAGGACCTCTAGGGTGCTGCTTCAATACAGACTGGAGGGGCTCCCCACCAGCCTGCACATGCATCTCCTGCCTCACATGGTTAGCTACCGGGGCTTTGAGAATAGCCTGCTAATGACTTGGTGGTTTTGCCCACAGGCCAAAGAATGAGCTCTCACTGGGTGGGTGGGACCCAAGGGGACCACTAGGATGTCTCATATCTGCTGGGAGCAAGAAAATGAAAGAATCCTAAGGAACAAAGGACACTTTCCAGGCTTTCTATCAAACATTTGTTGATTATGCCTGAGATCAAAGCCTGGGGACAGACTAACTAACAGTCCCCACTCTTACTCTTCCGGAAGTCAACATCTACTGAGAGAAATAGGAAAGACACCCAGCAGTCACACAGGTGGGGCATGGCAATGGAGAGATGTGCCAGGAAGAAAGGACTGGAAATGGATGGGAAGAGTCAGCACTTGCAAAGAACCTGGATTGTATTGTTATGAATAAGTAGAGATTAAGGGGAGAAAAAGGAGGAATGGCCTGTGTACAGTTACAGTGGCAAAGAGATAAGGGAAATTCAGAAAACTTGTTATTATTCAACTTTCTTGAAAGGAAAGAGCTGTTTTAGGAGTTGTCAGAAAAAAAGGTTTCAGAAGCATGTGAGGGCCAGAGTGGCGACTGGTACCTGTAATCCTGGCCAGCTGCTCAGGAGGCTGAGGCAGGAGGGTAGCTTCAGTCTGGGGACTGAAAGCAGCCTGAGCACCAAATGAGAACTCACCTCTTCAAAGGAAAATAATCTGAGACTAGGAAAACAAGACATGTGTAGATCCTACTCACTAAGTATAACTTTCCATGGTTTACTGAGACCCATTAAAAATTAAGCTAATTCCTCTACAATGGACGTGTTCTCAAGCTCAAGACAGGAATCACTTCTTTTTCTTTCTTTCTTTCTTTTCTTTCTCTCTTTTTTTTTTTTTGATATAGCTATGAAAAGGTCTTTCTGACAGTAAGTTAAAACAAAAAAGGAGAAAGAAAGCTACTGGTACTCACAGTGCAAATCTTTTATATATTTAGTTTTTGGAAGTAGGTCTCACTCTAGCTCAGGCTGACCTGGAATTCACTATGGAGTCTCAGGCTGGCCTCGAACTCATCCTCCTTCCTCTGCCTCCCGAGTGCTGGGATAAAAGGCATGCACCACCACTTATTATAATAATCCCAGCTTATTATAGCTTTTATTAACTCTTTAGGTCTACGAGAGAGAGAAAAATCTGCTAGTGCTTTTCAAATGATCTGTGGCAAATACAAAGGCTTAAGGGCTGGTTTTCCAGCAGCATGTTTGCTGACGCTGGATGGAGAATCACGTGTATCCTTTGTGCAGCCAATGGGAATGAAGCAAATAAATGGAAGGACTTCCCAAGGATCTCTACGAAGACTTGAGTAAGCACTTCGCATCCCCTGGGGGCAACTCTGAAGGTGGCAGGAGACTCATGCTGCCTCAGCACAGTGCTGAGCCAGGCTGGTAAAGATTTAGTGAGAAGCCAGTTGAACAAACTAGTGAGAGACTAGGATCTGAAGTGTCCAGGTCAAGGTAACTTTAAATGAACAGCAGTTAACACCAAGCAAAGAAGCCAATAGCTCACCTGCAATAGCACCAAGCTCTGAGCAAACTATTCTCTTAAAACTTTTTCAGACGATCCTACTCTGTCCCATGGCGGAAGCTCAGCTGCAAGCCGTGCGGGATGAAAAGACATGCTCAGTCTACATCCCACGCAACTACAAAAAATGAAGTGAAATTGTTTTACTTTTCTTTTTAAATAGATTTAATACATAGATGGGAGCCAGGCATGGTGGCTCATGCCGTTAATCCCAGCACTTGGGAGGCAGAGGGGTATGAGGATCACCATGAGTTCGAGGCCAACCTGAGACTACATAGTGACTTCCAGGCCAGGCTGGGCTATGGCAAGACCCTACCTCAAAAAACAAAAAGCAAAGCTGGGCTTGGTGGCACACGCCTTTAATCCCAGCACTTGGGAGGCGGAGGTAGGAGGATCACCGTGAGTTTGAGGCCACCCTGAGACTACATAGTGAATTCCAGGTCAGCCTGAGCTAGAGTGAGACCCTACCTCAAAAAAAAAAAAAAAAAAAAAAAAAGAAAGAAAGAAAAAAAGAAGCACATGGGGTTTAAATTTACCAAGTTCAAACTACTTGGCACCAGACCCCAATCTTCCCAATCTCCACCGGCTAGTACCCAACATGCCCAGCCCATGGCCCTTACACTTCAATACCAGGACTCTTCAATTGTTCAAAGACACCTGAACAAAGATACGCCCTTCAAATAAAGGTGGCCATTTGTTATTTTCGCTCTTCTTTAAGCTATATTGTGTAAAATCATGATTAATTCATTGCTCTCCCTGAAACAAAGTTGATTTTGTTTTCCTTTAACCTATACATCTATCTCTGGCTTAGGATCACTGATCATTTTAGATGTTTAAAAGCATTATTTTAAAAGGCCCAAGGCTGGGCGTGGTGGTGCACGTATTTAATCCCAGCACTCGGGAGGCAGAGATAGGAGGATTGCTGAGAGCTCGAGGATACTCTGAGACTACATAGCAAATTACAGGTCAGCTTGACTAGAGTGAGACCCTACCTTGAAAAACCAAATAAAAATAAAAAGGGTCCAGCAATCTATATTTAATATTTCATACAGAACCAGCATTGTAGGAGCTTATAAGTGAAAGAGGAAAACGGGTACCTGATACAAATCCCAACATTATTAAAGAATGCTCACATCAATGACAATTACTAACAGCAGAGATGGTTTCCACATCTGCTACGAACAAAGTGACCAAGTAATCTTGTAGGTTTGGAAAAGCCCAACTTTGGCAGGTGATCCCTCTTCCCAAAAAATCCCCAAGCTGGAAGAAACCCAGAACTCCTGATGACCACCCAGCCGCCCCACTGGACGTAACAACATTGGCCTGCAAGCAGGTCAAGACCATGACCGTCTATCCTGCACATATGGTGGAAGCAGCTGCTGACCAAGCCAGCTGCTCTCACAGTCCGGGCCTCTCCACAACTCAGCAGGGCAGCAGCACCTGAAACTATTCCTGTCTGTCCCGATGGAACGCCGGCCCCTTTACATGTCTAGAAAGCTGCCCAGAGCAGACGTTCCATAAATACTGCTGAATACATTAGTTAGTAGAGCAAAAATTGAAGAACAAGAGAGAGCAGTCACTAATGGGAGGGAGCACGACCCCTCCAGAAGCTCTGCTCGGCCCAGCTCACCACCATACTCCTTTACACAAAGATGTATGACACTCAGGTCAGAGGCTGGATCCTGGTTAACGCCACAGTGCCAGCCACAAGTCCAGTGCTCTGGAGAACCCCTGCACACACCTTTAGCAAACATTCCTATAAGAATACCCTTCTCAATCTACCATTATCGTGGGGGGATGAAACGTGCTGCTAAGAGCCTCTGCCAGGCAGCATCAGTGACAGCCGATGGCCCGTGTGATGTGCTGAATCCAGCATAGCTTTAGGACATGGACAGACCACCACTGAGCAGCCTCTGCATGTGCTGCTTGTGGAGTGATGGCTCTGGAGCAAGAACTGAAATCACAGAAAACATCTATCATTAAAGTTGACCACACTTACTGTCATAAATATGTCCTGTAATATTTCCATTAGCGGCATCATAACATGATAGTGCTCTTTTCTTTTTCCTTATAAAATAAAAACAAAAGAAAAAAAAGAAAAAAATAACCTACTCTAAACTTAGGAAAGGAATTCTATTAGTCTTCTAAGGTTGACAAGAACATGAGCTTAACACAGTGGGTGAAGTTGGGCCCATGTCAAGGTACAAAGTATGAGATTTCAAAATTTGGGGACATAATAAGGTTTATAAAATGTCCAGGAATTCACAAAACCTTCTAGAACTAATGAACAAGTTGTCAAGGTCACAGGATATAAGCTGAATATATAAAAGTCAACCATAGTCTACATACTAACAATGACCAATCAGAAACCAAGATTTAAAGAAAAACTCCATTCCTAATACCATTTAAAGAATAAATACTCAGAAGTCAATTTCATAAAACAAGTGCAACACTTGTGGAAACTATACAATACTGTTATGTAAAATAAAATATCAAGTCAAGCTCCAGTTTTTGCAAATGAAGAACTCTGGAACTAAGTGCATGCATTCTCCGTGCTAAGCCCCACTCCCATGCAGAGCTGAGTCACTGTGACAAGACTGGATAGCCCACAGTATGAAATATTTACTACCTTTAAGGAAAAAATCTGCCAACCGTCAAGTTACATAAAGGTACAAAATATATGTTAACTCAGTCCTACTGAGATGGAAATTTTCTCCAACATGATCTACAGACTCAATGCCTGTTCTATGAAAACCCCAAAAAGTTTTGTTTCTAAAATAGACAAGCTGATTCTAAAATTTCTTTTGAGTCACAAAAAAAAATTGAAAGGAAAACAACATTTCAGAACTCACACTACCTAATTTTTCATGTATTATAAAGTGATAATCATGTCTATACAATACTATTGAATACAGCATGAATTTCCAATGCAGATACTAAGGCAATTCAATAGAGAAGAAATGGTCCTTTCAACAAAGGATACTCGCATTCGGAAAGATGAACTGACACAAACTGGCAGTGGCACTCATGACTTCACAGTGGCTGTGGTTATCTACACAAGAACTGAATAATATGAAGGCAAAAAAAAAAAAGATGATGACATCAAAACGGAGGAGACAGGCGGGGGGGGGGAGACAAAGGACGGTGGTGGGAGAGAATGAGGATCAGGATACATTGTGCATATATGTATGGAGGTTGTCAGGAAAAGTTTAAGAAATCAGTATATAATAATAATAATAATGGGATGGAAAAATGGTTCCGCTGTTAAGGCGTCTGCCTGCAAAGCCTAAGGACCCATGTTTGACTCTCCAGATCCCACGTAAGCCAGACACACAAAGGTGAGGTAAGCACAAGGTTGCACATGACCACTTGGTGGCACAAGTGTCTTGAATTCAATTGCAGTGACTAAGGCCCTGGCACGCCAATTCTCTCTCTCTCTCTCTCTCTCTCGCTCTTGTTCTCTCTAAAACTTAAAGAACAAAAATTAAAAAATAATACAAAAGAAAGATGAATTTGAGAACTTTTGCTTATACCAGAGACAAAATTTAAATCCACATAGTCACAACTCTAGAAGAAAATATAGAGAGAAAATCTTTGTGATTTGGTCAAAGGGTTCTTACGTGCATTACCAAAAGCATGACTTAGAAAAGAAAAAATTACCAATAAATTGGACTTTATCAGAAAAAATTTTTTTATTATTATTATTTTTTTTTTTTGGAGAGAGACATAGAGAGAGAGAGACAGAGAGGAAGACAGAGATGGGCGCGGCAGCAGTGTCTCAGCTGCTGCAAACGAAATCCAGATGTGCGTGCACCCTTGTGGTCAAGTGCGGCATTGCGCCCTTGCCTCACTGCATCTGGCTAAACGTGGGACCTGGAGATTGGAACCGCTGGAGATTGGAACCAGTGTTCTTGGGCTTAGGAGGCGGGCGCCTTAACCCCTAAGCCATCTCTCCAGCCCCAGAAAAATTTTTAAATGTACTTCACCAGACACTGCAAGAAAATGAAGTCATGCCACAGACTAAGAGGAAATATGAGTAACTCATAAACAAAGTAAAGATCTTCTATCAAGAACATGTATTGGGGCTGGCATGACGGCTCACTGGTTAAAGAATATATGAACAACTCGGTGAGCACGGTGATGCACACCTGTAATCCCAGCTCTCAGGAGGCTGAAGCAGGTGGATTGGTATGAGTTCAAGGTCAGCCTAGTCTACATAATGAGTTCAGGACACACCAGGCTACATAATGAAAACCTGTTTCAAAACAAAATAAACACCAAATATATAAACAGCTCATATCTAACAGTAGGATGAACATCAAATTAAAAATGAGTCAACTATCATAAGAGACAATTCATCTGAGCAGCTATACAAACGACAAATTAGAACATGAAAAGATGATTATTTTCATTCTTCCTGAGGAAAATATAAGTAAAACTGTCATGGTATATGTGTGTGTACCCACAGGGATGGCTGGCATCCGTCAGTCAATACAGCATGCTGGGGAAGAGGCGGTGCAAACAGAGCCTCACCCATTTTGAAGGCAGTTTATCCACTTTAGAAAGGAGCTTCATCTGGTGAAAAGTCCCTCATCTGGTGAGCAGATAAGATATGTAGATGGTATTCAACAATATGAAAAAAAAAAACTATTGAGGCATGATCATAGGATGAACCACAGAATGCTATGCTGATTAGAAAAAGTCGCAGCAAATGGTTTCATTTATTTAAAGCTATAGAGACACTGACAGCACCCTGGTATAGTGTGTAAGGTGTAATAATGGCTGTCACCACTCACTCCCACCCTCTGGTTTGTACTGCACTGCTTTCCTAATATCTGGGTTCTTTGAACACCCTTGGTTGCTACACTGGATGCACTCAGCAAGGCTGAGAACTGGGAGTGGAGACCATCTTCCTGGGCTTTGGATATCTCTGTTGGTCATCATGACAGAAAAGTGAGGTGTTTCTCTGAGTGTACCAGCCTCCTATCACAACCGGCATATGTAGCAACAGACAGATCTGTAAGGCGGGCTGAGCTGGGACCACAGCCACAGCAAAGAGTTCTTAAAGGGACGCGTCCCAGGGTGACCTTCTGACTTTCTCGACTCTAGAAAGGTATAGGAAACACTGTTCCAGCTACCTAGCCCACTCGATGGCTCTGAGACATTCCTAGAAACCTAGTCTTGAGCCTACTCCTTGCACTTCCCATTATCTGGAAGGCACTCAATCCTGTGTTTTAAGTACCAAAGGTTAAAACAGCTACTTAGCTTGTCTTCCTCAGCGGAAGCCATCCAGAAGTAGCCATCCAGGTGGAAGCATGACCCCCACACAAGAGCACTGAAGGGTATTTCCAAGAACTGGCAAGAGAGACATCAAGATGATATCTGAGAGTCCGAAGTACTGATGAACTTGCCCAGGCATGAGCAGATCAGAATATTCTGGGGAGATGTCTCCAAAAGATCATATGGTTAGAATGATGTGTGTGGCTGGTTAGTTCAGACAACTTGAAAAACAGAGTTAAATTAGTACAAAAAAAAATAAAATAAAATAAAGACCAAGTAAAACGTTGTATAGGGAAGAAAAGGCAATCATACTTTTATCATAACATTCAAATAAAACAACCAACACGACACTGATCTGTCCCAAATTATCCTAAATAAACGGAAGTTAGAAAGATGACAGGAAGGATACAGGATTTTAACAGTGTGCTGGGAGTTCAGGAAAGAGTCCTTGAACAACAAGCCCTGGGCTCATGTCTGTATTAACCAAAGAATTGGGCAAACCATAGCGAGAAGGATAATTATTAAATTATTATATTTATTGAGGGAAGTGTAAAACCAAGGGAAGGAAAATACACCAGGGTAGTCTGAGAGCCCATGTGGTGTGCTTGGAAGAAATGTGAAAAGGGAGTCAGAGAAGAGAGTGCAGAGAGCTCCTGCCATGTGGAGGAAAGGAGAGGGAGAGTCCTTGTGGGAGAGGTCAGAGGCACGTACCAGGACCTGGAAGTTCAGGACAGACAAATGCGCAGCCAAGAGAGGTTTGGCCTCGGTAAGGGTCTATTTATAACTTTATTATGGTGGGCTTCCCTTCAGGCTCAGGTGAGCCAGAGTAAGGGCTGATTGGTCTGGGCTAGGGACTGGCTCAAGAAGAGGCCAGCCATGAAGCCAAGTTCTAGGGCGGAACTTTACCAACCACAATGCCAGGATCAGATTTAAGTTCTAGGAAAGGGGAACTCCCTCCCAGGGAGGGGCTTGGTTGTTCATGGAATAAAAGGTTTAAGGAGGTCCTTTAGGCAAGAGATAAGAAGTTAGACCATTCTTTGATCACTAGCAAAGTGGAGATTGCAAGGACAGACTTACAGATATTCCTGCCTTTACTTTCAAGGGCCCAGTCACCCTCACTACCTCTGGATGTTTTGGTGTAAAAGCAGAGAAGAAATGGCTACATCCTCATTTTTCATGTTGCACAATCAAAAGAGAATATTTAAAATTGAAACAAATAAAAAAATAGTGATGTGAGCTACTTAGAGTGTTGGTTGTAAAAGTTGTATAAGTTGAAGCTGGTATATCTAAGTAGAACAACAGATTAATGGGGGTAAAAAGGCCTAAGTGAGGTCAGAGGAAGAGATTGAGTAAAGGAAAGGTGGAGGGAGGGCTAATCAAGATCTAAGAGGACAAAACTAAGTCATATGGAAACCTACTTTTCTGGACAATGGAACACTCAGAAGCAACAGATTGTTACTAGAAAATTTTCAGTACTAGGGATGGGATATCTTCCAGTGAGTTTTTGGCCAGAGAGGCCCCCGATATCCCCCAAAACATTACAGGCCATTTCTGGGGTCCTTGGTTTCCCACCAGCAATAGATGGTAAGACCCTAATGCTGAAGACTCCACATACTTGGGCTGCAAGGTCACTAAGAAATCCTGCTGGAGCTGAGCTGAAAGCCTCCTCCATGTGGACCAGCTGACAGAAAGTTGGAAAAAGCTACACTACATGCAGTTCAATGGGAGAGAGAAAATATCAGTGAAGATACTCAACAGTGGACACTGCAAGCCTTAAATTTGGCCAGCCAGGCCAAATGAGCCAACGGGTGCACTAGTGGCATGTCTGTTATGGGGAAAACCAACCGCTCTCTAATTGGATTGGAGACCCGCTCCATGGGAGGGAACACATCCCTGATGCTGAAAACCTACAACAGGGGTAGTCATGAGCTGGTGTCTGGTTAAATGTTTATAATATGCTCAGCAAACTGCCTAGTAAGCACTTCTTTTAATGTCCACACCCATATATTAATGCTACTCTCACTTTTGGTTAGAGAAGCTTCTCTTTTCAGATGGTGGCAACCTTGGGATGACTCAGAAGGCACCATGGTGCTGAGAAGAAGTGACAGAGGAGTGCTCATCATTGAAACATCTCAAACCCACCTTCCAAGGCTCAGGGTCCATTGCAGAAGAGGGGGTGGAAAGAATGTAAGAGCCAAAGGAAGGGCGGGACTCCTTACAATGTGCTCCTCCAGACACAAAATGGCCTGGATATCCATGACCTCACAGTGCCTGACACTACCTACACAAGACCATCATAATAGGAGGAAAAGATCATGACATCAAACTGAAAAGACAGACTGATTGAGAGGGGGAGGGGATATGATGGAGAGTGGAGTTTCAAAGGGGAAAAGGGGGGAGGAAAAATACCATGGGATATTGTCTACAATTAAGGAAGTTGTCAATAAAATAAAACTGCTATCTCTATGGAAGAGGAACTGGAAAGGCAGCAGGCAAAAGGCATTCAGGAATTGCTGGGTTGGTTATCAAACCTCACAGAACTACGTGAGACTTTAAACCATAGGGGGAAAAAAAACTTTAAACAAAAAGAGAAAATTATTTTTAAATAAAAAGGAAGAAAAAAGGGCAGAGGCATGAATCCTCTGGATTTTTCTAATGGCAAGGCCAATATGCTCTAGGTATGGTGGTACCTTCCGCTGTGGGCATATCTATATAAACAGAACTCAACTGGGCACTCCTCCTGTCTTTGGTAATGGTGGCTGAGTCACTGTAAGAGTAAGGAAGCACAGAGGAAAAATCATCACAGAGGAGACAAGTGTACCGGGATAGAGATGCGTCCCAGGAGAGAAGTGTCCCAGGGGAAAGAAGTATCCCGGGGGAGGAAGCCTCTACTTAAAACAGTTGTAAAAATGCCAGCATTTTGGGCTGGAGAGATGGCACAGCACTCAAGGCACTTGCCTGCAAATCTCAAGAACCCAGGTTTGGTCCCCTAGTACCCACGTAAATCCACATACACTAGGTGGCGCATGCACCTGGAATTCATTTGCAGTTTCATGTGCCCATACTCTCTCTTCTCTGCTCTCTCTCAAATAAATAAATTCTTTTTTTTTTTTTTTTTTAAAAAAAAGGCAATGTAGGGCTGAAAAGATGGCTTAGTGGTCAAGGCGCATGCCTGTTCAGATGAAGGATCCAGGTTCAATTTCCCAGTACCCACGTAAGCCAATTACACAAGGTGGTGCATGCATCTGGAATTCATTTGCAGTAGCTAGAGACACTGGCGTACCCATTCTCTCTCTCAAATAAATAAATAAAATATTTGTTAATCAGATTGCTCAATTCAAATACAGTTTGAAATATCCAAGAGTCCTCATTTCCAGCACACACAGCACCAGTGGGTTCTGTTGGAAGCACAGCAGGGTTAGGGCTCGGCCACTGCTGTGAGGGAAATCCTGCTTCCTTCCATTCTGCCCACATGGCCACGGTCACCCATGCTGCTAAACATCATGGGTAATGAGTTGATGGTAAAATTTTACAAAGCGACAGATCATGTGGAAACTGACCCCACAGAGTCAAACTCCCAAGTTTCCTGCATTAATCTTTAATGCAGTCTGAGAGGATAATTCTAATGCATCCAAGAGAACAAAGGGAAAATAAAAACTCCCATCACCAGCCGCGTTAGAATTTGTTTTCAAGACAGACCCACACCATTTGTACAGGCCTGGCCTTCCTCACCATAACAGATAAATCTGTGCTTGCTGGAGCAAAATTTCATTCTCTCCATAATCAAATAGCTACCAGCATGTTCTGTGAACACTATAAATCTGCCCATGTTGATTCTTGAAATGAAAAATATCAGGGGAAATAAATAATCCTTTACTCCCTGCCATTCTCAGGAATAAGAAGCAGCAGACATTTTGAAAAGAGAAAAGAAACAATAAAATGTTCCCCATATCAGGCTTTGGTTTGGAAGGCCAGACTGAAGAGTGTCCACATGTACAGGGAGGACAGGGCAATCCTTAGGCTGGAGGGCTGATCTCTGAGGAAAAATAAGATCCTGAAGCCGGGTGTGGTGGCGCACGCCTTTAATCCTAGCACTTGGGAGGCAGAGGTAGGAGGATTGCCGTGAGTTCAAGGCCACCCTGAGACTACATAGTGAATTCCAGGTCAGCCTGAGCTAGAGTGAGACCCTACCTCGAAAAACCAAAAAAAAAAAAAAAAGAAAGAAAGAAAGAAAATAAGATCCTGGTTCCACACACTTCATTATTCACATCAGTAGGAGCTATGCAGAAGGTGATCACCTCCTGTTCTTCCCATTTGTAAATTAATGTGCAGTTTTAGATACAAAGGCCCTGGCTCTGACTAGCATGGGGCTGGAGAGCATGCCCTTAGGCCTACAGTCCCACTCAGTCTTGAGCAGGATGCCAACTTTGCCCACCCAGGTTCCTGGTACCCCTCGCCCTAGCAACGTGTCAGGTATCTTAGACGTGCTACACCAGTTCTTGCTTCCCATCAAGCCAGGACTGCATTTCCAGACATGGCAGGCTGTGCTCTAAATAATGACAGGACAAAAACCTAGACAGACCTGAGGAGCAGAAGGCAGCGGCAGACCCATCAGAGCCAAGAGGAAGACAGCCAAAGGGATTTGGCCATGGGAACAGACACACAAGCTGTGCCCTGGAGCTGATCACAATACAGGACAGGATGCACAAAGGAATGAAGCCACACCAGTGACCCAACCCCAGGTTTCTTCTGCACCCTAAGTCACGGTCTCTACCAATGCCAAGGGATGCCCGCCAGCCTGACAGGCTTCCAGGTGGCAAAGCCCAGCCTGTATGCAGGCTCTGCACTGCACGTGGGAGGTTGGAAACTTCCTGAAGGACGGGGAGTGTAGAAGCTGTTAAGAACAGTGCTCTTACACGGAGGACTCTTGCTATATCCCTCGATGGTTAACCTTTGCTGAGACAATAGCTCATGTGTTCTTTAATTGACTCAGTTTCTCCCCCCAAAACACAATAAAAACCATATGCTCATTTCCACCTCTCACATTCCACTATCTAAAACTCAGTTATCTTTTTATTTCAAGTCACTGAATACTCATGCAGTCCTGGAAGTAGGTGCTTCATGGAATTAAAAATAAATAGGAAGCCAGGCATGGTGGCACACGCCTTTAATCCCAGCACTCGGGAGGCACAGGTAGGAGGATCACCATGAGTTAGAGGCCACCCTGAGACTACATAGTTAATTCCAGGTCAGCCTGGGCTACAGTGAGACTCTACCTCGAAAAACCAAAATAAGTAAATAAATAAATAAATAAATAAATAAATAAAAATAAATAGGGACTGGAGAAATGGCTTGCCTGCAAAGCCAAAGCACCCAGGTTTCCCCAGGCCCCATGTAAGCCATGGGTCTGCAGCAGCTGGAGGCCACAGTGCACCCATTCTTTATCTGTCTCTTTCTCTCTACTCTCATAAATAAAAAGAAAACAACAACAACAAAATCAATTAAATAAATAAACAAATGTAAGCAGGCTCTGCTGTCCAGGAGGTCAGATCTGGGAGTTTTCAAGCAGTCCTCAAACAGAATGAAATACTGTCACTGTCACAGGAGCTATGGCAACAGTCTACTTGACAATTCTGCAAACGGAGAGAAAGGTATGTTAGATAGACATGGAAAATAACATCCTAAAATCAGTCAGATGTGGGGGCTGGAGAGATGACTTAGTGGTTCATGTGTTTGCCCTCAAAGCCTAATGGCCCAGGTTCAATTTCCCAGTACACACATAAAGCCAGATGCATAAAGTGGCACATATATCTTGAGTTCGTTTGCAGCAGCTGGAGGCACTGGCACGCCCATTCTCTGTCCGTCTACTCTACTCTCTCCCTCCTTCTCTCTCTCTCTCTCTCTCTCTCTCTCTGTCCCTGCTTGCAAATAACAAATAAATAAATAAGTTTAAAAAATCAGTCAGATGTGGACAGTGCAGCAGGATTGCAGAAGTTTAGGGAGATGAAACAGACTCCAACCCTAGCTGTCAAAAGGAGAGTGAGTGGAGTCCAGTGGCACTGCCATTCCAGGCACACACCTGACTGTGTCAGGATGCTGGTATACAGAGATGACAACTTGGTCTTGGAGTTGAGAACACATACAATGGCTTGAAGATAGTGCAGTTCTTGTGTGCAGGGGAACTTGAGTCACCAGCCTGCCCAAGGCTGTAGACAGGGGAAGGAAAAAGGGAAAGTGGGGCTTAGAAGATTTCTGGAAAGCAGCTGTTTAGACTTGGTCTGGAAGATAGAGTTTCATGAGCACTGGGAACGTCAAAACTGGAAGCTGATTACAAGAGCAGAAAAGACTTGCAGACACTAAGCATTCAGGCTGCCCTTGGCCTCCCCTTCCCTGCTACCGGGCAGGAGACACATCCATGAAGAAGTAGGGGCATCGAGGACTGAGACCTCGATGATGAAAACCATGTCCTCTACACTGATCCTGAAGGGCCAATGAAAAAGGTCCCTCAGAGCGAGGCACTTACAGTGATGCCTGCTAATTTCCTTCCCCATCTTCTCACAACATGCTTTCTCGCCATGTCCTTTAATCACAAAACTGTTCATAAGGTGCTATTAATTAAATGCTGTTAAGCCCTTCAAGTGATCCGAGAATGCAAGCACGATAGTTCATTTGTTTGCATTCTAATCTATTTCAAAGACCTAGGAGAATGACAAGCACATGGTAAGTTAACAATCAATACTTGTAAAAAAAAAAAAAAGAACAAGGCTTGATTCATGGAGGTGAGTATTATCTGACAATATAGAAATTTTTAATGTCATCTCTAATTGTTGCCTTTTGTAGCTGAGAAATTGGATGTGGAGATGTCAAAAGGTTCCGGTACGGTCGGTCACACTGGCTGGGCAGCACACCAGCTACTTGACTGCCTGCCATCCACGAATCCTGAGCTTGCAGGTTAGCATCTTCCCCCGCAGTCCCTCTCTGCTTTACGTTCCCAACGTTCTATAATTAAGGGCAGTGACATCAGAAAGCACAAGTTTATAGATCTCTAAAGAATTTTATCCTAAAAATGTTTAGAACTTCCATGGCAGAATATTAGGGTAATAAAAACAAATTGGGAGAAGGAGGGGGAAACGCTGTGTGTTCAGGTCAATGAGATGAAAGCACATGTTCTCTGTGTTGTTACAACACTGCTGCTCAGAATGTCTGAGATCACCTCCATTACTCTGCTTTGAAATCACTCAAAAAACCACTTCAGATATTCCTCGACTAACACTTCACAGTCTGGCCTTCCCTGCTGGCTCCCTAGAGACTAACACATACCCAAGCTTCAAAAATCCTCTCTTGGCACTAAAAGTGTATATATTTTGAAAGGTAAAAATAGAGGTTTGTGTCATCTTTGGAGTAGCTTTTTTGAATCTATCTTCTGCAAAGATTTAAAAATCAAAAAGCTGCTTGGTAACCATCTGCAGAGTAAGAACAAATAACAAATAAGTGGTACCCAAGACAGGTTGAATGAAGACCAGAAAAGGCAACCTCGTCTCACTGCTGTTTAAAACAAGAACATGTGATCCCTGGGTCTGTGCAGGAGCTGGGCGAGCTGCTGGGGAGTCAGGGTGAACCACCACCAGATCCCTGTCTCCAAATAAGTGTGTGTGATCCTTGGGTGTGTGCAGGAGCTGAAGCATCAGGGTGAACCGCCCACCAGATCCTGCGCTGTAACACACACAGTGTTGGGGAAAGAAGGCTTGCTCACGACAGGTCCCAGGGCCGTTATGATGATGATGCTCACCAAGAAGACAGAGGCGTGCCTGGAGTGACCACAGGGTCTCTGACCCATCCTGGTCATCCGTGCACAAGGCAGACAGACACTATGTGTCAGGGACATGGTGGACTTTGGGGGCTTAATGGTGGTCAGGACCAGGGAGGACACTGACCCACAGCCATCCCCCTCACAGCTTTAAGAATCTAGGAATCACAGAGAGCTTCCATGACAGAGGTTTTCAACAGTACAAACATGTGAAGTCAGGATGAGAGGGTTAGTCTCAAATTAGCATTTGAGAGTGGAAGCATGTACATGTGTCCAGGAAATAGACAGCAGACTCAGTAATCCCAAATGGGGTTGACAACATTATTAGGCACATTTCTTTGGTGAGGAAGCGTAGAAAAACACAATGCTTCTAATACCAAAATTGACAATTTCTTAAAACAATCAAATAATAATTTCCAAGCTGGCATACAAATTAAATAACAAAACTGCCTATCCTTGCTTTTTTTGTTATTGTTTTTGGTTTTTGTTTTTAGAGGTAAGGTACAGGCTGACCTGGAATTCACTGTGTAGTCTCAGGGTAGCCTTGAACTCACGGTGGTCCTCCTACCAGTGCCTCCCAAATGCTGGCGTGCACCACCATGCCCGGCTTCCATTCCTGCTTTTCTAACACCGCTGAACTATTCTAGACTACAACTGGCCTAACTGTCTATGAGGTCAGACACAAGCTAAGGGTGAGTGTATGCATGTCATCCCAGAATTTGCCTTCCACTGGGCTATGTCTGCACCCATCATGGGGCTGTGGAATCCTTTAAAGTCCCTATATGCCTTGTTCCATATGGGGTACTGGACCACCAGCCCCACACAGGACTCACAAAGCATCAACTCACTGAGGGAACTGGTGATAAAAGACAAACAACAGGGTTTGGAAATAATGTCAGGTTGGGGATACAGAGATGTTGGGGTGATTTTCACAGTTAATTTCCTCTTATGTCAGACAGAGCAAATCAAATCCCGTGGCTCTGTAAGATCAGAGTGAGGAATGACAGCAAGAGTATTCTGATTTTCAGTTGTTTCTGTAGAACTTCTGTCTCATAGGTGAAGGGAATTTTCTCTCAGCTTTTATGTCAAGTATACTGTGTTGTTCCTGAAGGGAAGTGCTTTGATCTCAGAGACACTGGGTAGTACTGATGAACTGCTTACCTCTTTGCTTCACCATTGGGGATCCCAGAGCCAAATCTATCTCTCCATAGCAAATAAGAAATGTGTATTTCCTGGGTGCAAGCTCATGACAGCTTTATTACTTTCTAATTCTTATTTCTCTTTATCCTTTCTCCTCATTTTACCCAAAATATCCATATCAAATGTCACTATCTCATAACCTTTGTGGAACTCTGTATAAATAAATCTATAAATAAATAATTAAGCAAAGGATACACTGGAGTCCCATTAATTTATTCTTCAGTGAAACTGTTGGCAGTACAGTTTTATAAAACCAACTGACCCTCAGTTAGGTTGATTTCCAACTACATGGAATACCTCCCACCAGCCCCCAACAGAATTTCTAAGGAATGACATGACCAGGTGGCTTCAGGAACCCATCTTCAACTTCTCAGCTTCCCTTGACCCTTGAGGGCACCCATTCTATCTGTCCATCACAGAGGCCTGTCGCTCTCCACTATCTACTTCCTCTTTGAGTTCTGTCGCCACAATTATAATTCTAGCTCTCATCATTTCTCTCCTCAGCTGCTGTAGATACTCCTGACCAACCTGTCTCCATCTCTGCTCTAGTAAATCTGCTGATTAATCCAAAAGTGGAGATTTAATGCCAAATTTCATCCATCTACCTATTCCACAAATAACTACTGAGTACCTACTAAAGGTCAGGCCCATGGGAAGCCCTGGCCACGTGAAAACAAACCTGATCTCCTCCAGTAAAGAGTTTGTGAACAACACAAAAGTAAAACAATAAATGAACTTCAGCAGAGTTTGAAAAATGAGAGCTGGGGCTGGAGAGATGGTTTGTAGTCAAAGATGCTTTCTTATGGGCTGGAGAAATGGCTTAATGGTTGTTTGCCTGAAAAACCAAAGGACCCAGGTTCAATTCCCTAGGACCCACGTAGAGCCAGATGAACATAGTGAGGCATGTGTCTGGAGTTCGTTTGCAGTGGCTAAAGGCCCATTCTGTGTGTGTGTGTGTGTGTGTGTGTGTGTGTGTGTGTGTGTGCACGCGCGCACGCGCATGCGTGCACATCCCTTTCTGTCTCAAATAAAAATTAAAAATAAATTTTAAAAAATTTAAAGATGCTCTTTTTGGGGGGGTTGGTTTTTTGAGGTAGGGTCTCACTTTAGCCCAGGCTGATCTGGAATTCACTATGTAGTGTCAGGGTGACCTTGAACTCACAGTAATCCTCCTACTTCTGCCTCCCAAATGCTAGGATTAAAGGCGTGTGCCACCACGCCCGGAAAAAAAAAAAAAAAAAAAAAGATGCTTTCTTATAAAGTCTTACAGCCTTGGTTTGATTCCCCAGCACCCACATAAAGCCAGATGCACAGAATGGCACATGTGTCTGGAGTTCCAGAGTTAATTTGTAGCAGGTGGAGGTCCTGGTGTGTCCATATTCATTTTTTCTCTCTTTTTCTGTCTCAAATAAATAAATAGATAACTTTTAAAGGTTACCTTCAAAAAGCAGAGCTGGCCACACCAGGATCCCCAACATGTGTGCTGCTCGCTGAAGAACTCCCGGGGAGTAGCCTAACTGCAGGAGAGAATGGGAAGGAGGAAGAAACCCAGTGTGATGGCCCAGTCACTTGTCCCTGTACTCCATAGGCCAAGCCAGAAGGCTCCCAAGATAGAGCCTAGCCTAGGCTATAGAGCCAATTCAAGGCGATCTTGACTATACAATCAGACCCTGTCTCATAAGTAACAGAAAGGAAAGCAAACGAGAGTGGGAGAGAAAGTAAGAGTGGCAGGCACAGGCTAGGGGAAGGGTCTGGCAGGCCACTTGGATCTTCCCATGGGATTCCTGTCTAGAAACCACAGTGTCCCATTGCAAACACTGATGCATAGCCCTCATCTCAACTTCCCATACAGTGCATGGCCCTCCTGAAAGACTCCAAGCAACTCACTGTTCCCTTTGGCTACTGTGTGGCCCACACCCCATCCTATCCCATTTCTGCACTGCAAATGCTATCACTTTCTTCAATGTAGTTTCATGTCATAACCACTAAGTATGAATTAAGTATGGCTCCTGCCATCAGGAGCTTGGAGCCTTGTACAATAAAAGGCTAAGTTGAGTAACTATTATATAAGACATGGAAGCGGCACGTATAGGAACATCTGTTGGGTAATCACTTCATTGTAATAAGAATATTCAGTGGGAGGTCAGTTGTTGGAGTCATGTTTCAAAGCAAAGCCACATTTAAACTAATGCTTGTGGTTACATGGAGTCTAACCAATCAGATCTGACAACAGACGCCAGCACTGACTGCTACTATTTCCATATCTCATTGTACCTCGCCCACACTAAAATCCAATATTACCTGCTGAATAAACCATAATATGCATAGTAAATTCTAAATAAGATATCAATTATGTAGAACATTACCTTTAACTGTTAATTTTAAGAAATGCCAAGGAGGATACTGTGTCAGAGCAATATCATTGAGACAGATGATACCCAGAACCTCAAGCACAGAGCCAGGACCCCACAATTAAGTCTCCACTGGTCATTTCTCAATTGTAAATTCAAGCAGGGAGCCCCAAATCTCCAACTTTATTGACAGCTCAGGAACCATCATACTGACTTACTTGAGAATTAAATACTAAGCAGAACATGTTTCCTAGAGACAGGAATAATTGAATTTTCATGAAACGTAATTCTGTGTTTGCTTATTCTATGTAAACATACACAGATTGCAAGCAAGGCTAGATTAATTCCTTCAAAGCACACTAGATTTCCACAAACATAATGAAGATGTCTGGAGTAATGAAACCTTAGAAGTCAACATCTGATGACTTTTTCATTTATTTCCCTTTACCTGAAGTAGTAAGATAAAAATGAGATGAAAATATAGGACTTTTATATGTAAATTAATCCAAAAGTAGTTCTAGCAAATACACAGAAAGCTCAGAATGAAAGCAAACCATATATACACACACAAAACAGAGCAGTGGCATAGGAAGCCCCAAAATTCTTGTAATACTTCCAGTCACATCAAAGTGCTATGTTACCATCAATGGTGCAAACTCCTTCCCAAGTTCTTCCAAGAAAGAAAGTGGAGTATACAGACAATGGGGAAGGCCTTGAAAACCTTGCTGAGGAATCACTGAAGGTTCCACAGAAAAGCAGAGAGCTCATGAGAAAGGTGGCCAAGCGAGCTGTGTCCTGTGATGATTAGATCACACAGTCCTAAATAGACAGTCCATACAGGGTCTAAGAGCTTTCTCTGGCCTCTCTAACCCTAATTTGCTGCCACTCTGGGCTAGAATAGGAATTAGCAACTGCAGGCCTCAGCCCAAAGCTGGCTCCTTCAACTCCAATTATGCACATCCTTCAAGGGAAGAATCAACTTTATATTTGTAAAATGCTCATCCAGTTAGCATTCATGACACTTGGATATCACAGGAAATTGTTCAGTGTCCACCGATGGCTTCTGGAATCCAGCCACACTTTACCTGCTCATGTGCATCTGCCTGTCTCTGTGCTCCCACAGTAAAGTGGATAACAGCAATGAGGGCCAGAAAACCTCCCAGCTTCCAATGCTCCCCAAACATGTCTGTCGACAGATAGCCTACAGCACACATTCTCTCCCCTACTCCCACACCAACCTTCACTTATCCTTCGAGATTCAGATGAAGACCCCGGGTCACTCTAGACACAGTGTCCTGCCCTCCTCACTGCAGGCACAGCATCATACTGTCACTGCAAGCAGCCTGTCTATATTCCCATCTTTCTGTGAGCTCCAGGAGGACACAGCCCATCTCTAGCCTTACACTGCTGTTGCAAGTTGGCAGTACAGAGTGCTCCATACATACTGAGTGATCGCATGACTGAAGAATATAGAACCACTGTGCTTGACTTCTACCATCTGTTGTAAACATCTGTATTGCTCAGCTCATACCTGACATCCAAGGAGAGGCCTCGATGCACAGCCTCTTCAGGAACCACTTCCTGCTTCAACTGCTACCACAGAACTTTGGACACAGTGGCTTCCCCACCAATCTCTATGCCCAGACTGAACAGACTTTAAAGGTGGAAACTACCTCTTCAAGCACAGGGCCTACCCCACAGATGCTTAGTAAAGCATTGCTCAATGGATCAGAGTTGAGAGGAAAGGCGGATTGTACTAGCTAGAAGTTCTGCGTGTACATGGTGGATAGGGAGAGCTTTTCCTTCTAAGGCCTTTAAAACTCACAAAGTGGCAAAGACTAGATCCTCACAGAAAAATAGGCCAACATGCCAAACGGGTACTCTAACTTACTTGTGTTGACATCAGCCATTTCGCTCACAGTGAAGGCACACCTGCAAGAAAAGGCTTAAAAAGGAATACCTCGTTGTTTGTCATCAACTTCCCAAAAGAAACTTCTACTCCACTCCTAGTTTGCTATCAGCCTCAGCAGCCAATGGAAGAACACGTCTTAAGTCTTCATCTTGAGATGTGCTCCATCAAAAGACTTTTCTTTTAGCTAATATGTGTGTATGTGCATGAACATACAGGGGCCAGAGGACAATCGGATGTCGTCCTTATGACCCCATCTACTTTTTAAAGTTAGGGTCTCCAATTGACATGGAGTAAGCCAATTAGGCAAGACTGGCTGGCCAGCAAGCCCCAAGGGTCCACGTGTCTCAGTCTCCTAGCAGCAGGATAACAGGCACAGTCTACCAAGCCTAGCATTTCTACAAGGTTCAGGGATCAAACTCACACCCTCATGCTTGTACAGCAAAGAGCTCACTGAGAGTCATCTGCCCAGCCCGAGCCCTTTCTTGTGGAGGCAAGGGCAGGGGTGGCGCAGGTGGAGCTGCCATGTGTGCTTCCTCTCACTTCTTTTGTTGTGGAGGCAAGGGCAGGGTGGCACGGGTAGAGCTGCCATGTGTGCTTCCTCTCACTTCTTTTGTTGTGGAGGCAAGGGCAGGGTGGCACGGGTAGAGCTGCCATGTGTGCTTCCTCTCACTTCTTTTGTTGTGGAGGCAAGGGCAGGGTGGCACGGGTAGAGCTGCCGTGTGCTCTGCCTCTCAAACCATCAGTTCCCACATTTAGAACTACCAACTAATTCTCTCTCTCTCTCTCTCTCTCTCTCTCTGTGTGTGTGTGTGTGTGTGTGTGTGTGTGTGTGTGTGTGTGTGTGTAAAACACCTAATAATATAATAATATTCAGCTCAATTAAAAGTCATAACTTTAAAATCGGGTATAAATTACACTCAATGCCATCACGTTTCCACTTTTCCGTGAGTGTAAATTTCAAGAAGACATTGCTCCCAACATAAAATATAGAAATGAACCTTGAGAAAAAAATGGCACAAGAAAAATAACTTAGCAGATTGCTTTTACCCCCACAGTACAATAAGTAATTCCTCAACTTCCAAATTGCCTTTTTGTTGGGGAAAGAATAAAACTGAGCCACTGACAGCACATCACACCTGCCTGCAAGGCTGCCCTAATCCCATAAGCAAGGGTTCTAAAGTACTTTAAATAAAACGCAATTATACGCACATCCTAATTGTTTGTGTTTCGGTTGGTCACTGGGGATGGGGGTGCTGGTTAACCAACCATATACACCAAATTCTGCTGGCATGCTATTTTCCATGTGGTGCTTCATGAACAAACACAAACCCCTGTGGATTTGATTAATATTTAAAACTCCAGGTTGTTTTGAAGACTGTGTTCTAGAGCTTGAGAGTTTAAAGAAAACCTGGAAACGATGTTTGAGGGCACTCAAAGCACGGATGAAAACCCGAGACCCACAGGAGTCACCTAAGTCATGCAGTCCAGCAGGGCCAGGCCAGGGCTTGACTCGGAGGCCCTTGTGTTATCTTACTCAACTAGGAATCCTACAGAGCAGCTGGGGGCAGAAAGGCCGAGGTCAAGCTCGGGAGGCTAGGAGAGTTCTCCTCCCATATTTCTCTTTCCTGGGTGCCTGAGGAAAGTGTCATCCACCCTGGCATGAGGGGACAGCAGCTCACCTGGAATCTGTGTACCAAGGGCCAGCTAGGTACTTGGCATGGGTTTCGGAAATGAGAACACAGACAGTAGAGATCAACACCCAAACTTCCCTGTCCTCGTGAAGCTTAGATTGTACTGTTTTAAGAGTCTTATACTTGAGATTGGTTAAAACTCAACACTTAAAATTAAACTTTAAAAAGTTTATAATGAGCTGGGCGTAGTGGCGCACGCATTTAATCCCAGCACTTGGGAGGCAGAGGTAGGAGGATCGCCATGAGTTCAAGGCCACCCTGAGACTACAGAGTGAATTCCAGGTCAGCCTGGGCCAGAGTGAGACCCTACCTCGAAAAACCAAAAAAGAAAAAAAAAACTTATAATGGAAACATGCTGTGGTAGTCAGCTTTCCATTACTGTGGCAAAACATCTGAGACAGTGAACTTTCAGAGGAAAAGGTTGATTCTGGCTCATGTTTTGTCCCATGGGTGGTTGGCACCACTTTTTTGAGGCCTGTGGCAGGGCAGCGCCTCATGACAAAACATATGGCAGAGGACGCTGTCTATCTGACTGCACCTGCATAAAAGACAGGATGCGCTGCGGTATTCATATCACCTACAGGGACCAGAAAGCTTGACTACCTCCACCATTAAAGGTTTCTCCACTTCCTAACTGCACCATGGACTCAGTACATATACTATGTGCAAAATCTAGCACACACACGCACACACACACATGTACACACACACACGTCTCCATATGGTGCATTTAAACAAACCCTATGAAGGAGATATTCCACATGAACACCCTCCCTCCGGAATTCCTGCCTGGCTTGTGGGACCTCCACAATACTACAGTGACACACTGAGAAATGACCACAGTGGTTTCTCTATGCTGGCAGGAGGTAGAATATGTAGAACTCTCTTGATCCATTCTTCCCACTGAGCTATGATGGGAGGCAGAGTAGATGTGTCTGGAAGGAACAGGTGACTTCCCCTGAATCTTCTGTGCAGTGACAATGGCTCTAGAGGATCCCCACATGTCCACAGGCCCTAGGAAGCTGGGAATGGACGTTCAAGACCCCACAGAGCACATGTTATTGCTCAGCTATAGCTTATGAATAAATTAGCACAACGTTTCCGAGGCATGCAATAACCATGAGGCATCTATCTGTGGGGCTGAGATGAGCTAGCTGGGCTTTAACTCTGATGTCTACACTCACAAAACCCCAGGAGCTTTTCACTATTCTGAAACCAACAGACCACACATGGCATACTCACCCTTGAATAACCATCGAGGTTCTGTTCCTACCATGTCTGCTAATGTTCCATTAGCCAGAGCAGGCAGAGGGCAAGCCACAAATCAGCAAGCAAAGGCCCAGCCCAGGACAACGTGAGGGGACAAGGGAAGGATCACGGACACTGAGGAGAGAAGCGGGCCACTGTGGACAGTCCAAGTCGGGACAAATTCACTCAAGTTTTATTTGGCCTCGTCGCAGCAGACTCATCATTTTCAGGACATCAAAAGTGGATGACCAGATTGGGCCGGTTACAGGTATCAGGGAGACAATGGGAAAATGGATAACATCTGGAAATGTAAAATTAAATCACATGGATGGGGGAGGAATGGGGGAATTAATTACCTTATATAGTCACCAAGTATAGAAAACTTTAGACTGCAGAAAGAACCACCCTACAAGACAGAATTGCTCCTCTTTCCAGGTTTCCAATGTATAGCAATCATGCTGCCAGCTGTCTTCAGCCCACACCACCGCAGCGGGGATGCCTCAAAAAACAGGCAGACCCCCTGCTTGAGTGCACGGTTGAGGCCTTCACTTTGTAAGAGCAAGAGAAACGTGGAACAGTGACAGAATTAGAAGCAGGGTTAGGGAGAACTAAAAACTACACCAGGAAATACATCCAATTCAGTGCAAACACCATCCATGGAGACCCCAGGCAAGCTCGGAGCTACATTTTCCAGTCAAACAAGAGCACTCTGCCACACACGTTCCCAGCACAGAGGAGCTGTCACAGAGGGCAAGACCAAATCTGACAGAACACAAGGAGAACGAGGGTGGATGCCAGACAGTCATGAACTATTCAGAACCCCAGTGCTGAAAATATGAATGGCAGAGCAACTAGCACGAGAGATGTGGAAGTACTAGAACAGAGCATGGGAGCAGCTCGGGGATCTTCATGGAACTCATCAAAACCCACCCACTCACATTTTCTGGTGAAGTGATTTTTTTTTTAAGGAGAATAATGTGATATACAATAAGCCCAGAGCTGGAGAGAGAGGTCACTGGGTAAAGTGCTTGCCTCACAAATACAAGAACCTGAATTTGACCCCCAGGACCCAGGTAAAAATGCCAAGCACACGTGTAACCCCAGTGTGGGGACGTGGAGGCAGAGCATCCCTGGAGTTCACTGGCTCATCAGCCTAGCTAGCTAGTGACTCAGACCAATGAGAGATCTGTCTCTGAAAGAGGTGGGTGGTATTCCTGAGGGTAATATTTCAGGAGGGCCTCTGTCTTCCACACGCATAGCTCACATCTACATGTGACCCCACACATACCACAGTAACGCACACACACACACACACCATACAAAAAAAAAAAAAAAAAAAAAAAAAAAAAACAAGAAGAAACCTAAAGCTACTCAAGAGAAAAATATATGTTTCTTTTATGAAAGAGCAGCTTAAAAAAGAAAAGTTACAAGCTGGAAAATTATAACATATAGACATACCTAGTGACTATCATCCAATATAAATGTAAAAAGTTTGCCAATGAGTTAAAAAAGAGTGAAATGTAGGTATCCATCAGTCTTGAACACAAGCTGAATTTTTTTTTTTTTTGAGGTAGGGTCTCACTCTAGCTCAGGTTGACCTGGAATTCACTCTGTAGTCTTAGGGTGGTCTCAAACTCACAGTGATCCTCCTACTTCTGCTTCCCAAATGCTGGGATTAAAGGCATGTGCCACCATGCCCAGTTCCTAGTTGAAAATGAAAAACAAAAAAAAACTAGGGCTGGAGAGATGGCTTAGCAGTTAAGGCGCCTGCCTCCTAAGCCTAAGAACGCTGGTTCCAATCTCCAGCGGTTCCAATTTCCAGGTCCCACGTTTAGCCAGATGCAAAGTGACGCAAGGGTGTAATGCCACACATGACCACAAGGGGGGGCACGCATCTGGATTTCGTTCTCAGCGGCTGAGAGGCTGCTGGCACGCCCATCTCTGTCTTCCTCTCCCTCTCCCTCTGTCTCTCTCTGTGTCTCTCTACAAAAAAAAAAAAAGAGAGAGATAGAGAGAAAGAAAGAAAAGAAAAAAAAACTATTAATGCATATAAATTGCATTCAGCCATCATGGCAATCAGGAAATAATAATGCAAGGCACTGCAAGTTCTCAAGTTTCACCTCATCAGGCAGGGAAAATCAGCTGTTCAAGAGGAGGCAGCTGTGGGGTCTTGGTGCCGGCAGCAGGAGCACCATGCGGGGTCTCAGGGCAGAGCAGCAGGAGCACCATGCGGGGTCTCAGGGTTGAGCAGCAGGAGCACCATGCGGGGTCTCTGGACAGAGCAGCGGGAGCACCATACAGCATCTGTGGGCAGTGTCTTACCAGCAAGCTGTTAGGAAAACAATCTGGTAATCTGCAAACAACTGAACATGCCTCTAAAGTGACACAGCAATGTAAAAGCTCCTACAGGATAACTGAGAACATGCATCTGTCATGAGCAAACAGCTCAGGAAACCATTAAAGAATGCATGACTAAACTACAGTGCATCATGTTAGTGAGATCCAGACAAATATATTTGGTAGAAGAGAAAATATAGGTATTCTCAGCAAGAAAGCAAAATCTGAAAAAACTGCCAATTTTAAAACTAACAAAAAAGGGCTGGAGAGATTACTTAGTGGTTAAGGTGCATGCCTACAAAACCAAAGGACCCAGGTTAGATTCCCCAGAACCCACATAAGCCAGATGCACAAGGTAGTGTATGTGTCTAGAGTTCGTTTACAGTAGCTAGAAGGCTGGTATGCTCATTGTCTCTATCTGCCCCCTCTCTATATATATAACAATATCTATATATCTCTATCTATCTCTATATACATATCAATATTTAGATAGATACAGGTACTGATATAGATATAAATACATACATATATATCAAATAATATAAAAACTAACAAAAAAGCTCTGAAATTAATAATAAAAATGTATGTGGTGATCAAGGGCAGCAAAGTGGAGATAACAGAAGGAAAGTCTATACACGTGCAGTCAGTCAGTGAGACCACGGAAGAGTGTGTAGACGTGCAGTCAGTCAGTGGAGACCACGGAAGAGTGTGTAGACGTGCAGTCAGTCAGTGAGACCACGGAAGAGTGTGTAGACGTGCAGTCAGTGGAGACCACGGAAGAGTGTGTAGACGTGCAGTCAGTCAGTGAGACCACGGAAGAGTGTGTAGACATGCAGTCAGCGGAGACCACGGAAGAGTGTGTAGACATGCAGTCAGCGGAGACCACGGAAGAGTGTGTAGACGTGCAGTCAGCGGAGACCACGGAAGAGTGTGTAGACGTGCAGTCAGCGGAGACCACGGAAGAGTGTGTAGATGTGCAGTCAGTCAGTGAGACCACGGAAGAGTGTGTAGACATGCAGTCAGCGGAGACCACGGAAGAGTGTGTAGACATGCAGTCAGCGGAGACCACGGAAGAGTGTGTAGACGTGCAGTCAGTGAAGACCACGGAAGAGTGTGTAGACGTGCAGTCAGCGGAGACCACGGAAGAGTGTGTAGACGTGCAGTCAGCGGAGACCACGGAAGAGTGTGTAGACGCGTCAGTCAGCGGAGACCACGGAAGAGTGTGGAGACGGAAGAGTGCAGTCAGTCGGAGACCACGGAAGAGTGTGATGTGAGACATGCAGTCAGTCAGCGAAAGACCACGGAAGAGTGTGTAGTCAGCGGAGACCACGGAAGAGTGTGTAGACGTCAGTGGAGACCACGGAAGAGTGTGTAGACGTGCAGTCAGTCAGCGGAGACCACGGAAGAGTGTGTAGACGCAGTCAGTCAGTGAGACCACAGAAGAGTGTGTAGATGTGCAGTCAGCGGAGACCACGGAAGAGTGTGTGTCAGCGTGCAGTCAGTCAGTCGGAGACCACGGAAGAGTGTGTAGACGTGCAGTCAGCGGAGACCACGGAAGAGTGTGTAGACGTGCAGTCAGTCGTGGAGTCAGTGGAGACCAGTCAGCGGAAGAAGTGTGTAGACATGCAGTCAGTGGAGACCACGGAAGAGTGTGTAGACATGCAGTCAGTGGAGACCACGGAAGAGTGTGTAGACGTGCAGTCAGTGGAGACCACGGAAGAGTGTGTAGACGTGCAGTCAGTGGAGACCACGGAAGAGTGTGTAGACGTGCAGTCAGTGGAGACCACGGAAGAGTGTAGTGTAGACGGAAGAGTGTGTAGTCAGTCAGTGGAGACCACGGAAGAGTGTGTAGACATGCAGTCAGCGGAGACCACGGAAGAGTGTGTAGACGTGCAGTCAGTCAGCGGAGACCACGGAAGAGTGTGTAGACGTGCAGTCAGTCAGTGGAGACCACGGAAGAGTGTGTAGACGTGCAGTCAGTCAGTGGAGACCACGGAAGAGTGTGTAGACGTGCAGTCAGCGGAGACCACGGAAGAGTGTGTAGACATGCAGTCAGCGGAGACCACGGAAGAGTGTGTAGACGTGCAGTCAGTGGAGACCACGGAAGAGTGTGTAGACGTGCAGTCAGCGGAGACCACGGAAGAGTGTGTAGACGTGCAGTCAGTGGAGACCACGGAAGAGTGTGTAGACGTGCAGTCAGCGGAGACCACGGAAGAGTGTGTAGACGTGCAGTCAGCGGAGACCACGGAAGAGTGTGTAGACGTGCAGTCAGTCAGCGGAGACCACGGAAGAGTGTGTAGACGTGCAGTCAGTGGAGACCACGGAAGAGTGTGTAGACGTGCAGTCAGCGGAGACCACGGAAGAGTGTGTAGACGTGCAGTCAGCGGAGACCACGGAAGAGTGTAGACCACGGAAGTGCAGTCAGTCAGCGAAGACCACGGAAGAGTGTGTAGACGTGCAGTCAGTGGAGACCACGGAAGAGTGTGTAGACGTGCAGTCAGCGAAGACCACGGAAGAGTGTGTAGACGTGCAGTCAGTGGAGACCACGGAAGAGTGTGTAGACGTGCAGTCAGTCAGTGGAGACCACGGAAGAGTGTGTAGACGTGCAGTCAGTGGAGACCACGGAAGAGTGTGTAGACGTGCAGTCAGCGAAGACCACGGAAGAGTGTGTAGACATGCAGTCAGTGGAGACCACGGAAGAGTGTGTAGACGTGCAGTCAGTCAGCGGAGACCACGGAAGAGTGTGTAGACGTGCAGTCAGCGGAGACCACGGAAGAGTGTGTAGACGTGCAGTCAGCGGAGACCACGGAAGAGTGTGTAGACGTGCAGTCAGCGGAGACCACGGAAGAGTGTGTAGATGTGCAGTCAGTCAGTGAGACCACGGAAGAGTGTGTAGATGTGCAGTCAGCGGAGACCACGGAAGAGTGTGTAGACGTGCAGTCAGTGGAGACCACGGAAGAGTGTGTAGACGTGCAGTCAGTCAGTGAGACCACGGAAGAGTGTGTAGACGTGCAGTCAGTCAGTGAGACCACGGAAGAGTGTGTAGACATGCAGTCAGCGGAGACCACGGAAGAGTGTGTAGACGTGCAGTCAGCGGAGACCACGGAAGAGTGTGTAGACGTGCAGTCAGCGGAGACCATGGAAGAGTGTGTAGACGTGCAGTCAGTCAGTGGAGACCACGGAAGAGTGTGTAGACGTGCAGTCAGTGGAGACCACGGAAGAGTGTGTAGACGTGCAGTCAGTGGAGACCACGGAAGAGTCTACAGATGTGAAGTCAGTGGAGACCACGGAAGAGTCTACAGATGTGAAGTCAGTCAGTGGAGACCACGGAAGAGTGTGTAGACGTGCAGTCAGTCAGTGGAGACCACGGATGAGTCTATACAAGTGAAGTCAGTCAGTAGAGATCACCCAATATGAAATATAAATTAAGACAGATAAAAAAATCACAGAGTCTCTGGGGATAAAATCAGAAGGTCTAACATGAGAGTTATGTAAACTCAAAGAATCCACATAGCTAGAAATATCAAAAGTACACAGCTGAAAAGCAAGGGCAAAAAATCTTGAAAGTCACTAAAGAAAAAGAATAGACAGCAGATATACAGGTGAAGTAAAACTGACATTATTATGCATTTTTCCTTCAGAAGCCAGAGAGAGCAGCAATGAAACACCTCCTTTAAATTTCTAAGAAAGGAAATACTCTTGAACTGTAAATTCTACATTCAACAAGAGTATTCTTCAAAGGGTCTGGGGAAATGGTTCAGGAGTAAGGTGCTTACCGTGCAAGCCTGAGGGTCTGAGTTTGGACCCCCAGCACCCGTATCAAGGCCAAGTGTGGTGGCACGCACCTGAAGTCTCAGCGCAGGGGAGGCAAAGGTAGGAGGACCCTTGCAGGCTCACTAGTCTAGCCAAATGAGTGGACTCCAGGCTCAGTCACAGACTGTGTGGCAGTCACCTTCCTGCTAATGGCACAAAACGCCTGGCCAGAAGCAGCTCATGGGAGGAAAGGAAGGACTTCCAGTTTCAAGGGGAAGCTTCATCAGGGCAGGGGAGCATGGCGGCAGGGCGTCACCGCTTCATGCAGCAGCCAGAAGAGGAAGCGGTCTCCAAGGGAGCTACTTAAATGACATCCAGTAGGGCTGGACCAGTTAATAAACCCCAAGCTCTGTCCCAGCAACACACCTCCTCCAGCAATGCTTCACATGCCAAATGCCCAGCAAGCCTTCCCAAAAGGCCACCAGCATACGCATACATTCAGAGGACACAACATTCAAACTACTACTACACTTGTCTCAGAAAACAGGCTAGAGAACAATCTGAGCAAGACACTCCATGATGGACTCTGGTCTCCACACATATGCACATACATGTGCAAACATAACCACCGTGTGCACACATACATACAAACATGCACTCACACAACATACACATGCAAAAATATGTCTCATGATAAAGAGGAAATAAAGGCATGCTCAAATAAACACAAGTCATATCACCTGCAGGTGCAGTCGATATGAAATGCCAAAAGAAATTTTTCACAGCAAAGGAAAAAAGTAGTAGAAAGAAACATGAGTCTTTAAAAGTAAAGGCAGAGCAAGAAAAGTGGTAAATAGCTATATAAATAAAAAAGTATTGCTTTGTCTCAATTTTTTGAAATGCATGACCATCAAAGAAAAGACTATCACACTGAAATGTGAGGTTTTCATTTCATGTAGACATAACATGAAATTGTAACATAAATGCAATTAAGGAGAGCTAAGAGAAGGCTTATGATGGTTCATATTGATTGTCAACTTGACGGGACCTAGAATCACCTAGGAAACAAGTCTCTGGGCATGCCTAAGGGGGATTATCTTAAGTTAGCAGAGATGGAAGAAACTCACCTTACATGTGAATAGCACCAGTCCATGTGCTGGGGTCGTAGACTGAATAGAAAAGAGGAAGCAAAATGAGCTGAGACCAAGCATTCATATCTCTTTGCTTCCTGACTGCAGATACAGTGTAACCAACTACCTTATCTTCTGGCTTCCCCATCATGAAGGACTACACCTTCAAGCCATGAGCCAATAACCCTTCTATTCTAAAGTGATGATCACAGCAAGGAGAAGAGTAAGGACGAGAACACTGGAATAGAAATGTTCATATAAACAAAACAAACCAAGAAAAAGAATTATCATATATAAAGATGCTTATTTCATATGATAAAATGCCCTATAGCCTTAATAATTCCTTGGAAAAAATGTCAACTATATATAGTAATAATATAGCATCAGAAAACATGAAGACTCCTTCTGACACAAACTGACTGGTAATTTATGACCCCATAGTGATTACCAACACCCACACAAGAGCAGCACAGTTCTGCGCATAAGCATTTACACATGGAGGGTGGAGGAGAGCAAAAGGAAAGAGACAACAAAAGAGGAAGGAGTACCCTTGAAAGAGGAAGGTCCTCGGTGGAACGAGGGCAGGAGAGAGAGAACAAAGGAGTGTGATCGGAACATGACCAAATTTCAGTATGCTCATACACTAGAACTCCCCATAATTTTTTGAAATGAAGAAAAATTGACAGAATAGAAGGACCAACTAGGTAACTCCATAATCATAGTAGAATTTCTCTTGTCCTAGCATGGATAAGATACCAAGATAAATAAATAATAAATGGTGTGACTCAGTAGGTACAGAAAAAGCAAATAACCCTAGGAATTACTTTGATGTAACTTACATTGATAGAACATTCTACCAGAGATCTCTTCTGAAAGAGAAGTGGAAACATGTCTACACAAACGCCCTTATACAAATATTTACTGCAGTTTCATATTTATATTTCAAACTAGAAACAACATGAATGCCCATCAATCAACAAGGGGATGGCAAACAAGCTAATGGTGTCTGCCCAGGGATGCCATCTACAAGAGAAAGTAACAAACTGCGGCAGCACTGACCGGCATATACACGGAAGATCTCAGAGTCGTCGTGTGCTGAATTGAAGATGCCACACCTGAGCACACACGGTGACTATGACTGTGATTACATCCCAGGTTAGACAAGGAAACCAGTGCAACAGCAGCTGCTGCTGTTCCGTGCGGTCACAAAAGGGTTCAGAGGAGACATGTGTCGGCCACGGACATGTTTGCTGTCTTAAGTGTGGTCATGACTGCATAGCTCTGCATAAAGATCAAAACAAATCAAGCTGCCCGCTTCAGCTAGGTGCAGTTTAAGAGGCTGTGACGATTCCACACTAGAACTGGAGAAAATAACCAGCCTCGCCTGAACACAGGACTTTCAAAGCATGTCTGACTCACAGTTGGGAAGTTGCCAGTGCATGGCTGGCTAGGTGGGTACTTCTGCTCTGTGGTGAAGCAACACATCATGGTGGGGCATATGTTAGAGAAAGCTGCTCACCTCTTGTAGCCAGAGAGCAAAGAGAAAGAGATAAGAATGACCAGAGTCCCAGCATCCCTTCAAGGGCACCTCTCCAGTGACCTAACTTCCTTCTCTAGGCCCTGACTCCTAAAGATTCTCCAAATGGCACCAATCTGGGGACCAAGCCTTTCCACATGGGCTTTAGGAAGATAATCCAGATCTAAACCTTTTAAAGTTTCATACAGGAAAACACACATTCACTGTTTTTCTAATACCTTTCTCTAATACCTACCTCGTACACAAAAGCCTAACAATATAAACAGCAGGTCTGCCTGTGTCTGACACCAGGCCTTGCCATAGCCTTGTTGTTACAAGTCATCCACTTAGATCAACAACACTAAATCGTGTGTGTGTGTGTGTGTGTGTAGGATATGGGGATAGGCTACCAACAGTGAACAGAATACACACAGATTTGTATTCACCCAGGAAAAACAGCCCAAGGTACGGCACTGTGCAAGGAGCAAAGAGAAAGCACACTTACCTTAGAAACAGGCACTTAACCGCTCCTAGGAGCACATGTCCAACACTCTTTCACCAGTGTTCTAACCTGAACACAATCAGGATGACCTTTAGACACAAGCTTCTCTAACCCTTCGCTCTCTTAACCTCCCCTCTCCTCTCATGCTGCCTACTAGTCTCTGACAAACACTTACTACACAACACTATCATCATGTCTGTATTTGTGTGCTGGGACATCCTCAAAGGCAGGAACAAGGCTCATTCAGTCTCCTGCAGCCTCAGAAGGGCTTCAAGAAATAACTTGGTAAGTAGGCAAACGAGTGTTTGAAACTAGAAAATACCCTGCATGGGTTTACAAGTGTTTCCTGAGATTTAATATTTAAATGTTAACAAGGAGGCAAGAAGTACATTCTGTGTTTAACAAATTATTTTCCATTACAGAGCCTCTTCTCCCTTGGCCTACATATGATCTCCTAAACCTCACAGGGGCTCAAAGAATGGCAATTTCCTTCCTGGTATGATCATGAGTGGTCATCATCTCTGGATGGCACTAGATGACTGTACCCCACACACCAGGTGAAAAGCCCAAAGCAGCCTGAGTCATCCCAGTGGGAAACAGTGTATAGTATTGGGGATGTGACTCAGTACTGTCCTCAAAACACCTGACCAAGGACAAAACAACCAAATTCTCAGGAGAGTGGTCACACTCATACCACAGTTACTCAACCTAAGGAACCTGAATGTAAGGATAAAGATATATAAGAAAGAAAAAATATAGCAAGATTCCATGAGCCAGTTGGAAAAGCCACCTTCCATGCACAGAAACAGTCAACCTCAGTGTGCCCATGTTTTCACTGGCTGCTTACATTAGCAATCTCATTTAATGCCATAATTAAATGCACTGGATCACAGGAAATAACACATAAGGTGGCAGTCCTTCCCAGGTAACTAATTATAGAACATGTAAGGTTTTGCCTGCTTTTTCTTCCAGGTCTTTATTTTATGTTAGGTAGAATGATTTATTTGGACTCAATTTCTACTACTGCAAAATCATGCACTTTCTGATTTGGGTAGCATCACACAGTGGTTAACAGCTGTGGCGGCTTCAGTCAGATGTCCTCCATAAACTCACTGTTCTGAATGGTTCGTCCCTAGGTGGTAGCAACTTGGGAGCTGGAATCATGCTGGAAGAGGTGTGATGCTAGGGGTGGGCTTTGGAGTGTTCCAGCCAGCTCCCCCTGGCCAGTTTGGCTCATTCTCTTGCTGCTGTTGTCCACCTGCTGTGGCAGAGGTGATGTCCAGTCTCTGCTCATGCCATGCTTTCCCTTGCTACTATGAAGCTTCCTCATAATAAAAATAAAACCAAAATAAAAGAAAAAGGCAAAATGAAACCTTCTTCCCATCAGCTGCTTTTGGTTGGTGGCTTTCAGACAGCAGTGAAAAGGTTACTGAGGCAATGCTATCATTAAGACTTGGGCAAATCTCACAAGCACTATCCAGCTAATGATTCATGGAGTTTCCTTCTTGGACTCGGTGAAATGGAATTAATGCCAGCTTCTACCTCCAACCTCATCAGCAAGGCTAATAGAAGAAAGCATGAACAGCAAGCTCTCCGAGACAGTGAGGGTTCAAATGATGCTGACCAGTACCCCTGCTTCAGCATCTACCTGATGTTCCACAAGATGCTAAGAGAAAGAGAATCCACACCCATCAATGGCATTGGGTCCTCGTTCTCTTTAAGTCCAGTATGGTTGGCGCTGCACACTTGTCATATTAACACTCAGAAGGCTGAGACAGAACAATCAGGAGGTCAAAGACAGCCTCAGCTACAAAGCATGGGCTTCATGAGACCCCATCTCAAACACAATTCTTTCTTAAGACAAAATATTGGGAAGAAGGGACAGGAAGAACAGAAAAGGGAGACACTAGAGAGGAGAAAGGGGGCAGAAAATATGAAAATATAAACTAGAGGAATTGTACATAGCCAGTGTCTCTTCAGACTGTAGGCACTCAGAAAACAGAAAATCACTTACAATCATCAAATAATTTCTATGATCAGCAACTGCCTGACATGTGGTTTCAATTTTTGAATGAAATCAAGACACATTCAAATCTGAACACCAAGCAGAAGTTAGTCATAACCATAAGCAAAAAACAAAACCTAGATGGACTTTCTTTTATAAAATCACCTCTTCTTTCATTTAAGTATCCCTCACTTTTGAGATATTTACATGTTATGGGTAGAACCACCCAACAACTTGAGCACATCCCAATATTGCTATGATTCATTCAACCATATTCTCATTTTGTTGGCATGTGTGGTATGTATGCACACATGAATGGTGTATCCACATGTGTGTACAGATGCATGCACTCCAGCACACACATATGGAAGTCAGAGAACACAAGGTGTCCTCCTTGATCACACTTCCTTCCACCTTCACCTTTGCACTTAGGTGACCTTTGCTCTTGCTGCTGCTGCTACTGCTGCTGCTGCTGCTGCTGCTGCTGCTGCTGCTGCTGCTGCTGCTGTTTCATACGTTGCCATTACTGTCAAGATACCTGACAGAGCTAGTATAACCGTATGACAGCAGTTGCACTAGTGTGACCAACATCAGGAAGTTACTGTGAGGGAAAAAACTCAGAAAACCCTGGAAGATAACAGGTAACAAAGAACACGGGCCTCCAAGTGACAAGCGACAGCGTACAGAAATTAGGTATATTCTATGCCTTTGCTTTGCCCCTTGACACAGGCATGTCAGGGAGGAAGCTTAAGTAGGATTCATTCATTCAAATCCTTTGACAAAAAAACAGGCGAAAAGAAGGCCACAGGTGCATCTGAATCCTTCCTAGACAAGGAGACACGAGACCTTAAACACTTGCCCCACATTTTGTACTTTTGTTGAGAAGCACAAAGTATACATGCTTTCATTTCTGTTTCCTATCACTTTGTGTTTCCTTTAGCAGTGTTTACTCAATCAAGCTGGGCGTAGGGGCACACGCCTTTAATCCCAGCACTTGGGAGGCAGAGGTAGGGGATCACCTTGAGTTCAAGGCCGCCCTGAGAATTCCAGGTCAGTCTGAGCTACCTTGAAAAACCAAAAAAAAAAAAAAAAAAAAAAAAAAAGTGTTTGACTCAATCAATGGACACAGATCATAAGTTTCCTGAGTTCCTCCCAATTAAATATGGATTCTACACATGTAGGACAGCTTTTTTTTTTTTTTTTTTTTTTTTTTTTTTTTGTGAGGTAGGGTCTCACTCTGGCTCAGGCTGACCTGGACGTCACTATGTCTTCTCAGGGTGGCCTTGAACTTTTGGCGATCCTCCTACCTCTGCCTCCCAAGTGCTGGGATTAAAGGCGTGCGCCACCACGTCCGGCTGTAGGACAGCTTTTGTTTAGGTATTTCCTATTTGAGGAAACTGTAACCATTAGCAAAAATTTAAAGATTACGTCAGCAATTAAACTCCACTGAGTAGTCTACTGTGTGCCAGATTCCTTCCTGAGCATTTTATAGCTGCCCCAGCTAGTCTTCATGAAGAACTTGAAGGTGATGTCAGTGTGCCCATTCCAACTATGAAAGACTACAGGAAATAAGCAGCTTACTGTAGAAAATGCAACTGTCAACACACAGAGCTGTAACAAAAGCTCAAGGTGTCCAGAAAGCCAAGTACCACCTTCACAACTCTTCCTTGCCACTGCCAGCCCTAGGTCAGCCCTTCAATCATTCGAAAGCCATGAAGCATTGACCCTGGGCCCTGGACCACTTCCTCAGCAGCATACAATCATAACCTGTAAGCTGACTAAGCCTACGCCTGGGCAGATGGAGGAAAACAACAGCAAAACCAAGGGAAACCTGAACAGACCCTGGAGCACAAGGGCTTCTGGTTAATTGCTGTGATCACCAATTCTGGAGGTCACATAGCAAAGAACTAGGCTCCCACTAACTTGGCCACTAGTAATGCTCGTGAGTTTTATCACTTTGGTAACAACTGATGAGCAGTACTTCATGAAGAGGACTGGTAGAATCAGTACTTCACTGGAACCTGCACTGCTGTCTGACAATGTCAGAGGGCCACAGCTCCACCCTCAGATAGACTAGACCAGACACCACCATTCCCTATGAAGAGCCATGGTATATCACTACACACATCAAGGGACTGATTACTTTCCTTTACTCTGACTCTAATCACCTTCCTCTCTGCTTGCCTCAAACCATCCTTCCTCTTTATGCCATATATCCCCTTGGCCTTATTCTTACAGGGGTGGGTCTGAGATTGGGGCTCCTGTCTCCGCACATCTGGCACCTCATGAATTAGCTTTTTCTTTTGCAAAGCTCATCATTCTGGTGGTTCACTGGCATGCTGTGTGGCCAGCAAAGCTGGCCCCACTTGTGACAAGAATAAGGGAGACCAGGAATCATGTCTACCACAGCTTAGTCATCCATATTACTCTGAATCTTCTGTCCCATCACATCTCTGCTCCACAGCCCCAACCTGGTAGCACACCTTGACCCATCATCTGTCCTTGTTTCTGAATCACTAAGAAGGGCATCTCTTGCTCACCTTGTGGTAGAGGCCCTGCACCCAGCCCAAGTCAGCTGCAATCTGAGACCACACAGCCAATGTCCTTTGGGGATGGGGCAGGGGTGGGCTAAGACAGCCTAAATGAGTTCCTCTGCACATGATGCTCTGACATCAGATGTGCAATCCTCAACTTCTCCTGGAGAATTTATAGTTGAAAAATATTTTATAAAATTATTATTGACAGAGATATTAGAAAAACTCTAAGTGCCATTTTTTTATTAGGTAGCACTCCTACAGCAAAGAGCTAGAGAGAACTGGCTCAAGTGGATCCATTAAATCAGCAACAGGCTTTCCACTTCCCCCCTGAGATGTGATGTGATGTGGTGTGCTGTGGTGTGCTGTGATGTGGTGTGATGTGGTGTGGTGTGGTGTGATGTGATGTGCTGTGGTGTGGTGTGGTGTGCTGTGGTGTGATGTGATGTGTTGTGATGTGGTGTGCTGTGGTGTGCTGTGATGTGGTGTGATGTGGTGTGGTGTGATGTGGTGTGGTGTGGTGTGGTGTGGTGTGGTGTGGTGTGGTGTGGTGTGGTGTGGCGTGGTGGCACTGCAACGTGGGAGCAACTAAATATTATGGGCCCAAGTATTACTCTTGTAAATTTTTGTTGCATGCATGTGTGGTATACACACATGTGTGTACGTGTGTACATGTGTTCGTGTGTGTATGTGTACATGCATGCACATGGAGGCCAGGGGCTAATGTCAGGTGACCTCTTCAGTCACTTCCCAGCTTACTGCTTTGAGACAGGGTCTCTCCAGAAACCCAGAGCTCTGCTTCAGCTAGACTAGCTAGCCAGTGAGCTCTGGAGATCCACCTGTCTCTGCCCCCCAGTGCTGGCATTAAAGTCCTGTGCCATTCATCATGCCAAAATGTTATGTGGGTGTTGGGGATCCAAGCTCAGGTCTTCATGCTTGCACGAGTAAGTGCTTTACCCATTGAGCCAGCTCCCCGGTGCCCTAAATGGTTTAATGCTGTGTTTTGGTGTACTTAAGAATTATCTGCTGAATTGAGCTATGGAAGTGAATGAGATAAGAACAAAGGAGTATTATACATACATTGATTTTTCTGGTAAATAGTTTAGAAGACAAAGGGCATTCTTGTGAAATGGATCAAATGCCCTGGAGCAATGTCAAAACAACTAGTCAAAAACACAAAATCCTGGGCCTGGAGAGATGGCTTAGCAGTTAAGTGCTCACCTGTGAAGCCTAAGGACCCTGGTTTGAGGTTCAATTCCCGAAGACCCACGTAAGCCAGATGCACAAGGTGGCACATGCATCTGGAGTTCCTTTGCAGTGGCTGGATGCCCTGACATGCCCATTCTCTCTCTCTCTATCTGCCTCTTTGTCTCTCTGCCTGTCACTCTCAAATAAATAAATAATAAACAAAAAAAGAACATTAAAAAAAAACACAAAACCCTTTTTAGATTTGGTATAACTAGGTCGATCATTTGTTTTTGCTTTTTAGTTGAATGATTCCAATCATAAATAAAGCTTTTAATAATTTTTCTTTTTGGTTTTTCGAGGTAGGTTCTCACTCTCTCTAGCTCAGGCTGACCTGGAATTCACTATGTAGTCTCAGGGTGGCCTCGAATTCATGGCGATCCTCCTACCTGCCTCTCAAGTGCTGGGATTAAAGGGGTGCGCCATCACATCCAGCTAGCTTTTAATAATTTTGTGATTTTTTTTGTTGTTGTGGTTCCCTGAACTACTGTCTATATTTAAAATTAGATGGAACTGAAAGACACAAGGGATTAATAGTATATACATATATACATATATATGATTTGGTTTTGGTTTTATTGTTGTTTTCTGTTTTTTGAGATAGGGTCTTGCTCTAGTCCAGGCTGACCTGGAATTCACTATGTATTCTCAAGCTGGCCTCGAACTCACAGTGATCCTCCTACCTCTGCCTCCCGAGTGCTGGGATTAAAGGTGTGCGCCACCACACCCGGCTCCATAGCATATTTTTGAAGGAATATTTTATATAAGATGATGTGCCCTGTTCAAAGAATTAAGCAAAAATAGACAAAACCCAGGGTAGTTTACACTTATTGCTAGGGAGGCTCTTGAAGCATTGTGACATTTTGAGGGGAGAATTCTAGATATATTTTCTAATGTTCAGTACAATAAATATAAGCAAGCTAAAACACCAATGTGGAATTCATGTTCCCAGATTGCGTGTATATTCTTCTATAGAGTGACAGGATCAATTGCCTAAGCGCAAAGCCTTAAAATTGCTCGTGTAGAGAAGACCTTTTTTTCATTCAGATTCTTTGTTCATAGAACAGTTGTTTAGAAAACAGTTGTGGAACACATAGAACATGGTTTATAGATTTAATTTCACAACACTGCAAATATTTCTTGTATTGTTTCAACCACTTCTGATACTTTTTTCCCCATTTTTTATCAGTTGAGCCTGAGGACAGGCTTTCCAGAAATGTTTCATTAATAACTTTAATTACCTTTCAGGCAGTTACATCATGTTTTGCATTGGATGTGTAAAACTTGAAGCCATAAAAATATTAGTTTGGTGTGTACTGGGGAAAATAGTTAAAAGTCTAATTTTTACCCTTTAGACTTTGTTATTTCCTGTATAAAGTTACAAACTGGGGCTCTTCTATCAGTGCCAGCTGTAATGTTTTTTAATGCAGTGGCTGCCTTCTATTGTCTTCCTATTTTTGATAATGCAGATTGTTGGGAAATCTACAAGGAAGTAAATGACTCCAGGCAAACTGTTTTCTTCTTCTACCCACCCAGACTTCGACCCATCACTGTTTAGAACACAGTATGCCAGTGTACTGTGGGAAAGACTGAGATTGTATTTGCCCTGCAAATAAAAGTAATTTAGCAAAATTTTTAAAGTATATTGGTAAATTATATCCACAAATTAGTTAGATATATTTTGTGTAGTTATTTTAAAATACATTGGTATTTATTAATCATTGCATTTGGGGAAATGAACCGAGTTTGTGGTGAACTTGAGTTGTAGAAGATGGTAAAGGATAGTGAACACTTGGTTGAGATCAATCAGGGTGAAGTACATTTTTTCTGTTACAATGGTGATCATTTGAGAATTGATTTGCCTCAGTGCTTAACAGTTTTGTTTTGTTCTTAAAATAACTAATTATCAAACACTGATAGATATGCACACTCTGGTGGAGTGGGAGTGGCAGGGGAGACACCACCTCACCAACAGCAGTGCATTTGTGTGTTTTTAACCCCCAAAGAATTTTCATTTTAGGGTACTTGAGGCTGACTTGCAAATTCTAAAGTTTTAAGGTACCCATTTTTCCATTGTAAATATTTCTGTCAATACTACCAATTGGAAACTAGAACAATAGAATACTTTTTTGAATCCAATCCTACTTTTATTTTATACAGTATTTCTCAGCTGTGATCTTTGGAGCAAAAGCCAACGGCAGGAAAAAAAATAGTTTGTACTAGTTTCATGAAGTATGTCTTTGGGTTTTTGTAAATATTTTTGATTCAAATAAAATTGCTACTTTAAATTAAAAACACACACACACACAGAGAATCTTACAGCACAAATGCAGAACCAGCAAGAGCGATCCCCTAAGAGAAGGTGTGTCCTCCAGGAGCACAGGTGGACTTAGCGGCATCTGAGGGGAGCACGGACAGACTGGAAGGGTCTGCAGAGGCGTACCAGTGAAAACAGAGTGGCCCTGCAGAAAGCCTGCATGTGCAGAGCAGTGCAGGGCAGCTGTTCTACCTGAATTGACGAGTTTCTGTTCCATCACGCCACAGCCAAGAACTTCCAGCCATTCTCCATGGAAGTTGATCTCCATCTCAAAGGAAGGGTGCGTGAAAGGAAAGTAGCAGTCTACCCACCGGACCTCCAGCCCTGCAGGAGGCAAAGGAAAAGCACAGTATTGCCATTCTTGAGATCAAATTCACCCTTTAGCTAACGACACTGTTACATCACAACAGTGAATAAGATAAATAACCAACGAATGTGCAACATGTTAGGGCAAGGCAAAAAATCTTACAATCTGTGAAAAACTAGGAATGTCTTTTCCCATATCAATCACCCGTCACATCCTTGCAACCACATGGCAGAGTGAAAATTAGTTCAACATCATAAGAAAGCAGACAAGTCTATTACTTTTTGGAAGTGACGATGACATATTACAGTCATAGAATCCCGAAATTTCCCAGTTTGGGATAATCCCGCCCCTCCACATTGCAGCAAGTAGATTCCATGAGAACAACTTGGGCTTATCTTCCTCAAATTTTCATTATCACAAAATGTTCTTTATTAAACCTATTTCTAACTATTCCCTAGTCCTACAAGCTCAGAACAAACTGACTGACTTTCACTTTATTTTTATCTCATTTTTTTTATTAGAGAGAGAGAGACTGGGCACGCCAGGGCCTCCAGCCACTACAAAGAAACTCCAGACTCATGTGCCACCTTGTACACCTAGCTTACTTGGTTCCCAAGAATCAAACCTGGGTCCTTCAGCTTTGCAGCAAGCACTTTAACCATAAAGCCATCCCTCTAGCCGGGCTTTCACTTTCTTAAATATGTATTTTTAAAATTATACGAGCAAACAAGAAGATATTAAAACAAGGACAGCATCTTCAACAAATGGTGCTGGGCAAACTGGACAACCATATGCAGGAAAATGAAACTCGATCCACACATCTCACCATGCACAAAAATCAAGTCCAGATGGATCAAAGACCTATATAAAACCAGAAACTCTGCTACTACTGGAAGAAAAAATAGGAGGAACCTTCCACAAAATAGGAGTGGGAAAAGACTTCCTGAACAAAACCCCAGCAGCTCAGAAAATTAAACAATCACTCAATCAGTGGGATCTCAAGAAGCTGAAAAGCTTTTTCACTGACAAACATACCATAACCAAAGCCAGCAGATTACCCACAGAATGGGAGAGAATTTTCACCAGCTATACAACCGACAGAGGCCTAATTTCTAGAATCTACAAAGAACTCCAAAACCTAAACCATAAATCATCAAACAACCCACTCACAAAATGGGGCAGAGAACTGCACAGGAAGTTCTCACAGGAAGAAATATAAATAGTAAATGCACATTTAAGAAAATGTTCAACATCCCTAATCATCAGGGAAATGCAAGATATCCAAATGTAAGTAAAATGTTTACAAAGTCAAATGTGCTGGCACTTAAGAGGCAAAGGTAGGAGGATCACTGTGTATTCGAGGTCACCCTGCAACTACATAGTGAATTCCAGGTCAGCCTGGACTAGAGTGAGCTCTACCTCGAAAAACAAAAAACAAACAAACAAAAAAAGGTCAGTTTTTTTTCCTATTAATCAATGCTCAATACATATAAATTTAAATCTACACAAACAAGAAGCCCAATGCCCAAATGGATTTTCAATAAGTGATTAGAACTATGGTACTGTTCGTTAACAAAGGAAAAGTTTATTTAACTCAAAAACAATGGTTGTCTGAGAAGAGCAGAGGTTACTTGGAAGCAGAAAATGAGAGGGGAGGTCACCAGCAACTGGATGACCTCACCCAAAACACAGACAACAGCAGGCAATGGACAAATCACCTGTGTTTCGGTCCCTTCTGGGAGCTTCCTTCTATGTGTATGCCCCACAATGCCTCGTCCTTGTGAAACACCCAAATCTCCATAGAAACATGCCCCTGTCCAGCGAATTTAAGACACTGTATGTTTTGCTCAAAGCTATCTGCATTTTAAGCCTTTGGAAACCAAAATATGGGATGGATAAAAATAATTGCCTCTTGGTGCTGGAGAGATTGCTTAGTGGTTAAGGTGCTTGCTTGCAAAGCCTAAGAACCCAGGTTCAATTCCCCAGTCCCCACATAAGACAGATGGACAAGGTGATGCATGTGGAGTTCATTTGCAGTGGCTAGAGACCCTGGCGTGCCCATTCTCTCCCTCTCTCTCTCTCTCTCTTTCTCTCTCTCTCTCCCCCTCTCTGTCTCTCTCTCTCTCTCTCTCTCTCTCTCTCTCTCTGTTTCTCTCAAATAAAGAAATAAAATATTTTTTAAAAAATTACCTACATCTGCTGAGCACTTCCGTGCTTCTGCCACCAACCTTCACAAGGAGAAAAAGTCTAGAGAGGATATCACCTAGCTGGAAATAAACTCCTGAAAATCTGGTACTATGCTATAAGGCCACAGTCTAACCCCAAAAATGACTCATCCCTGCTAGCAAACCAGGAAACCTCCGCCAGCAAGAAATCCCAGAAGCCCTGTGTCTATGCACCAAGTCACCGGCTTGGTTTTTCAGATGCTCACTGGTGCTCCATTTCAATAACGCTCTTTAAGAGTTTTCTGATTAAGTAATATGTTCACAGACTTCAACATCAAAACCCTCTCACAGGACCAACCACACCATGAATGAAGCTGGCCAGCATGGGTTAGTCTCCCTTGTGCCCCTGGCCTTGTCTCCTCCACACACTTCCAAATGTTATAGTCCTCTTTATTGCAAGATGGAAGCAGTCTTTTTCTATTTCCCTATACACATCATTCCACACCATGTTTTTTTCACATAATGAAATGCCTGGAGGCCTATCAGAGGGAAGACACAGAGTACTTCCTCATTTCAATCCTTGCTCCTGCACAGTGTTCCACTATGCGCCCATCCTACAATCATATAGGAAGTCCCTGGCCAATATGTACTTGGAGAACATCCATTATTTTGTTATTGAAAGCAATGCTGCAACAAAATACCCTTCTGGGCCAGAGAATAAATGCTTTTATGACTGTGATAAATATTGCCAAGTTGTCCTCTCTAAGTGCCATGTAACATTTTATGCTAGCATTGGCTCAATAGTTTTCACAGGGACCAAGGCATTCAGCTAATTAGTGAGAGCTCTGACTGACCCCCTTAGATAGTCACTGTAGGATCCATAAGCTGAGAAGCCATGGCCAGAATCCCCAGGCTCTGGCTGCCTTCCTGGCTGCTTGCCATCTGTGTGTACCCTGGACTCCCCACAGCAAAGGAAAAGCGTCTTTGGAACTAGCAACCATGCCACAGCAGTTATGAGGAGGAGGAGACACATTTAAGGTCTGAAGCATCCTTGTGGGCATATGAGTGTTGATGCCATTTCCAAGGCAGCACAGAGTCACTCATGACTTACACTCCATTCCCGTCTAGGGCCTCACAAACCTGGCAATGCCACCGCTGTGACTCTATAGTTTGCCATATATATCCTCCATGTCCACACAGCCATGTACTCAGGAGTACAATGCTGCAGACTGCTAAGTGGAATGAAGTCATTTCCTGCTTCAAAGCTAAGGTGAGCCACCTCCTTTTGCCTCTCCAGGGTGAGGACCTCTCCCAAGCACACACTAGAAGACAGTAGTGCTGTTTCAGCCACAATGACTCCCTCTGCTAAGACATACACAAAGTGGTAGAGAAAACTGAATGGCTGGCAATTCCCCCAGCACAGGTGTGAGTGATGCTACAGCTGCGTCTCCTGCTAGGTGGAGACAAGTGTGTCCTGGGAGTCATCTGCATAGGAATCTTTTGATTAGGGATAGGATCTTAAGATGATACCATTTCTGCACCTCCATTATAAGGACAGAAATTGTCACTAGCATAATTCAATTGGTCACTTCATTTTGAAAACTGGATATGGGGCCAAAGGCACTGCGACAAGTGTCATACTCTCTCCTGCTATCAGAGATGCAAAACTTTACCACAGTTGGCTGAGTGGCTTCAGATAAGTTTATTTCCTGGTGCCTCAACATCATTAAGATATTGCAAGGTTTTTGTGACAATTTAGTAAGAAAAAGTAAAAAGGAAAACCCAGAGCTTGGCACCTAGTAAATGCTGGATGGCTGGTTTTTATTTCAATGTTATGGAAATAAACCAGTAATATGAAAAGTTCCTTACCTCCTTTGTAAACTAAGCAGTAAACATTTCTAAGTTGTAGTGTTCCAAAGGGACACGGCATTTGTTGCCCATTTACTGGGTGCTAGCTACATGTAAGTCTTACCCATGCCTTCTCACACTGCCACACTGCTATATGGCTGGCACCGGCACCCCTCCACAGGACTGGTCATTGTCCTCTTGCAGGGTAGGAAGTGTGGCTCACAGTGCTTACCTAAACTTCCAATCCAAGCCAGAGCCAGGCATGTTTGACAACAGAAGCTCATGTTGCTCATCACTAGAGCACACAGTGAAAACAACATTAGCTCATGTGCCATTCAAAGTGCACTCATCAGACCAAGGTTGGGACAGAAGGCAGGTCATTTGGGGGCATCAGCACCCATGGAAAGACAGTAGGTCAGGGATCAGGTTGGGAGGAAGGACAAGACCACCAACTGAAGCCAGGCCTAACAAAGCCGTGCCCTTGCCAGAAGTGTGGAGTAGAGGCTATCAGAACTGCCACAGGGAAGGCCTTTGCACTGCTGCCATGCTCAGCCTTCTGATGTAGGATGGACATGCTATACAGCAAGGTGGTCCTAGAAGCTAAGGCTATGACACTGACAGCTGGAGGATACTTGGACACCAGCAATAAGGACCCTTGGAGAGGATTCTTAGGGATATGTTTCAATGACCACCACAGGCCTTTTGACTTTTGTAAAAATTAGGAGAGAAATGCCTCTCAAAAGGGGACATGCGTAGTCCTATGGAGAGCAGCCCAGGCCATGCCTCCCTCAGAGTAGTTCATCTGCTCCCCACTGAGAGCAGCGCACTGTGAGGGAGGCAAACACCCTTGTACGTCAGACACTGACCAGCAAAGGACTGAAACCCTGATATGCCAAACATGGCAGAAAGTTTGTAGAAGACAGCTGAGAAACAAGGAAAAAAAAAAAAAAAACAATGAATTCCACAAGCATAAAAATATTCTGCAGGGTTATTTGTTTTCTTTCTAATTCTGGAATGATCATCTTATAACAGCCTTAGGACACTGGTACAACTGAAATGTTATCAGAAAATAATAAACCACATTTAGAAAGTGGTGAAAATGCCTGAACTAAAGCAGCTGTAATAATGACAAGTTGCACAAGGAAATAATGGTGCTCTGATTTTTAATTTGGCTTTTCAAGAACAAAGGAAGCCAGTAATAATAAAAGGCGAGAACGTAGCAATACAAACAAACACATGAAGAGTCACTGAATATGTCTCAGTCTCACAAACCAATTCCCATTCATTAAGGAACTGTAGAAAGAATAAAGCTGAAGTCTTGAAGTAATCTTTGGTACCCAAAATGCAACTGCATATGATGCGACAAATCAGGCTTTGCCACAAGCTGCCCCAGGAGTCAGTAACCAGGAGAGACAGATGCTTACTTTCACATCATTGTTTTCATAGCTTTATGGTTTCAGGAATAAAATACTATAATGAGTGAGACATTCACTTTCCCTCTTCTCTTCCCTCCTTCCCTGACTCTCTCTTCTCCTTATATCCTTCTTCTTCTCCCCTTCTGTCTCTCCTTTTCTTTTTAAGACAGTATCTCACTATGTAGCCCTGGGTGGCCTTAATCCCATGATCCTCCTGCCTCAACTTCTCAAGTGCTAGAATTATAACCCTGCACCCAAACATAGTTGTTTAAAATATTTTGATTTGGGGCTAGGGAAATAGCTCTTGGCACAAAGCACTTTCTGCGAAAGCTTAAGTCCCTGAGTTTGTATCTCCAGATCCCAAGTAAAAGTTAGAAGCCATGGTGAACTTCTAGAACCTTAGCACACATAGGGCAAGATAAGTGGTGGAGACAGGAGAATCTTCTGGAACCTTATGACCAGCTAGCCCGCCTAACACAGCAATGAACAACAAGAGGAATGGTGTGGATCCACCCTGCAAAGTCACACTAGGACCTTCTCATACATGTGCTCATGTGTGTGAATATGGACATACATATATGTCAACAAGACAGACCACCTAAAACAAGAGGAACGGTATGGATCCACCCTGCAAAGTCACACTAGGACCTTCTCATGCATGTGCTCGTGTGTGCGAATATGGGCATACATACATGTCAACAAGACAGACTCCACCTAAAATAAGAGGAACGTTGTGGATCCACCCTGGAAAGTCACGCTCTGACCTCATGCATGTGTGACATATGTATGTTCCATACTCACACACATGAACACAAGCACACACCAAAAAAAAAAAAAAAAAAACCTTAAGGAGTAGACAGGAACACCAGCATGCTGATCAGCAGGAGCATGGATCCTAAGCCCCAGTCACTTTCTTTCTTCTGCAAATTCCATTTTGATTCCTCCTATACCTCAAGAAGAATTAACCATGACAGCCATATGTTCTGTCCCACAAAGAGCTGAATCATTAAACCATCACTTACATACACAAATAAATAAATACCCTAGACACAACCAACCTCAATGATTTATAACATGGTAATTGCTGACATTAAGCTGCCACAGACACAAATACATGCATACCTACCATCTCCAAAAAGATGCGTCACAAGTCTGGTGAGTACTTGCTTAAGGTCAAACTCTACAAGCTTCACAGCCTCCATGGTGTGTGTCTCTTGCTTGTAAGCAGAGCGAGGACTTTGCTCAAAGAGCTGCAGGCTTTCTCCATCCTTTATGTCAGCAAATAACTATAAACCAAGAAGAATAAAAGAAGATAAAACTGTCGGGTCAATCTCTATCAAACAACACAGGAAATCTAGTCAAAATAAAATTTACTCCCAGGTGATAACATAGGAATAAGAATTACATCCTGTAGTTAATAAATGTACTGAAATTAACAACCACTTTGTACCCACTTTGAGCAAAGCTCTCTTCTACATGGTGGGGAAGGTTTCTGGGGAATCAAGACACTGATAACTGCTGATCTGTTCTACATTTGAATGAACTTATACTCACTTCCTCACAAGGGACATTATCCTCAATCCCAGACAAAATGTCAAGCTTTCAGATGATAAAATAGTAACCTTAACTGTCCCACAGGATCTCAACAGCATCATCTGACACTAGGTAAGAAAGCATAGTTTCAGGATTAAATCCAATGAAGTCCACAAAACAGGAAACATGCTGGAATTTTATCACTATCTCTAAGCACCCTCACGGGGCCTTATGTATATTTCTGCCACTGTTACCCATTTAACTTGGGCATCTGATATGGTCGCTAAGCCTCAGATCAAGATATACACACTGAGAAAATGCTAAATATACAGGTTTTATGTTCAATAGCATATGGAAATATAAGTTAAGTGGTAGAGTACAACAACTAAATAAAACAAAATTATCATCATCTATATTGATCATGAACTATTTTACTATGGAGATAGGATATTTCCACCTTTGGTGATGCAACAGACCTTTACTTGTGAGGAAACTGGGTAAAGACAGAGAAATGAGCAATAACCATCATTCTTCCCATCTACAAAAATCAAATCAAAAATGAAAAAAAAAAGTCTAATTAAAGGAGTGAAGCAATTGTCATTTCTAGTAATCTTGTGTTGAATGATTAAAACCAAACCTCCTGAGTAGTACTTCTAGAAAATCTAAACATTGCTAAAGGCACCGAAAAAAATTAATAGTAAACAAAACTTACTAAACAAAACTTTATGAGATAGCATAAAACCAAAGGCTGGACAGATGGCTTAGCGGGTAAGGTACTTGCCTGCAAAGCCTAAGGAGCCAGGTTCAATTCCCCAGAACCCATGTAAGCTGGTGGCACATGCTTCTGGAGTTTATTAACAGTAACTAGAGACTCTGTTATGCCCATTTTCTCTCTACTCTCTCTCTCTCTCTTGCTCTGTCTCTCCCTCAAATAAATAAATAAACAAATGTTTAAAGCACAGAAAAATTAAAGTGCTAAGGCACTTGCCTGTGAAGCCCAAGGACCCAGATTCGATTCCCCAGTACCCATGTAAGCCAGATGCACAAGGTGGCACATGCATCTGGAGTTCATTTGCAGTGGCTAGAGACCCTGGTGCACCCATTATCTCTTTCTCTATCTGCCTTTCTCAAATAAATAAATAAGAAAATAAATAAAATATTTTAAAAAACATAAAACCAGAAAAAATGTCCAGCATGAAGCCACAGACAGTTCTTACCTTGTCAGCACATCAAGTGGTAGCCAAGCATAGTTGGTAACAACCACAGCCAATAACAAGAGTGCAAGCCCAGGAGCTGAGTAAGCACGTGTGTCTCACAAACAACCCTAAAGAACTCACCTTCCTAAGAGTGGGCAAACAGAATGCAGACCTTCTGGAGAGCAGCCCCTGCCATCAGCTGTCACGTTTCCTGGGCAACAAGGAGAGCTGAGGCTATGAACACGAACCAAGGCAGCCCCAGACTGAGTGCCAAGGTTTTTCAGCAAAAGAGCCTACTATCCTAGCTTAGGCCTCCAGTGTGTCTCATGTACATAATGTATTTTGAGTATATTATTCAGACCCCATAACTATTTCTTATCCCCCTTCCACTTCTGTTGAACCCTTTATTCTTCTCATCTACTCCCTGATTTTCATGATGCATGGGGGTGGGGGGAGAGAAGAGAGAGAGAGACTGAGTTTAATTAGGATGGTTTGCATGGGCACGGGTGAAAACTGATTTACTGGTCTGTAACTTACCAGTGGCCACACTACGGGGGAATGTGATTCCCCTGCCCAAGCAATCAATAATTGCCAATGGCTCTTCAGGGAGGTGCTCCATGAGCCCCTCCTCCCTCCTGGATGGAATGTTGAAGCTCTAATCATGTGCAATTCTTTGCAGACAACCTAAGCTGCTCTGAGTTCATGAGTGCAATGGCTGGTCATGTTTGTAAGAGAGCAGCATCACCCTCCCCCCCCCACCCCCGCTAGCTCTTATATTATTTCTGTCCCTGCTTCCATAACGCTCCCTAAGTCTTGTACAGAATGACACAGCTGTCCTGTTCAGGGTTAAGTCCTCAATGTGACTTATCCTCAACACTGAATAGCAGCATTACCCACTGCCCACTGCAATAAGAAGCTTCTTTGACCATAGCTGAGAGCAACACTAATGCTTGTCACATCTGGTATGTGCCCAAGCTCTTTACTCTGCTCCATTTTATCTTTTCCAAAATAACAATTGAAATCATACAGCATGTGAGCTTTGAAAATTGACATATTTCACTTAGCAAAATGCATTGTTCTTTAAGTATTTTTATGTCTTGACAGCTCATTACAGTCTTTTTGAATAAAATATTTTATTCCTTATATATTTAAGATCTCATTTTTTATTTCTTTAAATATTAAACACCCAGGAGTTCTAGCAGGTGAAGCAACTGAGTACTCTACTGGTTCTCATTCATAGGAATAGTCTAATAGTATTCTGTTTCCTGTGTTTGCTGATCTTAAGTTTGTGGATGCTAATCAGTAGAAAACCCAAAGGCTCAACTTCAGGATGATTTCAACTTCAAAGATTGTGTGTGTCCAGAGTACTGACCACTATATGACCAATTACAGCTTATAATGACAGTCTCAGGTTTGATTTCCCCATTGTCCCCAGTGAGGACAAAAGGTACCTACAGAAGCCTCCACATTCCACATTCTCCAGGCTCTCAGTTCACTCCACATTTTTCTCTACTCAGAGAATTCATGCCCCCTCCTTTTTAGTTTCTCAAAGTAGGATCTCACTCTAGCCCAGGCTGACCTGGAATTCACTATGAATTCTCAGGGTAGCCTAAAACTCACAGGATCCTCCTACCTTTGCCTTCCAAGTGCTGGGATTAAAGGCACCACACCTGGCTAAATTCATTCATTTCCATGAGCTTTAAAAATGTAGCAGAATTACCCATTCTCTATCTGTCTCTCTCAAATTAAAAAAAAAAAAAGAAAGACAAAAGAAAGGGTTGGAGAGATGGTTTAGCGGTTAAGGTGCCTGCCTGTGAAGCCTAAGGAAGCCCATTCGATTCTCCAGGTCCCACATTTAGCCAGTTGCAAAAGTGACGCCAAACACACAATGTCACATATGCGCATAAGGAACGCATGTGTCTGGAGTTCCTTCAAGCAGCTGAGAGGCCACTGGTGTACCCATTCTCTATCTGTCTCTGTCTCTCTTTCTCTGTCTGCCTCTCTCAAATTAAAAAAAAAGTAGAATTATTTTATATGCTTAGCTTTTTATAATTATTCCTTTTTCCTTCTTCTGTCAGCATATCTGGTCTACAACAGAATAAGTTCTTTGAACTTGACTTTAAATGGCTTTCAGGGTCATATTACAAAGTGCACAAGAAGTGAGCATCCTTTATACTTTTGTGTATGGTATATTTGTTTTGTAGTGTTTGGGATTAAATCCAGGGCCATGTGATACCTGGTTCTTCTAGTTTGTTTATTTTTTGTTAGTTTTAAGCAAGGACTCATTATATAGCCAACACTGGCCTGGAACTATGTGGCTCAGGCTGGCCTTAAACTTGAGGCAATCACAGTGCCTCAAATTCCCTAGTGCTGGGATTATAGGCATGAGCCACCACACCCAGCACCAGTTCCTAGTTTTAAAAATGCTATTGCCCAGCTTGGTCAATCAAAATTCTAACTATATGTCTAAATGAGTTTTTCACCATATTCAAAAATCAAATCTGTCCAGTGGCACAATCTGAGAATCAATGAGAATAGGTCATGATGAAATTGCAGACACCCCTCAAAGTAGTTCAAGCAACATGCCCATCACTGGAACTAACGTGCTCTGAGGAAATTAGATGAAAGACAATAATAGCCTTCTGATTCCCAGAATGTTGTTCTGGTTTTATATATTTATTTATTTTTAATTCCCAATGCTCCCAATTGTTGATGTTACCACATGCTTGGGCTGCAGAGCACTGAGAAATCAAGACAGAGCTGAGCTAGAAGCCTGCTCCGTGCTGACTAGCTGTCCTGATGCTGGAAAAGAGCTATGTAGCCTGCAAGAGATAAAAGTCATCCACAATCGTAACAGGTAGTTGACCATGTCCATTTCATGTCTGGAAAGCTAGACCAATGGTGCCGACTGGTGCAATGGTGCTATGTGTGTTGTGAGGGAAACAAACTGCTTAATGACAGAATTTGAGTCCTACTCCACTGAGGAAATTCCTGCCTGGTACTGAAAACCTAATCAAAAGCCTATGGCTGGGGAGGTCATAGGCCCTAGGGGGAAAACTACTAGTTGTCTGGCTAAATGGATCTATTATGTCCTCCAAGCTGCCCTCTAGATACTTATGCTTCTGCCCACATATCAATGCTGCTCTCACTTCTGGTTAGAAAAGCCTCTCTTTTCAGACGGTAGTGACCACTGAGGAGATTCAAAACTCATCAAAGTGCTTAAAGAAGACACAGGAGAGTGCTCAGCACAAGTGAGACATTTCTGTAACATCTTCCAAGGCTCAAGGACCACTGTGGAAGAGATGGAAAAAAGAATGTAGGAGCTAAAGGAAGGAGAGGAGTGCTTGCAATACTGTCTTCCAAACACAAAATGTCCATTGCATCTGTGACCTTACAGTGACTGACGCTACCTACACAAGACCTGCATAATAGAAGAAAAAAATGATGACATCAAAATAGAACCAGGACTAGCTGGAAAGAAGGGATTCAGCAGAGGGGTAGGGGAGGCAGGAAAAGTGAGCATTGGGATGGGATTATGATCAGGATATGTTATGTATACATATGGATGCTGTCAATAAACACTTTTAAAAATAAAATAAATCCCTAATGCCTTTTAAGCATAACAAATGTAATTTTAAAACTCTTGATATGGAAAGCCATGTACACACTCGGGTTCATAAACTCTATTTTGCATTAAAGACAAATAATGTAGTAAATGCAACATTAAATCAGCAAGCAATCCCAATTTTTCTTTATAGAACAGTTATATTCAAAAATATTATACAATTACTAGAGATGTTGCTCAGTCATAACATGAACATTAAAATTCAAGATTTAAACTGAAATCATAACATTAGAAAATTTTATCACCTCTATGTGATAGGATTATTCATATTTTTTCTTCTGTTTGGTGTTTTCTATATTTTATACATTTCCCAATAAAGATTATCTTTGAAGTTATATAGAACATAATAAATGTTATTTGAAAAACAAAAGATGAAATTGGAAAGTACTTAAATGTCTGTATTTCATACTACAAAAAGTACAAGGACTGGCTCTAATACTGCCACAGCACATAGTGCTCTGACATCCCCACAGGTAAAGATAAGACGCTTTTTGTCGGGATGAAGACCACCCAGAGCATAGTATGAGGAACTCAAGACAGGTGAAACAGCACGGTGAAATGGAGGGGAGATTGCACTAGTAGTGCTACAAAAAAACAGTGCTATTGGGGGAAATGTGGGTCCACAGAGAGGCTCATCCCTAGCAGCCAAATAAACAATGGGCCAGTGCCACAGAGGTCTTAGGTTTGCAAGAGAAATCCTTTGCAATCCAAGAAAGATCCAAGTCCTGCTAGCTAACCTGACTCAATAACAAAGAGAAGTATGGTCCCACAGCAGTACGTTCAACGTACAATCAGCACAGAGTTGAGAGTCATCCAATCAGAAAAGGGACTAGAACGGGGCCTTGTAGAGTGAGCCTGCTTCCTCCAGGAGTCATAACAAAGAAGACCACAGGGTGGCAGCCCTCTGTCTATTCCAGAAGTGCAGAGATCCTTTTATCGACAATGGAATATGGTTCCTGTTCCACCTCAATGTCAGATTAAGTGTCACGTGTACAGTTAATGAGCACTAAAAAGATGTTCTTCTATACTGCTGTAATGTAAGGATGCTGAATGTTTCTTTAATGCCATTTATTAACAACAAGGATATTTCAAAAGTGACAATCATGAACAGATTTCTCAACACATGTCATCAAATTAGGCACCTCCCAAGTGAACCATTAGATTCTAACATCCCTACAAAACATACCTACCTGCCAGGTATGCTAGTGTGCACCTATAATCCCAACACGTGGAAAGCTGAGGCAGGAGGACAGTGAGTTTCAGACCGGCCTGACATAAATAAGGAGACCCTATCTTCCCACCCAAATACAACAAAACAAAAAAAAACAACAGTAATTTTACAGTGATCTTTTCACATATACATGTATCTCAATGCCTAAAATTGGCTTTATGTGCCTCCATCTTCTGAAGCTTCAGCCCCACTTTGCACCAATGTCATTAGACTGTTAGCAAAAAAAAAAAAAAGGACAGTCTTCACTCCAACTGGCATTTGAGCCAAGGAGAAATACTGGATCATCTGAGAAGTCAGAGCCTAAAACTTTAATCCAATGGAACCATCTTTCTGGTTTTCGTGAGCCAGAACTAAAAGGAATGGTGTACCCCAAGTACAAACACTAAAGCCAGTGCTCTTCAGCCCAGAAGCCCACCAAAATCACAGAGGAAGGCTCATCGTTACCCCTTCCTGAGAGCTCATAGCAGGCACCAGTGACAACGAAGCATCAGGACAGTTCCCTGTCGGTACACACCCATGAGACACTATCCCCAAAGGACAAAAGCACTTATAGGAGACCCCTGGGGAAGTACTGGAAGAAGCAGACAACACTTGAGAAAGGAAATTAAAAAGCGGGTGTAACAGTTTCAAACGGTGGCATTTCTGAACTCTAGCACTGAAACAGATACAATGAAATCACATCAATCACATCTGAAAATGTGAAGCTGTTGGCCAGTCAGCCACTACTGAATCCCCAATCCGGCTAATTTTAGGTCTATCTGTAAGTCAATCTGCCTAAGGTAGTAAGAGTGAAAAGGATACAACCCTATGGAAGAGACAGTGTATCTGTCTTGCTCTGCACCGGATGAAATGTGAGGAAAGTGCCATGTGGTACGAGTACATGATCCATGATCGTGTTAATGGAAGGGACAGCTGGGATCTACAGCCAAGCAGGATAGTTAACACAGTGACTGAACACATGGAAGAAATGAGGTTCAGGCGACGGTGCCAACCAGAACGTGAACGAGGGGACAGCTAAAGGAGGAGGAGAGAAGGGGCAGGAGCTGCTGTTACAAATGGACCACAGTGTCCAAGTGAGATTTTGGTCAGCTAATGTGCTTTGTCCACATCACAGAATACTGTGGCAAATCACTGTGTTTAAATTAGTCCTATCATTTTATTAGAGGGGCCTACCTGGAGGAATGAGCAGAGTAAGGAGGCAGGGAAAGGGATGCTTTCCCAATAGTAACAGGGAAGCCCTTTGCAACCGAGGACATACATGGACATTTTGTGAGAGACAATAATGACTGATGTGTTTGGAATTGAAAATGCAAAGAAGGGTCCTTCCTTCATTCCTTTCCTCCTTCCCTCCCTTTCTGGTTTTGGAATTTCCCAGGAAGTAGGGGTCAGAGAACTAAGATCCTCATGGAGGAATTGGTAGAACAATGGAGAAAGGGACTTGAAGAGAAAAGACAAATCCATCAAAGATTTCCCAGAATGACTTCGCTACAGGTTACATGACAAAAGTACACTGTCCATCTCACAAAACTATCAGCAAGTCCTACATCACTCGCAGGACTCATTACAGGCACTTTACAGGGCCTGAAAGAGATTTCCAATGCTGTGCTCTGCTGAGAAAAGTGACTGTGGAGCACACAACTGGAAGCATGGAATTTTGGCCAGATTAGGTTTTCTCTGGCCAAATTGTGTAGTTTAAGCATTACAGGCCAGCATGAGATCAGTGCCATCTAGAGGTAGAGCAGGGAACTGCCTCACCACTGGCTCGGACCAGGATGTCACAAGCACACTGTTCATTGCTTATGACAATTTTTTAAAGATGAATGTCAAACAAATTATATTCACAATAATACCTTTTAAATTAAAGAGAGCTATAACTGAAACAAGGATGATATTAACTTGATAATATTCCACTTGATATTTATTCTTTTCGGTACTTTTCCCACCTCTCTTACTTGCAGGATTTCTGAAAGAGATAAGGATTTCAGATAAGACAACTGCTAACTGTTGGCTTAACCCGGGTTTCAGAAATTGCTGGTTCCTCACACTACCAAGGTAATCTAAAAGGCTACAGGGAGAGAGGCAGGAAATGGAAAAACAAAAGTGAACCTGGGTATTAACAAAAGAAACTTGGTTTGTGCTGGGCACTGTGGAGCACGCCTGTGCCACAGCTGAGGGAGGATGGTGCTGGGCACTGTGGAGCACGCCTGTGCCACAGCTGAGGGAGGATGGTGCTGGGCACTGTGGAGCACGCCTGTGCCACAGCTGAGGGAGGATGGTGCTGGGCACTGTGGAGCACGCCTGTGCCACAGCTGAGGGAGGATGGTGCTGGGCACTGTGGAGCACGCCTGTGCCACAGCTGAGGGAGGTTTGTGCTGGGCACTGTGCAGCACGCCTGTGCCACAGCTGAGGGAGGATGGTGCTGGGCACCTTGGAGCACACCTGTGCCACAGCTGAGGGAGGATGGTGCTGGGAAGTGTGGAGCACACCTGTGCCACAGCTGAGGGAGGTTGGTGCTGGGCACTGTGGAGCACGCCTGTGCCACAGCTGAGGGAGGATGGTGCTGGGCACTGTGGAGCACGCCTGTGCCACAGCTGAGGGAGGATGGTGCTGGGAAGTGTGGAGCACGCCTGTGCCACAGCTGAGGGAGGATGGTGCTGGGAAGTGTGGAGCACGCCTGTGCCACAGCTGAGGGAGGATGGCGCTGGGCACTGTAGAGCACACCTGTGCCACAGCTGAGGGAGGATGGTGATGGACACTGTGGAGCACGCCTGTGCCACAGCTGAGGGAGGATGGTGCTGGGCACTATGGAGCACGCCTGTGCCACAGCTGAGGGAGGATGGTGATGGGCACCCTGCAGCACGCCTGTGCCACAGCTGAGGGAGGATGGTGCTGGGCAACCTGAAGCACACCTGTGCCACAGCTGAGGGAGGATGGTGCTGGGCACCCTGAAGCACACCTGTGCCACAGCTGAGGGAGGTTGGTGCTGGGCACTTTGGAGCGTGCCTGCGCCACAGCTGACAGAGAAGGAGGCAGAAGACTCACCTGAGTAAGTAGTGTGCCACCTGTCTGGGTGGCACAGCTAGGCCTGGGCTCAAACAAAAACAGTTTACCGCTACAGGAGGGATCATAAGTGTTACCTGAAAGTTCATGTGTTAACTGAAGCTCCCAGCCTTCAGAACTCCTGGAAAGTGGTGAAGGAAGTCAGGTCATTGGGGATGTGCTCTTAAAGAATATTATGAGGCCCCAGCCCCTTCCTCCCCTTCTTTGCTTTTCAGCCACCACAATATGAGCATCTTGCTGAACACGCTCCCACCATGATGCGTTTGTCATAGGCCCAAAGTCAGTGGGGCCCAAGTAACCACAGACTGAAACCTCAGAAAGCAAAACAAGCCTGTCTTCAAAAATTATCTCTACGATTTGTTACAGTATAAAAAGATGGATGTAACATAAATTGTGACAAATGTACCATACTAGTAAGATATGAATAGTGGAAAAGGCAGGGTGTGAGGTGTTCAGACTCTCGTGTCAATAATTTTTCTGTATACTTATATCTCTTCTATAATACAAGGGTCAGTACAAAAGTGAGTACACAGAAAGAATAAAACCCCAAGAGCAGCATCAAGCTCCTACTGCGCACGAAGACAGGCGACCGTGGTTTCCAAACAGCCTACTGCACACGAAGACAGTTCATGAGCACTAGTAAGGCTCTGGGTGCCAGAAAGACCTCAACACAGTACCTCCCTAGTGTCAATGCTTTGTGCAAGCCTTTCTAATTACCTGATTAATTTAGAACTACCTAATAAGCACATGCTGTGTCAAAAATGAAATTTTAGAGAAGTATTAGATGTTCTCTCCAATTAACATTAGTCACAACACTAATCAGGCAACACAATCCTTCCAATAGCCCCACCCACTCTATTTTCATTTGCTTCCCGCTTCCTTATTGAGAACAGAGAAGCCGCCAAGGAGAAACTTCCCATGTTGCAGTCTTCCATCCCCTTCCTGGACATGTACATCCTTGCTGCAGTTCGATTTCCACACTCCACAGCCTAACACAAAAGAGAAACTGTTTGTAAGCATGTGCCTTCCTCTGGCCAGGCTTGGACTTTCCCAGTGTCTTGAGCACATCTCCTGTTGCTTTGCGTGCTAACAGTTCTTACTTAGAAGGCATGTCATATTCCTACCTGTTTCTCTTCTGGCACTTTCCTCTCCATGAACACATTCCACTCTTCTCTCTAAAGTGCCCACCAAACAAATGAAACTCCCTCTCATACCAGGTCATACCCTATGATCCCTTCTCATGGTCACGGTGAGAGTGTTTAAAATTTTTGGATCTTCCTCGTCACTAAGTAAATATTTGTAATTCACAAGCCTCACCCTCTGCCCTCTCCACCCTTGCTCTGCACACTGCCCTACATGATTGTGCTCAACTCAGAGCTCCAGCTGAGCTGCCAGTTCCATGCTGAGGCCTTGGAGTGGGGATGCTGTGGTGTCTGAGAGCCTCGTTCAAACACCGCCCTCCAGACAGCTGTGCTGGGCCAGGTTATATACACAACCACTGCCTACGGGCATGGGGGAGCCTCACCTGAGCACAGCCTAGGCTCAATCCCCCTTCTGTCCCCAGTATAAAACGTGCTTCTCTTCCTGCGAGCCTCATTCTGCAGTAACAAGATCCAGTAGTCTACCTCCTGCACATCATTGTGTCCTGGTCACCCAGCCATCGCCTCGGCCTGACCTTCACTTCATTTCCTCACTCAGTGCTCCAGTCACAGCACATTGCTCCACTGACCATATTACTTTGCAGAACTACTTAAACATGCCAACATGATTGCCTCACTCTTACGTTTCAAATGATTAAAGACACATCTGATTTTTGGGAAACTAAAATGTAGATGCCCAAATAGTTACACAGGAGGGTCTCAACAAGCAGCTCATGCCTCCCTCTTTACCGTCATCTCACGTCACCTCTCAAGCCATTAGACAATACCTGTTCTAGGGATGGGTCACAACTGTCCTATTTTACTGCCATCACATCTACTCCCTCACTTGATGATTCCAGACCCTTCTTCTCTGCCTGCATAAGGATTTGTTCAAGACTCTTCCAACCACCTCTTCCTCTTCCTCTTCCTCTTCCTCGGAACAGAGATTTCTTGTTCTGCGTGGTGGCCATCTCTCCTGCTGTGTGGACTGTATGGCCCTTATTAAAACCGTTCTCTCCTGAGGTATAAATAAAAGGAATAGTACGTAGGATCTTTTTTACTTCATCCTTGCTGAGGATGAGGTTCCCATGAACACATGGCATACACACACAGAAGCAATCTATATCCAAATGAGCTCACTCACAGCCTATGGTTACACACATGACGAAGCAGGTGAACTCTGGGCCCCAGGGACAAGCCAGTCCTCTAAAACTGAGAGGTACGGCCTGTCACTCTGACAGGTGTGCTTCATATATTTCTGCCTGATCCGTACAGAAATAGTGAGGATCCCTCCAAAACATGATCACATCCAACACTTTACCTCAGCACTCCCAAGCCTGCATTTCCCATGAAAGCAGCAAGCAAATTCAATTATGTTATCCAAATCCAACTAAAGCATTTCAGCAAATATTAAGTATTCAAACCTCTTTGGAGGAAGGATTGGGATGTCTTATATTAAAGGGATGGCTGACTCATTTAAGTGGATTTCAGACAGTAATTTCCACAGTTTTTAATTTCTTTAAACAACTGGGCCCTAAGTGGGATCTTCGCTCCTCAGTTGGGAAGACTTGTGTTTGAAAGGGCCAGTCAAACACATCTCTGTCTTCTGGTCTCTGTGGGAAGTCCATGCCTTAGCTCCAGCTAATTGATATTGAACCAGCTTTGTCTTTGCCTGGATTTCTGTAATGCACCACATGCTAATTAATCAAATTACTGAGATTAGCACAGAAGAGGGAAGCACTGAGGCTGTGCACTGAGAGACGAACATTATTTTCTCCTGCTGTTAGACTCATTTCCTCTCCCTGGAACAAGACTGTGCCAGTGGAGTCGGGGGAAGGGCCAACACAAGACATGGATGCAGTAAAAGAACACTATTGTTTGTCAGGACGCTGTTTCAGGTGAGGTGTCTCCCCTTGACTAGACATGGGCCACATGGTCTGGCCAGGGCTCCTAGCCTCCTTGACAGAAAACTTGAGTGGAATATTTAATTTCTTTCTAAGTTAATTCAAACACATTCCTGCCTAGAAGTCAATACCAACACAAACCCTTGGGGAAGCAGGTTTGCACAGGACTCCTCACAGCTACGGGCTGAGCTGAGGCTGCTGTCCAGGACTCAAGAGACGGCACAGTGGCACTGAGGAATCGGCACAGGCTCACCGCACGCTTCTCAAGGCGCAGCACATGGCTAAGGGGACCTCACGTTTGGCAAGCTGTTCTCCCTGGTTTTAAGAGTGCTGACGTCTCATGACATGTGTACTTAGCAACACCTTTCTTCTAATGGGACTCTCCTAGGACGTAGATGGAAGAGGGTGATTAATATCTTGCCAAGTTCTGGCCTAGACAGAAAATACCAGAAGTTTCAATCCATCAGAGTAAGGAAAGACATGGCACGGAGCTTTAGACAAGTACAGGAGAGATTAAATGTGTGCACATGTTGGAGTACAAAGCAACAATAATGGTAACAGAAGATGCCACATCCATGTGTGAATTAGTTCTCAGGATAGACAGTACTGGAAGGAGAGCTTTATCCATTCTCCACTCTCTCATCACCCCTCCCAGTCACAACAACACAGAGACACAGAGATTATTTTCTTCTTCAGGTGGTAAAATCACTCATTCATGATGCCACTGGGTGAACTGCGACAGGATGGATGCCCTCTAGTGGGATCAGTGCTCTTTTCTCACCTTTACCCTAGAACTCACACCACTGTCTCCCTACTTCTTGGGCCTTTACTCCTGAGCTGGAACTACACCCTCCACAACTACATAAGGCATTTCTTTATAATATTTCTCATAAATCCTTTTGTTTTTATTTCTTGAAAGAACTCCAATACAGGGCCGGGCATGGTGGCGCATGCCATGAGTTCACCCTGAGACAGCTTGGGCTACAGCAAGACCCTACCTCAAAAAAAAAAAAAAAAAAAAGAGAGAGAGAGAGAGAGAAAGAAAAGAAAAAAATTACAGTCTCTATAGAAGTAGAAAACAAAGATGAAAAAAATTATTTACAGAGGATGTTGTACTTAATAAAATTTATTTTGCCTCTCAAATTGAAGTGAAGCCATAACCGTCTACAGCTGCCCCAAGATCTACGCAGGAGTCAGGAAGATGGTGTCGGAGAGTGGCCTGGTCCAGAACTCAGAAAGAGGACCCTGAAAGGGGCTGGGACAAGTACATCATCAGCCACCCAACAGGAGAAGCCCTCTGTACCTGCAAGTTTACTCAGGGAGCTGAATACTCAGCCCAGCAGGATGTGAGTAGCACTGCTGCCAGCTGGGTCTGAAGCTAGCTGGGAAAGCCTCTCACCTACCACCCACCTGCGCCTCCCCAGCTGAACAGGAGAAATGATGCCAATTCAACCCAACAAGCAGTTTTTGGCAATGTGCACCAGGCAAGGAAATGTGGCCCCTAGCAAGGTGTGAAGTCTTCTGTGAAAGATGTGAAAATATGTTTGCTACTTTTTCACATATCTTAGGCTAGTTAGAAAAGACATTGTTTCTGTAATTATATGGATTCAGTGAAACTTAAACAAGCCCTCTTAGCCTTCAATAGCAAGAATGGAATGTGAATGACAGTAATTTTCTTGGGATCTTGGGAAAATGAGGCATAAAGAATATTCAGTATTTTCTCTTCATTCCAGGAGCTCAGGCTTCCTTGTTCAATATACCCTTTATCCCGTATGAGAACTAAGAAGCTTCTACATTGGTTGTATTCAGAAATATTAAATGTTTGTTCCCTTGGTGTGGCTTTCCCTAACAACTCATTGACTTTTTTGAAAAATAAAAGCCTGTCTCCCTAAAAGCTAATAGACATTGCAGAAAAAAAGCAAGCAGTAAATCACTTCTTAGTCATAAACCAACCTTCAGTGCCTGCTCTGTGAAAAACGGAGTTGAGCATTTGAAATAGTTTTTCTTTGGCAGCTCCCAAAACAGCTTTCACTAAAAGGCACATTTTCAGCAAATTTTAGGTGTGAGCACCCAGAAATTCCACCATCACCACACCCATTTCTGGACTATTTGGTTAGCCACAGCATGGCCCCAGCTCTGTGTGGAGGGCTCATTAGGGCCCTGCAGCAGCAATGCTCCATGTGTCTCTGGCTCTGTTGAGGGCTCCTCACTGTTTACCAATCAGTCCTTCGTTTCCACAATGCTTTGTTGTGCTGAATAATTCTTGACCTGATTATGTGGCTTCCAGAAGGTCAACACCCAGAACGGAGTGGGGTTGTGAGTGATGCAGATGCATCTGAGTCACCCATGCTCCTGTGACCAACCCCAATAAGCTCCATACTTCACCACAAATAATAATAATAATTCATAATGGTTCATTTTCCTGATCAAGACTGCGTTTCCTCCTCATAACAGGCCCTGACCGATATGCTTGCTGCTCTGGAAGGAGACAGGACTGAAAGTGCCTGAGACAGCAGCGAGTGAACTGCTGTGCAACTGAATGTATCCACACAGCCATCTTCTGAGAGTGCAGGCTGGCATCTGAGAAAGGATACCTGAGTTGAACACGGACTAATTGCGGTGGCTCAGCACATGATCCTTGTACACAGAGGAGGGGCACAAAACAGCCTAGAACTCTTAAAGAATTCTCCATCACCTAGGGACACCAGAATGCAGGAAGCAGCACGTCAAGACAGTGGGTTATGTAAAACAACAGTGAGGCAATACACTGAGGTATGAGAAACAAAAGAGATGCACACATCCTCACACAGTTATTTTAAATTATGCATTTAATTGTCTTTTAATTTCACTTACAGAGGCTTTTATCAGGCAAAGGTTTATTTTAATGGAGTCAACTATAACACTTTTTTCCTTCTAGGATTTTTCGTTCTCAAGAAATCACATTTCAGATATTATATTCTACTAAGGTGATGATAGCTTCCTATATTTTTGACTTTCTTGTCACAAATGGATTAATTCACCTTAAATTCACATGTAAAAAGTGAAGCTTACATATGTGTAAGGTTGAGATCAATTCCCCCTCATATCTGCCTTAGAGCAATCAGCACAGAAGTTATCATCTCCTGTTTACGTAACATTACTTCTATACTTATGTTCTGACTCTGAACTAAGACTAGTCCTTTAACTTTTACAATACCCAGTAGACATCCTGGTGAAATTCACACAATACTCATAGAATTAATTTTGACAGTGTTTTCCTTTCTAGCAGACTACACTACTACACTATAGTTACTGTAAATGAAATCATTATGCTATTATATGTTATCTTTGGCTATTATTTAAGAATTAGAAACACTAATTTTTTGACATTGTACTTGCAGAATTATATAACTGTAAGACTTGATCTGGATGGTCTCTTACTCTTCTTAGTAAGCCATCACCTTATATGTAAATAAGGCAGCTGGAGTTCACATTTTCCAGTGTTTGTAACTTCAAGTTCTCTTTCCATTTTACTGCATTAACTACAGACTGTCCAGGCCACTGCTGAGTAGAATTAGGGACAGGAAGTGACTCTCAATGGTACCTGGCTTGATAGAAATGTTTACAATGGGGCTGGAGAGATGGCACAGTGGTTAAGGCACTCTCTTGCAAAGTCTAAGGACCCATGTTTAACTCCCCAGATCCCACATAAGCCAAATGCACAAAGTGATGCATGCACAAGGTCACACATGCACACAAGGTAGTGCACATATCTGGAGTTTGATTGCAGTAGCTGGAGGCCCTGGCATGCCAATTCTTTCTTTCTCTCTCATAAAATTTAAAAAAAAGAAAGAAAGAAAAGAAATGCTTACAATGATTCAACAGTTAATTGTAAGTGTCTGATAGATATCATTTCTAAGTTCTGGAAGTTCTTTTCTATTCCTAGTTTGCTAAAGTTTTTGCCATGAGTTATTATTGTCATTAAATTTTTAAAAAAAATTTTATTGACGTCTATACTTATAGAGAATAAATCATGATATTTCCCTCCACTCCCACCATTCCCCTTCAGAACTCCACTCTCCGTCATATCCCCTCCCTCTCTCCATTAGTCTCTCTTTTAATTTGATGTCATTACCTTTTCTCCTATTATGAGGGTTTTGCGAAGGTATTGCTAGGCACTGCAAGGTCATGAATATTGAGGCCAATTTCTGTCTGGACAGTTGCATTGTAAGGAGTCATACCCTTCCTTTGGCTCTTACATTCTTTCCACCCCCTCTTCCACAATGGACCCTGAGCCTTGGAGGTTGTGACAGAGATATTTCAGTGCTGGACACTCCTCTGTCCTTTCTTCTCAGTACTATGTTGCCTTTTGGGTCACCCCAGTGGTCATCGCCATCTGAAAAGAGAAGCTTCTCTAACCAGAAATGAGAGTGGCATTAATATGTAAATATGAACATTAAGTATAGTGCTTTCAGGGCAGTTTGGTGAGAATAATATAATGCATTTAGCCAGACAAGAGCAGGCTTTATACCCCTAAGGCTCATGACCTACCCTGCCACAGACTTTTGATTAGGTTTTTCAGTACCAGGCATGTATTCCCTCCCATAGAGAGGGCCTTCAGTCCAATTAGGGAGCAGTTGGTTTCCCCCGTAGCAGACATGCCACTATTGCACCCATTCGGTCATTGGGCCTGTCTGGCAAAACTTGAGGTTTCCAGTGTCCACTGTTTTCACTGCTTATGACTTCTGTCTCCCATAGGGCTGCATGCGGTGCGGCTTTTTCCAGCTTTCAGTTGGCTGGTCTATAGGGAGAAGGTTTTCTGCTCAGCACCAGCTTGCTTTCTCAGTGACCTTGCCTCTCAGGCAAGAGATGTCTTCAGCAATAGGGTCTTACCATCTGTTTCTCAAGGGAAACCAAGGGCCTTGGCAATACCCTGTAATGTTTTGGAGGCTTCAGGGACCTCCTTGTCATTAAATATTTTTAATGTTAGGAAATAAATAAATGTCAATAAGTTATTTTCTTCAACTATCTAAAACTAAAATGATTTTCTCCTTGCATAAGTTTGTGTGGTAGAATGCAATATATGGAAACAGTAATGGGGTAGGGTAAGACACAACAATGAATTAAATTTACAAATATTTCAATCAATAACTATCAAGAATGACTGATATCTAAAAAGATAAAATTTCCAAATTGTTTTGTTCATGCGGTGTGGATATTAACAGACCTAATTTCATAACTTAATAAGTGTGATAGATGTCTCTTTTTCTCTTGTATGAAACAGCCTACCAAAGTCTCACAATTTGGTAACAACTCATGTGTAAAATTACAAAGGCTGATGGAGGAGAGACTACTGATTATAGATTTACATACTTTCAGTTTTCCCTCATGTGTCATTTTTTCTCGTATCTTGATTATACCGTGCCTTTAAACACACTAGCATGGCTGGAGAGATGGCTTAGAGGTTAAGGTACTTGCCTGCTAAACCTAAGGACTGATGTTCAACTCTCCAGGTCCCATATAAGCCAGACACACAAAGTGACGCAAGCGCACAAGGCCTCACAGGTGCACAAGGGGGTGCACATGTCTGGAATTCGAATGCAGTTGCTGGGGGCACGGGGGCACCAATTCTATGTCTCACTTCTTCTGTAACTCTCACTCTCTCGCATAAAAAAAAGGCCAATCTGTTGTGATTGCCTCAAAAAAGAAAGAAAGAAAGAAAGAAAGAAAGAAAGAAAGAAAGAAAGAAAGAAAGAAAGAAACAAAGAAACAAAGAAACAAAGAAAGGATTGTCTTCTCATGAAAGTACGGACTATTTCCTGACTGGTCCTAGTAGTTTCTTTTTTTCTTCCAGCTTCTAGAAGAATGTTGCAAGCAGAAAAAAAAAGTCTCCTCATGTATGCAACTTAGTGTTTTCTTTTTTCCTTTAAAAATGTTTCTCTTAGCCGGGCGTGGTGGCGCACGCCTTTAATCCCAGCACACGGGAGGCAGAGATAGGAGGATCGCCATGAGTTCGAGGCCACCCTGAGAATACAGAGTGAACCCCAGGTCAGCCTGAACTAGAGTGAGACCCTACCTCGAAAAAAACCAAAAAAAAAAAACTGTTTCTCTTGGGGTAGAAAGATGGTTCAGTGGTTAAACGTGCTTACTTGCAAAGCCTGATGGCCCACGTTTGATTCCCTAGTACCCATATAAAGCCAGATACACAAAGTGGCACATGAGTCTAGAGTTCTTTTGTACCAGAGACACTGGTGCACCCATTCTCTTCCTCCCTCCCTCCCTCCCTCTCTCTCTCTCTCTCTCTCTCATAAATAAAATAAATATTTATAAAAATGTCTCTCTTGGCAGAATCTACACACTGTGATCGGCTGATCTGTTGGCTTCACTTTTTCATCTCTAGATCTTTGCTCCTATTTTGCTTTCTTTGCAATTTACTTGAAGTGTGTCATTAATTCTGTTAAGCAGCGCAGCCCAAACTGTGGCCAAGGGAGAGATTTAGATTTCTAATTGGTTGTGAATGGAGACATAGGCTTACTACACATACAGCCACACACACTGTACACATGCAACTTACCAGGAGTTATTAAGAACATCTAAACTTTCCTGCAGTCTGTCCAAAAAGTTAAAAGAGGTCCATGGACAATGGGTTGGAACAAAATGACTTAAACACTCCTGAACATTTCATATCACTTAAAGATTTCCAAGGATTTACATTCAATTCCTCTCTATTTCAACGTGTAATCACATTCAAACACACCTGCTACAGAGTCCCAGACTGGATTTGGTCTAAGATAACATGTTCCTCTCTTCTCTATACTTAAAACTGGATCTAGATTCTTGAACTTGATCAGATTTGAATCTAACTGCTGTGACAAGTCTGTAGGGTTGGTGTGACAGCTCCCACCAAAAGACACACCCCCAGAGCTGCAGAGATGGCTGAGCAGTTAAGGCACATGCCTGTGAAGCCAAAGGATCCTGGTTCAATTCTCCAGGTCCCACATAAGCCAGATGCACAAGGAGGCGCACACATCTGGAGTTTGTTTGCAGTGACTAGATGCCCTGGCACGCCCATTCTCTCCCTCTTTCTCTCTCTCTCTCTCTCTCCCTCCCTCCCCCTTCTCTGTCTCTAATAAATAAATAATAAAATCTTTTTTAAAAAAGACACACCCTCTGCTATAATACTGGCAATCACTGATAATTAACTGTACTAAAATTTCATGTCAAAGTGACACTAGCTCTGTGGTGTTCGTCCTCTGTGTGACCCTTGACGAAGGAGACCCTCTCCTGGGCACCACCGGGTGCCTCCATGATCTCAGCGCTGACATGGTACAGAACATCTAACTCAGGTGTGACTTACTACCCAGGGTCTTTGCCAGGGACAACCTGTCACCTCGTTGTCATTGTGTATTATTCAATTCCAGTTGCTCTCTCTATCCTTGTGAAAAGATTTGGGGATATAAGAGAACTGCACACCCTAACAGTTTTGTCTGGAATAATGTGGCTTTTAGTATCTCTTAGACACTCTCCCTCACAATGTTTTCCAGAGAGAAGAAAATGAAACAATAAAAAATGGAGCACTGGGACTGGAGAGATGGCTCAGCAAACAAAGCCCAGTAGCCTGGGTTCGATACCCCAGTTCCCACATAAAGCCAGATGCACAAAGTGGTACATGCAGCTGGAGTTCATCTGCGGTGGCTGGAGGCCCTGACGCCCCCATTCTCATTCTGTCTTTCTGTCTCAAATACATATATAAAAATATTTTTTAAAAATAAATGGAAGGGCTGGAGAGATGGCTTAGCAGTTAAGGTGCTTGCCTGCAAAGCCAAAGGACCTCGGTTTGATTCCCCAAGACCCACGTAAGCCAGATGTAACAGGTAGTGCATGCAGTGGGGTTCATTTGCAGTGGCTAGAGGTCCCGGCATGCCTATTCTCCCTCTCTCTTTCTCTTTCTCTCTGACATTCTCTCTCTCTCGCTCTCTCTCAAATAAATAAATAAAAATATTTTTTAATGAAGTAAATGGAGCCAGGCATGGTGACACATGCCTTTAATCCCAGCACTTGGGAAGCAAAGGAAGGAGGATTGCTGTGAATATGAGACCACCCTGAGACTTCAGAATGAGTTCCAGGTCAGGCTGGGCTACAGCAAGATCCTACCTCAAAAACAAACCACCCCAAAAAAGGTAAATGGAGCACTGTATCAAATTGTAAGGAGTCACATTCACATGCAGGGCTATGCATGAATTTTTAACTAATAACCAATAAATACATCACAATATCAGAATATATTAACTATAAAAAACTAAATTAGAAGCCAGGTATGGTGGCACACACCTTTAATCCCAGCACTCGGGAGGCAGAGGTAGGAGGATCACCGAGAGTTTGGGGCCACCCTGAGACTGCATAGTTAATTCCAGGTCAGCCTGGACCAGAGTGAGACCCTACCTCACAAAACCAAAAAAAAAAAAACTAAATTAGACACCAAGCAAATAAAGGGATGGTTCACTGTCTGTCTCTTTTCTACCTGTTGTGGTAGCCTGGATCACCCTCCTGGCATGAACCTTTATGAGCTTGTCTTTATAAGATGCACTGGACTACACCTGTCCAATCTGTGCCCTGGACACCATGTTACTGAACCACTTCTTCTTGTACGGATTAATTATAAGTGATATCTACCATGCTGTCACAGTTCCCCGACTCTGACTTGTCTTTGTTCATTTCCTCTTGGTTTCCTAGTACAGCTATAGCACTATCAATAGTTATTATTACTAACGTGGAAAATAATCAGCTAGTCCAAGTAGTAGGAGTACCCATCTAAGCTCCTGAGATCCAGCTCTGAAGGCCGCTTTGTGGAAGGCTAACTACCACAGCATCATTCCCGGTTCTGAGCCACAAAACAGAGTGAATGAGAAGGCATTTTTCTTTCACCTATCTCCTGCTAAATCACCTATTTACTTGATTAAACAATTGCCATTTATTAGTCTAAGGACCCTCCCTATGCTATTTGTTTTCACATTAACAGCTCATTTAGCCATGTTTGCAAAAGGGAGTCTGTGACTATAATTCCCCCTTTTCTAATAAACAATGCTGGAAAAAGTTGCCAGAGGCAGAAGGGAAACACTTGTTGAGTTTAATCTCATTCCATCTATTTCATACAATATAAACAGAAATGACCTTTAAAATATTTGAGTGTATAATGAGTATTGTGCTATTTTTAAATTTATTTTTTCTTTCTTATTTTTTGAGACAGGGCTTCACTATGCAGCCTAGAGTGGCCTTGAACTCACAGCACAACCCCTGCCTCAGCCTCCCAAGTTCTAGGATTATAGACATTAGCCACCATGCTTCTTCAGAATTTTTTAAGGAAATGAGTTAGGAAATCATCTAACAGATGTAAGGTGTATAATATACTGGTATATCACCTATGAGATATAAGAAATTGGCTTAGTGGTTCAATTCCCACATAAGGTGGTGTATGCATCTGGAGTTCGTCTGCAGTGGTTGGAGGTCCTGGCATGCCCATTCCCTCTCTATCTGCCTCTCTCTTTCTCTCTCTCTCTCTCTAATAAATAAAATAAAAACATTTTTTAAAAAAAAGAAATTGGTTTGTTTTGATAATAGCAGGAATGTCAGACTTGTGGTCATCAAAGCTGTAGGCATCCAAACTCACAAGTGAACACCAGCAATTAAGACACACCTTACATCATGCCAAGCAGGGAGGAAAGGAGCTCAGAGACAAGAACACAGTTCACAGTCCAAGCCAACATGTCTCCAGTCCCGTGCAGCACGGAAGCTCATTACCCCTAGCAGCATGAAAATGTCATTAAGATCTAAAAACAGAACTGGAATAGCTGAGCACAGGCTTCCGTGCTGAACGTGAGCTACGGACGGTCCAGTGACAAGGAGTACACAAGAGAAAGACAGGTCAGCACCTGTGACAAAAAGGACAAGAATAGAAAGAAAACAAAATTGGCTACAGACTGCATTAGTTACCAAGACAGATGTTGTGGCCCACAGAGGTCATCGTCAAAGAGTCCCTAAAGTAGAGTCAGACTGCCATCCTGGGTTTACTGGCAGAAGCACTAACTGCCCTTTACCAATGAGGAACCCCTGGAGACTCACCTCGTGCTTCGAGAAGAGCCGCACACCCTCCAGCTGGTGGAACACTGGGTAGTGCTGGCAGTCAACCTGGTCGCGCCGGTACACGTCGCCCACCACCAAGAAAGCGTTGAGCCCTGCATGGAGCAAGTCCCACTGGTGCGCCGACGTGTGTGCTCTCAGCATGTGCGTCCTATTCAGGTAGTAGTTGTCCCCCTTCTTCCTGCTGGAGTGGTTGGCTGGGATGAGCAAGCTATCAAAATTCTGCCACGTGGTGACCACGGGGGAAAGCTGGTCATAGACGGAGAAGAGCGGGGTCCCAGAGCGGCCCACGTACTGCCGGTAGAAGTGCTCCTTCACCCGCTCCTTCACCAGCCACAGCGGGTGGTGCTGCTGGTTGTGCAGATTCCGGCCAACCTTGGTCAAGACCTTCTGGCTGAGGTTGGTGTGGTCATCCTGAGGGTAGGATTTGCCCAACAGCTCTAGCACACTGCTCGCGGCTCCTCGGGCAGCAAACTCTGATGTAGCTGACCTCAGGCCTCCTGCCTGCTGCTGATAGCCTCGGCAGACATGACCAACCCTCCACACCAGGCAAATGTGTGCATGGGCAACCCTACTGAGGGCTGAAAAAACCATTGTAGAAACTTCTCACAGGCTCTGGAAAGAAGACACAGATAAAACACATGTCAAGTTTCGCTCGATGCAAAGACAGCAAGGAGTCTTTATGTCTCCTACCGGCTCCCCAAGTACATCCCCACTGGCATGTATTTGGCCCAGGCAACCCCTCCACACATCAGGAAGAACAACTGGAGGATGTGCTGACAGAGGCTGCTCTGATCCATGCTGAATGTGCCAGTTCTGGGAGGCGAGCCTGAAAGACGTCTCGGGTCATTAGGGTTTTGCTCTTAACTGACTCACTCAGCTGTCAGGAGTGGGTTAGTTACAGTGGCATGTGCTCCTGAGACAAGGACAGCTCTGACCCTGATGGGCCTTTTCTACCACGGCATGATGCAGAAGCCAGGTCCTGGTGTACTGCCAGTACCTTGAGCTCAGAGATTCCAGAGCTGTGAGATATACACTTCTTTCCTTTATAGATTACCCAGTCCACAGGATTCTGTCACAGCAAACAAGAAGCAGACCAAGACAGAGGCCTCAGGCCTACGACTCTTGCCCACACTGTCACCCCTTGCATCTAGATTCTTTGCTTTCTGGAAATGCTCTTTATCATGCTGTCCTGATCGAATTCCTCAGGTGGGAACAAAATCTCAAATGTGACAGCCTTCTTTGATTTTTACTACATTCTGAAATCAAATATATTTTGTAAAATATTTTGACTTATTTATTTGCGAGAGATAGACAAAGAAAGAAAGAGAGACAGTATGAGTATGCCAGGGTCTTTTGCCACTGCAAACAAACTCTAGATGTATGTGCCACTTTGTGCACCTGGATTTACGTGGGTACTGGGGAACGAACTGGGCAATGAACAGAAAACAGTAAAGAGTCATATCATATTCTGCTTGCTGTCTCAGAGCCACTAAGTTCTGCTGCTCTTCAACACAGCATGACTTCGGCCAGTGGATAATTCCACAGGCTCATGGAAGGATGTTAATTGTGCCTCCTAACATAACTTTGAATAAAACACATCACATTAAGCAGTGGTGACCACCAGTCAACATTTTAAAGAATGTAATACAAACTGACACACTATCTCAATGGGCATTTATAAATGTAAATCTTCTCTGTGCTTACATCTGCTCATCTAATCTAAACACCTTTACATCACCCCATCAATTACATGTTGTACTGTAAAAGTGCAAATTTCTACTACATATCCACACTACACGAGGCACAGAATGAAAGAAGAAAGGAAGAAGGGAGAGATGGAAGGAGGGAAGAAAGAATGCTGCAGGAGGGGCTATAGAAATGGTCCATGGTTAATGCACTTGCCAAACAAGCATGAGGGCCAGAGTTCACACTCCCAGAACCCACATAAACATGGACCAGCACGGCTTAGCTGCCTGTAAGCCTAATGCTTAGGAAGTGATGCCTCGAGGCTACCTGGGCAGCTAGACTACGAAACCAATGAGCTCTGGGTTCAAGGAGGAGACTCTGTAAAGTGAGAGAGGAACATAACCGACATCAATTCTGGTCACCACACACACACATGTGCAGGCACATGCATGCCCACATGCATGCAAACACACAGAGACACATGCACATACACAGTTCACATGCATGCAAAAAGAAAAAAGAGAGAAGAAATGAAGAGGTGGGGAGTGGAGAGGTAGGAAAGAGGGAGGAAATGGGAAAGAAAAAAGAAAGGAAGGAAAGAAAAGGGAAAGGAGAAGAGGGACTGGGAAGGGGAAAGAAAGGAAAGGAAAATTCCTAGAATTTAAAAAGACTATAAAATTTCACATCTCACAGCCTCCCTGGCAGTCATCCAGTAAAAGCCCTTCATCACTCGGACATAACCAACCAATCTCTGTGTCTGACCAAGGAACACTGAGAAAATGGGAAGAGTGTAGTCTACTCACAACATGAATGCCTCTCAACAGAGAAGCCAGCTTCCATGAAATGAAATTGAATGAAAGAACGGATGTCATGTTCCGATGTCTGCGCGTTGATTCAGTTCATAAACTTAAATCAGTCAAATCTCATTTCTAATATTTGGATTTTTATCAATTATGCTATTTTAGAACACACTACAATGAGGTTATTTATACTTCAAAAGCCATGCATTCCTACCAAGAAGAAACATGACTTCGTGAGTGTATTAAGCTGCATTAGGAAGGAACTGTTTTGTTCCAAGTACCACCAAAGGAACCCCTGGTGTGCATCTGGGCAGAACAATTAATTATCAGATTCAAAATTAGAACTGGGAATACCTACCTAAGATAAGCTGTTGTGCTTGTTTTGGACTGCTTATTAAAAACCTGCAGGTAGCACTTTTGTCTACAGCGGTCCTCGTTGAGAAGTCTTCTAAGACACCCAGGAGTTCTGGGCATATTCATTACAGAATTCCTTTGTCAGAGTTGCTTCCAGTGTTTCTGGCTGAGCTACAACTGAAATCCATCTTCCCATCTACACTGCTCTGTGACTTGTCACCGCAGTGGATATGAATTTTAAATATGCATGTGCAGCCTGACACATCTTAGCACAAAATCAGACTGTTAGACTGTTAGTTTCCCATCTCGGCACCCTTGGTGAGACAGAGGAAGATACTCCTTTCTTTGAAAGGCATATGCTGCTAGACAAATTCAGAATTGTTGGGAGAAATGAGTGTTTATGCAGTTACTCAGGGCTGCTCACTGCGCTTTGCCTTCTCAGGGCCTCCACACCAGGTCCCTTCTCTCGTCTTCTTACACAATTACAACCTTTCTGGTCAAAGTTGAACATTCTCATCCTCCTTTTCTGACCTTGAATCCATGTGCTCAACCCCTGCTTGTATCCATACTCCTGGTGTAGGGGCTAACACACAAGTACTTGTTCTGTCTATGATCTCCCTATGGAAGAGAGAACTTATTCATGAGGTCTGCTCACTTCTGTCAGAGAAGTGTCTCAGTCCCTGCTTGTATCCATGCTCTTGTCTCCTACACAAACAACTCCTTGTTCTTTCTAAGACCTCCTCACGGAGAAGAAGTACTGACTCGGCCTCATCACTTTTATGTGAGAAGTGAAGTCCTCTCCTTCTGGCGCTCTCAACTTTTTCTACAGGAAACGAGTTGTCTGGAAATACACAGGAGGTCCTGGAAGACCTCCAAGAAGAGGCAGCTTTCTGTTGACACCTTGTCTTCCAATGCACCCTGTCCGAGACTCTGAGGTAGGCAGTATTCCAAACCACCTCACCATTAAGGAAACTTAAACCCAAAACAGACCAAGTACATTATGAAAATAGCTATGCCTACCCATCAGGACAAAGTTCTGAGTTCTGAGCAATTCAAGTACTTTTCAAGGCTCAATCCAATTCCCTTCATTCTCAGCCTTTGTGTTGCTGACTAATCTAGAGCAGGCACGAATGCTAGTTAAATATATGAATGTATGAGTAAATAAATCTCATGACACTTATCACCTTCAATTTTGAAAATGAAGTAAATATTTGAACAAATGAACAAAAAAATGAGACCCTAGGTCCAGATGGAACAAAGCAAAAACCCTTCTTTAGCTATCCAACTATGGTGATGTTTTCGATATATGCAAACTGTATAACACAGTTTCTTTTTTATTCATTTATTTTTTATTGACAACTTCTTTAATTGTAGACAATATCCCATGGTACTTCCCTCCCTCCCCCCACTTTCCCCTTTGAAATTCCACTCTCCATCATATCCCCTACCCCTCTCAATCAGTCTCTCTTTTCTTTTGATGTCATGATCTTTTCCTCCTATTATGATGGTCTTGTGTAGGTAGTGTCAGGCATTATGAGGTCATGAATATCCAGTTCATCTTGTGTCTGGAGGAGCACGTTGTAAGGAGTCCTACTCTTCCTTTGGCTCTTACATTCTTTCCACCCCCTCTTCCGCAATGGACCCTGAGCCTTGGAAGGTGTGTTTGAGATGTTTCAGTGCTGAGCACTCCTCTGTCCCTTCTTAGCCCCATGGTGCCTTCTGAGTCATCCCAAGAGTGACAACATCTGAAAAAAGAAGCTTCTCTAAACAAAAGTGAGAGTAGCATTAATATAAGAGAAGTGCTTACTGGGCAGTTTGGTGAGCATAGTATATAATATTTAGTGAGACACCAGCAGACATTACACCCTTAGGGCTCATGACTACCCCTGTCGTATGTTTTCAGTATCAGGGACGTATTCCTTCCCGTGGAGCAGGACTCCAGTCCAATCAGAGAGCAGTTGGTTTCCCCCATAACAGCCATGCCACTATTGCACCCATTAGCTCATTTGGCCTGGCTGGCCAGATTTAAAGCTTGCAGTGTTCACTGTTGAGTACCTTCACTGGTATTTTCTCTCTCCCATTGAGCTGCATGCAGTACAGCTTTTTCCAACTTTCTGTCAGCTGGTCCACATGAGGCTTTCAGCTCAGCTCCAGCAGGATTTCTCAGTGACCTTGCCGCCCAAGTATGTGGAGTCTTCAGCAATAGGGTCTTACCATCTATTCCTGGTGGGAAAGGACCTCAGCAATGGCCTATAATGTTTTGGGGGTATCTGTGACCTCCCTGGCCAAAAACTCACTGGAAGGTATCCCATCTCTGGCCCAGAAAATTTTCTAATAATCTATGGCTTCTGAGTGTTCCATTGTCTAGAAAAGTAGGTTTGACTTATTTATATCCTCTTAGATTTTGATTAGCCCTCCCTCCACCGTTCCTTTACTTAATCTCTTTCCCTGACCTCACTTAGGCCTTTTCACCCACATAAATATGTTCTTCTACTTACATATATACATACTATCCTATTAAGCCCCCCCTCCTTCCCTTTCTTTTCCCTTCATGTCCCCTTTCTAGCTTACTGGATGCTGCTACTGGGTTTTATTTTTACTCAAATAGAAGTCCAATCATTTGTAGCTAGGATCCACATATGAGAAAGAACATGTGACATTTGGCTTTCTAGGCCTGGGTTACCTCTCTAAGTATACTCCTTTCCAGATCCATCCATTTTCTTGCAAATTTAATAACTTCTGTTTTCTTTACCGCTGAGTAGAACTCCATTGTGTCAATGTGCCACATCTTCATTATCCACTCCTCAGTTGAGGGACATCTAGGCTGGTTCCATTTCCTAGCTATTGTAAATAGAGAGGCAATAAACATGGTCAAGCAAGTATCTCTAAGGTAGTGAGACGAGTCCTTAGGATATATGCCTAGGAATGCTATAGCTGGGTCACATAGTAGATCTATATTTAGCTGTCTCAGGAACCTCCACGCTGATTTCCACAATGGCTGGACCAGGTTGCAATCCCACCAACAGTGTAGAAGGGTTTCTCTTTTTCTGCATCCTCGCCAGCATTTATAGTCATTTGTTTTCATGATGGTAGCCAATCTGACAGGAGTGAGATGGAATTTCAAGGTAGTTTTAATCTGCATTTCCCTGATGACTAGGGATGTAGAACATTTTTTAGGTGTTTATATGCCATCTGTATTTCCTCTTCTGAGAACTCTCTATTTAGTTCCATAGCCCCCCCTTTTTTTTTTTTTTTGGTTTTTTGAGGTAGGGTCTCACTTTAGCCCAGGCTGACCTGGAATTCACTATGTAGTCTCAGGGTGACCTCGAACTCATGGTGATCCTCCTACCTCTGCCTCCCAAGTGCTGGGATTAAAGGCGTGAGCCACCACGCCCAGCTTCCATAGCCCATTTTTTAATTGGGTTGTTTGGTTTCTTATTATTTAATTTTTTGAGTTCATTGTATATCCTAGATACTAACCCTCTGTTAGATGTATAGCTGGCAAGGATTTTCTCCCATTCTGTAGGTTGCCTCTTTGTTCTATTCACAGTGTCCTTAGCTGTACAAAAGCTTTGTAATATCATGATGTCCCAGAGGTTGAACTGTGGTTTTATTTCCTGAGCGATTGAGGTGATATTCAGAAAGTCTTTGCCAAGACTAATATGTGGAAGGGTTTCCCCTACTTTTTCTCTAGCAGTTTCAGAGTTTCATGTCTGATATTAAGGTCTTTGATCCATTTGGACTTGATTCTTGTGCATGGAGTGCAGGGATTAAAGGCATATGCCACCATGCCAGGCTTAGCTATCACATTTGAAGCTGAATTCTTTCTTAAGGTCTAGAAACCTTAGAAATCTAGGAATGATATATCAAGTATGCCAAGTACACAGCTTATTTTGTTTCCTAATCTGTGCAGACCTGGTCTTCAGGAGGTTGCCAGGTTGTGTTAAGAGACATCACCCTGTTGAGGAATGAAAAGCCGAAGCAGGACTTCGCACAGAGACTGAAGAGTGGCTTGGGGAACACTGGCCAAGAACGTCAAGTTCTCCTTTTCTTCTGGTCCAGATCAGGTTCACTGAACATGTGCTGCTGATAACACATTCTACTGGACAGCCTGATAGCACTTCTTCTGTCACCTATCCAGTCTATAGAAACAATTAAGTCTAAAAGCTGCATCTTCCTTCCAGACATCTTAAGCCCCCTGCTAACTCTTGTGCCTGCAACACTGGGACTCTCAAGACAAGTCACCCTATGGTTAATGTCCTTAAACCTAACTGCTGCTTAGCAAGCCACTAACATTAATCTTTCCTAAAAATCTCATACTTGAAGAACAAGGCTATTTCATCTACACAGCAAATTTATTCAGCTCAAAGGTTGTCATGAATATTTTCCTAGAGAATTCATCACCAAGAGGAGCAGAGCTTTTCTCCTCAGGCATCTAAGAATCCTGAAGCTGCTTAAGTCTGTCCAGTCCATCTCTGCACGCGCGGTGTTCTCCTCTGCCACTCACCTGTGCGTCCTATACTCTAGTTTCCTTCATAACCAGCGAGCCATTGGACACCTTCAGTCATTCATTAACCAATCCTTTCTGCTGATATTTTAACATGTGCATGTGCCTGTGATATACATGTGTGTCCATGTGTATGAAGCATGTGTTTGTGCATGTGTGCATACAAGTGTGTGTGGGTGCCAGAGGCAGACAGCGTAGGAGCAGGTATGTGCAGGCGTCTTGCCAATCACGCAGCACTTTACTGAGACAGATCTCTCAGTGAACCCAGAGCTCACTGATTCAGTTAGCTTAGCTAGCCAGGCTCCCCAGCATCCTCCTGTCTCCCCCTCTGTAGCAGACAGCTTCAGGTTTGCTGAGATGAACTTCCAGACCAGGCAAGAGAGAGCAAAAGCCAACCAGCCACCACAGCACACAGAGCAAAACTACAGCCAAAACGTCACACAGCACACTTCAGGAACTCCTGCTAGGCACATTTGCATATCTTTACAATGGAATCTCAAACCCACCATTAACACCTTAAGACCGGCCCCCAGTGACATTGCCTCTAGCAAGGTGATTGCAGATGCAAACTATAACTAATAAAACACTGAATATATTGGGGGACATATATTCAAACTACCACACCCTCCAAGCGATGACTATAGGAACACAATGCCATGCGTGGCATTCTGTGTGGGTTCTGGGAAGCCCCACTTGTGTCCTTACACTTGCGCAGAACTAACTGAGGCATTGCCTCAGCTCCCAGTCCTCTCAATCTATGCAGCCAACATCTTCACTTGCTTTGGTTAGCTAATCTTTTATTTTCATTACTATCTCGTAGTCACTGTCACTGTAATGACACACATGTCCCACCATGTGTACACAGTGTAGCTCCTCAGAACCAAAGACACCTTGTGGCCATAACTCAATCAGGTTTATAGTAACATTCCACTTTCTGTACTACTGATACAATAGATCTTCCAGTCCCACCTCTGACTACTACTGTAGAGTAAGAACTAAGAGTCTTCAGCTCTTAAGATTTTCACAATGCAATTGAATTCAAGTCCTCCCACCCCCTGCTCTCTCTCTCTCACCCATACACACAAAAAAAGAAAACTATCAGAAAACAGCAAATAAAGTCCTAGCACCATCAATTTCTAAGTCAAATTAGTTCAAATTTTGTACCTGAGTTTTGGCAGCACTTTTATGAGAGAAACAAACAAAAGTTTGTTTGGGGGGCTTGTCTGAGATTTTAAAACTGCAAATTTAGGGACCTTTGGGCTCAAGTGTCCATTGGTCCTAACCACCATTTCACATCAACTTGGCCCCAATATGGCCTTTCTATACCTTTGCCTCCATCCCACACTAGGGACAACAGGATGCCCTTCTAAAACACATGTGACTGTATCAGTTTTCTGCTGGCAAACCTAAACAGCCGTAACTTTAAGTCTAGAATTTAGGAGTCCGAAGCTACCCTCCTTACCTCCTCTTGACTGCTTTCCCAAGACAGATACTGAGTTTCACTCCTCAGAACCTCTGTGCTGAATGATGGAAGACTTTCAGTCCTTCCATGAACAGCGTTTGCTTTCAATTTTTTATTTCAACATGCATATGTTAACAGTTGTGTTAGAATTTTAATTACATAGAAAAATAACAATGACTCTTAACTAAAGCAGTATTATCTTCCCTATCTGGTGACATTCACCAAAAGGGAGGTATAATTGAACATGATGGGAAATAAAGTGCATCACGCCCTGTAGTAGAAGAAGGAGCATCAAGAACACAACTGAAATGTGGACAAATAAATGTGGAAAGATGAAAGTGCTTAAGCCCATAAGGCCAGCCCTGGCCATGGCATCCTGGCCAGACCTTCTTTCTGAAGGGGCATGGGGAAGATATCACACAAAGAAGTTAAACAAAGGGACAAGGTTACATACTGACATGGAGAAATCTACCTGACAAATAACATGGTTTACACTGGGCAGAATTTGTGCAATGCTCAGAGAACAAGGTCACTAAAAGGCCAGCTTCAATGTGTAGAACAGAAGATGCTGGGTCTACATATTCTGGAACTAACTGGGCACCAGGGAAGCTCATCTCTCTCCTGCTGGTTTGAATGAAATAAATATGAATAAAATGCATGTGGAAAATAGAAATATTCACTCTTTATGTCTAATAACCTAGTCAGTAACCACCTGGGAACATGGATATCTCTCCCCTGGAAAGTAACACTTTGAGGGCAGGAACAATTCATTTTATTGTTTCTATAGCATAGTCAGCATATGAAGAGCCCACATAGAGCCTGTGCTTCTTCCACAGATGGATGGATGCACATGAATGAGTAGTTCTCACACTAAAGTACTCACAGTAATACAGTTATGCATAGGAAGTGCCTCAGTGTTTACACTAACATGGTCATGCACATGAAGTACTCGGTGCTCACACTAACATGGTCATGCACATGAAGTACTCGGTGCTCACACTAACATGGTCATGCACAAGGAGTACTCGGTGCTCACACTAACATGGTCATGCACATGAAGTACTCGGTGCTCACACTAACATGGTCATGCACATGAAGTACTCGGTGCTCACACTAACATGGTCATGCACGAGGAGTACTCGGTGCTCACACTAACATGGTCATGCACGAGGAGTACTCGGTGCTCACACTAACATGGTCATGCACGAGGAGTACTCGGTGCTCACACTAACATGGTCATGCACGAGGAGTACTCGGTGCTCACACTAACATGGTCATGCACGAGGAGTACTCGGTGCTCACACTACCATGGTCATGCACAAGGAGTACTCGGTGCTCACACTAACATGGCCATGCACATGAAGTACTCGGTGCTCACACTACCATGATCATGCACATGAAGTACTCGGTGCTCACACTAACATGGTCATGCACATGAAGTACTCGGTGCTCACACTAACATGGTCATGCACATGAAGTACTCGGTGCTCACACTAACATGGTCATGCACAAGGAGTACTCGGTGCTCACACTAACATGGCCATGCACATGAAGTACTCGGTGCTCACACTAACATGGTCATGCACGAGGAGTACTCGGTGCTCACACTAACATGGTCATGCACGAGGAGTACTCGGTGCTCACACTAACATGGTCATGCACGAGGAGTACTCGGTGCTCCCACTCTCATGGTCATGCACATGAAGTACTCGGTGCTCACACTAACATGACCATGCACGAGGAGTACTCGGTGCTCACACTAACATGGTCATGCACAAGGAGTACTCAGTGTTCACACTAACATGGTCATGCACATGGAGTACTCAGTGCTCACACTAACATGGTCATGCACATGGAGTACTCAGTGCTCACACTAACATGGTCATGCACAGGAAGTACTCAGTGCTCACACTAACATGGTCATGAATATGAAGAGCCCACACAAAGCATGTGCTTCTTCCATAAAAGAACAACTGAATATGAATGAACAGCTCTCACATCACAGGGCTCACACAATTGAGTCTAGCGAGCTCAATAACAAAGTGCCATTCATACAACATATGGGCAAATGGACAATGTGTTTTGAAATCAATGGGCAGGACCAAGAATTGCATGAAGGATGCATGTATAGACAGTGGAACTGACAGCATTCCATACTCTTTCCTTGAATTCTGTCCGTTCAGACTCAAGAGTTATTTTTTCACAGAATCCAGAACACCTGAGTCCCAGAAGTAACTGCCGGGTCTGATTAACAAGGGCCTTGCTTCTACCCTGGGCACATCAACATCCTTGAAGAGCATGAAGTGAAAGACTCTCCAGTAACAATTCATCACCATGCATTTCTCTGATTGATTCCAGAACACGCACCCACACATGGGGACTACAGCTTGGAAATGTCAGCAACCACTTGTCATACACCAGTGCTCCTGGCTTACAAGGGTTAGTATAAGTAATTTTTAGCTCAAATGGTTATTTATTTACCTATCATTGATCTCAATAGCTACTTAAGGCAAGGTTTATAGCCATCAGCAAGAAACTGGCACTGAATGTTGCTGCCTGGGGCACATAGCCTCCACTTTTTGGCAAAGGCCCATTACAATAGTAATGAGTATGCTATTTGTCAAGACAATTATGCATGAACTTAGCAGTTGCAGGCAGCAGGCAAGCAAAGGGCCCAGGGCATACAGATCAGACACCAAAGAGCTCACCTAACCCTTCGGTCTTTTGTAATAGTGATCTTTTGTTATACATAATATCTTTTAAAAAAAAAAAAGTCCACTGGGCATGGTGGTACACGCCTGTAATCCCAGCACCTAGGAGGCAGAGGTAGGAGGATGGCTGTGAGTTCAAGGCCAGCCTGAGACTACATAGTGAATTCCAGGTCAGCCTGGGCTAGAGTGAGACCCTACCTCAAAAAAACAAAAAATAAAGTAAGTCCGAGGGGGAAAAGGTAGCGAGAGAAGAAAGCCTTCACACAGCTATTATTTGAATGTACAATGCTCTCTTCCCATTCAAAAGAGTTTTCATCAGCATAGTTCAATTGAGAAATTACTAACAAAACCAATCTTTATTAATAAATGCCAAGGTTCCAATTATGAGAAATGTGAAAGTGTTCTTCACCCTGGGAATTTATTTATTCAAAAACCGAAGACAGCCCATGAGAAAAGTATCTGTGATGAAACAAAAACAATGGGGAAATACAGATTTTGAAAGGTTTTTCTCTTTTTCATTAAGTACAAGTAACAATACGGTCTCAAGAGAAACTGGGCAAAAATATGTATCTGAATGAATGAGTGCATGAGAGAATGACTGTGGACAAAGCCCTACAAATTAATTTGAACATTTGCTGATAAGTGACTGAAGATATCATGGTAGTTCAAGCCTGTAATCTCAGCTCTCAGGAGGCTGAAGGCGGAGAAAACCATGAGTTCAAAGCCATACTGGGCTATAGCATGAGTTTCAGGTCAACCTGGGCTAGAGTGGACACTGCCTCAAAAACAAACAAACAAACATAGAAGATATAACTATATGTGGAATTGCTATGAAGCCTGATAAGTCTTTCATTACTTATCACTTTGAACAGTGTCCACTGAAACTAAGCCCATGTTATCAGTACCTATTAGTATGAATGTATTCTTAAATGTGTTACAGACAATAGTCCTCTCAGTGGACGAGGCACATACATGCACCCAAATAAATACATGCAAACATAGATGCTACAACCCAACATATACACACACAGAAAAACAAGACTAAGTCAGCCCTAATACTCTTTATTATCTCAAGAAATCCAAGGGACAACAAAGACATTACTTAACCACAGCAAGTGCCAACCTATCACTCGCCACTTTGTGTTGTGTTTTTACAAAAAGAAAATAGTAATTTGCCTGTATATGTATATATTCCACATTTGAGGAACTGCAGTAGAAATAATTATCCACAGAATTCAGCACTAAGAGTTTTATAATAATCTTACCATGATATACATGAACAACACAATTTTAAACTTTAAAATATTCAACTAAAGCCAGGCGTGGTGGCACACGCCTTTAATCCCAGCACTCGGGAAGCAGAGGTAGGAGGATCACCGAGAGTTCAAGGCCACCCTGAGACTACATAGTTAATTCCAGGTCAGTCTGGACCAGAGTGAAACCTACCTCAAAAACAAAAAAAAAAAAAAAAATCAACTAATGAGAAAAAATAAGGTTTGGGGATGGCTTACTGGTTAAGGTGCGTGCCCGCAAAGCCAAAAGATCCAAGTTCGATTCCCCAGGACCCACATAAAGCCAGATGCACATGGTGGCACAAACATCTGGAGTTCATTTGCAATAGCTGGAGGCCCTGGCACTCCCATTCTCTTTCTATCTTCCTCTCTCAGATAAATAAATAAAAATGTTTAAAAAAAATAAGGTTTTGCCTAGAAATACTTTAGCAAGCAGAATAGTAATGGCATGTAAATTTAAAAATTGTTTTAAATCTGTTCATTAATTGCACCATTAGAAACAATTTTTATGTAATTAAAAGTATGATTGCTACAGAAACATAATTTCCAGGTTAAACTCTCCTAAGTATAATTAATAAACTGACTTTTTACCTAAGATTCTCCAAAAAAAAAATCATTTCATATAAAATCCTGGAGTCCTGACTCTGATAGAGAAGGGAGTGAATACATGTCTGCAGTCCACGATGAAGTTTTTATGGTTCTATACAACATAGAGTATTTACTAAACCTTGTGCCTCATTTCTTTAAACTTCAGAACAGCAGGCAGTGCCTAAATGACGCTCCTAACACATGGTTTCTGTTTTCACCTCACAAGTTCTGCACTTGGGGATTCTAAAAGGCATTTACATACAATGGATACACACCATTTTACACAGCAAAATCACCAAAAACTGCAAAACATGACACCAAATACATTAGTTAAAGTCCCCTCACGTGCAGCATGAGTGCAAGCAGAGTGAAGGCAGAGAACTGTCCCGTCAGTCTGAGTATATGCCAAGACAAACTGACAGTAGACATCTCCAAAGAGAGGAAACAGGAGACTGAGAGACAGATAAGGGAAAGAAATTTGTGTTTTAATATACGACCTTTTATTCTTATTCTTTAAATTTTGTAGTGAATGATTATTTGTATGTACACTTTACCATATGTGAATTGTGTCACGTGAGCTCCAAGAAAACACCATTTGACACATGAGTAATCTAAAAGAACTAAATTTCAGCACTAGGGTAAAAAGAGTCAAAAAGTAGAAAATTAAATGAATAAAAGGAAACCTAAAAGTAGCAATAAATGAATTCAAAAATGGAAAAATCAAAACTATTCAGTCTCTCTACATTGAGGAAATTGTGACTCTCCTGCCAAACAAAAGCACAGAAATTGACTTAAAGGCAAAGACCAACAAGGCCACGCATTGGCTCTCAACTCCATCCAAGAACGCCAAGAACATACATGGACTCTCATCTCCATCCAAGAACGCCAAGAACATGCATGGGCTCTCAACTCCATCCAAGAATGCCAAGAACATACATGGGTTCTCATCTCCATCCAAGATCACCGAGAACATGCATGGACTCTCAACTCCATCCAAGACCACCAAGAACATACATGGACACTCAACTCCATCCAAGACCACCAAGAACATACATGGGTTCTCATCTCCATCCAAGACCACCAAGAACATGCATGGACTCTCAACTCCATCCAAGACCACCAAGAACATGCATGGACTCTCAAATCCATCCAAGACCACCAAGAACATACATGGGTTCTCATCTCCATCCAAGACCACCAAGAACATGCATGGACTCTCAACTCCATCCAAGAACGCCAAGAACATGCATGGACTCTCAAATCCATCCAAGACCACCAAGAACATACATGGGTTCTCATCTCCATCCAAGACCACCAAGAACATGCATGGACTCTCAACTCCATCCAAGAACGCCAAGAACATGCATGGACTCTCAAATCCATCCAAGACCACCAAGAACATACATGGGTTCTCATCTCCATCCAAGACCACCAAGAACATGCATGGGCTCTCAACTCCATCCAAGAATGCCAAGACATACATGGGTTCTCATCTCCATCCAAGATCACCGAGAACATGCATGGACTCTCAACTCCATCCAAGACCACCAAGAACATGCATGGGCTCTCAACTCCATCCAAGACCACCAAGAACATGCATGGACTCTCAACTCCATCCAAGAACGCCAAGAACATGCATGGACTCTCAAATCCATCCAAGACCACCAAGAACATACATGGGTTCTCATCTCCATCCAAGACCACCAAGAACATACATGGACTCTCATCTCCATCCAAGAACGCCAAGAACATGCATGGGCTCTCAACTCCATCCAAGAAAGCCAAGAACATACATGGGTTCTCATCTCCATCCAAGATCACCGAGAACATGCATGGACTCTCAACTCCATCCAAGACCACCAAGAACATGCATGGGCTCTCAACTCCATCCAAGAATGCCAAGAACATACATGGACACTCAACTCCATCCAAGACCACCAAGAACATACATGGGTTCTCATCTCCATCCAAGACCACCAAGAACATGCATGGACTCTCAACTCCATCCAAGACCACCAAGAACATGCATGGACTCTCAAATCCATCCAAGACCACCAAGAACATACATGGGTTCTCATCTCCAGCCAAGACCACCAAGAACATGCATGGGCTCTCATCTCCATCCAAGAACGCCAAGAACATGCATGGGCTCTCATCTCCATCCAAGAACGCCAAGAACATGCATGGGCTCTCAACTCCATCCAAGAAAGCCAAGAACATACATGGGTTCTCATCTCCATCCAAGATCACCGAGAACATGCATGGACTCTCAACTCCATCCAAGACCACCAAGAACATGCATGGGCTCTCAACTCCATCCAAGACCACCAAGAACATACATGGACACTCAACTCCATCCAAGACCACCAAGAACATACATGGACTCTCAAATCCATCCAAGACCACCAAGAACATACATGGGCTCTCAACTCCATCCAAGACCACCAAGAACATACATGGGTTCTCATCTCCATCCAAGACCACCAAGAACATGCATGGACTCTCAACTCCATCCAAGAACGCCAAGAACATGCATGGACTCTCAAATCCATCCAAGACCACCAAGAACATACATGGGTTCTCATCTCCATCCAAGACCACCAAGAACATACATGGACTCTCATCTCCATCCAAGAACGCCAAGAACATGCATGGGCTCTCAACTCCATCCAAGAAAGCCAAGAACATACATGGGTTCTCATCTCCATCCAAGATCACCGAGAACATGCATGGACTCTCAACTCCATCCAAGACCACCAAGAACATGCATGGGCTCTCAACTCCATCCAAGAATTCCAAGAACATACATGGACACTCAACTCCATCCAAGACCACCAAGAACATACATGGGTTCTCATCTCCATCCAAGACCACCAAGAACATGCATGGACTCTCAACTCCATCCAAGACCACCAAGAACATGCATGGACTCTCAAATCCATCCAAGACCACCAAGAACATACATGGGTTCTCATCTCCATCCAAGACCACCAAGAACATGCATGGGCTCTCATCTCCATCCAAGAACGCCAAGAACATGCATGGGCTCTCATCTCCATCCAAGAACGCCAAGAACATGCATGGGCTCTCAACTCCATCCAAGAAAGCCAAGAACATACATGGGTTCTCATCTCCATCCAAGATCACCGAGAACATGCATGGACTCTCAACTCCATCCAAGACCACCAAGAACATGCATGGGCTCTCAACTCCATCCAAGACCACCAAGAACATACATGGACACTCAACTCCATCCAAGACCACCAAGAACATACATGGACTCTCAAATCCATCCAAGACCACCAAGAACATACATGGGCTCTCAACTCCATCCAAGACCACCAAGAACATACATGGGTTCTCATCTCCATCCAAGACCACCAAGAACATGCATGGACTCTCAACTCCATCCAAGAACGCCAAGAACATGCATGGACTCTCAAATCCATCCAAGACCACCAAGAACATACATGGGTTCTCATCTCCATCCAAGACCACCAAGAACATGCATGGGCTCTCAACTCCATCCAAGAACACCAAGAGCATGCATGGACTCTCAAATCCATCCAAGACCACCAAGAACATGCATGGGTTCTCATCTCCATCCAAGATCACCAAGAACATGCGTGGGTTCTCATCTCCATCCAAGACCACCAAGAACATGCGTGGGCTCTCAACTCCATCCAAGAACACCAAGAACATGCATTGGCTCTCAATTCCATCCAAGACCACCAAGAACATGCATGGGTTCTCATCTCCATCCAAGAACGCCAAGAACATGCATGGGTTCTCATCTCCATCCAAGAACGCCAAGAACATGCATGGACTCTCAACTCCATCCAAGAATGCCAAGAACATGCATGGACTCTCAACTCCATCCAAGAACGCCAAGAACATACATAGACTCTCAACTCCATCCAAGAATGCCAAGAACATGCATGGGCTCTCAACTCCATCCAAGACCACCAAGAACATGCATGGGCTCTCAACTCCATCCAAGAACACCAAGAGCATGCATGGGCTCTCATCTCCATCCAAGACCACCAAGAACATGCGTGGGTTCTCATCTCCATCCAAGACCACCAAGAACATGCGTGGGCTCTCAACTCCATCCAAGAACACCAAGAACATGCATTGGCTCTCAATTCCATCCAAGACCACCAAGAACATGCATGGGTTCTCATCTCCATCCAAGAACGCCAAGAACATGCATGGGTTCTCATCTCCATCCAAGAACGCCAAGAACATGCATAGACTCTCAACTCCATCCAAGAATGCCAAGAACATGCATGGACTCTCAACTCCATCCAAGAACACCAAGAACATACATAGACTCTCAACTCCATCCAAGAATGCCAAGAACATGCATGGGCTCTCAACTCCATCCAAGAACGCCAAGAACATACATGGACTCTCACTCCATCAAAGGAGGTGCCAGAAAGACTTTATATATAAATACTTTCAAAATTACTGTTCAGCAAACTAGTTTTAGGTAGAAGGGGGAATAAAGTAACCATGTCCCAAACACCAATTAATTTCAGATTTTTGAAGCAGTCCAAGGAAAAATGGAGAAATTTTAGAAAAGGTCTCTAAGATACAAAAGATCTGTTTACTAAGTGTAATTACTACAGACTTGTCTGCAAGAGAAGACAGCCAGGGCCATGAGGAGAAGGAGAGACGGGGAAATGTCAGTGTGGTCCACACATTCCACTTCGATCCCTTGGAAAGTCCCCGCCAGCAGGGGGGACGAGAGCCAGCACTCCTGCTCACAGAAGCAACATTTTGAGCTATAAAATAACTCACTTGCAAACTTGTCTACATAGCACTTAACATATTTTGACTTAAAAATACATTCATGTTGCCTAAGAGTTGGATGTAAAAATATATATTTATAAGTAGAAATTTTATATAATTTTAGTTCTCTGGAAAGAAATAAATCAAGTGTTTTGCTTCTGCACATTAAAGTTGTATCGTCTTTCCAGGACTGACTGTGAATGGAAAGGGAGTGTAGTATGTGAAAGCAGAGAAAGGACTTGGCTCATGTGAAGCTGTTTTTAATTACTCCCCAGTTATTGGTGCAGAATTCCCAGATCCCTTCAGATACAGACAAGTAAAGCCTAACATAGGCTCTGTCCTGCTCGGTGAACATTCTACTTTCAATTCCCTTTGTTTCTGAAGGACATACAAGGAAATTAGTTTTGAATAACAATCAAAACTTCATGGAAGGGAAAGGGAGAAGTCAAACCATAAACAACCACTGCCACGGCCAGCCTCCCTCACAAGCTCCTCACTACAAGACAGAAGCCAAAGAGGAGGAAGATGGAGTATCCCTCTGAGAAAGGACAGCCCAGGATTACCGAAACCTGCTCAGAAGCCAGAGAATAGCTACCTAAGATTTTCATTCATAGGGAAAGGTTTGTTAAATAAGTAGGGTAAAGCAACGCGATGAATACCACAGGACACACAAGACTAACAAGAAGACAGAAACAGTTTCGTCACCCCCCACTTCTTTCTTCTTATAGGTCTCGGAAACTATTTTTTTAAAAAAAGGAAGATACATCTATTCAAATTCCCAAAACCAGTTAACAGTCACTTCGTCTCCAATTCATAACATTTGTTACCCCATAAAATAAAGCAGAGGGCTGGAGAGATGGCTCAGCGGTTAAGGAGCCTACCTACTAAGCCTAAGAACGCTGGTTCCAATCTCCAGGTCCCACGTTTAGCCAGATGCAAAGTGACGCAAGGGCGCAATACCGCACTTAACCACAAGAGGGTGCACACATCTGGATTTCATTTGCAGCAGCTGAGAGGCTGCTGGCACGCCCATCTCTATCTTTCTTCCTCTCCCTCTCTCTCTCTGTCTCTCTCTCTCTGTCTCTCTCCAAAAAATTTTTAAAAAGCCAAGAAAAGGGGGGACAGTCTCTGCAGCCAGGATGCACAGACCAGTGAAAACCAAACACCACAGATGAACAATAAATAAAGCAGCACTGCAACAGTCTGAACGTAACACACCCCCACAAACTGAAGTGTTTCACTACTTGGTCCCCAGCGAGTGACACTGTTTGGGAGGTTGGGAACCTTTCCAACTTGGACCTAGCTAGCAAGGTGGGTTGCAGGTGAGCCTTGAAGGCAACACCCACCACAGCCAGTGCGGGCAAGGCTCCCTGTTTACTAGGAAGAGCTCCAGTAACTACTCCCACTACCACTGCCCCTCCCACCACAGTGACTGAGCCCGCTGCTGTGATCAGGTATTTGATCACAGTGACAGGAAAGGGAAGGGAATTAGCACCAGAGCTCCTTCACCTCCTTTTCTGCTCCAAACAAATGAGCACACTGGGGGTGACACGAGGCATTATTTACAGCAGAAAAGGGAAAATATTAGCACTGAGAACTCTGCCAGTGTAAAGATGTGACAGGAGGCAAAGGGAGGGAAGGAGACAGCCCAGAAGCATTTTCAGAGTTGTTAAAATACTTTTCTTTAAATAACTCTCACTTTGAAAAACTAGAAATTCAATGCTAGATAGTGGTCACACACATGAAGATAGAAATAATGTCCATTAAAAAAGACAAATGGGGCCTGGAGAGATGGCTTAACGGTTAAGGCTCTTGCCTGCAAAGCCCAAGGACTGGCAAATCCTTAGGCTAGTCACCCAGTCACACAACCTAAACTTAAGCTGTCCTCGTTCCCCTGAAACACCACCTCTGGACATTGATAAAACTCATTATCTTCCCTGTAAGGGTAAAAATTGAACCAATTGGCTTCTTACTAGTGTTGGTTTGAACTCTCCCAGTTCATGAACTTTTTCCACAAACATAATAAAGTTTAAACATTTTCTAATAATCTAATTTCATTCCTATACACCACTATTATGAATCATGAAAACTAATCTCTTACTGTGCTGGATAGAAATATGTGCCAGGTATAGGGAAGTAATCTATAACTGAAATGAAACTTTCCAAGTTACTTGGTAGTTCCCAAAAACAAGTCACACAAGGGGACTAGAATAGATTATGTACATAAAATACTGACTGAGGAACAGAGCCATGCGACTGATCAGAAAGACTTGGTCATAGCCACATTTGTATTTTCATTTTCATCATTCCCTATCCCTGCTCCTTTTGCTGTAAGTGTACAGTAATTTCTTAATTTTTTAATGATGGGTGAATCAATAATAAGTACCTGTGAATAAGTATTATGAAAGCCTACTACTTGATAAGTCAATTAATCTGTGATGGTTTTTTAAAGAGTGTTAGAAGAAGGTTGGGCATGGTGGCACATGCCTTTAATCCCAGCTACTATGCTCATTGTACTATGTGATTAAATTAAAATGTTCACATAGAAAATATTAACAAGTTTTCACTATCCATTTTGCTAAGTTTTACATGCCTTTTCATTACTGATCACACTGCTCCAGAAAATTAAACTTCATTTCTGAACCTTTTACATGCTGAATAAGCTAATATAATTTGGTTTCCTCTTTCTTCTTCCAAAATGGTTTATATTAGACCCAATTACTATCACTCAATAACATGGTAATTTACAGCTAATGATATTTGTTCCCAACAGTTTCCATCTGAATGACATCTATGCACTTAATTAAATCAATTATATATTTCCATACAGGTTGAAAATCATATCAATACATAAGTGCAAGACTCAGAACTAAAACATATCCATTAATAGCTGGATAGTCAGTCCATCTAGCAAGTTTTCAAAACTATAAACCCCATCTCAAAAGTACCTACACCCGGTACTGAAAAACCTAAGTAAAAGTCTATGGTAGGTGAGGTCATGAGCCTTGGGGGTATAAGCCTGCTCATGTCTGACTAAATGTATATATTATTCCCACCAAGCTGCCCTGGGGACACTACACTAAATGTTCATGTCCACATATTAACGCTATTCTCACTTCTGGCTAGAGAAGCTTCTCTTTTCAGATGGTGATGACCACTGGGACGACACAAAAGGCAACATAGTGCTGAGAAGAAGGGATGGAGGAGTGCCTAGCACTGAAACACCTCTGTCACATCCTCCAGTGGCTCAGGGACCATTGCGGAAGAGGGGGCGGATAGAATGGAAGAGCCAAAGGAAGGATATGACCTCTTACTATGCAGCTGCCCAGACAGAAATTGGCCTCGATATCCATGATCTTGCAGTGCCTAGCAATACCTTTGCAAGACCCTCAAAATAGAAGAGAAAGATGATGTCATCAAATTAGGAGAGAGACTAATGGAGAAAGGGAGGGGATATGATGGAGACTGGAGTTCTAAAGTGGAATGCGGGAGGGGAGGGAAATATCAGGTGGGGTTTTTTTTGGTATGTAAGATTAAAAATCAATAAAAATTAAAAAAAAAAAAGTACCTACAGTTCACTTGAGGTTCCCACTTAGTACTTAATCCACTACTTCCCCCTTTACCCTCTCCCCAGGCCTCGAGGAGAGCATCCATGTCTCACGTGGACCTAGGATGTCTAACAGACCACAAAGGGTCACAGCGAGGTGGAAGAGGAACGGGCCAGCATTTGCAATAGACCAGTCACCTAAAGCAGTGAGTCCCTGAAGTGTGGACATTGATTTAAAGTAGGATTCCAGGGCTATTCCTGCTCAGTACAACATGGGTACCCAGATCAAGACCCAATGCTCTGAAGATCCAAGGTCAATAGATGACGACATGCTTGACAAACCAAATTCACTTCCATCAACTTACAGAAATCATCAGATCACAATAGAAATCACAAAGGGCAACATCAGACCCTAATCTTAGCTTATGCACAGAAAGTCTGGGTTCACTAACACAACTGGCATGCCTCTAAAGTTAAGCAGCAGTGACAGGGCCTCCAAATTAGCACAGGTAGGCAGGGCTCACCTGTCAAAGTATAATTTTGACTGGATGTATTTTTTTTCACTCCCTGACAAGCTGTATTTTTGAGTTGTTTTCTTCATTAAAAGTGATTTATCATTATTTTATATGAAAAAGAAATATTATAGAAAAAATAGCTTACAATATAACTGTTAAATGTTTCATATTTTACTTTTTTTTGTTTATTTTTATTTATTTGAGAGTGACAGACAGAGAGAGGCAGAGAGAGAGAATGGGTGCACCAAGGCCTCCAGCCACTGCAAATGAACTCCAGATGCATGGGCCACCATGTACATCTGGCTTACGTGGGTCCTGGGGAAATTGAGCCTCGAACCGGGGTCCTTAGGCTTCACAGGCAAGTGCTTAACCACTAAGCCATCTCTCCAGCCCCAAATGTTTCATATTTTAAATGATTATCTTTAAGATTACTCACATACCTGATGGACATCTGTAATCCCAGCCTTGGCAGGTACAGGCAGGAGGATCAGAAGTTCAAGGTCACCCTCAGTATACAGCAAGTTCTAGGCCAGTTTATGGTACACGAGAAACCCTCATTCTCAAAAGAAGAAAAAGGTATTTCACATGCCAGCTAGGATGCTGAGAAGTTCTATGGGGTAAAATCCTGACACTCGTCACCACTCCACACTGTGAGCACCACCGTGCTTGCCATGAGCACTCCTTAGAGACCTAGGCACTGCTAAGCTTCTCACATGACTAATCTCATCTGCCAATGCTACAGCAACACGTGTGGACATTTTAATTCTATACTTAAGCAAACTGTAAAACAACCATGCAGGTCAGACATAAATTCCACGTGAGGTCATGAAAAGATAAATAAAAAGTAAATAGTCCCTCTGTCTCTTCAGAGGTATGATTTATGGTACACAGTTGTGCCATCCTCCTCCCTCCAGACTTCAATTTAAATGAATCTTAGCCTACTGCTCTTTATCTACTCTCAGTTAAGGATGTACCTTAGGGGGCTGGAAAGATGGCTTAGCAGTTAAGGCGCATGCCTGAGAAGTCTAAGGACCCAGGCTTGATTCCCCAGAACCTATGTAAGCCAGACGCACATGGTAGTGCATGCATCCAGAGTTCATTTGCAGTAGCTAGAGGCCCTGGAGCACCCATCTTCTCCCTCTCTCCTCTAATAAATAAATAAAAATTTTTAAAAATTAAGGTTTATCTTAGGGTTGGAGAGATGGCATAGTGGTTAAGGTGCTTGCCAGCAAAGCCAAAAGACCCAGGTTCAATGCTCCAGTACCCACATAAAGCTAGATGCACAAGGTGGCGCATGCATCTGAAGTCTGTTTGCAATGACTAGAGGCTCTGATGCATGAATTCTCCTCTATCTACCTATCTACCTACCTACCTATCTATCTATCCATCTATTTATCATCTGCCTCTTTCTCAAATAAATAAATTAATTAAATTAAATTAATCTTTATGAGATCCCACAGTTGTACAGTGGTTCATACAAACCTACCTCACCCTTTATTTAAAGGTGTAAAGTATCACATCACATGAAAGCTCTATACTGACATTTCCCTACTGAAGCACAAGTTGCTTCCAATATTTCGTTAAAACTAGGGGTTCTACAAAGGACAATGGGTATACATATCATTTATACACATTGATGTATTTTTTAGGATAACATCCTAACGTTGAGTTGCTGGTCAAAAGATTTAGTGTATTTTCAGTTTTGCCTGAAAGGGTAAAATGTATCACTGTAGGAGTGTACCAGCTGGGCCTCCCTCTAACAGTGTGCAAGACCCACATTCTTATGCTCTTTAAAACAACTTTGAAATGGGTTGAGAAACCAACCTATTTTACCTCTATACCGCCAGGCACTTTTGTTTGTTTGTTTGTTTGTTTTTTGTTTTTGTGAGGTAGGGTCTCACTCTAGCTCAGGCTGACCTGGAATTCACTATGTAGTCTCAGGGTGGCCTCAAACTCACGGTGATCCTCCTACCTCTGCCTCCAGAGCGCTGGGATTAAAGGCATGCGCCACCACACCCAGCCCGCCAGGTACTTTTACTAAAATAGAATTAGCATAAAATCATGTAGGAGAAGGTTCAAAAAAATTGTTTAATCCTAGTTTCTGCAGAATCTTGTTTAAATCACTATGCCTGACATCAAAGATTTAAAATGTGTGAGGTTGGAAGACTATGGTATTGTTAGAGAACCACAAATGCATTTCTAAGAAGGAGGGAGAATATAAGTAACCAAAGGACAGCCAGTGAGACTCCTAGAGATCCAAGAGGTAGAGTGGCAAACACAGAGAACGCCTGGGAAACACTCCTGGAGGAGGGCAGGCTCCCAACAGGAATGCAGCTGGGAGTCCAGTGCTCAGTGCTGAGGTGCTCACAACAAAGGAGAAGGTGCGGCAGAGGATGCACAACCAAGAGACGTGTCAGAGTTGGTGTTGACAGCATGGCACACTCTTCACCTAGCTCCTGGCTGCGGCTGGACTAGCTAGGGACAGGCACGTCTTCTCTGACTTATTAAAAAGCTGTCGCCCATGAGAGAAGTAACTTATCAGTGTCATAAATAGTTCCTGCCAAAAAGAATGTCTAGGGAACCAATGACACTCAAGAGACTGGCCATTCAGAAGACACTGAAAACGGGTTTCTGTAGTTATAATGTTACCACATTTGCATCTCAGAAAGATTCTGGCCTCTGATCTGTGTGAATACATTCTGAAGACAGCTGGATCTCTAACCACTATGACCTGCCAGACTCAAGACCATGAACTTGAACTGATCAGAGTGCTCAAAATAAGCCAACTCCATCCTTCCCATTCTGTTCTGGCTGATAAATGCAGTTCGACTATTCCAAACTAAACAAAGAGCACTCTCCAGATGTGATCTCATGCTCAAAACTAATCCATCTTAACTACAAAGTTACTAATTTGTAGAAATTACAATATCTTCCTCAGCAAAACAATGACAAATGTTGCACACATGAAATTAGATGATGCAGATGAGCATCAAGGTGCACAACTCACACATGACAGCGACTGACACACACAAGTCTTTCTCCCTCCCCCAAATCTCAAGAAAGACCAAGGATGGGAAAGATGGCTCAGAGGTTAATGGTATTTGCTTGCAAAGTCTGATAGCCTAGGTTCAATACCCTATTACCCACATAAAGCCAGACACACACAGAGGGGCAAGTGTCTGGAGTTTGTTTGCAGAGACAGGAGGCTCTGGCTCACCCATGCTCACTATCTCTCGAATTTTCTCTCAAATAAATAAATAAATAAAATATTTTGCCGGGCGTGGTGGCGCACGCCTTTAATCCCAGCACTCGGGAGGTAGAGGTAGGAGGATCGCAGTGAGTTCAAGGCCACCCTGAGACTACATAGTTAATTCCACGTCAGCCTGGGCCAGAGTGAGACCCTACCTCAAAAACCAAAAAAATAAATGAATAAATAAATAAATAAATAAATAAATAAATAAAAAAAATATTTTTAAATGACTAAAACATTTTGCATAGTTTAATTATTAATCAGATCTTTCCTCTTTAATTGCTCTGATATAATGCCATTAAGGTAATTTTTAAAAATAATTGAAGGAGGAGGCAAAGACAATCTAGAAAGTAGGATGGCACACCTTCAGGACAATCTAGAAAGAGGTTGGTACACCTTCGAGACAATCTAGAAACTAGGTTGGCACACCTTCCATACAATCAAGAAAGTAGGTTGGCACGCCTTCAGGACAATCTAAAAAGTAGGATGTCACACCTTCGAGACAATCTAGAAAGTAGGATGGCACACCTTCAAGACAAGGTAGAAAGTAGGTTGGCACACCTTCAAGACAATGTAGAAAGTAGGTTGGCACACCTTCGAGACAATGTAGAAAGTAGGTTGGCACACCTTCGAGACAATGTAGAAAGTAGGATGGCACACCTTCAAGACAATGTAGAAAGTAGGTTGGCACACCTTCGAGACAATGTAGAAAGTAGGTTGGGACAATGGAAAGTAGGATGGCACACCTTCGAGTAGAAAGTAGGTTGGCACACCTTCGAGACAATGTAGAAAGTAGGATGGCACACCTTCAAGACAATGTAGAAAGTAGGTTGGCACACCTTCGAGACAACCTAGAAACTAGGATGGCACACCTTCGAGACAATCTAGAAAGTAGGTTGGCACACCTTCAAGACAATCTACAAAGTAGGTTGGCACACCTTCGAGACAATCTAGAAAGTAGGATGGCACACCTTCAAGACAATGGTTGGCACACCTTCAAGACAATGTAGAAAGTAGGTTGGCACACCTTCGAGACAATGTAGAAAGTAGGATGGCACACCTTCAAGACAATGTAGAAAGTAGGATGGCACACCTTCGAGACAATCTACAAAGTAGGTTGGCACACCTTCGAGACAATCTACAAAGTAGGTTGGCACACCTTCGAGACAATCTAGAAAGTAGGTTGGCACACCTTCGAGACAACCTAGAAAGTAGGATGGCATACCTTCGAGACAATCTAGAAAGTAGGATGGCACATCGTCGAGACAATCTAGAAAGTAGGTTGGCACACCTTCGAGACAATCTAGAAAGTAGGTTGGCACACCTTCGAGACAATCTAGAAAGTAGGTTGGCATACCTTCAAGACAATCTAGAAAGTAGGATGGCACATCGTCGAGACAATCTAGAAAGTAGGTTGGCACACCTTCGAGACAATCTAGAAAGTAGGTTGGCACACCTTCAAGACAATCTAGAAAGTAGGTTGGCACACATTCAAGGCTACAGGTCTAAGAAAAAGTCTGGGTACAGTTTAAAGCATCACATAAGGATTGCCAGTCACATTCTTGACTTGGCCTACAGGTAAAGCAGAGTTACGTCTGCTAAGCATAACCTGCTTTGGTGAATAGAAACACATCTCTACATCTTCTGCTCCTTGACACTGAGCCATCCTGGTCTTGACTCTAACCCCATTCCATATAAGCAGTTGCTGTATTAGTACTTTACATACGATCACTACCTTCTTGGGAAAAGTACCATGTGCAACATACTGACAAGTGGTGCTTAAAAACCGTAAGATCACACTTGTTTTATTTATTTCCTATCTGACTCCATCACACCTTACTTCCCGCACAACACAGACATATCCCATGAGCACACTCACATCGGACTGATGAGCGCAGCGTGAAATGAACCAACAGACCTCAGCTGCTCTCAGCTCATCATCAATCACCAGAATGAGCCAAAAACTGCTACGATGGCATCTTCGGAAAGGCGAAAACATACGCTAGCTTCTCAACATCCCATGCTTGTAATTAGCCTTTCCATGGCTCTGCTCATTTCTTTTTCATAACCGTTCACTTCTGCCTATTGATTCTTAGCACCTCATACATTGGCAGGAAACCACTGCCAACCTAAAATAATGTCATACTCATACATTATGAAGTGCTTTCAAGGAGTCACTGGAACCTCACCAGCATTTCAAGGAGAGGACGTGCAATCCTCTCAGGGCGTGGGTGGCTTGATGATCCTCTGTGTTTCCAGCACCCTATCCAGGGCTCGCTGTATTCCTGGCACTCAGTGAATTATGTTAACTCCGAGGGCTATATTCCTGTCCAACAAGCAGTGATCAAGAATATTCATTTCGAGTTGGGCACGGTGGCTCACACTTTTAATCCCAGCACTCGGGAGGCAGAGGTAAGAGGATCACCACAAGTTCAAGGCCACCCTGAGACTACATGGTGAATTCCAGGTAAGCCTGGACTAGAGTGAAACCCTACCTCGAAAAAAAAAAGAGTATTCATTTCATGGGCTAGAGAGATAGATCAGTGGTTAAGGTGTTTGCCTGCAAAGCCTAACAATCCAGGTTTGATTCCCAAGTACCCATATAAAAGCCAGATACATGAAGTGACGCATGAATCTGGAGTTTGTTTGCAGGGGCTGGAGGCCCTGATGTGCCCATTATCTATCTCTCTCTCTCTCTCTCTCTCTCTCTCTCTCTCTCTCTCTCCTGTCTGTCTCTGTGCTTGAAAGTAAATAAATAAATAAATAAATTTTATTTTTTAAAAAAAGAATATTCAGGGCTGGAGAAATGTCTTCGTGATTAAGGCATTTGCCTGCAAAGTCAAAGAACCTGGACCCACATAAGCCAGATGCACAAGGTGGCGCATGCATCTGGAGTTCATTTGCAGTGGCTGGAGGCCCTGGAATGCACATTCTCTCTCTCCTCTCCTCTCCTCTCCTCTCTCAAATAAATAAATAAGAATTTCATTTCAGAGTTCAAGCCTGGCTGGACAACACAGTGAGACCCAGCCTCAAATATAAATAAGTAGATAAATAGCTATTTCACAGAGTTTCTGGGAAACCTAAGTGGAATAGTGCATTTACAGTGACTAATAAACTGAAGCAAATACTCACAAAACCACAAACATATCCTCACTGGAATCTCTTGGAGACCATAAATACCCTAGGAAATGCCAGAAGTTGTTTGGAGAGTAACTGGAAGCAGTGCTATCCTACACTCTCCCTAGCATCAGGCACTGTCTGGAATTCACCTTGGCTGTGTAGGAGTGATCCCCACACTCTGGTCATGGTCCAATGGTAATCTCGCTCTGCTTTTTAGATTTAATGGTGTGTGTGTGTGTGTGTGTGTGCGCGCGCTGTAGGAAGTATGTACACAAGTTATGTATGTTCAAATGTGTATACACATGTGTGAGTTCACATGCATATGTGTACAAGTGTGTGAGGACGACAACCTTGGGTTCTATGCTCAGGAACACTGATCATCTCTTTTGGAAACGGGTTCTCTAATTGGCCTGGAGTTTATAAATAAGGCTCAACTAGCTGGCCAGCACGCCCCAGGGGTCTGTCTCTGTCTGTCTTTCATCACCCTACTCCCGGCACTGGGATTACAAGCCCATGTCACCAGGCCCAGGTTCATTTAAATGGATGGTACTAGGACTGAGCTCAGGGCATCATGCTTGAAAGGCAAGTGCTTTACCCTCTGACCTATGCCCCCGCCCACACCAAACACTCATTCTTAACTCAAAAAAATTAACTAAACAAAAAGGAACTCTTTCAGCAGTAAAAGCCATTTTTTAGAGAGACAGAGAGAGAGAAACAGAGAGAGAGAGAATGGGTGCACTAGCAGCCTCTCAGCCACTGTGAACAAACTCCAGAAGCGTGCGCCCCCTTGTAGGCAAGTGCGGCATTGCACCCTTGTGTCACTTTTGGTGTCTGGCTGAACATGGGACCTGGAGAATCAAACGGGCTTTCCTAGGCTTCACCAGGCAGGCACCTTAACCGCTAAGCCATCTCTCCAGCCCAGTAAAAGCCGTTTTTGATAAACGTTTGAATTTCTCCCAATATGGTGCACAGGAAGAAGGAGGAGGAGGTCTGAGAGTGGTTATTATCATGTCTCTCAAAAACGCTCTCAGGAGACATGGAGGTGACACAGGACATGGGTGATATGACCTCTATAAGGAGAACTTTACTCCCCTTCACAGGCACCGTGTAACCTTATGGTGCATCTTCAGAGGACAGGCAGATGCACATCCAGAAACCAAATCAGATTTCACTTTAGAAACAACACAGACTTCCTGAAGATGAGCAATTTATCTAGTTGGATTTCAATATGGATAAAAAATAGAGACATGCACAAATACAGAAGACATACACCAAGTGGAGATAAAGTAGCTACAACAAAGCACTGCGCCAGATCTGGTCCCTGACCAACTGACTACACGACCACCCACTCCTCTTCACCCTGGACAGCCGTAACCTTGCCTTATTCAAGATCAGAGTCCAAGACAAATTACTTACAAAGGAGATGTAACACACAACCTTCCCCATCAACAGTCTCACATTGCAGTTCTGTCTCTGCTGTTTCCTGTCCTCTTCCCAAGTCCAACCCCTAACCATCCTAGACCCAAGGATCCCTTCTCCAAACAAAACAAAACTACACGAGAGCCAGTCCACTTGATGTTATGTCTGTGGGCATGAGGAAAAAGGAAGGTCAGCTAGCTTACTGGAAATGACATAGATATATCTAGTGACAGAAGGAGAACTGGGATAATGATCACCTTGCACAGTATTTACCTTCTTAGAAGTTAAAACCAGTAGGATGTTCCATAAATGCCTTCATTTCTATATTGAAAACCTGTAATCCTACTCAGCTTTCTAAAGTTGTATTTTAAAACTCTGAATCAGTCTCAAATGATGGCAGGGCTTAAGTGGCGTGAAGGGAATACAGTAAGAATATTTTCTCTACAAAGAGTTAAGTACATTATTTCGTTTACAGCTGAAGGGAATAAAGCTTTCACATTTTCATTTCTTGTTCAGGTTTGCCTCGTTTCTTTGGAGTGGATTTCTTCCTTCCATGAGCCAGAAAACTCACTAAGACCACGTCAGTTATCCCTAATGCAGAGATTGCAGATGTCCCCTCCATCATACCCACTCCATAATGGCATGCCCAGTACCTCCTCGGAGGGACCACAGAGGCCCCTGCATGCATTCCTTGACCAACACTCTTCCTCCCCTTACAAAGTTCTGTTTCTAATCTCTACATTCTCTCTGAAGAATTTCTCTAAATATTTCTTGACACAGCAGAGCTACTGATGACAAATCCCTTCCGTTTTGGTTTGTTCCAGACAGCCTGTACTTCTTCACTCTTCACAGATGAGAGGACTATGGGCAGACAGCTGTGTTCTTGTGAAGAGAAGCCTGACGCAGTCCTTCAGTGTTCCTCAAAAGGTGAGGTGTGCTCTTCTGACTTCTTCCAAGACTTTCCATGGCCTTGAGTTTTCTGAGTTTTCATGTGATGTCTCTAAGCACAGATATATGTGCTTTTTGACTGTGTGGTAATCTCTGATCATGCTGGATCTATCATTTCCTGTTTCTTCTGCTCCTCTCTTCTTGTGGTATTCACGTTGTGCAGATGTCGAACCTTCTGTACTTGGTTTCAGAATCCTCTTTCGCTTGGCTCTATGTTGAGGCTTGCTGGCATTTCCTGAGCTGTATCCAGGTTGCTGAGGAGCCCGAGCTCATTCTTTATGTACTTACAGTGTTGGATTGCCAGCATTTACACTGCTTTATCGTTCACCTACTTTGAGACAGGCACTTGCTGGGAAGCCCAGGCTAGCTTCCAACTTCCCGCCGTCCTGCTTCAGCATCTAAGTGCTGGATACTGGCATGCATCACTCTACCAGCTGTCCTGAGTGCTGGGTACTGGCACGCACCACTCTACCAGCTGTCCTGAGTGCTGGGGACTGGCATGCATCACTCTACCAGCTGCCCTGAGTGCTGGGTACTGGAACGCGCCACTCTACCAGCTGTCCTGAGAGCTGGGTACTGGCATGCATCACTCTACCAGCTGTCCTGAGTGCTGGGCACTGGCACACACCACTCTACCAGCTGTCCTGAGTGCTGGGTACTGGCATGCATCACTCTGCCAGCTGCCCTGAGTGCTGGGTACTGGCACACACCACTCTACCAGCTGTCCTGAGTGCTGGGTACTGGCATGCATCACTCTGCCAGCTACCCTGAGAGCTGGGTACTGGCACACACCACTCTACCAGCTGCCATGAGTGCTGGGCACTGGCACACACCACTCTACCAGCTGTCCTGAGTGCTGGGTACTGGCATGCATCACTCTACCAGCTGTCCTGAGTGCTGGGTACTGGCATGCATCACTCTACCAGCTGTCCTGAGAGCTGGGTACTGGCACACACCACTCTACCAGCTGTCCTGAGTGCTGGGTACTGGCATGCATCACTCTACCAGCTGTCCTGAGTGCTGGGTACTGGCATGCATCACTCTACCAGCTGTCCTGAGAGCTGGGTACTGGCACACACCACTCTACCAGCTGTCCTGAGTGCTGGGTACTGGCACGCGCCACTCTACCAGCTGTCATGAGTGCTGGGTACTGGCACACATCACTCTACCAGCTGTCCTGAGTGCTGGGTACTGGCACACATCACTCTACCAGCTGTCCTGAGTGCTGGGTACTGGCACACATCACTCTACCAGCTGTCCTGAGTGCTGGGTACTGGCACGCACCACTCTACCAGCTGTCCTGAGTGCTGGGTACTGGCACGCATCACTCTACCAGCTGTCCTGAGAGCTGGGTACTGGCACGCACCACTCTACCAGCTGTCCTGAGAGCTGGGTACTGGCACACACCACTCTACCAGCTGTCCTGAGCGCTGGGTACTGGCACACATCACTCTACCAGCTGACCTGAGAATTGGGTACTGGCACGCACCACTCTACCAGCTGTCCTGAGAGCTGGGTACTGGCACACACCACTCTACCAGCTGTCCTGAGTGCTGGGTACTGGCACACACCACTCTACCAGCTGTCCTGAGTGCTGGGTACTGGCACGCATCACTCTACCAGCTGCCCTGAGTGCTGGGTACTGGCATGCATCACTCTGCCAGCTGTCCTGAGCACTGGGTACTGGCAAGCATCACTCTACCAGCTGTCCTGAGTGCTAGGTACTGGCATGCATCACTCTGCCAGCTGTCCTGAGAGCTGGGTACTGGCACACACCACTCTACCAGCTGCCATGAGTGCTGGGTACTGGCACACATCACTCTGCCAGCTGCCCTGAGTGCTGGGTACTGGCATGCGCCACTCTACCAGCTGCCCTGAGTGCTGGGTAATGGCACACACCACTCTACCAGCTGTCCTGAGTGCTGGGTACTGGCACACACCACTCTACCAGCTGTCCTGAGTGCTGGGTACTGGCACACACCACTCTACCAGCTGTCCTGAGAGCTGGGTACTGGCACACACCACTCTACCAGCTGTCCTGAGAGCTGGGTACTGGCACACACCACTCTACCAGCTGTCCTGAGTGCTGGGTACTGGCACACACCACTCTACCAGCTGTCCTGAGTGCTGGGTACTGGCACGCACCACTCTACCAGCTGCCCTGAGCGCTGGGTACTGGCACACATCACTCTACCAGCTGACCTGAGAATTGGGTACTGGCACGCACCACTCTACCAGCTGTCCTGAGTGCTGGGTACTGGCATGCATCACTCTGCCAGCTGTCCTGAGTGCTGGGTACTGGCACACATCACTCTACCAGCTGTCCTGAGTGCTGGGTACTGGTACGCATCACTCTACCAGCTGACCTGAGCGCTGGGTACTGGCACGCACCACTCTACCAGCTGCCCTGAGCGCTGGGTACTGGCACACACCACTCTACCAGCTGACCTGAGAGTTGGGTACTGCCACGCACCACTCTACCAGCTGCCCTGAGCGCTCGGTACTGGCACACATCACTCTACCAGCTGACCTGACAGTTGGGTACTGGCATGCATCACTCTACCAGCTGTCCTGAGTGCTGGGTACTGGCACACACCACTCTACAAGCTGACCTGAGAGTTGGGAACTGGCATGCATCACTCTACCAGCTGTCCTGAGTGCTGGGTATTGGCACACACCACTCTACCAGCTGTCCTGAGTGCTGGGTATTGACATGCATCACTCTACCAGCTGCCCTGAGCGCTGGGTACTGGCACACACCACTCTACCAGCTGTCCTGAGTGCTGGGTACTGGCACACACCACTCTACCAGCTGTCCTGAGTGCTGGGTACTGGCACACACCACTCTACAAGCTGACCTTAGAGTTGGGAACTAGCACACATCACTCTACCAGCTGTCCTGAGCGCTGGGTACTGGCACACACCACTCTACCAGCTGTCCTGAGTGCTGGGTACTGGCACACACCACTCTACCAGCTGTCCTGAGTGCTGGGTACTGGCACACACCACTCTACAAGCTGACCTGAGAGTTGGGAACTGGCATGCATCACTCTACCAGCTGCCCTGAGCGCTGGGTACTGGCACACACCACTCTACCAGCTGTCCTGAGCGCTGGGTACTGGCACACACCACTCTACTAGCTGTCCTGAGCGCTGGGTACTGGCACACACCACTCTACTAGCTGTCCTGAGTGCTGGGTACTGGCACACATCACTCTACCAGTTGTCCTGAGTGCTGGGTACTGGCACACATCACTCTACCAGTTGTCCTGAGTGCTGGGTACTGGCACACATCACTCTACCAGCTGTCCTGAGTGCTGGGTACTGGCACACATCACTCTACCAGCTGTCCTGAGTGCTGGGTACTGGCACACATCACTCTACCAGCTGTCCTGAGTGCTGGGTACTGGCACGCACCACTCTACCAGCTGTCCTGAGTGCTGGGTACTGGCACACACCACTCTACCAGCTGTCCTGAGCACTGGGTACTGGCACGCACCACTCTACCAGCTGTCCTGAGCACTGGGCACTGGCACGCACCACTCTACCAGCTGTCCTGAACTCTTCAGTCCCCATCCCGTCTTTATCGCTGTGTCACTCCCAATCTGTGCTTGCATGCTGTTCATTTTGCCATTGTGCCATCAGCTTTGTACTGACTTTCCAGTGCTGGGGATGGAAGCCATGACCATGTGCAAGCCAGGTAAATAGACTTTGGCATATTAATCCTAGTTGTTAAAATTCTGAGTCAGGGTCTGCTGACTCCTGGTCGTGGTGATTTCTTTGCAGAACGTGCTCTATGTTGTAATATTTAAAAGACACTGAAGTAAATAGGCTTTTAGTGGGTCTCGTTTTTATCTAGCTGGGATTCAGGCTGCTAATCATTGTTATAGGAGTTGGTGGCTAAAATTCCCTCCATGGTCCATGTTGGTGTCTCCTCTGTTGAAGTCTAAGATTTGATTTCTTTTAGCTTAAGCTCTCCTTTCTTGCCCGGCCTGACTCTAATGTGAAGTGATGGGTAAGGACAAGAGTAAAAATGGGGAAAGGGTGCGTTCCCTGACTAGGTCTTGGCGTTGTGGTGAGTCTGGGTCCTTGGAATATGACACGCACAAACAGACTTGGGGTTTGGTTTTCCCCTTACACAGGCGGGGATGCTCCGGAGATGAAGTTGAATATTTCTCCCCCATGGGGCAGACAGCTCAAGTAAAACTCTAGTCTGTTAGGCTTTGCTAAAATAGTTTCTTTTGAGGGCAGAACAAAATGTTCTCAGTATATTTATTTTAAAATGGTTATTTTCCCTTCCCATTGTGAGAAACTGGAGGTGTTTGTTTGTTTAACATATCCTGGTAGAATTTGTAGAAGAAAAAATCCGTGAGCATTTAGAAACTCCTGTAAGAGGACTGAAGAGATGGCTCAGCAGTTAAAGGTATTTGCTTGCACAAAACCTAGGCATCTGAGTTTGATACTTCCCAGCACCCATACAAGACCATTTGCAAAGTGGCACATGCGTCTGTGATCCCAGTGAGCCTATAGCAATGGTAGGCAGGGCAAGGAGAATTCGAAGCTAGGGTTACCTAGATTGCTGGTGATTGAATTCCACAAGTGCCCAGGACACATGTGCGGCCATACACATACATATGTAATTCCCAAGGCTATTACAGACTGAGCATCCCACGGTACATGAATGACAGTTTGATGGATCCTGCCTGGGAGGGGTGTGCTCTGCTCTGGTAAACTGTAACTCCATGCGTGTACCTCTGGGTCTCAGCACAATGGTCTGTCAGGTGACCTCAGTTCTCTCATGGGTCTAAAAAGAGTCACTGATTTTCAGTTGTTGTTTTTTCCTGTTGAGAGGACAGGAGCATGGACTTCCAAGCTCTCCATGTGCAGTCTCACTAAACTTTTTGGCTGATTAATTTGTTGTTTTGTAGTTTTATTGTTCTCCATGCTTGCAATTTGCAAAATATGCGTTTGTTTCAAGTGCCTGCACCTAACATGCTATTTCATGATACTACTCACACTCAATACACACTAAGGTTTACAGAAGTTGCTAGCCCCTACTCTAGAGCCAGTGAATCTTACCCAGTATATCTGACATTTAAAGTCTCTCTGGCTGTTTTAACTATAGCAAACCTTTCTTTATAAATAACTTCTAAAACCAGATGTCAGCCAACAGGAATATGGCTCCATTAGTCAGCTGAGACTGCCAGTTAAGCGTCTGGACAGCTACCAGCGTCCCTCTCCAGAACGAGGCCCTGGCATGAGGACAGAAGGAAGGACTGCAGTAGATGCTTTCCTCCCTCAGCCCGAGGCTCATCTGTTGAAGACCTGTGAGGTAGCAGGAGGGAAATTACCTCATTTGAATGAAGCAGTTTCCTAGAAGGTCATTTATCATGGGCATTTGGCTCTGAATATGCATATATAATAAGATCTTCCCATTTGCCAGGTAATCTGGTACCCTCTTCCTTTCTTCTTTAAAATAAAAATCTGCACTTCAGAAATAAAATGAGGAGAAAAATTATTTTCAAAGCATGCCACCAGCAGACAAAACTTTGGGAAATGCAGGTCTCACTGCTGGTATCTATCTCATTGTTCTTGCTTCGAAAAGGCAGAGTAATGGCCTTACGTCACTGCAAATAGTTCATATTAAGATCTCGCTGCTTTTTCATTTCTGGGAATGTCTTCCAGAGCATGGATCTGTCTTACGTGTGTGTGTATGTGTTATGCGTGTGCGTGAATGTGAAGACCACAGGTCAGTTTGGAAGCTCTTCATCTGTCACTTTCCACACTGCTCTCAAGACAAGGCCTTGCTGACCATTTGGTTAGACAAGCAAGCCAGCCAAGCCTGGGGATCCTCCTGTCTCTGCCACCCCAACACTGGGTCCACAGGTGTGAGCCACCCATGACCAGCATTGTACCTGGACACTAGGGATCTGAACTCAACTATGCATGCTTGCATGGCAAGAGCATTACTGACCATAAACCATGCCCCCCAGCCCCAAATTATGTTTTTATAATTCCTCTTTGCTCCTTTTTCTTTTTTTTTTTACCATCAAATAATGTTCCTATGATTGGGGGCTTCAAAACTAACTCCTTCACTTCAATAAATCTATAATGAATTTCATTACATCAACTTATGACTTCAGAAATACATTCATGGCAAAAGACCAAAATGGCACACACATAGTTTTGATCTCACAATGGGTGTCTGCAGATGTGCTGTGCCAGGAAGGGTGTGGGGAAAAAGCCCTAGTAATGGGGAAAGTCGTTGCACATCTACAGAAAAGTTCTCTTTGACATTGCCTACCATTACTTAGGGAAAAAGAGATATTAAAACTGACTTTGTGTAGGTCTATCATAAAAACAGACAGAAGATATGTTACAGATGTTACTTATTCTAAATGATTATTACCGAAATGCAAGAACACACAAAACCTCACTTACCAAAAGCTTCTTGAAAGAAAGCTTTTTCACAAAGCCAAAAATCCATTAACAAAATCTAGAACCAATTCTCTCTAACCAGAATACACCTGCTTTATAAATTCATATTTTTTAAAAAAAATTTGTTTATTTATTTTTTTATTTGAGGCAGAGAGAGAGAAAGAATGGGCACATGAGGGCCTCCAGCCACTGCAAACAAACTCCAGATGCAAGCGCCACTTTGTGCATCAGGCTTACGTGGGTCCTAGGGAATCAAGCCTCAAAGTAGGGTTCTTACACTTCACAGGCAAACGCTTAGCTGCTAAGCCATCTCTCTAGCCCCCTATAAATTCATATTTTATGTTAGATTTTCTTAAAATTGATATAACTGAACTTTGTTATTTTTTATAGGAGTTGTATATCTTTCTCAAATGATTCCAGATTACTACGTAAAATTTGCCCCACATTTCTCCAAAAGCTTTTCAGGCTAAAGTAATATAAATGTTCAACTCAAATTATATGAGAGAACAATAAAACTTGTATTTCTTCAATCTCGTTCCTCTCTCCCTCTTCCCATAATGCCTCCCTCCAAACAGGACCTCCGTGGAACACAAGTCTGAGCTGAGATTAAGTAACTACTGTGTACTTATCCTCATCAGGATATCTAAGGCACACCCCCACAACTCACAGGGAGGCTTGCCAAGGAGGGGCAGAAAGAACATAAGAGCAGGAGGATGACTCCACAACACTGTCTTTTGGATGTGGCCCGGGGCCCTTCCACTCATCAAGTCACAGCAGCTGTGCTTCCGCATACTAACCTGTCAACACATCACCACTGATGGGGGAGGGTACATGAGACCCCAAACCTCCCAGAGAAGCTAATGGCAGCTAACAGTCACTGAGAGAGAGAAGTCAGGATCACCAGTGGTGTAGCCAATGGTGTAGCCAGTGGTAAATTGCCCATCCCATGAAAAATAACCCTTCAGTAATCATCATGAAAGAAACCCTCATTTTATTCATTGGTTTTTTTAAACAGAGCATGAAAGTTAGATGGTGATTAACAGAGAAGTAGGATATTAATGGAAGAAGGATAAGAGATTAGATAAAAATATATTATAAACATGTATGAAAATATAAAATATTAGTAATTTTTTAAAATGGTTATCAGGACACTCAGTGGGAGAGCACTCATATGTGGTACTGGAAACCAAGTCAGAACCCTATTGTCAGGAAACTCATAGACTTCAAAGAGAAACCTCTTCTGTTCTCTGGGGAACAAGAGTAGGCTTGCATACCAAAAAGTTCTTCAAATAACTTGCATATCTCCTTTTACAAGCTGCTCTAATTCTTGGTTGGAAAATCTGTTTTATTTTATAGAAAAAAAGAGAAAGTGAAGGAGACCCAAGATCCATCAATAATACAAAGATAGCTGACTGTCTACCACATGACGTGCCGCCTCTACCACATCTGCCAGGGCCCAGGAGAAACTGCAGAGGAAGCAGCTCCATGAACACTGCTCTTACTGCTAACCTGACAACCAGCTCCAGGGCAATGGTGGCAGACGCCGTAATCAATCAAAACCCATCAAAGCCGGGTGTGGTGGAGCATCCCTTTAATCCCAGCACTGGGGAGGCAGAGGTAGGAGGATCGCCGTGAGTTCGAGGCCACCCTGAGACTACACAGTGAATTTCAGGTCAGCCTGGACCACAGTGAGACCCTTCCTCAACAATAACAACAACAAAAACAAAAAGAGTATAAACTGTTATAATACATATAATAAAATAAACTGTTTAAAAAAATAATTCATGAGGGCCAGGAAGCTGGTCAGTGGAAAAACACTTGGCCTGTAAGTATGAGAACCTGAGTTCAGATCCCAGGTATGCAGAAAGCTAGAAACTGTAGTGCTAACATCTATAATCCCAGCACGCTGAAGGTGAGAAAGGAAGTGAGCAGAGACAGAATAGCCTAGAGGTTTCTGAGCCATCCAGCCTGAAGAAAGCACAGATAAAAAATGTGAACAAGATCCTGCCTCAAACAAGGTGGAAGGTGAGGATGACACCCAAAGTGTCTTCTGACTCCACATGCACAGCATGGCATGCACATGACCTTTTCACATGCACACATGAGCATGTGTGCACACGCACACACACACACATCATATACACACACCAAAAACAGGTCACCAATCTGTCTTGCGAATGATACACATGAGACGCAAGATGCCTCCACATGAGAGAAAAATCACTTGTTGACATGGAGAAGGAATGACAGGCCATTTTTGCCTAAGGAGAAAACAGACATAGCAGTGTAACATGGAGGAGGAGTGCTGAGCAAAGAGACGTGGGTGACCTTCCTCTGCTAGCTCAAAAACACCATGCCTACCACCCACTGACCAGCCCCATACTCAACTTGTCACCCCTCACCCACCCACCATCTGGCCCTTCAGATGTTCCCCTGAGTCATGGCTTCAGTGCCTCAGGGATCCAACTGCCTCTCTGCATCTTTACTGCGACTCCCTCACCGACCACCCATCTTCAAGCAGCTTACACTGATCTCAGTTCCTCTAGTCTTCCCTAGTCTCCTAATCCATTTCCCCACGGCAATCACATGATCATCTTACTTTCAAGGTCTGTCTACTGGGAGCTGGCTCTGTGGTTAAAGGTGCTTGCTGCCAAGCCTGCTGGCAAGTTCCCAGCATCTCACATGGGTTGTGGGGACCCAACTTCAGGTTCCCTTGTTGTGCTTCAAGCACTTGGCATGCTGAGCATCTCCACAGCCAAGGCAAAAGATTTGTATTGCATTTTATTTTTTATCATTATTATGTGTGTGTATGGGTGCATGTGTGGAGGTCTGAGGACAAACTCTAGGTGTTTACCCTCTCCTTCCTTCTTGGGGACAGGGTCTCTCATGCTGCATGCTGGTAATGGAAGTACCTGCCTGTAATCCCCGTGTTAGGGAAGCAGAGAAAGGTAGAACCCTAGGGCTAAGAGTTTGCCAGCTAACTAGTTTCGCAAAATGGGTGAGCTCCAGGTTCAGTGAGAGACCCTGTCCCAAAAAATAAGGTGAGGGCTGGAGAGATGGCTTAGCGGTTAAGTGCTTGCCTGTGAAGCCTAAGGACCCCGGTCCGAGGCTTGATTCTCCAGGACCCATGTAAGCCGGATGCACAAGGTGGCGCACGCATCTGGAGTTCGTTTGCAGCAGCTTGAGGCCCTAGCATGCCTGTTCTCTCTCTCTCTCTCTACCTGCCTATTTCTGTATCTCTCTCTCTCAAATAAATAAATAATAAAATATTTAAAAATAATAATAATAAGGTGAAGGGGCTGGAGAGATGGCTTGGCAGTTAAGGCACTTGTCTACAATGCCTAACAATCCGGGTTCAGTTCCCCAGTACCCAGTATATAAAGCCAGATGCACAAGGTGGAGCATGTGCCTGGAGTTCATTTGCAGTGGCTAGAGGCCTGGCATACCCATTCTCATTCTCTCTATCTCTCTGCTTGCTAATAAATAAAAATTTTAAAAAATAAGGTGAAGAAGACTAAGGAAGGATACTGACCTCTAGCCTCCATACACACATGTATATGCACACACACACACAGGACAGAGAAACAGAAAAACATCTTCTGGCTGAAACATGCTTAGAAGAATGCATACGGCTCTGCATAACCGGCTCGAGTCCCACGTTTCCACACACACGGAAATCCAGGCAGGCTCTAGTGCCCAGTGCTCTGGGACAGACTGCACACCAACTAAGTAAAGATGGCTGGAGATGGGAGACAAGCGCCAGTGTTTTTAAACTTTTTTGTTTTGTTTTATAAGGCAGAGCCTCGCTCTAGCCCAAGAAGACCTGGAATTCACGATGTAGTCTCAGGCAGGCCTCGAACTCATAGCAATCCTCCTACCTTAACCTCCTCAGTGCTTGGATTAAAGGTGTGTGCCACCACGCCTGGCCTAAATTTTTTCTTCTACCTCCAGCATGTGAAACACGAGCTTGTGAGGGAAATTTCAAATTCAAACCAGAACAGGGGAGTGGGTTCTTGGGTCTTAGCCAGTAAGATTGCTTGATTCCTACCACCTTTCAAATACAGTCGTGCACATCTAACCTTTCCAGAATCTTTGAATTTGAGCCATCTGTCATAGCTGTGTGCTTTCTGGCGCTTGCACTTCCCCTACTGTGTCACTGAACACACGGTGCAGGCTGCTTGCTAGCGTGGTGGCATGGGCATGAAAAGTCTCGGTTGTTCAACACTGGCTCTCCAGCACCTGCTTCACTATGTTTTGCAGTGGCATCATTCTTAACGTTTTTATTTGAACCTAGATTGGCTGCTTGAAACTGCTATCTGGAACTGTGGCCTTGACAGGATTTTTTAGGGAATAAAAGCAGCATAGAAGAGAAGGCAAGGACAGGCAGCTCCACATTTCCTCGCACACCCAGAACAACCCCCTTTTCAATGAGTACTTCCTCAGCAGATAGAGACAAGCCACATCTCCGAAGCTGGGATGTCCCCTTGCCTTTCCTGCTGTCTAACTCTCAATATTCTGCACCACTGTTGACACCTTTTGTAGGTTGGCAATATTGTCTCCTTTGGTCAAACACTACATCCTTGGATAATGAAGACAATTCCCAGTCTCCTTCTCAGGGTTGTCATGAAACTTCAGTGAGAGTCTATGACAAAACACAAGCCTAAGTTCTGAGACTTATTATAGATTGGTTGTAAGGAAAGCCCAGCAGGAATCCTCATTGAAATTTTTATATGTTAATTTCTGGGGATAAATGACTGTACGAATGAAACTGCCATCCTTTTAAATTAAAGGTACGCTCAGAAAAATTATAGTTTGTTCATAATTTACATTGCTTCAGAAGATGATCCCAAGTGACTTGCTTTTTTGCTAAATTATCTACAAGTTTTAGATACTGTGCACATATGAAAAGTTTATTAGCTGTCAAGAAGCTTTATGCACCTAAATTTGGCTTGTGGATGACTATGTTTTGTGACCAAAAAAAACCCATGAATATGCAAAAGATTCTTAAAGTTGAATTATGCCCCAAACAAATCCACAATGAACAAATTCTCGTGGGCCATAGTGGATATGTCAGTGGGAACTGGAAAGATCTTAGAGTTATACAAGACAGCAAAATCTGGGTGGTTTTTTTGTTTTGTTTTGTTTTGTTTTGTTTTTGTATTTTGAGATAGAGTCTCACTCTAGCCCAGGCAGACCTGGAATTCACTATGTAGTCTCAAGGTGGCCTCCAACTCACAGTGATCCTCCTACTTCTGCCTCCCGAGTGCTGGGATTAAAGGCGTGCGCCACCACGCCCAGCATATATAGGTCATTCTTAATAGTTTGATGCTGACAAGAACCTCTTGCCACCATCCTTACAGACTACATTCTTCATACAAATAGATGAGAGGTATACAACTTTCTTAGCTAATTCAACCACAAAAGTAAAAGTAAAAGAAAAAAAGAGTCAGAGAGATGGCTTGGACATTAAGTGCTTCTCATGCAAGCATGAGGACCTGAGTTTGGATCCCCAGCACTCACACGGAGACAGGAGGATCCCTGGGACTGCTGGCCAGCCAGTCTAGCTTCATCAATGAGCTCCAGATTCAGTGAAAGACCCTATCTCAAGAAATAAGAGAGAGACCAAATAAGAAAGATCCCAACATTGACCTCTGGCCTCCAGTCTCACGTACACATGTGCATGCTCACCTACACATATGTGCTCATCCTTCAGTGAGGAGTCTAGGTTTTAGAGCAGGGTCACCTATTCAAAGAGTGCACCATATTTACTAGAGTTGCTTTGAGTCCAGCAGCAGCACAGTCATCAAAGAAAATGTTGTGTGAGAAGCTTTTGCTAAGTAACGTTGACTAGAGTCATTAGGGTGTGTATTTTAATGCATAAAAGTGGAAAGGAAGACAAAGCCCTCTAACCTCACACTCAGAGAAGCTAACTAAGAATGTAGCTCCATGTACGAGGGTTTGCCTAGCCAGCAAGCACGAGGTTCTGGTTGCACCTCCACCATAAGCAAACAAACAGACCCCGACCTTTACACATGTGTGCATGCACACACACAGATTCAAACAAAACCACCACCTCAATCTCTACCTTCATCTCTCCTCCCAGAAATAGTTCTCGGGAAGCCATTGTGGCCGGGTGGAGGAAACCCATGCAATCACTGTTAAATCTGTCAGTACAACATTCCTTCTGTGCTGTGACGCACACACTTATGCACCACATCTCCCTTTTCATTGAATGGTAGCATGGTTTGCAATCCATTCCTCAGTGGCAAATCCTCATTCCTAATTTGACTAAGGTTTTGCTGGGTATGCTATGTTTCGAAAGATTTGCTATGCCAAACCTTCCTAAGTGTAAACAGCATAACTAATTAGTAGTAGGGTTACAGGGAAAAGTACATGTGTATTTTATTTGATGTTGCTCAATTCCACTTGTGACAGATTACTTAACTTACTTTACCAAGGACAATACTTTCATTGACTCATTAGTAATAACTTTGTGGATCCCTAACATTTCCGTATTTTCAGGATCTTGTAGTGAATTTCAGTAAAAAGACCACAGGTTGACATTATGGATTTTCCTCCATTTTCTCTCCTTTATATACTGAGATAGGGTCTCTCTCAACCCAGAGTTCACTCATTGGCTAGTCCAGCTAGCCAGCTTGCCCCAGTGATCCCCAATTTCCACCTCTGGAGTGCTGAGATTACAGGAAAACCACCAAACCCATTCAGCATTTATGTGGGTTCTCAGGTCCAAACGCCAGTCCTCATACATGAGCCCTTTATCCACTGAGCCATCTCCCCACCATCCGAGCTTTTTGAAAATTGTTACTAACAGTTCTTCTTAGATCATGTATGTTAGAAATTCATTGTCAATTTGTGACTGAATATTTGATAATAATTGGAGATTTCTTTCTTTACAGGATAAGCTTGCAATGATTATTTTATGACCTGTGAGTCTAATGTCTGACTTACCACCTGTGTTGTCTTACACAAATCTTACTTTGTCTCTTTTTTTTGTAGAATTCATTAAAATATGAAGAATAAAATGGAAATAATGTTTTCCCAAACACTTAAATTGGGAGGAAAAAAAGAACTTTTTACTGTTGATTTGAAAACCATCAAATTACCATTATCTAATTTCAGGTCCATTTTAAGTTTATTCCTGAACACTAAGTTCCACAGATCTGTTTCATTTATCCCTGTTTCTTTTTCTGTTAAAAAAAAAAAAAGAAAAGAAAAGCTTCAATCATGTAGGCCCAACGTTGTTGTTGTCACAATTTTATTTTCAAGATTCCTGTGTCCTTTTTTTTATAAATTTCTCTCCACAAGAATTGCATTAGAAGTTCTTCTATTCTTTGAGTTTTAATTATAGTCATTTTATAGACTAATCAACACAGAATGTTATATATAACAGAGAGTATTATAGTAGCAGGAGTGAGTACACAGAAGCGTGTCCAATGGGATTCCACTCCACATGCAAGCTCGTGATTGACCCATGCTTCCTGTATTTAACAAAAACATCAGCCTGCCACAGACTGGAAAGAAAAACTCGTGGTTCTTCACAGATGGTCTACGAAGCACAGACAGAAAGAACGCCTACCCTCTCTTACTCAGCCCTTCCCAGTGGGCACCCACTGGGAACCACAGCCTTCCCTCACAGCACCAATCTGTTCCCATCACAGCCCTTCTTTGAAGTAACATAGAACTGAACTACCTGTCTGCAGCTCAGACCTTCACTTCTTTGTCGTGACAGAAGCAGAACTTAAACCCTCTGCAGCCTTGGACTCCTTCCTGCCTCTGTGACCTCATCCAGTCCCTTTCACCAACATCAGATACCTTTGCTTAGCTTCTCATTCAAGGATAGCACTTTTCTGCCTAAAGGTCTTTTGCATGGGGCACTGACTTGGCCCAATATGGCCAGCCCAGTGTAAACATTCAATAAAATTGGAAAAGAACGGGAGAACTGTGTAGCCTCTCACTTTTAGAAAGCAAAAGGATCTCACATCCACTCCCCATGCACAGCCGGCTGTTTTGCTTTTTGAAGAGTTGTTTATTTCACAAGCATAAAAGTCTCACACACTCCCTTTGCTCATCAGAAACCTCCATATAAATTGCAAAAAGCTACAAACTCAAGCTGAAACAACAGTATAGCGAGAAACATGCCAGCAACCCCTCTACTCTCTGAGGATCTCACCTGCTGAAATGCCAAGGCGGGGAATGTGCCTGGCTGTAGGCTCACTCAAGAACAAGGTGCCAGGTACTATGCATGCTGACCCCACCTCTACCCATGTTTAGCCAAATGCCACTTGTCACTTTTTCTAAGTACCAGTCAGTGGGAAGGAGAGGCAACTGATAGGCCAGAAAATCAAGCAGTTCATCAATGTGGGATGAAATACTCAAACTCACTACTGAGCAAGGAAAGTCAAAATGTAATGTCATTGTTGCCTACCAAATTAACAAAGTCAAATAGCAAAAACATGACACTACACGTTGTGCATGAATAGTTTCATATATCTAGCATTGCTTGTGTCAAATCATCTATGTATATTTGTGTGTAAGTAAATATCAAGATGCTTAATTGTTTTTACTATTGCCATTTCTACTCTGGCAAAAAGACGCAATCCAAATACATGTAAAGCTTTATGCACAAGACCCTATAGAGGCTCTTTCATAACCCAGAAGATTCCAGAGTAGTTTCCAGGAAAGCCTCTGGAAGGAAGACAGCCTGGCTACTGCTCACTGAGAATGACAGCCAGGCAGCCCTGGTTGACATGGTGGTGCCATAGCCACTGAAAAAAGAGGACTGAGCCACTGGCCCAGATGTGGAAAATGCTCAGTTAATATTGTACTAAGTGCCCCTCACTAGACGATGACACTTCTATAAAAGGACATTATATAATCGCAAAGAACACATGTATAATTTTTAATGTATAATTTTCTTAATCAATTAAAATACATGGAAATTAGAAAAAGAATGAGAACACTAAAAATGTTTTAAATAGTTTGCATTCAGCTTAAGGACAGGTATAAGTTATTTTTCATCTTTCAATGTTTCTGATTCTTCTCTGCAGTTCCTTTCTTATCTTTTCAAGACAAAGCAAAGCCAAAGGTACAAATGCCAGAAACAGAGAAGACGGCTCAGAGGGTCAAAGCACTCGATGCATGCATGGGGACTTGAGAGGGCCTGAGACCACCTGAGGTTCAGTCTCCAGGACCCACATAAACACCATGCATGCCTGTAACCCCAGTCCTGTGAGAGCAGAAACTGGAGAATGGAATCTCTGGGGCTCAAGAAAAACCACAGCTCCGCATTCAGAGAGAGACTCTGTCTCAAGGAAATACACACAGATGAATGACAGAGAAAGGACACCTGACATTCTCCTCTAGCCTCTGTAGCTGTAGGTGCATCTGCACATACACGTGCATACACCTCTCCCCCCGACACATACTTTTTTTTTTTTTTTTTTTTTGCAAGGCAGGGTCTCACTCTGGCCCAGGCTGACCGGGAATTAACTATGTAGTCTCAGGGTGGCCTTGAACTCACAGTAATCCTCCTATCTCTGCCTCCCGAGTGCTGGGATTAAAGGCGTGCGCCACCACGCCCGGCCCCGACACATACATTTTAAAAAGGTGTCAGCATCATGTGCTATGGAAGAGTGTCTATCAAGAGGAGGCTGCATGATGCCACTTCTCTATGATGAGAAGACATACTACCTGTTACGCACAGAAGGCTGTGGGGATCAAGTTTTAGAGAAGCAGAGAAAAATCATGTCTGCTAGTGTAGAGAGAGATTACTAACCTGTGAGGTCTCCCAGGAGGAAAATGTGGACACATGCGGACACACCAGAGGAGAGCTGGGGCTTACACACCCCAGCACCATGCATAAAATAAGCTATTCAGTCAAACCAACGACAAAAACTCTAACCCAAAGTTACAGATACGAGTAAAAGCCTTCTGAAATGTAAACACCTATAAAGTCCTAACTGATCAGCCAGAAGCAATAACTACTGACAGCTGACAAGGTCACCATCAATTTCCAGGGACCTCAGGCCACCACAGAATGATCAGGTCCTGGTCATCTACAAATCATTGAACTCCCAGGGCAGACAGCACACCGGCTGTTAGAGAGCCAGTACACTGCTAATTCCTCTCACTTTGTGTTCGAAGTCCCTTCATTTGACATGATCCATAAATGCTCACCTTCCTATTAATGTGTTTCATTTCATAACTGCAATTACCAGTTGAATGTGTGTATCATATTGGGGGCCATGGGTCATGTAAGGAAAGGAGGAAAAACAATACACAGTAGAGATAACACTGAAGTTTGGCTCAAAGTGAATGCTCCCTTGACAACCTTAAATCTCTTCTCTGAGCATTTGAGTCAGAATGGTTTTAGGGCTCCAGAGATGGTTTAGTGGTTAAGGTACCTGCCTGAAAAGCCAAAGAACACTGGTTCAGTTCCCCAAGGCTCATGTAAGCCAGACACACAAGGTAGTACATGCATCTGGAGTTCGTTTGCAGTGGCTGCAAGCCATGATGTACACAATCTCTCCCTCCTTCTCTCTCTCTGTCTCTCTCTCTCTGTCTCTCTCTCTCTCTCTCTCAAATAAATAAAAATATGAAAATATATAAAAAAGAATGAGTGCACAATTGTAAAAATTGCACGCTCAAATCATGAACTACATCTAACACTGCACATTCTCTTTCTAAACAAAAGTGTTGTTGTTTAAACCTGAGAACAATGCAAAGAATATTGCATGGAAGTGAACTTTGATCCTGTAACATCTCTTGCCTTCAGTGCAAGTCTCCAAGCCTGTGTCACTCCAGGCCTCTTTGTACCTGAGTGCACTGAAACCTCAATCTCTCTCAATGCATGTCTACTCAGTGATCAGAGAGGGCAAGTGTGGTCACAGAGCAAAGTTCACACATTGATATGTAGAGGATGTCAAGAGAGGGCAAACTCGGCCAACATGGTAAAAAAGAAACATGCTACACTACGACTCAAAAGACCCTCCTTGGAGTTCTGGGTCACAAACATCAGTGTGACCACAGGGAAATTACTTCTACTAGGCTCATCAGGAGGCCCCATCAGAGTATGTGGAAGATCAGTCTTCTCAGGTGTCACCTCCTGTGATGGTTAATCCTCATTGCCAATTTGACTGGACTTGGAATCACAATGGAAACATATCTGTGGGGAGTTCCAGAAAGGTTTGCAGGAAAGAGAAGACCCACACTGAATGTGGATGGCATTCTTCCATCAGCTGGAGTTCTGTACTGGATAAGAAAGAAAGAGCAGGCTAGGCACTAGTTCCCTGACGGCAGAAGTGATGTGACCAGTCACCTCACCCTCCTGTCGCTATGCTTCCCCACCATGACGGACTGTATCACCCCAAACTGCACAGAAAAATAAGTCCTTCCTTTCTTAAGATGCTTCTTGACAGGCACTGGGTCACAGCAATGAGAAAAGTAACGACTGCATCCTCCCTAAATTCCTCTACCGAAACGCTCCTGTGACGCATGTTGGAGGTTTCCCGTGTGAGCACAAGAACTCCGGAAGCTGTCAACTGAGCACAGGATCAGGAGGATGAAATACTCATTTCCCTCATTCTAGAGACATAAAGCCAACATGCACATATACCACACACAAAATAATGCACTACAAGACATTATAGAAGACAGGTAGGAAGTTGATTATTTTAAAAGCCTCAATCCTGGGCTGGGAGATACTACAGTGGCTAATCCGTTACTGTGCAAGCAAGAGTACCCGAGTTCTGGGCTGGAGGGATGGCTTAGCGGTTAAGGCATTTGCCTGCAAAACCAAAGGACCCAGGTTCAATTCCCCAGGTCCCACATAAGCCAGATGCACAAGGGGGTGCATGCATGTGGAGGCCCTGGAGCACCCATTCTCTCTCTCTCTTCCTCCTTCTCTCTCCCTCTTTCTCTGTCAAATATATATACATATATATGTTATATATATGTATGTATAAAAGAGTTCAAAGTCATCCTTGGTTACATGTTTGAGGCCAGCTTGGGCTACATGGTGACCCTGTCTCAAAATTTAAAAAGAATTAAAAAAAAAAGTAGCCAAGTTCAGATCCCCAAACCCCACATAAAGCCTGACACTGTAATAGTCATCTGTAATCCCAGTGCACCCAGAGCAAGAAGGGAGGTGGACACAGGAGAATTTTCCAGAAGTTTGTGGGCTAGCTATCTGATGAACACAGCAGAGAACAGTAACAAGAATAAAACCTTACCTCAAAGAGATGAGAAGCAAAGGCCACACTCACACAAGTGGACACACACACACATGCCCATCTGCTTGATGGCAGGAGGATGCCTGAAGGAAACTGCAATGACAAATTGCTCATCAAAATGCCCCTTCCACATGCCTAGGAATGACTTCAAGAAAACCTGTCAGCACGAGCCTCCCCGCAGCAGTCCATGCAGTGTTCCAGCCTGGGGAGAAGCACTATCTGCTCTGCTCTGCTCTGCTCTGCTCTGCTCTGCTCTGCTCTGCTCTGCTCTGCTCTGCTCTGCTCTGCTCTGCTCTGCTCAGCTCGGCAGTCTCCTGAGCATGAGCCCCAGCATGCCCTTGCCCACCCCCGGCAGGTCCTACCAACCTCCTTTGACCACTACCTTCACCTGTAGATCACAGGTATTTCAAAAATGTAGAGAGCCACTAAGGACCTGGTGACAATAACTGAGCGCTCTTGTAAGTCATCTATGTCTACCATTTGAAAAGTTCAAAGTCCAGGGCATCAGAAAATATATACATAACTTGATATTTCTCATGTCAAGGGCAATGTTCTAGTAAATCCTGAATTAGATCATAGTATATTGGTAAATGGTACCTGGTATATTCCGACTAACAAAGACAATACATGATGTCATCAGTTTTAAACCACTCCACAGATGAAAGGATGAGCCCTTCCCTCTCTCACTGTGGGCAGCTGCAACCCGAGCCCTAGATGGCCCTCTGGGAAACAAATGCTTTTGTGATGGTCAGCCTTGTAAACTGCAATCTTCTGAAAAGCCAGCTGGCCTTATAGGCCATGAAAACATTCATACTCACCCTAATAGCACATCTGGGATGCCATCCTAAGAAACTAGGAAGCTACATACACAGTGTTATTAACAACTGAAGAACCGGAAGCAATGTACATGCTAAGTAACTAATGGTGTAGCAGCACAAGAGACTATGGGATTGTTAAGATGGGTCTATGGACATTGTACAGTAAAAATGAAAACATATACAAAACCAATTCAGCTACGGAAAAACATCACAGAAATTTTCTGAACTGACCATTGTTTTAGTGGAATGAATGTGGGTATATTTTCCTATTTTTAGATTTTTATGATAATGTAATAAGGCTTCTATAATTAAAAATTCAGTCAGCCTGAGCTAGAGTGAGACCCTACCTCAAAAAACCAAAAAATAAATAAATCAGTTCTCCCATAAATAAATGACACGTACCCTTATGATCTCAATGACAGAGCACTGAGTCATTCTAGCTTACCTGGAGAGGAAGGAGGCCACCAACAGTTCTTGGTAGATAGGGCCTCTGGTGCTAGGCCACATAGAGCCAGGGTTAGCGGTGGCACACAGGGCCTAGGTGGGCATGCACAGGGATTGGGGTGGGCATGCAGAGCCTAGGGAGAAGAACAGCATACAGGAAGTTCCACACAGAGCACCTACACGTGAGGCGTACTTGTCAGTGATGCCAAAAAGTGAGCACTCTAACTCAGCTTCCTCCAGGCATCACCAAGCAAACCTCACATGCTGTCAGTTTAGTTATCCACAGAAAAAGTTTATAAGAGGGCACGCAGACATGTACAATCACAAGCCAATTTTCACCTATGGAGCAATGAAGAATGTCTGTAGCAAGTAATGTAATACAGCCAGGCGTGGAGATGCACGCCTTGAATCCCAGCACTCAAGAGGCAGAGGTAGAAGCATTGCCATGAGTTCTAGTCCAGCCTGAGCTATGAGTTCCAGGTCACCCTGAGTTAGACTGCGACCTGTTTCAAAAGCCACAATGGGAAGAGGGAAACCCAAACCACATTTCCCTTCTAGTCAAGAATAGAGGCTATAAGTGTGTGTGTGCATGCATATATATGCAACAGGTGTCAAGACTTCTCTCCCAGGCTGACACGGGAGATAAAAATGTGACAGGGTAGGTCATGTCTTTCCTACTAGCAAAGACTAACCATTAGATAATCAAGTACTTCGACTTGAGGCCACTGAACCACATATGGACTCAGCCTTGTGTCCAAGCACTTCACACCCCAGTGTTCATGACCAGGGTTTTGTCTCTCCTTGGTAACCTTAACTTCCTCTCTGAGTCCACATCAAGGAAGACAAGAGAGGCAAGAAGGCTCAGATGTGAATTTTGAAGGCACAAAGAACTGACTTTAAATGCAAATGATGTAACTTTCCTCTGTATGACCTTGAGAAAATGTCTTAACCTCTCTGAACCTCATTTTGCTGCTCTGTAGAAGCTGTGCCCATTCATTACAGTTAAAATGTAAGGAGCCCAGAATCCAGCACTTATGCACGAGTGTAAGACTATGCTGTGTGGGCACTCTCTTCCTCAGCAGCTGGCACCATGTGTCTTCTTCCTCTACCATCCCTGTCCACTGAAGACAACTCACATGGCCACCTCCACAGCACCTGGAGGCTCCTGTGAACAGCAGGGTTCCGGCCTGAGGAGATGCTCAGTCAGTCACGGGATTGCCTCGCAGGCATGAGGACTAGAGACCCATCCCCAGAACCTATAAAAACCAACTTGGGAGTGGTGGTATATACATGCACTGTGAGCTCTGAGGAGGCTGAAATAGATCTCTGGGCTCACTGGCCAGCAGTCTAGATGACTTGGTGAGGTCTAGGACAACCAGAGACCCTGTGTCAAAAGGTAAACAGCACCTGAGGAAAACCCTTCACTCTGACCTACACATATGCATGCACACACATGTGCTTTCGGATCCACATGCATTCTCTCTCTCAATCACTCACACACAAAAGAAATTCAGCCCCAAGCTTCACCCAGACCTGCTAAAACAGAACCTCTATCTTATCACATGCTTTCAGCAGCACAGGTTTGAGTGGAGCCTGAGTCTGCTGCTCTTACAACCACATTTGGAAGGAGCCAGGATGGCTGGAAAGTTCCAAAGAGAAAGTGAAGCAGCCGGGTGTGGTGGCGCCCACCTTTAATCCCAGCACTCAGGAGACAGAGATAGGAGGATCACCATGAGTTCAAGGCCACCCTGAGACTACATAGTGAATTCCAGGTCAGCTTGGGCCAGAGTGAGACTCTACCTTGAAAAACCAAAAAAAAAAAAAAAAGAAAAAAGAAAAAGTGTGGCAGAATATGAGAAGATAGTCACCCAGAGGCTGCAAGTGACAGAAAGAAGCAGTGGGATATGACCGGTGACTGAAGAAAAGCAGCCGAGGAAGGACATGTGGCTCTCAATTAACCCTCAGAAGGTAGAGGACATGCCAAGCACAGGTACAGCTACAGCTACAGCTACAGCTACAGCTACAGCTACAGCTACAGCTACAGCTACAGCTACAGCTACAGCTACAGCTACAGCTACAGCTACAACTAGAGGACAAGACCATCAGCCAAAAGAACAGACAGCTGCAGGAAGGGAGAAAAATCTTTGCCATCTATAGTTCAGACAAAGGATCTGATGCCACAAATTACAAAGAACTGCAAAAATTAAACATAAAAAATAACTCTACGTAGCCAGGCGTGGTGGCACACGCCTTTAATCCCAGTACTCGAGAGGCAGAGGTAGGAGGATCACCTTAAAAACCAAAAATAATAATAGTAATAATAACTCTACCAGTCACCAAATGGGCTAAAGAAATGACTAGATGAGGTGGCAAGAAGAACAGCAGTTATGGGGCTTGTATGAAAAGCTTAAGACCCGGGTTCGATTTCCCAATACTCACATAAGCCAGATATACAAGGTAGGGCATGTGTCTGGAGTTTATTTGCAGTGCCGAAAGGTCCTAGTATGCCCATTCTCTCCCCCTCTCTCAAAGTTAAGTAAATAAATAAAAAAAAATTTCTTTTTGAGGTAGGGTCTCACTCTAGCTCAGGCTGACCTGGAACTCACTCTGCAGTCTCAGGGTGGTCTTGAACTCATGGAAATCCTCCTACCTCTGCCTCCCATGTGCTAGGATTAAAGGCGTGCGCCCCCATGCCTGGTTAATAAAATATTTTTTAACAAAAGAAATGAATATACAGTTTACAAAGGAAGAAACCCAAATGGTCAATAAGAACAAATGCAAATCAAATGTAAATGCAAATGCAAAATGGCTATGATCAAGAAAATAAGCTCAACATGGTGGTGCATGCCCATAATCCCAGCACTCAGGAGGCAGAGGTAGGAGGATTACTGTGAGTTCAAAGCCAGCCTGAGACTACAGAGCAAGTTCCAGGTCAGCCTGGGCTACAATGAGAACCTACCTTGAAAAAAAACAAAACAAAGGTACTCCTCCATCCCAGAGTTTTGGCTGAAGAGATGTCTTAGGAGTTAAAGTGCTTGCCTGGAAAGCCAAAGGAGCCAGGTTCAATTCCCAGGACCCAAGTAAGCCAGATGCACAAGGTGGCACATGCGTCTGGAATTCTTTGCAGCGGCTAGAGGCTCTACATGCCCATTGTCCATCTATCTGCCTTTCTCTTTCTTTCTCTCTCTCACTCTCTTTCAAATAAATAAATAAAAATAAAAATTTTTTTTTTGTTTTTTTGTTTGATTTTTGAGGTAGGGTCTCACTCTGGCCCAGGCTGAACTGGAATTCACTATGTAGTCTCAGGGTGGCCTTGAACTCACGGCGACCCTCCTACCTCTGCCTCCTGAGTACTGGGATTAAAGGTGTGCACCACCACGCCTGACTTTAAAAATAAAAATATTTTTATAAAAAGCAAAATAGATAACAAATGCTGGTGAAAGAGGAACTCATATTTACTGTGTAAGCTTGCAGAGCCATTATGGAAATCAGTATGGAGCTATCTCAAAAAGTTATAAAAAGAACTCCCGTAGGACCCAGCTATGCCATTCCTAAGGACTCCACGTTCTACTACAGAGATACTTGCTTAGCCATGTTTATTGCTGCTCTACTTACAATAGCTAAGAACTGGAATCAGCCGAGATGTCCATCTACAGATGAAGGGATAATGAAAAAGTGGTACATATACACAATGGTATTCTATTCAGCAACAGAGAAAAATGAAATAATGTAATTTGCAGGAAAATACATGGACCTAGGAAGAGATACATTAAGTGAAGGGACCCAAGCTTAGAAAGACCAAGAGCGCATGCTCTCTCTGATATGTGTGTATTAGCTTGTGATATCTATGAGTAGAAATACACAGGGGACAACTGTAGATGAAACCCATAAAAGGAAAATGGTAACAAAAGTGAGTGTAAAGAAATGAGTTGGAAGAAGGATAAGCAGGGGCAAAAGGGCACATGTGACATGTAAACAGAAGTCAGAATAATATCAAGGGGTGGAGAAAGGAAGAAGGGGAAGTGGAGGCTAGGCGCAAAGAGGGGGTCAAGAAGCAACAAAAACATAGCCAGGCGTGGTGGTGCACGCCTTTAATCCCAGCACTTAGGAGGCAGAGGTAGGAGGATCACAGTGAGTTCGAGGCCACCCTAAGACTCCATGGTGAATTCCAGGTCAGCCTGAGCTAGATTGAGACCCTACCTCGAAAAACAAAAAAACAAACAAAAAAAAGAATCAACAAAAACAAATTGTATTTGAAAATGCCAAAATGAATGATACTTAAATCTCTGTAATCCAATTAAAAATAAATAAATACTATAAAATAAAATAAAAAAGAAATGATGCTGTCTTTGAAACCACCAGGAGGTGGAGATGGATGGGGGCTGGCAGAACATCTCCAAGAAAACAATGGGCTGAGTTTGTAAAGAGAACTTAGTGTTACCTTGCAACCATTTTCATTTTTGTTTAGTTTTGTTTTTTCAAGGTAGGGTTTCAGCACTCTGGCCCAGGCTGACCTGGAATTAACTTTGTAGTCTCAGGGTGGCCTTGAACTCATGGCAATCCTCCTACCTCAGCCTCCCAAGTGCTGGGATTAAAGGCGTGCGCCACCACACCCGGCTGCCCATTTTCATTTTTAACTCCTGGAATATTAAAGAAAAAGAAAGAAAGAAAAGTAGGTACAGGCACCTTAACATTAAAGTGCCTCGTTTCTAAAATCCTCAACTTTTTTTTAGTAACATACAAAGCTAACCAACCCCTGGAGGTCAGCAACCTTGGAATAATTAGAAGATAGGGAAAATAAATGAGCGCAAACTAGAAAAAGCAGGGCAGCTGATCAAGAGCCTTGGAAGACCCCCCCTCCCCCAGGGAGCAAAGCCTCATTTTCCAAGACAAGAATGACCAGATGCCAGGACCTGTCACCTAAGTCATCTGTCTCTCATCCAACAGTGCCCCCAGCCGTTCCCCACCTCCACACACACACACCTGTCACCTCAGTAATTAATCTAGGGAAGCAATCTACATAAAGATGAAAAAAGACTTACTTCCCATCTCTCTACAACAGTTAAGAGATTATCTAAATGGAAAATGTCATAGCATTCCCAGCATGCTTCTAGTGAAAAAGACCAAGGAGGGTCAGCAGCAAATGTCCCTTCTAAGTCTATGAGTCAAAGATGAGAAAACTGCCATGTCACTCTGAATCTTCAGGTATGCAGGAATCACACAGATGTAACATTTGGATTTGTTTCTAATTATGTGTATGTGCACACACATGCACACGTGCACGCGCATGCACACACACACAGAGAGTCAACATATTTTTCATCCAAGGATTCAAAATTCTATGGATCAAAAATAATTAAGCAAAAGTAAAACTGAATTGTCCCAAATATGCATAGACTTTGTCTTATTTCTTAAGCAATGCATTATAATGATGACGTGGTCAGCACCACACTGTTAGGTACCAAAAGTCTCTAGAGCTGGGTCAAGGTTCGCAGGAAGGTATGATGATACCAAGCACTACAGTGTGTTACGTGTGAGGTGAGCGCCTTTGAGCTCTGCTGTTTGCAGGGGTCAATTCCCAGCGACCTACGTCTGCTCTGATTCCGCCAAGAATGAAGTGGGAACAGACAGGAACATCTTTGTTCTCAGCTACTCAATTCTATCCCTTTCTGCCACTAGTAAAGTCCCTGAGGCACATGCTGCAAAAAGGCCACTATGAATCACACATTCTTTCTTCTCCAATGGCGGACAGGGCTCTTTATAGAAACAGGGGCTCCATGGAGGCTCTAAGGTGTTAACTAAGTCCGTGACCTACAATTCCCAGTATGAAATCACATGAATATAAACATACTCCACAAAGACAGGAAAGCAATTTTCTACCACAAATAAAAAACCATGAAAATATAATTCTCATGTGAGGAAAAAATTCCAGCAATCTCAGCTAAATAAAGATACCACAAAAAAAAGACATTTATGACTTTCACCATGGTAAAATTCTTAAGGCCAAAGAGCAAGATATTAGAGAGAAATCAGAAGAAATCAAAGCAAACTTCCCAGCCTTGGCCATAAATTAAGACCACAGCTTCTTTAAAACCTCAGTGGCGGGCTGGATAGATGGCTTAACGGTTAAGGTGCCTGCCTGCTAAGCCGAAGAACCCGGTTCCAATCTCCAGGTCCCACGTTTAGCCAGATGCAGTGATGCAAGGGCGCAATGCCACAGTTGACCACAAGGGGGCGCACATATCTGGATTTTGTTCACAGCAGCTGAGAGACTGCTGGCGCGCCCATTCTGTGTTTCCCTCTCCCTCTGTCTGTTTCTCTCTGTCTCTCTCTCCAAAAATAAATAAAGTAAAAAAAAATTTTTTTTTAAATAAAACCTCAGTGGCCCGGCACACATCAGATCAGCCACACTGGAGATCGGGTCCTAGAACAGCGCTGAGGACAGAACACTGCCAGGTTCTCTTGCTTAAATGCAGCTCTGATGAGGCAGCACCCAGCGGGTCTCTCGGTCTACAAGTCCACAGGATGGAGGCCTCTCTGGCAGCAATATGAGAGGCACTGGAGACAACCTGTGACACCAACACATGGTCCAGCCAGGCCAGCACCACAAGGCACCACACTATTTTCAGAAAGCATAGAGCCCCCTGTTCTTCTTGGAAGGAGAACCAACACTCTCTTAACAAAATATATGCAAAAGAAGGTAAGTTTCCTAAATATTTCTCCTGTGAAAGAAAGAAAGAAAGAAAGAAAGAAAGAAAGAAAGAAAGAAAGAAAGAAAGAAAGAAAGAGAGAAAGAGAGAAAGAAAGAAAGAAAGAAAGAAAGAAAGGAAAGGAAAGGAAAGGAAAGGAAAGGAAAGGAAAAGAAAAGAAAAGAAAAGAAAAGAAAAGAAAAGAAAAGAAAAGAAAAGCTGTAAGTTCACTTTATCTAAATAAAAAAAAAATTATACCACTGCTCCCCTCCAAGCATCCCCAGTTTAAATCAGCTTTAGATATTTTCCTTAGTTTTATTTGAAAGCATATTTCTGACAGAGATGGCTATATGGGAAATCTTATTCAAAAGATTTAAAGACAAAAGTTAAAAAAGAAAATCAAACATATTGATTTCTTTTTTTTTTTTTTTTGAGGCAAGCCCAAGCTTTTTTTAAAAATATTTTTATTTATTTATTTATTTGAGACGGGGGGGGGGGGAATGGCATGCCAGGGCCTCCAGCCACTGCAAACAAATTACAGATGCAAAGCGCCACATTGTGCATATGGCTTACATGGGTTCTGGGAAATCGAACCTGGATCCTTTGGGTTTGCAGGCAAATACCTTAATCGCTAATCCATCCCTCCAGCCCCCCCTTTTTTTTTAATGCAAGAGAGAGAGAGAGAGAAAATTGGCACACCAGGGCCTCCAGCCACAGAATCAAATTCCAGAAACGTGCACTACCCTGTGCACATGTGCGACCTTGTGTGCTTGCATGGGATCTGGAGAGTAGAACATGGGTCCTTAGGCTTTGCAGGCAAGTGCCTTAACATCTAAGCCATTCTCCAGCCCTACTGTAGACATTTCTAAGAAAATATTTTAAATAAAAGGGGGAACATTTGTGCTCACTTCGGCAGCACATATACTAAGAGGGAGAACATTTAAAATACAAAATTGGAAAGGCAAGAAAAAATGATAATGATATTTTAAACAATATTTTTCTTTAAAGGGGCTACATTTAATAATACTTCCTACCATGAGCTCTGCAGGCAGGCTTTGAACCAAGTTCCAACATTGTCAAGCAAGGCCTAGTCTAACCTGTGTGTCACAGCATTCAAGGTTTGAGAAACAAGCCGAGTTCAAATTCAAATCTGCACACACAGTGGGTCACCTACGTGACATTCACGCCACTTCTCTCTGTACTCTCTTCCTGGTCTATATACAACATTGAAGACAACCAGTACCTACCACCCAGGTACAGATCAGAACCCCAGACACTGCTGGTAATAATGCAAAATGACACACTATAGAAAGCTGCCTGGAAAATCCTGAAACAAGTAAACACAGAATTAGCACATTATCCAGCAATTCTACATCTGGGCACATTACCACAAGGGCTAAAAGCAAGGACTCAAAGGGACACTAGGCAGCCATGGTCATGGTCATAGTACCCATAAAAATCAAGAGGCAAAGTCCACTGAGAAGAGGTAAACAGTGAAATGCTAACGGTTTACAACACAGATGACCCTTGGGGATGTTATGCAATTAAAATGAACCACTCATGAATACATAAATGCTCTTTATTCCCACTTAAATAAGGCATGTAGAATGTTTGTATTCATAGAGAAAGAAGTAGAGTAGTGGTTGCCAGGGGTTGTGGAAGGGAAGACCAGGGAGTCAATGTCTACTGGGCACAGAATTTCAGTTTCGGAAGATGAAAGGTTCTGGAGATGCATGGTGGTGATGGAGGCGCAGCAGTGCAACACTCTTAGGACCAGCAAACTATACAGCTAAAATGATTGTTTTCATGTCTTATACAATCTTTTGCCACTGCAAAATATTAAAATTTAAATTAAAATATGAAAAATCATACCCAATTTCTAGAGCTGTACCTAAGGACTCACCACTCATGAGATAGACAGTGGACGTGGGTACTGGCACACAATGGCTACTCATCAGATTCCAGAGCTTCTGCGTCTCTGGCTCCCTGCACTCCACAGTACAGTGTCCTCCAAGATCCTCCACCTTGAAGCTGGATGCCTTCTGCCAAGACACTTCCAGCCTCAGACTTCTTCCCACTGGTATAAACGTTCCTCATGGCCAGAAAACATCCATGGCCCAAGGGATAAAGATGAAGAAGTCGCTAAGCTCTAAACAGAATCTTCAGTAGGTCCACAAAGCTGGGATGACCACATGGAACTTCAGTGAGTACATAAAGCTGGGGTGACCACATGGAACACAACTGATTGCATAGACTTTTCTCCTAGATGGCTGCTGATAATCTCAATCCAAAAACAGGATCACAGAGCAAGGCTACCTTGCAGATCCACACAAGGAGGGAGGGAAGAAAAAAGCTCCCAAGCACTTCATATACATTCTTTCACTTTCATATTACAAACAAGACTCTTACTCTTGATCCTCTCACAAACATACATAAAAGTTGGGCTCAGAGCAGTTAAGGCACATGCCTGTGAAGCCTAAGGACCCTGGTTCAATTCTCCAGGTCCCACGTTAGTCAAATGCACATGGTGGCACATGTACCTGGAGTTCGTTTGCAGTGGCTAGAGGCCTTTGCGTGCCCATCCTCATGCTTGCTTTCTTTCTTTCTTTCTTTCTCTCTCTCTCTCTCTCTCTCTTTCTCTCTCTCTCCCTCTTTCAATCTCTAATAGATAAATAAATAATAATAATAAATTTTTTTTTAAAGTTGGGCTCAACTGGCCCAGCCTCCAGGTAACAGCAGCTCAACTAATTGTCACTCTTTTGACTCAAACATCTAAGAATCTAAATTCTGAAACAAAACTATTTGAAATCAGAGAAAGACACACAGCTACACTGGAAGAATTTCACTTCTAACAATGCTTGCCATCGTCATCCTCTATTTTTCTTTATTTTGGGGGGTCTGTTTTGAGGCCTTCAACTCCTTTCCTCTCTCCCCTTAAAGCCACTGATAATTTCCTACCTGTCTTACCAAGGTCAGTGCAGGGTACAGCACAGGCAGAAGTACGAGCTAGAAGTCTGCTGTGCATCTGCTTCCTGAGGTGCGTATGTTCTTCATAAACCTTGATGTCACCCCACTTTGCAGACCAATACACACACACCACCTCACACTCCCTCCCCAGTTCTTTATCCCTTATTCCAACCACCCTTCCTAACCTCATGTCCTGGCTTCCTTACTGCTCCAAACCAAGTACTCTACATTCAAGTCTAATCCCTGAGAAGACTCCACACACAGCAAGAGACTGACCTCAAGTGCTTAGGGTAGCTCCCAGCCTTTAAATTAAAAATGAAAACACACCAATGTATGGCGTACATATTATTTACAAATGTAAAGAAAATTATGCTAGATACTGGATTCTGAAATATTCAGCAGGCCTTCCTATGCAGGTCATTCCTTCGTGTGTGTGTGTGTGTGTGTGTGTGTGTGTGTGTGTGTGTGTGTGTTTAAACTTTTTTCACAATACAAGTTTTATCTGCTAATGAGATTCATTTCCTTGTAGTACTTTTCACCTGTGGCAAACCTGCCACCTCTAATTTGTTCTAAAAGGAATTTTAATCACCCAATCCATCATACTCTCGACCTTCAGCCTTTACAGCCATTTTGCCATGGTCAAACCTGGCACTAAAAATTCATGTTGCCACAGTTCTGTTGTCCTCAAGCTCCAAAATGTCAGTGAACAAGTAAAGTGAACAAGCCCTCAGACAGATGACAATGGCACGTGGGGTTTCTAAATTGTCCTCTACAAGGACACTTTAATGAAAATGAATATCTATAATACCACTACGTGATAGGTCTTCCTCCACTGGGGTTAAAGACTTAGAAACAATGCAGCTTCCTACACAGTGAAATCATCTCTTCACTATAAAAATCATCTGACTTCATTTGGGGGTTGGTTTCTTTTTTCACATAGATAAGGAGTGACAGCAATCTTTGCCACCCTCACCCCACCCACACAAGTGGCCATCGTTCTTGTCATCCACGTCTTGCTAGGCAAAAGCCTCAGCCCTCAGTCACTTCAGCACATGCATAAGCCTACACTCCCAATACAACCAAAAGTACCTTTCCAGCCATAGGCTTTATCTCTTTCTTCCCCAAGAAGAAGCCAACACATAAACACTAGGCAGGGCTTCTTAACTTTCCCCTGAGAAATGTTTATACTACCATGGCTGTATAGGTATAAACACAGGTATACAATCAAACACTTCCTAATAATAAGTCATAAGGAAATATGTTTTAACATAATTCTTCGGGATGCATAGAATTTTATCATTTATGAAAAATTAAAGCAAATTTGCCTAAGAATGAGACTGATGTGTTTATTTTTACATAAAGAATTAAGTCTTGCTGGGCGTGGTAGCACACACCTTTAATCCCAGCACTCAGGAGGCAGAGGTAGGAGGATCGCCATGAGTTCAAGGCCACCCTGAGAATACAGAGTGAATTCCAGGTCAGCCTGAGATAGAGTGAGACCCTACCTCGAAAAAAAAAAAAAAAAAAAAAAAAAAAATTAAGTCTTGACTGATTTTCTAGGACTTAGAACATTTTCAACATTTTTCAGATTTGGTTGATATTATGATTTTTAATTGTCACTACTGCGAGCATCACTTCATATAAACGCATAGCACAAAATGGCACAAGTATGTTTAAGGACAGTTTAGAAATTGTTGAAAATTTTTTCCAATACATAGCCAAAACTCACTAAACAAATTTTTATGAACTAAAGTCAGCAAATCAAACAATAATTTTTACAATCATTCTAACTCAATACAATTCAAAGGCATGCTCCTATGATACAAGCTGAGGAATGGTATGAAGATATTAAACCTTTGTTTTTCCTTAATGAAAACATTTTGTTTCTATAAAAGCAAAATCATTGTATGTACAGTAAAAACACTGCAATTAATAACATATAAACAGTCTTAATTCTGCTGGGCATGGTGGCACAAGCTTTAATCCCAGCACTCAGGAAGGCTGAGGTAGAAGGATCACTGTGAGTTAAAGGCCAGCATAGGGCTACAGAGTGAGTTTCTGGTCACCCTGGGCTACAGTGAGACCCTCTCTTGAAAAACAACAAAACAAAATTCGACTTGACACTGAGTGCTTCAGGTAGTGTTGGATGGTATTGCCTGGCAATCCCAAACCCAGGAATCTCAAATTATCGATGACATGCATCCAGATCACCTCGATGATCTTTGTTCACTAATATGACACACATCCAGATCACCCTGATGATCTTTATTCATGAATCTAAGACATGCATCCAGATCACCTCGATCTTTATTCATGGAGTTTAAGCTCACACTAATTACCTAAAGGTGATCAGGAGGAATCATATCTTATATCCAAACAACATGCTAGCTTGTATAGTATGTGTTCCACACTCTAGAAATTATTGTGTAAGAAAGTAGATATGACCAAAAGATGTCTCGATTCTAGAACTTTAACATGCAGCAATTATTTTCTAAAAAATTTAACACATAAAACCATCAAAATTTAATGGCAACCTTGGAGATCTTGTATTTTCTGGCTAGTTTCTCAAAGGGACTCTGACAACAAAGGAGTGGCATTCCTTTCGTTTTGGATTTTCTCTGATGCATAAGTTCAAACCAGTGCCCAATTAGGGAAATATACAAGCAGTTCTATTATTTCCTAGCTCAATTAAGATAGTAAGATACCACAGAAACTTAAACCTTTAAGTATTAAAATTCAAAGAAATTCTTTTAGTTTTGGCTTTAATCTGTAACTTGATTTATATTTTGTGTTTGATATTTCATCAAAATATTTCATTAGCACATTCTTACATTTTTTAATACTATTGCCATTAAATTGAATCATTCAAGAAAATCCTTCTACTCTAGAGGCATTGTCAATAGTGAAGAAAATGTAGTAACCTGGGCTTAACACACTTCTTGCAATATTGACAGCAAGGCTTAAATACCTGAGAAGCTCAACCTACAATAAATGACTTAAAGCTTCTGCTTCCTTCACAGACTGAAGATAATAACTCTCATGTGTCTGTTAAAATTTTTCGGACTAGCGGGATGGAATGAAGGCTTAGCTTAAGGTTAAGTAACTTGGCTACGATGCCTAAGGTCCCAGGTTCAATTCCCCTGTAGCCATGCAAGCCAGATGCACAAAGAGGCACGTGCATATGGAGTTCATTTGCAGTGGCTGGAGGCCCTAGGGTGCCCATTCTCTCTCTCTCAAGTAACTAGAGAAATAAATAAAATTTTTCAGACTATATACATAGGTGTCAAAATTGTCAGTATATATTTAAATGTAAATAAAATACCTACTGCCATTTGTAAAAGTCATTTATTACAATGCAGGGAATATGCATTATTATGTATGAGAATGACACTGGAGTGAAGAGCTTTAAAAAATGGAACAGTTTAAGTTACAGTGGAAGAGATCAAATACAGCAGAAGCTCATTTCAATCTGCCAGAGCTGCACCTTGAACTCATCTGGAGTATACCATCAAGTTCTTCAAAGAGTTATACGCCCACATATGTCTTACACGAGCCAGAAAGCAGCACTGTTGGGGTGATGGACACACCATGCTGCTTAGAAGGAAAGGCAACAAATCCAGCAGACTGAGGAGCAGCTACGTGCTCCCACCTAAGTATTAAAGTGACCAGCGAGGGACTGGGGTGGGGGGTTATACTGAAGAGAAAACCCTGGGCCTCATGCATGTAAGGTAAGACTTTATCATTTAAAATGACAGTCATGGTGCTGGGGAGATGGCTCAGCAGTTAAAGGTGTATGCTCTGAAAGCCTACTGACCTGAGTTCATACCAGTGCCCACCTGTAACCCTACTGTGCCTATTGCACTGGGAGGTGGAGCCAAGAGAATCCCAAAGCTCAAGGGTTAGCTAGATTGACCTTCATGGCAAAATCTAGAAACCCTGTTTCAAAGGAGGAAGAGGAGAGGAGCAGCATGCTGAAGGTGTGCTCTAACATCCAAGTGAGCCATGGCGCATGGACATCCCCACACCCCACACACTTTCGTGCCTGCCTGCTTCTGTGAGTTCTAACCCAGAAAGCGTAACTTTATTTTCCTTCTTTGGATGCTGCCTGAGATCCTAAGCATGCTTGCCATGAAGCTGTGGGCTTTTCCATCCTTTTCTCAATAAACCTCCTTTACCTTACTCATTCGCTGCCCATATGCCTAATCTTTCATGGTCGCAAGACAAAGGACTGGACAGCAAAGATCTGCAACTCCAGGAACTTCATCCCACACGCTAGCTGACTGGAACAAGGCCGTGTCATTGGCCTGCCCAAACTTAAACTCTCTTGGTCTCTCCCACAGGACTGTATCACATCATGTGTCCCTCCTTCCCCACCTGTACTACCAAAATAGTTCATGCCTTCATGGTGGTAAAGTCCCCACAGTCTCAGGTATTTTTGATTAAGATTAAGCTTCCTACTTGAGTCTTTAGCAAGCAGAGCCCTGCTGGAGGAGATGTGTGACTGGGGACAGATGTTTTGAGGCAGCTTAAGTTCAGTATTTATTTTGTTTGGTAGCCAGTGTCACTATACTAGAACATGTTTACAAAATTTGATTGATTCATTTTGCCTTTCTCAGTGGACACTAGGAAAAGGTTTGAATACAAAACACTATGTGATATGGTAGAACGTATTGCCTGTCACAAGATATTATCTAGAATGATTTTTTTAGATGACAGAAACGATCAGACTCAGGGTGAGCATGTAAGGTTAGTGATGGCCAGAAGCGATGAGTAAACTGGATGGCGCCACATCCTTAACAAGAAGCATCTCCTACTTCCCAGAGTGAAGTGATAATGCATTTAGTAGGCTGCCATCATTTTAAAAGATGTGATCCTGGGCTGAAGAAATGGCTTAGCGGTTAAGGCGTTTGCCTGCCTAGCCACAGGATCCCGATTCAATTCTCCAGGACCCACATAAGCCAGATGTACAAGGGGCACATGCATCTGGAGTTCGTTTGCAGTGGCTAAGGTCCTGGTGTGCCCATTCTCTCTGTGTCTGCCTCTCTCCTCCCTCCCTCCCTCCCTCTCTCTCTCTCTCTCTCTCTCTCTCTGCTTGCAAATAAATTTAAAAAATATTAAAAAAAAAAAAAGATGTGATCCCTCGAGACCCACAGGGATGGGTGCCAGTCAGCACAGACGATGACTAGAGAGGAGTTTCACATCCATTGCGAAGCTCACAGACAGAAAGGAGAAGGAGAGTTTCCAAGAGCAGGGAGCTGTGGTGAGGGCGGAGTATTTGCCTTGCAAGCATGAGGACCTGGGTTCCATCTCCAACATTTATGTAAAAAATACCCCACCAGGCATGTGACATGCACCTATAATCCCAGAACTGGGGAGGCAGCAGCAGAAAGATCCTGGGGACCCACTGACCACCAGCTACTCTAGCTTACTTGGTGAGCTGCAGGCAATGAGAGACACTGTCGCAAAGGAGGAGAGTGTTCCCAAGGGTGACACCCACAGAAAGGTGCCGAGGGTAGAGGGAGTCAGAGTTGTTTCTAATCAGATAAGAAGCTTCAATATCAGATAAAGAAGGCCTGGGGAGCAAACATTAGTGAAGGCTACACAACAATGTCAAAGGGCTTAATGTCACTGAATTATACACTTAAGATGATTTAAATAGCAAAGTTCATGATTATATTTCAACGAAAACATTCCATAGTGAAGCATGGCTTAAAACATTTTACTTTAATAGAGTAAAGGGTGCAGTAACAGGTTTTTATTTCCAATTACAAGCTTCAAGTAAGGCAATGTAAATAGCAGTGTAGGCCTGATGTTTCTAATCTATTATTAAAGTTTATTGTGTAAATTCTTTACTAAATCTTACCTGCACTTATGCTGTAGTTACCCTCTCACTGCTAAGACAAAACACCTGATCAAAAGCAGGTGATAGGAGGTCACTATTTATTTTGGCTTACAGTCCCAAGGGGAAGCTCCATGATGGCAGGGAAAGCATGGCACGAGCAGAAGCTGGACGTCACCTCTGCCATACCAGGTGGAAAACAGCAGCAGGAGAGTGAGCCACACCCTGGTGGGGGAGCTGACTAACCCCCTTAGGCCTGCCCCTAAGAACATTTTTCCTCCAGCAAAGCTCCACCACCCAGGAATCAAGCATTCAAAACACATGCGTTTCTGGGGGACATGTGATTCAAACCACCACATTCTGCCCCTGGACACTATAAACTCAGGGGCATCTATGATATAAAATGCAATGTATTCAGTCCAGCTTTTAAAGTCCCCATGTTTTTTCAATCCCAATACTGTTCAAACATCCTCATAGTCCAAGGTCTGTGAATTATGAGTCTGCAAAACCAAAAATATAATGACATCAAATACACATTCACACCTCAAATGATGGCACTGGACATAGCAAGGAAAGACTGAACCAAGATCTAAAACAAGCAGGGCAAATATCAAATCCTACAACATTATGTCCATCTGGGATCCACAACAAAGTGTCTAGTGTTCCAATTCCACTCCTCCAGCTTGCATGGTCACAGCCCAGGGAAAACTCCATCCTCAACCAGTAGCTTTTCTAGTCCCATAATCCTGGCATCTTGAAAAGTCCTGGGGTCTTCACTGCAATCCACAGTTCATCCTCATGGCTCCACCAGGTCTCCACCAACCATGCCTCATACTGTCCAGTACCTATTTCAAAAAAACACATTATATTGCAAATCCAATAACCCTTTCTTTCCTGCATTTGTTCCACTACCAGAGCACCAGGTGGGTGACCAAATTTATTAATCCAAAAGGGAATTAAGCTGACTTTGGCAAGCAGGAAAACTCTTTCAGCATTCAGAACCCCTACTTTGAAGAGTCAGCAGTCTTCCTGCCATTCCAATGCAGAATGGCTGGCACAATTCAAGGGTGCTAATCTATCAAACAACTGTGGCTGAAACAGGCTGCTGTCTCCAGCCTGAAAGTTTCATTTTTTTCTATGCCACTTCTATTTGATCATATGAGACATTTTGTTTTGTTTTGTTTTGTTTTTCAAGGTAGGGTTTTACTCTAGCTCAGGCTGACCTGGAATTCACTCTGTATTCTCAGGGTGGCCTTGAACTCACAGCAATCATCCTACCTCTGCCTCCCAAGGGCTGAGATTAAAGGCATGCATCACCATGCCCAGCCATACAAGACAATTTTTACACAATACAACCCTACAAAGGTCCTTAGGGAATGGACAGAACTCAACAAGCCTCACACAAACTACTTTTAGCCCAGTCTGGACAAAGCTCTTTCTTCCCATCATAAGCCCAGCTGCCCAGTCTACAGTTCTTACTTCTTTCAACTGTGACCAGAACAGTGCATCATCCTGCTTATAGAAAATGCAGGCCACTTCTCAGGCCAAGACTCTACATCTTCCCAAATTCCTCCTGCAAATCACTTCCAAACAGTCAAAGGTCACACAATCAGGTTTCTAACAATGACCTCACTGCCAGTACCAATTTTCTGTTGTAGTTACCATCTTTTTTTTTTTTAGGTAAGCCCAACAGACTGGCATTTGTTATGAGAGAGAGCAAGAGTAAAAGAGAGAGAATTGGCACACCAGGGCCTCCAGGCACTGTAATCAAACTCCAGATGCATGTATCACCTTGTACGCATGTGCAATCTTGCACGTGTGTCACCTTGTGCATCTGGCTTACTTTAGATTCTGGCCAAAATCCTAATCATGCTTACCCTGACATTCTGGGTTTTCTCTTGTTTCTCTGGGGAAAAACAAAAACTCCACCCCTTGGAGCTACTTGCTGACCTCCACTGCTAAACCTGCATGACTGCTGGAACCTAACAAAAAAAGCCACGACTTTCTCTCTTCGTGTTGTTATTTTCCCTGCTCCAAGCAGCTGGTGAGATTTATCTTGCCTTCACTCTGGTTTTTCTCTCAAACACTAATAAAATTGTCCTTGAGTTCTCCTCTGAGTCTGTTTCTGTATTCTAAGAAATCACAAAAGGGAAGCCCAGTCCTGGCAACACTCCCATCCCCACAGACTATCTGCCAGATAGATTCTCAGACCTGCTCTAGATACTAGGTGTCCTTTTTTCTGAAATATTACACCATCTCACACATCCCTTTTCAGAGCTCCAATTACAGCACAAGCTCTATGCTGCAGGTTACAGACTAGGAACCAAGGCCAGCAATTCAAACAAGAGACCGCCATCTAAACAGTGGGAGTGGGAACTGAATGTTTAGATGAAGAACAGCTGGGGAGGATCATCTAGGGAAGCAATGTTTTAGCCAGGATAAGAAAGATAAGTCATTCAAAAGGACACAAAGTTTCAAGATAAAGAGAACTAAAGTACCAAGGTACACCTATGGGAATGACTAAGCACATTCTAGAAACTAAATTTATTGCATTTTGCTGCTGTCTCATTAACTTGAAACACGAAGGAAAGTATTTAACTGACACCGAAATCTTTTCAATGGGGAAGTCAGACAACAGTCCATGCATTACCCAAAGCAGTTCTCCTTCTTCTAAATCATCTGCCCTTTTGTAATCGCATTTCTTGAAACACAGATGTCAGAGTGGGCACAGACAGAAAGAGCTATTAATTTTGTTACTTCTTAACAGAGGAAAGATGGGTTTAAATGAGTTTCAGAATTACTGTGAATTTTAACTAGCTGTGTCCTTCCACGGCAGTATTAACATGGGCAATTGAGATATCTTTATCCCAGACTGAGCACTTGCTATGTAAGAGCATCATCATTATTTGCACCAAGGGCAAACTCCAAGAGCAGTATCCAGCTGGGAAATGAGCAGACAGGGGGAAGGAGCTTTTCCCATGTGGTGGGCATCTCAGCACTGCTGTCACTCTGGGGAGCTCAGAAGATGGAACTGAGGGGAACTCCAAACACAGAGCACCTTCAGTACCCCTAACCCAGGTGCTAGGAATGCCTTTACTCAGTGTTATGTCAATTCTATATCCAACTGACAGGGCCTCTGGATGCCCAGATATTAGATTCCACCACCCCGTGGCATGACTGCATCCCAGGAAGAGATTACCACCTAAGTCAACAGATGAGGAAGACGGGTTGTGCTCCCTAAAGCAGTGGTCCTCATTCAATTCAGTGAAGCATGAATAAAAGAATATGCACTAAACACCCTCCCCTCTGTCTCTCTGCAAACTGGGACATCATATGTCTACCAACCTCAGACGTGGACTACAACTTAATCTTCTCCTCGGAGCTCCCCAGAGTGACAGCAGTGCTAAGACCCTGTCTGCTCATGGCACAGTTGGATACTGGTCTTGAAGTCTGTGGGTTGTCTGCCCTGGGTACATATAATGACGATGCTCTTAAATAACAAGTGCTCAATCGGGATGAAAATACTCAACTTACTCCATGAGGTCTCTAGGTTCTCCAGTCTTCAGGCTTGGACTGAAACTTAAACCTTTGGCTCTCCTGTTCTCGGGGCTTGGGACTCAAACTGGGCATAAAAGGGTATCCAGCTTGCCCACTGAACATCATGACGATGTAATTAGGAGAGATAATTCCTTATGAATGAATGAATGAATGAATATATATCTCCTATAAATTCATACAACATGATTTACATGTTCCCTTTACAGTTTTTGAGGTAGGGTCTCATTCCAGCCCCAGATCTGGAACTCACTCTGTAGACCCAGGCTGGCCTTAAACTCATAGTGATCCTCCTAACTCTGCCTCCCATGGGCTGGGTTCGATACCCCAGTACCATGCCCAAGGCGATGCATGCATATAGTTTGTTTACAGTGGCTAGAAGCCCTGATGCAACCCATTCTCTCTGTCTGTCTCTCTTTTACCTCTCTCTACTTGCAAATAAATAAATAAATTTTTGAGGTAGGGTTTTACTCCAGTCCAGGCTGACCTGGAATTCACTATGTAGTCTCAGACTGGCCTCGAACTCATGGCAATCCTCCTACCTCTGCCTCCCGAGTGCTGGGATTAAAGGTGTGCGCCACCACACCCGGCAATAAAAATATTTTTTAAAAAGAGGTTGAAAAGGCAAAAAGAAAAAGAAATTAGAATGTAAAGAATGTAAAGGGTCTCTCTCTCTCTCTCACACACACACACTCACACACACGCTCACATACACACACGCTCACACACTCACACACTCACACACACGCTCACACACACACAACAGAGAAGAAAGCCAGCCAGGGTGGCACATGCCTTGTCCATACCACAGACATTCTGTGGAAAGTATCAAACCACTAATAAACCAAGCCCGCCCTAGACACTCTATTCCAGAGGATAAAAGTGCCATGTTCTTAAAAATTACCGTGTTCCCAGGGATAAGGAAGAGATGATTGCACCCCTCTTTTAAACTGATGTAAGTCAATTAAGAAAAGTGAATTGGTTTGTGGATCCTGCACACTAGGGCTGAACTCTGACCTTACAGGGCTGGGTTCAGTACTTCTGCTATTTAGGATCTAGGTAAATCAGGTGTAAACACTTAGAGGAAAATGACCTCCTCCCTCCACAGTACTCTGAGGCTGACAGGGGAGTGCACTGTGTGCAGGTGGACTTTATTTCACCTGTCCCTGGGTGTACCTGTTCCCAGAGTTCGGAACATGTAGGCAGAGAGAAACCCTCTGGTCTTCCCCAGCCAGTGAGGTGTCAGGACACCACCTCCTCCTGAACACCCCACACCCTCAACAGCCACCAACAGCATAAGCCCCTCACCTGTTCCACATCACCTTTTTGGAGGGGTGAGTCATTAGCAATGGTGCATAGCAGTGTGCTTACTTCAACAGATAAAGTTAGTTTGAGCTGAGTTGGAGTATGGATGCTCCTTGACTCATGACAGGGTTCCATCTGATAAACGCATGTGTGGTGATGAACCTTCATCAGTACCCTGACTGAATCTGGAATCACCTACGATAAACACCTCTGGACAGGTAGGTCTATGAGGGGCTTCCAGACAGGATTAAGTAAGGAAGGAAGACCCATTGTGAATGTAGCGCCATCCCATGGCCTGTGGTAAATAAGGAAAATGAGACATTCAACTGAGTCTTCTCTGTCTGCTTCCTGACTACAGACACAATGTGAACAGCCACCTTGACCTCCACCACCATGATTCCCACATGGGGGACCATGCATACCCTCTCAAATGTGAGGCAAAGGAAAACCTTCACTAAGTTTCTTGTGTTATGAATTCTTTCATAGTAACAAGAAAGATAATGATACACCATGGAAATTTCAATTAATAAAATTTGAAAATGCATTTACTCCACTAAACTGACAGCACCCTGTGACTCAACAGACTGCGGAGCACCCCTGTTTCCCTGGTGACCACGGCTGACTGGGAGCAGCTCCTCACTGCCCATGCGCAGCGTCAGAGGGAGGATGTTCCCACACAGGCCAGCCTAACAGAGCCCCACACTCAAACTTGAAAGTACAAGCTTCACTGAGTGAATGCACACTGCTGTCCCACCAAACTCAATCCCAAAACTCACAATGACTGCCACTACTTCAGAAAAAATAAAATTTACTTACAAATAGTTTTTACAATAGTCCTGCGCATTAAGCCCAAGGTCTCAGGCATGCTAGGCAAGGGATCCACCACTAAGCTACATCCTAGCCAGTTTTGCACTTTTCTATTTTGGGAACAGTCTTACTAAGTTTCTCAGACTGGCCTTGATGTCGCTATGTCATTCAAGCAGGCCGTACACTCCCAGTCTCCCGCCTAGGCCTCCAAGTAGCTAGGATTACAGGCCTGAGCTCCCAGGTCCATCTCATGTGACCTCTTTATGATGCACTGAAGAGAGGTGCAGGGACCCTCCACTAGGGAAACAGTGAGGTGTAAGAAGAAGAGCACAGACAAGGGATGGGCACATGCTGTAATCTCATCAGAGGCATGCATGCTGGGGCAGCGCTGGGGCTAGTGATGCTCAACCTGGACTAAGCAGCAGAACTACATGGGAAACGACTGAAATCGATCTCTGGTGAGGCACCGCCTCTAGTGACTGGACTGACAGGGGAGGAGCAACTTTACACAATCCCCACGACCCATGTGTGGTCAGGATCGACAGCCACAGCTTCCAACTGGCAGTTCACAAAATCCAACATGGAAAGACCAAGAGGCCCCACTGGTTCTCAAATTGTCCACGGTTGTTCAAGTCAGCTTTGCAGTTCATGACCTACCTTAGCATCCCACAAATTTCTCTTTTTTCTGCTTTATGTTCCAAAATGCTACTTCTGCAGTTTGGATTTGAACTATTAAGTAAATGTAACTTGAGTGGATAGCGGCACCTTGAGAAAACTGTTCAAATTATGTAGACTTTCTAATAACACCACTTATCACAAACATTGCTGCAGATGAAAATTTCATTTCAAGTTAACTATTGAAATAAACCAAATTGTTATTTGAGGGGCTAAGGAAATGGCCCAGCAGTTAAAGGAGATTGCTTGCAAAGCCTGTCAGCCCAGGGTTCAATTCCCCAACCACCCCACAAAGCCAGACAGGCATTCATTTGCAACAACAAGAGATCTGGTGGGCACATGGGCATGCACACACACACAATAAATAAATAAATAAATAAATTAATTAATTAAAATTAATAAACAATTTTTAAATATTATTGGATAAAAACAAAAATATTCTGCAAAGAAGTGAAAAGCAAGAAATACTGGCTACTTTCAGTAAACTCCTTAGATTATTCTCACATCTTCTACAGAGGGTTTTGCTAAAGACCAATTAAACACCAGGCTAGAATATAAATCCATGCCACTGTATAGGGGACATTAGACTTGGCTGTACAGATTTGCTGTTGAGGGTTTGGAAGAATGAAGTGCATACATCATGAGTAAACGGGGTAGCAGGAAGTCTTGACATGAGCGTCACTGTCACCTATCTCAAGATTGCAGACAGAATCAATCCTAAAAATGCTTAGGAGTATAAAGGGCTCACTGGACCTTAGAGAGCAGCTTAGAGAGCTCCTGACACGGAGCTCATGAGGAGAAGCAACATGCAAACCTGTCCACAGGCCTCTGCCTTGTTTCTGGAGCATGTGACGTGCCATGGAGGTCAAAGGCTCATCACCACAGGGTAAATAAGAAACTGCAAGGAAACATTAGCATAGGAGCAATGAATACTGGTGTGTGTCTTTTGCCATTTCTGGAAGCTGTCTGCCTGTTGACAGTGGTCCTTCATCCTGGTGGCATTCAAAGCCCCTAAAGCTAGTGTGTGTGGACTGATACCTCACACTTGGGTACCTCAACCTCCCAAGCGTCATCATGCCCAGCACTTGAAACCATTCAAAGACATACTGCCAGTCTCCATGCCCAGAGTATCTGATAACTTGGTACAAGTAGAACCCAGGTACTGATATGTTTTTCAAATGTTCCTGTTGTCTAATGAAAGGTCAAGGTAGAGCCCAGTATGTAGATGACTAAAGACCATCCCTTTCCGTCAGCTAATGTAGTCGAGAACAACTCAAGGGACACTAGCTGGGTCAGATGACTCAAGTTCTCTCCAACACAGAAATGAAGGGAAGGTGCTCTTGACCGAAGGAAGAGCTTGTAGTCAGCCACAGCAAAGTTCAATTCCCAGCTTCTCCATCAATTAGGTACAACACATTAGCCCATCTGTGAGAATTCTTCCAGCCTCAGTTTTGTCACACGAAGAACAGAACTCATCAAACATCATTACTGCAGTCAGGTTCGCATTTGCTGGCAGAAAACACCCAACCAAGAGCAGCCTGTGGGGGAAAAGTTTTACTTATTTTCATTTACAGGCTTGAGGGGAAAATCCATGATGGCAGGGGAAACGATGGCATAAGTAGAGAGTGGACATCACCTCCTGGGCAACATCAGAAGGACAACAGGAGCATGTGCCAAACACTGGCATAGGGAAACTGGCTATAATACCCTTAAGCCCGCCCCCAACAATACACTGACTCCAGGAGGCTTTAATTTCCAACTGACATCAGCTGAGGAACCTAGCATTCAGAACACTTAAGTTTATGGGAGACACCTGAATCAAACCACTACATTCCACCCCTGGCCCCCATAAACTGAAAACCATCCATGACATAAAATGCAATGCATTCAATCTTTAAAAGTCCCCATCGTTTTTATCAATCCTAAAAATGTTCAAACATCCCCATAACCCAAGGTCTTTTAATTGAGCCCCATAATACCAAGAAATACACACACACACACACACACACACACAAAGAAAAAAAAAAACCATAATGGCACAGAATAAACATTCACACTGCAAAAGATGGCACTGGGCATAGCAAAGAAATATTCAACCAATACAAGATTTAAACAGGGCAAACGTCAAACTGTAGCTCCAAGTCCAACACCTCTAGAGCTTTGTCATCAGCAGCCACAGCAAGGAAGTTATGAGAACAGTAGAGACAGCTGGATCTACACAATAGTCACAAAGCTGTCCGTCATCGTCCTGCTAGGAAGCGGTGATAGGGGTGCCAGGACATAACTTCAGCCTGCACTCAGCACTGGCTCTACCTCCACAGGCAGGTGAAAGCATGCTGAGCTGCACATGGTTTTGGGCAGGTGCTGCAGTCAGAGGAGGTAGAAGCTGACGAAGGCTGGGGATCTACAGGGGTCAGCTTTTGAGTCCTCAGCCCAGCTAGGGTGAGACTTTGCACCTTCCTTTGAGTCACTCATGCTCTTGTAAGTAACTCCAAGTTCATTGTGCACAGAGATAGACTTAAAAAGAATCCTTTCTTTGTCCACCAGTGCTCTGAGATGAAACTGATCAAAATACACACCCATGAAATGGAAACTGTTATGAAAGAACTGGCTGGAGAGCACCGCACCATGAACTAGCAAGTCTATGGAGGCACTGTAGGCCCGCTGAATGAACTGTCTCCCATAAGCTCACATGTCTGAACACCTGCCCCACACACAGTTGGTGGCACTGTTTGGAAAGGTCATGAAACCATTAAGGGGTGGAACTGGAAGAAATAGGTCACTGGGAGTGAGCCCACCAGTACTGTATCCTGGCCCCTTTCCTGTCTGTGGATGCAATGTGACCAGCTGGCCTCCTCTCCTGCTGCCACACCTTTCCTGCCAGGGTGGACTGTACCCCCTTGGAACTGTCAGCCAGAACTGACCTTCCCCATCCCTACGCTGCTTCATGTCAGGTATTGGTCACACACTGGTACAGAACGGAAGGTTCAGGTTAAAGATCATAACCTGAATAATATATCAGAAACCAAAGGGAGCAGGGAGCACTGGGGAGGAAATGCATTCCTGCTTTCCATCTTACAAAGTAATCAAATAAAATCAAACATTCTGTAAATAAAAATCATACTGACATCAGAATTCCAGGATTGGTCTCAAGTTTAGTAATCTCTTCAGTTTTATAAACATTCACTCTTCTATTATACTTTAGTGAAAAAATTATCTTTAAAACTCAAAGATTTCTTGCATGGTATGACCATATCTTCATAAGATACTTTGTAGCCACCCATCCTCCTATATATATATAAAATATATAAATATATAAAAATTCACAGACAGACAGTGGGTATGGTGGCTCACATCTATAGTCCTGGCATTTAGGAGGCTGGGAAAAAAGACTGCCATTTGAGCTCAGGACTACATGGTAAGTTCAGGCTAAACTAACCTACTGAATGAGTCACTGACTCAAAAGGAAAGATGAAAGAAAGAAAGAAAGAAAGAAAGAAAGAAAGAAAGAAAGAAAGAAAGAAAAAAAGAAAGGAGGGAAGAAAGACAGAAAGAAGGAGGGAAGGAGAGAGGAAGGAAGGAAGGAAGGAAGGAAGGGAAGGATGAAAGAAAGAGAGAGAAAGAAAAGAAATTAATTCACAGAAATCAGAATAATGTTTAAAAAGTATTATCTATAATCCCAGCACTCGGGAGGCAGAGGTAGGAGGATCACCATGAGTTTGAGGCCCCCTGAGACTACAAAGTGAATTCCAGGTCAGCCTAGGCTAGAGCGAGACCCTACCTCGAAAAACCAAAAAAATAAATAAATAAAAAGTATTATCAGCCGGGCATGGTGGCACACGCCTTTAATCCCAGCACTCAGGAGGCAGAGGTAGGAGGATTGCTGAGAGTTCAAGGCCACCCTGAGACTACTTAGTGAATTCCAAGTCAGCCTGAACTAGAGTGAGACCCTACCTCAAAAAAAAAAAAAAAAAAAAAAGTATTATCTACTATTTCTAGAATATAAGAATTAGGGTACCTTCATTGACTCTACTTTCCTAATGTGCTAGTATGGTGGTTTGATTCAAGTGTCCCCCATAAACTTAGGCGTTCTGAATGCTAGGTTCCCAGTGAAAGACCCGAAAACTAAAATATAGGCTTCAGCTGCCTTGCAGGCCTCAGGCTAAACTCAGGTCAGGTTCCCAGAACGTAAGAGCAAACAGTTGCTGGAAATACCACACTGACCCAAAATAACAAGCCGATTTGACAAAATAAGCTAAACGTTCCTCAGCTGCTACATAATCAATCATATTAGAAATTTCCCTTCCCTTTGTTTGAACCCAATAAAAGCTGCTCCCAAACGTAGCTCGAGGCTCTCGTACGGATCCACTGTGATGGTGAAGTCAAGAGACCGAGCTTAAACCCAAAATAAAGCTCTTTGCTTCTGCATACGTGTCTGGACTCTTTGGTGGTCTCGGGGGCGGGGGGGCGTGAACTGTGCACAACATTTGGGGGCTCGTCCCGGATTCCCCCCCTCAGAAAACCCTGAAGACCACCAGCATGTAGAGCTTTAAGAACCAGCCGGTAAGATTCTGTCTATTTTGTTTGTCTCTGTAACTCTGAAACTGGTGGCAGGTCCTGGGTAACCAGGCCTGCCCATTGGGGAATTTTTTTTTCCCTTCTGAATCTGTAGGAACTAGGTGGGTCGGCACTTTGCCGTGGTTCCACTTGGCTCCCTTATGGAACAAATCAGTCGACTGAATTAGTGTGTTGTTCTGTTTGTCATTTGTCTTGCCCTGGACCTGACAGTAAAAATGGGACAGACACAGATGAGTTCTCTCTCTTCTGACTGATCACTTTAGGGATGTTAAGGAAAGGGCCTCAAATCTGAATGTGGACATTAAGAAGGGTAAACTTATAACTTTTTGCATTGGTTAAAACCTTTTCTCTCCCCACAGCTCAACTCCACAGCTACTTTGACAGTTAAGAAAAAGAATCTCCTCCTTGCCGGGCATGGTGGCACACGCCTTTAATCCCAGCACTCGGGAGGCAGAGGTAGGAGGATCGCCGAGAGTTCAAGGCCACTCTGAGACTACATAGTTAATTCCAGGTCAGCCTGGACCAGAGTGAGACCCTACCTTGAAAAACCAAAAAAAAAAAAAAAAGAATCTCCTCCTTCTGCTCCCTCCCTCCCTCCCTGTCGCCCCCTTTATCCTGTTCTACAGGGAGCCAGAAATCGCCTCCCGCAGCTGGTAACCAACCTCATCACTATTGGACATTTTCCACCAGTGATCTTTACAATTGGAAAAATGCAAACTCCTAAATTCTCTGAAAAACCGCAGGGATTAATTGATCTGTTAGACTGTTATTTTTACCCATCTTCCAACTTGGTATGATTGTCAGCAGCTTTTGCAGATTCTCTTTACTAAGGAGGAAAGAGGGAAAAAAAGTTTTGACTGAAGCCTGGAAATTGGTTCCAGGCCTTGATGGAAATCCTACAAACAACCAGGCTGTTATTGATGCCTTCTTCCCATTGACTAGACCAGACTGGGACTTCAACGTGGCAGAAGGTAAAGAGACTCCAAGTCTACCACCGGACTCTAATGGGGTGGGGGGGGGGGGTCTCAGGGCAGCCGCTAGGCACCCAGCTAATTTGGCTAAGGTTAGTGATGTTCAGCAAGAAAAAGATAAAAGTCCAGCTGCCTTTTTAGAGAGACTCATGGAAGCATATCGTATGTATCCAGAGCTTCCAGAGAATAAAAGAGCAGTTATCCTAAGTTTGTTAATCAGGCAGCTCCAGATATTAGAAAGTCTAGGGGCTCAGGTGAGGAGCAGAAGGGTAACAGCAATGAAAAGGAGGGCAGCGAGGACGAACATTCGGGCAGTGAGAGTGGCAAGAGGCAAGTGACAAGAGTGGCAGCAGCAAGGATGAGAACAGTGAGGATGAAGCCCGTGCAGCTCAGGACAAAGATCTTTGGTAGTGATGCAGATTCTGAAGATGATGTGGACTCTGATGACAGAGGGGGGGACACATGGGTGCAGTGGGGGGAGCCGCAGCCAGAGCGGGAGCCGGAGTCGTAGCTGCAGTGCCAGCCCTTTCCCCAGTGGCAGTGAGCACTCTGCCCAGGATCAGAGTTTGCTTCTAAATCCGCCCCAGATACAATTCTTTCCAAGCACAGCCTCAAACCCTGCTACCCTGTTACGGGATCCTGACTTGGAGAGACCCCTCTACGACTGCGCTGACATGCTGAGTCGAGTCTATACGGACGGCAGCAGCTTCATAAGAGGTGGACAAAGGTATGCGGGGCGGCTGTAGTAACGGAAACAGACTGGGCAGCAGCTTTGCCAAAAGGAACATCTGCGCAACGGGCTGAGCTCATTGCTTTAACAAAGGCTTTGCAGTTAGGTAAAGGCAAAAAGCTAAGTGTATACACAGATAGCCATTATGCCTTTGCCACTGCTTGTGTGCATGGGTCTATTTCCCAAAAAGAGACCTCCTTACAGCTGAGGAAAGACTATTAAGAACAAGGAGCAGATTTTAGATTTGCTAGCGGCCTTGTGGCCTTCAAAGTTGGCTATTATACACTGCAGGAAATCAGAGTAGATGAAGTGGCTAAAAAAGTTGCTTTAGCATGCTCTTGTCTAAAGGTATATACTATTCCCACCCAAGCTGCCCGGAAAATAATACACTTAATGTGCATATTCACATATTAATGCTACTCTCACTTCTGGTTAGAAAAGCTTCTCTTTTCAGATGGCGATGACCACTGGGATGATCCAAAAGGCAACATAGTGCTGAGAAGGGATGGAGGAGTGCCCAGCACTGAAACACCTTTGTCGTACCCTCCAAGGCTCAGGGACCATTGCAGAAGAGGGGGCGGATAGAATAGAAGAGCCAAAGGAAGGGTACAACTCCTTACAATGCAACTGCCCAGACAGAAATTGGCCTCGATATCCATGACCTTGCTGTGCCTAGCAATACCTCCGCAAGACCCTCATAATAGAAGTAAAAGATGATGACATCAAATTAAAAGAGAGACTAATGGAGAGAGGGAGGGGATATGATGGGGAGTGGAGTTCTAAAGGGGAATGGGGGAGGGGAGGGAAATACCATGCACTTCTTGTAAGTATATTTTGTCAATAAAAAAAAAAATTTAACACCGGGCGTGGTGGCGCACGCCTTTAATCCCAGCACTCGGGAGACAGAGGTAGGAGGATCACTGAGAGTCGAGGCCACCCTGAGACTACATAGTTAATTCCAGGTCAGCCTGGACTAGAGTGAGACCCTACCTTGCAAAACCAAAAAAAAAAAAAAAATTTAAAAAAAAAAGTTGCTTTAGAGGCTGAGCTGGTACTGACTGTACTCCCAGACCCAGGGCCCCCTACCCTACCTGACAGTCCCGGATATTCCACAGAGGACTTTAAACTGATTAATAAAATGCCTATGACTCAACAAGAAGATGGAAATTGAATCCATGCTGGAGATTAAATTGCCAGTAAATGTTTAAGTTGCAAGGTGACCAACGCCAATATTCAACATTCTAAAGGGCTTGGAACCCGTTTGAGAGGCTCCAAACCAGGGGGCCATTGGGAAGTGGACTTTACAGAGGTAAAATCTGGTAAATATGGTTACAGATATCTCCTAGTTTTTGTAGATACTTAGGATGGACAGAAGCTTTCCCTACCAAACATGAGACTACACAGGTGGTGACAAAGAATATTCTAGAGATTTTGCCCAGGTATGGAATGCCTGCTCTTTCGAGTTCAGATAGTAGACCAGCCTTCATTTCTCAGGTAACACAAGAGGTTATTAAGATATTAGGGGCAAGCGGGGCGTGGTGGCGCACGCCTTTAATCCCAGCACTCGGGAGGCAGAGGTAGGAGGATCGCCGTGAGTTCGAGGCTACCCTGAGACTACATAGTTAATTCCAGGTCAGCCTGGACCAGAGTGAGACCCTACCTTAAAAAAAAAAAAAAAAAAAAAAAAAAAAAAAAAAAGATATTAGGGGCGAACTGGAAATTATATTGTGCTTGCAGGCCCCAGAGTTCAGGTCATGTAGAACGAATAGAATTTAAAAAAACCCTTACTAAGAGACCGGCGGGTACTGGATATCTCTCCTTCCCTTTGTCCTTTATAGGGTGGGGAGCACTCCTTGCATGATAGGGTTAACTCCTTATGAGATTAACACACAGATACCAGCCGGGGTATTGGGTCTTTGTTCCTCGTGATTGTCGTGAGATGCTCAAACCCCACTGGAAAGTACCCTATGTCATCATCCTGAGGACTCCCACCTCTGTCAAGGTAGACAGGATCGTCCCTTGGACTTATCACACTCACATCCCACCGGCAGAACCCCTGGCTGAACCTGAGGACTATCAAGCAAAATGGAAAGTTCAATGAGACCCAGAATCTCCTCTCAAGCTCAAGCTTCAGCGCTCCTGATGTTTTTCTTGTTACAAACTGTATGTACTCCTTAACCCACATGTCTCTTTAATTGGTTCCCTGTATACTTAATAGATTGGTTAAGGATTGAATCAATAGTGTACAATTAATGGTTTTGAGAAGTCAATATGTTCCACTAGAATCCTTGGGACCCAGGATTGGCTCCCCTTAGGTACACAGAGAAGGGGGCAATGAAAGACCCAAAAACCAAAGTAGGCTTCAGCTGCCTTGCAGGCCCCAGGCTAAACTTAGGTCAGGTTCCCAGAATGTAAGAGCAAACAGTTGCTGGAAAGACCATACTGACCCAAAATAACAAGCCGATTTGACAAAATAAGCTAAATATTCCTCAGCTGCTGCATAATCAATCATACTAGAAATTTCCCTTCCCTTTGTTTGAACCCAATAAAAGCTGCTCCCAAACGTAGCTCGAGGCTCTTGTACGGATCCACTGTGATGGTGAAGTCAAGAGACCGAGCTTAAGCCCAAAATAAAGCTCTTTGCTTCTGCATACGTGTCTGGACTCTTTGGTCTCTGGGGGCGGGGGGTGGACTGGGCACAACACCAGCTGATAGAGATTTGGGAATTAAAGCCTCCTGGAGGCAGTGTATTGTTGGGGGCAGGCTTTGGGTATTATAGCCAGTTTCCCCTTGCCAGTGTTTAGCACACACTCCTGTTGCTATTGTCCATCTTATGTTGGCCAGAGGATGATGTCCACCCTCTGCTCTTGCCATCGTTTTCCCTTATAATCATGGAGCTTCCCCTCGAGCCTGTAAGCCAAAATACACCGTTTTTTTCCCACAAATTGCTCTTGGTCAAGTATTTTCTGGCAGCAATGCAAACCTCACTGCAACAGGTAGGATTTTTTTCTTTTGTTTGGTTTTTGAGGTAGGGTCTCCCTCTAGTTCAGGCTGACCTGGAATTCACTATGTAGTCTCAGGTTGGCCTTGAACTCATGGTGATCCTTCTACCTTTGCCTCCCAAGTGCTGGGATTAAAAGGCGTGCGCCACCATGCCCAGCTGTGCTAGGATTTTTTTTTAAATTTTTTATTGGTTTATTTGCAAGCAGAGAGAGAGATAGAAGAGAGACAGAGAAAGAATGGGCATACCAGGGCCTCTAGCCACTCCAAACGAACTCCAGATGCATGTGCCCCTTGTGCATCTGGCTTACGTGGGTTCTGGAGAATTGAACCAGGATCCTTTGGCTTCGCAGACAAACGCCTTAACCGCTAAGCCATTTCTCCAGCCCTATGCTAGGATTTTTAAAGAGTAAACTTGTATCATTTTCAGAAAATATTTGTCAGAACATTAATGTGAACTTTTAAGGCAAAAAAAAAAAAATGTCACATACCAAAATGCACTGTTTATAGCCAGGCATTACAGTCTGGCATTATGACCCCAGCACCTGAGGGTGGGAACAAGAGATTCAACAGTTCTGGTCATCACTGACTAGCCTGGGATACATGAAATTGTCTCTAAAATAAATGTTAAAAGAACAAAATGATACACTTTACAAAGAAAATAGATTAAAGATTGATGCAGTGGGGCTGGAGAGATGGCTTAGTGGTTAAGGCATTTGCCTGTGAAGCCCAAGGACCCCGGTTCGATTCTCCAGGTCCCACGTAAGCCAGATGCACATGGTGGCACATGCATCTGGAGTTCGTTTGCAGTGGCTAGAGGCCCTGGCGTGCCCATTCTCACTCTCTCTCTCTTTCTCTCCCCCTCTCTCTGTCTCTAATAAATAAATAAATAAAAATAAAAAAATCTTTAAAAAAAAAAAAAAAGATTGATGCAGTGGTAAGCCTGTAGTCCCAGCTACTCAGGAGGCTGAGGCAGAAGAAGCACTTGAGTGGAGGAGTTCTGAGCTGTAGCCTAAGGGTTGACTAAGGCGCGGTGAACCCGCCCAGGTCGGAAGTTCAAAACTACGTGCTGATCAGTAGTGGGATCTGCTGATCAGTAGTGGGATCGTGCCTGTAAATAGCCACTGCAGTCCAGCCTGGGCAACATAGTAAGACCCCTCTCTTAAAAAGTTTTTAACCCAGGTGTGGTGGTGCATGCCTTTAATCCCAGCACTCGGGAGACAGAGGTAGGAGGATCACCATGAGTTCAAGGCCACCCTGAGACTACATAGTGAATTCCAGATCAACCTGGGCTAGAGTGAGACCCTACCTCAAAAACCACAAAAAAATTTAATGCTGGGCATGGTGGCACATAACTTTAATCCTAGCACTCGGGAGGCAGACATAGGATCACCGTGAGTTTAAGGCCACCCTGAGACTACATAGTGAATTCCAGGTCAGCCTGGACTAGAATGAAACCCTACCTCAAAAAACAAAAAACAAAACAAAAAAAAATTTTTTAAATAGGTCAAAAGTCATTACTACAACTTTAAAACTGAGACCAATGCAAAGATAACAGATAGGGATCAGACTGGGAAAAGGGAAGGATTAAATAAGGTCCTCTGGGAGGAATGTTGACGGAATCCCTGCTTCCCCCTCTAGGGAAAGGTGGGGGAGTATCCAACTCCTTAGCTCAGGAAGTGGGAAGTTCATTTGACTCACTTGAACAAGGGGCAGAAATGTGCTCTGCACAGTGGGGTGGAACACGAGTGTGCATCCAATTGGCTGGGAACCTGAAGCAGGCTGACAGCAGGAGCAAAGGACTTCCTACAGGAAACCTGGGGCAGGCTGACAGCAAGAACAGAGGACTTCCTGCAGGAAACCTGATGCATTTATTGCTTCCTTCCTGCTGAGGTGATGATGTGACAGTACCTGTCTGCCCCTGTCGTGCTTCTTCCACCATGATAGAAAGTTCCCTGGAAACTAACAGTAAGCCCAGATAAACCCTTTCCTTCTACAAGTTGCTTGTGGTCAGGTATATTTGTCCCAGCAATGAGTAAGTATAACTGCTTCACCAAGACATGAGTTAATCCTGAAACTACTATACTAGTGAGATTTGCTACTGATTTACCGACCAATTAGCAAAGATTTACAGAAGCTATGCAAATAACTACTGAACCCTATGTCAATGTAGTCAGTTTAATAACTTATTTCCACATCTATGCACTATAAAATCATTGTTGAACAAATAAATTGGAACTACTTGAGAGAGAAAACAGTTTCTTGACAGCTTTTATTTACATAGAGGCATAAGCCAAGAATGACCTGACCCCAAGGTCATCCACAGACTGATGAAAGGTCATGCTTCTGTCAGAGAAAACATTGAGCCAAGGAAGAGACAGGGACTGACTACACAGGTGACATGGAGAAGCAGCCTGGCTTTACCATGGGGAGCCCAAGACATTGCCGTCGGTGGATAATGTTTGACTCTGCTAAACTGCCACACTCTCCCTAAGAGCAGAGATGGACTTGCTACTTCCACCATGGCACTCAGTGACTTGAAAGTGTTCCGGAGGCACTGCAGCTTCATTTCATAAATTTTTATAATCACTATGCTACCTGCGTGTGCTTGAAAAACAGAAGGACATACATATGTCAAAACTGTTTAAACTACAGGTGGTGGGGGGGCACACAAGGAAGCATTTGAATCCTTTCTGGCTAGCTTCCATTTTCCAGCTGCCTGGCGCAGGATGGAAACCACAGCTGTACCTGGTTGATGTGTCAAGGGCAGGATATGAACATTCACCTTGTTCTGCCTCACGCTGCAGAACCTATAGCACAGAAAAAAAAAAAAAAAAAAAAAAAAACGGACAGTGAAAATGAAGGAGAGGCTGAAAAGATTCTTACAAAACTACAGTTCAAAGCTCCAGTCTCATCAAGTTACTGATCAAGTAGCACACATTCACTGAATGCATGTTTTACATATGGTAATTATCATTCACCAAAATCACATTCACGCATCTATACAACTGTATTTTCTTGTTTTTTTAATATTGTATTTTTATTTATTTATTTGAGAGATAGAGAAATAGGTAGATAGAGAGACAGAGAATAGGCACGCCAGGGCCTCCAGCCACAGCAAATGAACTCCAGATGCATGTGCCCCCTTGTGCATCTGGCTTACATGGGACCTGGGGAGTCAAACCTGGGTCCTTTGGCTTTGCAGGCAAGCACCTTAACTGCTAAACCATCTCTCCAGCCCTTGTTTGTTTTTTTAAATATATTTTATTTACTTATTTATTAGAGAAAGAGGCGGGGGAGGGGAGAGAATGGGCGTGCCAGGGCCTCCAGCCACTGTAAACAAACTCCAGATGTATGTGCCCCCTTTCACATCTGACTTATGTGGGTCCTGGAGAATATAACCAGAATCCTTTGGTTTTGCCGGCAAATGCCTTAACTGCTAAGCCATCTCTCCAGCCCAACAACTGTACTTTCTCAAGCACAGAATCAAAGAGAATATACAGTACTCCAAGTCCTGGACAACAAAAGGATTGAAAATAAGTAAATACATAGAAAAAAATCATTCACCCAGTTAAGATGACAATTACCAAAACATAAGCATTCAATGGAAATTATATTTTTAGCATTTAGGCCTGCTTTTAGGCTTCATTTATACTACCAATTAAAATATGGCATGAGAGTCTGGAAAATTGAAAATATTTCAGAATCAAAGAGCCCTCAGTTCCAAGGTCAAATCTGTCATGTGAACTGCTTACAATTTATTTTTATTTATTCATTTTGTTGGTTTATTTATGTGCATGTATGAATGTGTGCTGTGTGCATATATGTAGGTGTGTTCCTATGTGTAGGTACACATATGTGCAAGTGTATGCATGTGTACACAGAGGCCACAGATTGTCGTCAACTGTCTTCCTCAATTGCTCCCCACCTTGTTTTTGAAACAGGATCTCTCAGTGAACCTGGAGCTCACCAATTTAGCTAGACAGACAGTCAGCCAGCCCCAGGAATCCCCTCGTCTCTGCCTCTCCACAGCTGGGATTATAAGCATTCACTGCTACACCTGGCTTTTAGGCAGGTACTAGGGATTCAAAGTCAGGTCCTCACATTTGTGTGGCAAGGACTTAACTGACTAAGCCATCTTCTAAGCCCCCATGTGAACTGGCTACTATTTAAAGGCCCTGAAATCCAGGGCGGGTATCTGATTTGACTGTGGCAAGATATGAGTAACAATGTCTACCTGAATCAACTAATATGAGAACTAAGTATATGTCAGAATTGCTCTGCAATGCCTGGCAAAAACTTACAAACTGAGAAGACAGGGACGTCTGAGCACTCAGGAAAGTCAACACGTAAGGCCACAATATGTTGACATGTAATCACTTTTCCTTATATGTGGGCACAGTCAATTAACAGACAGTGAATGTCAACTCAGGAAAGACTTACAGGCCCCTCCAAAGTCTGATTAGAGAACTCCAAAGGAAAAAGGGCCCAAAAGCCTGCAAATCTGCTAATGTTGTAGTAAAGACATGCCTGATTGCTTCCTCATGTTCCTGTAGAACCCCAACAATACAAAACACGACTGTGATGTGGTAATCAATGCTCAGCCTCAGCCTTGACTTCTGTACTCAGTGAAATGACAAAGGCAGTCCACCTCCTTTCCACCTGCTGCACAGCACAACCAATTAGTTGCTTACAAAGCACTTCAAGCTCAGAGAACTTTCTGTCATTGTGCCCCTTATCCCTGGCTTCCTACCGACCACAGAGTCAGAACAGTTTTGAGATCTGGAACAATGCAGACAATCAAAGAACTACACCTCTAGACAGAGGGAGGCAAAGATGCCTCCACTCTATGGGAAACACAAGACAAGTAAAGCCCTTTTGAGACTTCAGTTCTTGGTTCTTGCAGTTATTTCTCTGCAAAGTATGGCTTTATAAGAGTGGAGAGAGCCAGGCGTGGTGGTACACGCCTTTAATCCCAGGACTCGGGAGACAGAGGTAGGAGGATCACCATGAGTTCAAGGTCACCCTGAGATGACATAGGGAATTCCAGGTCAGCCTGAGCTAGAGTGAGGCCCTACCTTGAAAATCAAAAAAAAAAAAAAAATAGAGCAGAGAGCTCCTGGATTTTAGTAGGCTTTAACATACAAGGGCATACAGATTAGCAATCATTCCAGTATCACACCATGTTACCATATGTCTCAGTGTCCCCAAGTACAATTCAGCTTAGGCCTGTTGTCCCAGCATACTTACTTACTAGCACTCCCTTTCACTGATCTTAAGTGCCTTGATTTAGGAAATGAAAGATGTGATCAATCAAATGTTAAATCAATTACCCAAAATGACATGAAAATCTGATCCAGCTGTGAAATGCTACCAAAACAATGAAATCCCACTCATTTTCTTCCTTACCACGACATTTCTGTTTAGCATCATTAACATAAAATACAGCAAATCTCCCAAGACAAGGCAACCCAGTACCCACAATCTAAGAGCACATGGCATGCTGAAGTTGAAGAATTTGCTCAAATTCATCCCACTGTAAATCAATACCTGTGTTAATAATTGACACAGCCACTTCTGAGACTGCTCTTTTAAACAGAAGATACATGTCAAATTCCATCTTAATACTGTACTGTGACCAAGTACAATCACTGGCTAAAATGCTCATTTTCATGCTCCCATAACTATCAAAAACATAAAACAAAACTCGACTCTTCACTCCAAATTATAAAAATCATGCCAAGAAAGCAAGTTTTAAGAGAACACAAAATTTAAGAATAAAGCATGACACAAAGTGGCACATGCATCTGGAGTGGAATTTGTTTGCAATGGCTGGAGGCCCTCGTATGTCCATTCTCTCTGTCTCTCTGCCTGCAAATAAGTAAATAAATAAATAAATAAATATAAAGCATCAAAGGGACAGAGTAAAATATTTATCGTGCCAGGCATGGTGGCACACACCTTTCTTTAATCCCAGCACTCAGGAAGCTGAGGTAGGAGGATGGCTTTGAGTTCAAGGCCAGCCTGGGACTACAGAAATGAGTTCTAGCCTGTGCTACAGTGACCCTACCTTGAAAAACCCAAATAATAATAATGGTGATGATAATGTAAATCACTTTTCTAGGAGAGTGACATGAGGCATGCTACACTGAAATGCTAAGAGACATTAAACAAACCCTCAACACTGACCAACAGGAATGGAATACTCAGAGCAGAAAAGACCCTGTGATGTAGGAAACAGTTCGTGTCACTGCAGATTGTCAGTATCAATGGGCAGAAGATGCAAGGGGCAGCAACCTAAGGATTTAAAGCTTACTTACTTCCATTCTCTCATTCAACCAAGGCACTATGCTTATAGTGACAAAACAGATATGGTCCTCTCCTCACAGAACTGACTTTCTGGAGTAAGAAATCAACATTAAAGCAACACAACATGTGAATTGATTCAAAATTGAACACTTTGTGTCAAGCTTTAACAAAAAATAAAATTACATGAATAAAACCAGAAGGTTCTAAAGGAGAGCCTATTGGGTAACATGTCTGATAACAAGAACTATCTCCAGGAACTGCCAAAATGGCAGCCTTACACAAAGACTGCAAGGACACGTGTCCAGTAATTGTCCAACCCTGTGGCCAAGGATGACTGTTTCAAAATATTTATGTAATTCTCCTCATTTGCCCTTAAAAGCATTTAAACATATTCCTAGTTTCCATGGTATAGTATCCTGCATTGCAAAGTTCCCTGTTTATTCTCAAATAAATGTCATTATTCTTTAGCAAGTCTCTGTTGTTTAAAGGTTGACACCAATAACCTATCATTATGCAGATACACAATTTTAAATTATAAAGAGTTAAGGAAGAAGAAGGTGTTATAAGAACTAATAAAATCATGACAGTGTAATTTAAATTGAAGTCAGGGGGCACTTCACTCAAGAAGTGACATTTAAGCTGAGTGGTCATCCATCAAGTGAAGATAGAGGGAGAATAATGATGCTTCTAGAGAGGCCCTTATGGACAAATATCCTTAAGTTCGAAAAGCTTGGTTTCTGAGTATATAGAACAGATTTTGGTTAATAAATAATAAACACATAAAAATATCCCCAAGTCGGGCATGGTGGTGCATGCCTTTAATCCCAGCACTCGGGAGGCAGAGGTAGAAGGATCGCCTTGAGTTCTAGGCCACCCTGAGACTACATAGTGAATTCCAGGTCAGCCTGAGCTAGAGTGAAACTCTACCTCGAAAAAAAAAATCCCCAAACATCTTAAGTAGCAAAGACAACCTTAAATTATGCAGCAATAAATTCTAAGTAAAATCTCCACAACGCTGAAGCAGGGTATTTCTTTCATGTTCAGGGGCTGTTGTGGTTGGTGTGAAGTGGCCCCATACACTCATATGGTTGAACACTTGGTCTATAGTCACTGCTACTGTTTGGGTACTTGGGAATGATGACAAACCTTGCACAGTGTGAGTTAAGATCATTTTATTACAGATCATTTTTTAATATTTTATTTTTACTGATTTATTTATTTGATAGAGAAAGAGGGAGACAGAAAGGGAGAGAATGGGCACACCAGGGCCTCCAGTCACTGCAAACGGACTCCAGATGCATGTGCCACCTTGTGCATATGGCTTACCTGGGTCCTTTGGCTTTGCAGACAAATGCCTTAACTGCTAAACCATCCCTCACTTTTTTTAAAAAATGTTTTTTATTGATTATTTCTAAAGAGTGAGAGAGAGAACATAAAGGGGCACACCAGGGCCTCCTGCCACTGCAAACAAACTCCAAACACATACACTATTTTATGCATCTGGCTTTACATGGGTACTGGGGAATCAAACCTAGGCCATCACCGGGCTTTGTAAGCAAGCATATTTAACCATGGGGTCATCTCTCCAAACCCCAGATCACTTTTAACCTTTTTCCACTACCTCTGAGGTCATACTTCTTTAGCTAGGATCCACTTCCTAAAGGTTCTTCATGGCTCCCTGATGCACCATGTAACAAATTCCCACCTTCACTACCATCATGCCTTCCCGTCATGATTGACTAACCCTCAAATCATGAGCCACAGCTAATCCTTCTCCAAAGTTGCTTCTTTCAGACAAGACAACTAATATAGGCATTACATCTCAACATGCTGAGCTACAAGTAATAACAATTCCAAACTCAGCTCAAACAGAAGTCTAGGAACCTCAAGCGCCAGGGTTTATACAGTAGCTCTGAATGGCCAAGGCTGGACTCTCCAAGCTTCCTGGCCTTTCCTTCTTCCGCCTCTCCACATAGCTGCAAGTTGGCTACTAAGCTCTAGGGTGTAGTCAGACAAGTACCCTGAGTGGAAAAAAAGAGATGGCATAACACAGCCCTATTTAGTGAATAGCCAACATTTAACAGAAAACAAAATGTCTCCCAAAACCTTCCACCAGCTGACTGCTCTTTGTCTCATTAACTAGATCTGTGTCTTGTGACTATCCCTGGCTATTAAAGCCAAGCATTCTGACAAGAAGGCTGAACAACATGACTGCCATAGACCATTCAAGAACTAAACATATGTCCACACGAAGTCAGAATATGCATGACCAGGAAGAAATATGGTTAATCAACATCCAATTAACAGTACCCGAGGAGCTGGAAAAATAGCTTAGTGGTTAAGGCGCTTGCCTGCAAAGCCTAACAACCCAGGTTCAAGTCCCCAGTAACCACGTAAAGCCAGATGCACAAAGAGGTGCATGCATCTGGAGTTTGTTTGCAGCATCTGGAGGCCCTGGCGTACCCATTCTCTCTCTGTCTCTCCTCTTTATCTCTCTCTGCTTGTAAATAAATAAATGAAAAAAATCTAAAAGTACCTGACAAAGTAACCCAATCATTTTCACAGGTGAGTTAATTAGAGCTTATGTAACTGATTATTAGTTCATTAGCAATTGATAGTCTTTGGCCGGCTACTATGTGCAAAGCTAGATGCAAAGTGTTGGGGAAATGATGATAATCAGAAATAGTCCATATTCCAGTGGAATATTACACCTAGTATTTAGGAAAAATATTAAGCTGGGTGCGGTGGTGTGCTCCTTTAATCCCAGCACTCAGAAGGCAGAGGTAGGCGGATCACCATGAGTTTGAGGCCACCCTGAGACTACATAGTGAATTCTAGGTCAGCCTGGGCTAGACAATGAGACCCTACCTCGAAAAGCCAAAAAAAAAAAATTATATACACATATATATATCAAAAAAAAATCACAGAAACAAATATTCAACTTTAGCAAGACTGCTGTGGTTTTATTCCTTTCATAAGAAATAATTCCTTCTTGGCTTGGTAGACCTATATATTTATGTTTTTAACCCCATACCAATATGCCTATTCCCAAATTTTCATGGGCTATATATTTGGGAACAGCTGTGCCCACCCTTACCTCTATGTTAGCCAGGCAACTCAAACTGAAATTGTCATGAAATGATCACCCCCGTCAGTTACAAGGGACAATGCAGTGAAGGAAGAGCTCTTCCTCATCCTAGGTTCTGAGAACCAACACCCAAGAACTGTTGGTGACCATCACAACCAGGAGAAGTTGCAATCACTGGGATGAAGTTGACATTGGAGAAGACAATGCAGGGGAAACAAAACAAGGTCCTCTCTAGCATGGTCCCTCTGTCCCTCGAACCAACACTGAAGCCCCACCTGTATCCCGAACTCTCACAATACAGGAGACAGCAAAGCCACTGAGATGGTGTAAATCTGCCTGACTTTTTGTGATCACGTCACTTATTGTTACTTGCAAAGCTCACAATGATAAGAGCCATAAAAGAAAGAAGATTTGTTCCAGTTATAAAGTATGGTCAAGTAAGTATATTCAACTGAAACCAGAAGGCTAGGCAGGAAGAAAGAACATTCTAGGCAGCTGGATTAGCATAGAGAAGCAGAAAAAGTTAAAGAAAAAAAAAAACTAGAAAGAGGCTGGAGAGATGGCTCAGTGGATAAAGGAGCTTGCAAAGACTGTAGATTTTGGTTCAATTCCCCAGTGCCATGTAAAGATGCACAAAATGGCACACGCATATGGAGTTCATTTGCAGCAACAAAGAAACTTGGCATGCCCACACACTCATACTCATATTCAATATCTATATATCTCTCCCTCTGTCTCTCCTCACAAATAAAAATTAAAAAAAGAAAAGAAAAACCAGGTGTGGTGGTGCAAGCCTTTAATCCCAGCACTCGAGAGACAGAGGAAGGAAGATGGCCATGAGGTCAAGGCCACCCTAAGACTACATAGTGAATTCCAGATCAGCTGGGGCTAGAGTGAGACCCTACCTCAAAAAGCCAAAAAAAAAAAAAAAAAAAAAAAGAAAGAAAAATTTTAAAATTAAAAAAAATAATAAAGACTAAAAAACCACAGAGTTCAGAATTCCATATGATTTGAACTGTTTGGTATTGTCTGAATATTAATGAGTACTACCCACAAACATGTCAGAAAAAACTGTTAGTAGTCTAGTAAGGAAACTGATGTTGTGCTAAAAAGATAATTCCCATTTGAGTTTATTACTGACTTCATAGTCTGTTCCTACAAGTATTTTTCCAGGCTTGCAACTATTCCCACATATGAGTTTCCCATTCTGTTGGGGGAAGCTAATGTTAATGTTACTTTAATGATTATGAAACTTGTTCCCTGAAACTGGTTAAATTTGTTTAATAGTTAAGTGATTATATTAGCCTGCTCACACAAAAATTTGTGCGACCACGATGGGCATATGATAATAAGAGAATGTCTAAGAGGCATGTGCTGCTTGGAGGCAGAGTTAACATATGTACAGAAGCTTTCAGTCTTAATTATATAGTGTTTAGTGTGATGCTATTCTTGAAAAAATAGTCTTTTTGATAAGTTGTATGCATAATCATAAGATATGTAATGTTTCATTTATAAGCTGCCTTCAACACATGCTTACCGTTAGTGTTTTCTCAAAGTATAGTAGTATGTTTTCCAGAATTCCACTATATGCTTACAGTAAATAGTTCTAGCTTGTTGAAATGTTGAATTTCTTGTTGGTTTCTTTTTAATTATATGGAGCATATAGCAAGCCTGAAAGACATTGTAATCATTTTTTACAGGGTGAAAATTTAGAAAGATTGTGTATGAGAGCCTATATATTTTATCATTATCATCTTTGATTAAGGCTTTTTTTATTACTATTTAACAAATGCCATTTCCAGTTAGTGCCTGTGGCCCTACTGAATTTTAAGGGACCAGAAAACTTTAAAAAAGTTGCACCTCTCACTGTTGTAACCTGTTAAGTAACATCTTTGGGTTGTCCTGAAGTATTAATTGCATAGAAACTTTAGTTAGCATAGTTGGCAGGATTCTTAAGCTGAAACTTGCCTAAATTTGTATTTGAATGTTAATGGAAACATATAAGCAAAATAAAATTTAAGGTGGCCTAAAAGAAAAGGATGTTTAGCCTTTGTAAGGACTCTCTTTGTTTGACTTACCCCAATTTGCCATTAAATGAGGACAGATTACCTTAAAACATGTCAAATTAAGCCGGGCGTGGTGGCGCACGCCTTTAATCCCAGCACTCGGGAGGCAGAGGTAGGAGGATCGCAGTGAGTTCGAGGCCACCCTGAGACTACATAGTTAATTCCAGGTCAGCCTGGACCAGAGTGAAACCCTACCTCGAAAAACCAAAAAAAAAAAAAAAAAAAAAAAAAAAAAAAAAAACATGTCAAATTAGTCTATTTTACATGGAAGATTAGTTGTATCATTTCACTGAAAATCTTGGCCTAAAAGAAATTGCATTAGCTTCTGATCAGCACTGACTGAAATGTGACTAGTAAAGAGGCTATCCTAAACCCTTATTTATCTCAACCCATGTTATCATATATTTCTGAGGTAAATGCAGTCCTCACCTAGTGGTATTATACTTGTATCCAGAATACTGTGTTAATTAAAAAATTGCTATGTTCAAAAAAAAAAAAAAAACCACAGGGAAGGGTGGGCTGGAGAATGGACAGGGCCACACACTCAGGGTCTTACAGGCTATGCTGGGAGTTTAGAATGAATCCTGAAAGTGATACAAGGTTTTAGAGGGAATGGTAGCACAGAAATTACTGTGCAGTTAATTCATTCACATAAAGCTAAAGAATAACAATCCAGTCCTATAGCAAGAACTTATGCCAGGTGTAGTGGCACACGCCTTTAATCCCAGAACTGGGGAGGCAAAAGTAGGAGGATCGCCATGAGTTTGAGGCCACCCTAAGACTACATAGTGAATTCCAGGTCAGCCTGGGCTAGAGCAAGACCCTACCTTGAAAAGCCAAAAAAACAAACAAACAAAAAAAAAAACCTCACCATGAGCCAGTCCTATAGCAAGAACTCACCAGGGACCAGTCCTATAGCGAGTGGGTTTTGTTTTGTTTGTTTGTTTTTTATTTATTTATGTATTTGTGAGAGAGCGAGCCAGAGAGAGAACTGGCACGTCAGTGCCTTAGCCACTGCAAATGAACTCCAGACACATGTGTTTTCTTGTGTGCACGTGCCACCTTGTGTACATGCACCACCTTGTACATCTGGCTTACATGGGTTCTAGGGAGTCAAACCTGGGTCTTTAGGCTTTGCAGGCAAGTGCCTTAACTGCTAAGCCAGCTCTCCAGCCCATTTTTTGTTTTTGTTATTTCCACTTAGTTCTCAAGAACACAACAAATGATGCTCAGCAACCCTATGACTAGGTACCCACATAACTTCTGGCAAGGTTCATAGCAGAAGACTTAGCACTTCTGGGTGTTAAGGAGGTGGCTCAGTGGTTAAAGGTGCTTGCTGTGCAAGTCTGCTAACTACAGTTCAGATCCCCAGCACCCACATCAGGCCAAAATGCAAAAGTGGTACATTTGTCTATAATCCTAGTGTGCCTATGGCAATGAGGGGCAGAGACAGGAGAATGCCAACGCCTGAGAGCAGCTAGTCTACCTTTCAAAAGGCAAACAACAGACTGTCTCAAAACAAGGTGGAAGGAAAGAACCAACACCCCAAGATTGCCCTCTGACCTCCATACTCCATACACACATATACCACACACACACACACACACACACACACACACACACACACACAGTAAAGTTTTTTTTGTTTTTTTTTTGGAGGGAGACACAGCAAGAGACAGAGAGGGAGAGGAACCGACAGAGATGGGTGTGCCAGCAGCCTCTCAGGGGCTGCAAACAAAATCCAGATGTGTGTGCCCCCTTGTGAGCAAGTGCAGCATTGCACCCTTGCATCACTTTGCATCTGGCTAAACTTGGGACCTGGAGATTGGAACCACTAGAGATTGGAACCAGTGTTCTTAGGCTTAGGAGGCAGGCGCCTTAACCCCTAAGCCATCTCTCCAGCCCAGTAAAGTTTTTTTAAAAGTGAGGGAGGGGAATGACCTAAGCGAGGCCATGGGAAGAGAATGTGTAAAAGAAGGGCAGGGGGAGGGTCAATCAAAATTCAAGATAGTGTGAATAAGACTTATCTAAACCTACTTTTTTGAATAATGGCACATCCAGAAGCTGTAGACTGTTACTAGGAAATTTTCAGTGCCTGGGATGGGATACCTTCCAGTGAGTTGTTGACCAAGGAGGTCCTGGTAGTCTCCAAAACGTTAAAAGCTATTGCCAAAGCCCTTGGTTGCCCTTGAGAAACAGATGATAAGACCCTATTGCTAAAGACATCTCTTGCCTGAGAGGCAAGGTCACTGAGAAAGCAAGCCTGTGCTGAGCAGAAAATCTTCTCCCTATAGACCAGCCAACTGAAAGCTGGAAAAAAGCTGCAGTGCATGCAGCCCTATGGGAGACAGAAGTCATCAGCAGTGAAAACAGTGGACACTGAAAATTCAAGTTTGGCCATACAGGCCCAATGACTGACGGGTGCAATAATGGCATGTCTGCTCTTGGGGGTAACCAACTGCTCCATAATTGGACTGAAGGCCCACTCTATGGGAGGGAATACATACCTGGTACTGAAAAACCCAAACAAAAGTCTATGGCAGGGGAGGTCATGAGCCTTAGGGGTATAAAGCCTGTGCTTGTCTGGTTAAATGTATATATTATTCCCACCAAGCTACCCTGAAAGCACTATGTTTAATGTTTATATTCACATATTAACGCTACTCTCACTTCTGATTAGAGAAGCATCTCTTTTCAGATGGCGATGACCACTGGGATCACCGAAAAGGCAACACAGTGCTGAGAAGAAGGGATGGAGGAGTGCCCAGCACTGAAACACCTCTGTCACACCCTCCAAGGCTCAGGAACCATAGCGGAAGAGGGGGCAGATAGAATGGAAGAGCCAAAGGAAGGGTATGACTTCTTACAATGCAACTGCCTAGACAGAAATTGGCCTCGATATACATGACTTTGCAGTGCCTAGCAATACCTCCACAAGACCCTCAAAATAGAAGAAAAAGATGAAGACATCAAATTAAAAGAGAGACTAATGGAGAAAGGGAGGAGATATGATGGAGATTGGAGTTCTAAAGTGGAATGGGGGAGGGGAGGGAAATATCATGTGTTTTTTGTACGTACGTATAGAAATTGTCAATTTAAAAAATAATAAAATTGGGCTGGAGAGATGGCTTAGGGGTTAAGGCGCCTGCCTCCTAACCCTAAAAACACTGGTTCCAATCTCCAGCGGTTCCAATCTACAGGTCCCACGGTTAGCCAGATGCAAAGTGACGCCAGGGCGCAATGCCGCACTTGACCACAAGGGGGCGCACACATCTGGATTTCGTTCGCAGCAGCTGAGACACTGCTCTCCTGCCCATCTCTGTCTTCCCATTACTCTCTCTCTCTGTGTGTCTCTCTCCAAGAAAATAATAAAAAATAAAAAGTTTTTTAGAAAATAATAATACTAATAAAATAAAATTTAAAAAGTTTTTTTTTAAGTGAGTTTTGGGTAATGACAAGTCCTGAAATGACAGATCAGGAACAGTTTGTTTGGATGCTATAAAAAGGAGGACTCTCCAAGCCTAGTGGCATAGGCCTGTAATCCCAGCTATGATGGAAGCTGAGGCAGGAGAATCATATGTTCAAGGCCTGCCAGGGCTAAAGTAAGTTCCAGGCCAGCCTGGATAACTTGGACCCTGCCTCTCAAAATAAACTTCAAAACACACACACACACACAAAAAAAAAACCTGGGTAATAAAGCTCAGCCTGTACACACTGGGGCAGCTACATAAGAACACAAGACCCTAGGGTCAATCCCCAAGGCTGCCCAAAAGCAGACAAGCAGGAAATGAGATCTGTACCAGGCAAAACATTAGAGCTACTCAGGCCATGGCATTGTTGCAGAGTGCCTTGAGACTGGAGTCAGAACCATGTCTGTCAGTTTGGATTTGAATGCCCCCCAAAGACCCATGTGCTAAAAGGCTTGGTCCCTGGCTGGGTGCTATTGGGAGGTAATCAAAACATTAACTGCAGGGCCTAGTGGAAGGTTTTAGGTCGCTGGAATGTATCCCCAAAAAGGATTATGGGATGTCAGTCTCCCTTCTCTCTTTTTCATATCCCATCCAGGAAATAAAAAGCTTTGTTTTACCATGTGCTTATACCCAGATATGCCTCCATATACCTAAAGCAAAGGGGTTATTTGATCATGGCCTGAAATGTCCAAAAAGGTAAAGTAAATCTTTCCTCTTTATATGTTGATTGTCTCGCATATATTGTAATAATGGAAAGTTGACTAGCACAATATCCTTCCATTTAAAAAAAAAAAAAAGTGTTTTGGGACTCATTGTGAAATACCGGAAGCTTAAAAGGACTTTTATAATGCATTTTATCTTCAATACCGTTAAATGCCAAGGCATAATGACTAGCGGTGTATTTGGATGAAAGGACATCAAGTTACAAGTACGATAAGGTCAGAAAAGCATTTCCTGCCCTTAAAGTTACTGAAAATACAAAAGTTGCTTCTGTATAGAGCAAATGCTGTTTCAAAACCAGATATACCAAGACAGATGACAACCCATGTTATGCAATCTCATGCTCATTTATGAAATATATCTTGGCTGGCTGCGTTTGCAGACAGAAATGGGGTGGCTAGTTCAATGTCGATTTACATCAAGCAAGAGACTCCAAAAACAACAGAACGACTGTCCAAAAACATTCATCCAAAGTGGCTTGAGGACGCTTTCCCCCAGTCCCACGACCAAGGACCGGCACGAGAAACTTCACCACTTCTTCCAAGACAATCCCCAAGTGTTTTCAGTCGTGGAAGAAACTCGGCAGCCTCGTGCTTTGGGTGTGCAATGATCCCTAGGAGGTCCTCAAAGCCCCGAGGGGGACTCCAAATTATCACCCCAGCGACAGCCTACACCTCTCATCTTGTCCTTTTTGTATCTTTTGTATACATTCAATCGGGCTGAGAAACTCCGCACTCTCGCGAGGGACAAGTCAGGCCGGACGTGGTGGACCGTGCCAGGCGGGGCTGGAGCGGCGGCCCGGCAGGGGCCGGGGCAGGGCTGCCCGGCGGTCCTGGGATAGAGAGCGGGTCTGCACAGCACACGCACACCATCCCGGAAGCGGGAAAACGTCAAGGCCCGACGCAACTACAGACCCCCGCGCTGCAGCGAGGCCCGCACTCACCCGGCGCTGGCCCCGAAGCCCGGGCGGCGGGAGATTCAAAAGGAGAAGCGCGGCGCGCTCGCGGCCCTGCAGCCCGCGTGCAGCCTCGGGTTCCTCAGACCCCGCGCGAGCTGGGCGCCGCCATCTTGACGGACTGCGGCCCGGCACCGGAGGCCCCCGCACCCCGGGCCGTCCTGAGCGACGCCTGAGCCGCAGGACGCCGTGGCTCGTCACCTCCGCACCCCTTTCCCGCTGCGTTTTCCACCCAAGAATATGCATGGAGACCCCGATCCTCCCACCCGCTATGGTCCGAGTGAAATCCCCCTCGGAATCGCTGCGCGGCCCTTCAGGCAGCGCCGTGGACAGCTACGGCATCGGGGGCGGGGCGTCGGCGCGCCCTGGTAACCCTGGCAACGCGATCTCGGGCAGGTGCAGGAGGCGCGGGGCCGGGAAACGCCCACGACTCGAGCACGCTTCCCCCCGCCCCCTTCACTCCGTGTTGAAAGGCTCCGGCCATCGTCCCCGATAGCTTGCCTCAGCCCCGGCCTCGGGACCCGCGGCGGCCGTCGTGCGCGGAGTGGAGCGGGCCGCTAGCTGCGCCTGCGCCCGCCTCCCCGGCCCGCTAGGCAGGCCGGCACGCTCGCGCTCGGTTTCCAGCGTGGGTTTTCGATTTGTGCTGTTGCTCTGCATCAGTTGCAATCTAAGTTCAGCTGAACTTGGGACCCCCACGGGGAGGACCCGCATTCGCTGTGTCGGGTGGCCCCCGTGTCTTTGGCGTGTTTGGTTTTTGTTTTCCTTTCCAACATGGCAGCCTCCAGCCGCGCACAAGTCCTAGACCTGTACCGGGCCATGCTGAGAGAGAGCGAGCACTTCAGCGCCTACAACTACAGGTGACCGCGGCGGGGACCGGGGACAGGGACGGCCGGGGGGCGGGGACGGAAGCGCTCGTGCTCCAGGCGCCCGGGCCGCCGGCTTGCACGGAGAAGCGCTAGTGCTAGAAGTTAGGAGCCGTGTGTGGCGTCATCTCGGACTTGCCCGGAGAATACAGTGCAAGTGACTGTGCGTGAGCGAGTGGCCACGACGCCGAAGGCTCGCTTCTGCGTCTGTTGTATTCTGTGTCAAGAATCAGATCTGATCTAACTGGGGAATGGAGGACTAGGGGTGCATATACACGTATGATAAAGGAAGAAGAGTGTCACAAGCTCCCAGGAGCTGAAAAGTTAGCTTGTCCTGACTCAACAGGGCGAGATATCCCTTCTGAGACCTTTTATAGCAGGAAAATAAGGGTGTAAATTCTTATTTTTTAAAACATTTTGTTTATTTGAGAGGAGAGACTGAGAGAACGGGCAGGCACGCCAGGGCCTCTAGCCACTGGAAAGAAACTTCAGACACTGTGTGCATCTGGTTTTACGTGGCTCCTGGAGAATCACACCTGGGTCCTTAGCTTTGCACAAAAGCGCCTTCAACTGCTAAGCCATCTCCCCAGCCCTAAATTCTTATTTTAGTCAAAGTTTTCTTTTAATTAATTATTTATTTATTTGCAAGCAGAGATGGGGCAGCCAGGGCCTCTAGCCACTGCAAACCAACCCCAAATGCCTGTGCTACTTTGTGCTTCTGGCATATGTGGGTACTGGGAAATGGAACCCAGGTTGTTACACTTTGCAGGCAAGCACCTTAACCGCTGAGCCATCTCTCAAGCCTCCAAAGTTATTTTCAAGTTTAAATAAGAAACACAAAAGTCATACATATTAATGGGGTACCATGTGATGCATGCACTAAGTAATTCCTTCATCCAATACACTCTTAGAATCCATCCCTCTCCCTGTCTGTCCCATTCTCTTATTTGCCTGTGAGCCTTTTATTCTTTCTTGTTAAGCTCTCTACCTCCAAGCCACTGCTTTCATAGGCTCGGCTTCCTTGTAACTTCTGACCCATTATTTCTGTACATATCTTACAGATCTCCTTCTGCCTTCTTTCAGATCTAGTGTCCTGCTAATGAGCTGAATCTTGAGTGTGAGCCATATTCCCAAGAGCAAGAATCTGATGGGACTAGCTCATCTTTTTTCTTTAATGTGATTCTTCAAAACCATTTTCCAGGTGCTCCAACGACTTAACAAGCTTTGCCTCACTTTTCTCACCTGACATAACTAGAAACCAACAGTATTTTTTTTAGGTGACTGGCTAGGACATGGCCTGGGCGTCCTGATTTCAGAGCCTCCTTCTAGAAGGTCTATTTCCAGGTAGACTTCTCCCTTCCCTAGAGATTGGGCTGGCAGGCCCTGTGATGAGCAGGCCAGGTATAGCCTCTGGTCTCTGGGCTGAGCACAGAACCTCTCACATGGTGATTCATGCAAACCTGCCTAGGAAAAGACTCCTCCCATCACCTTGAGAACATCTGGATTTTCCTAGTGAGATCCTACCTCCTGGTTAAAAGAAGCTTTGTACTTGACATTAACTTTGGAGAATAACAGGTATAAACACTAAACAACCTCCTGGTGGGATTTCTAACAAAGAGTGCCTAGTACTTATTGATGGAGCACAAAATATGCAAATAAGCACATGCAAACTGGCCATGTTATCGAAGACTTCACTCACCTGTGGGAGAGGGCCCATTTGGAGGCACGTTGTAGGAAAGACAGGTAGCAGCCCTTATAAAGTATGTAACCTCTACGATCCCGTTTTCTTGTTCATAAGACCAGATCATTGGACTAGACCCTTCCATTTCTCACATTTCATGTGAAGTGACTTAGGAGCCAATAAGGCAAAATTTGTTCAAGTTAAGAAATTCCAAACCAGGGTTGTTAGGAGTTCAGTGGTATAGCACTTACCTGCCATGACCAAGGCTCAGGGTTCTATCCCAGCACTTCAGAAAAGTAAGTACCAATAGGAATAAAGGAATGGCCGTGGTGGCACATGCCTGTAATCTCAGCACTTGGAAGGCAGAGTTAGGAGGATTGCTGTGAGTTCAAGGCCACCCTGAGACTACATAGTTAATTCCAGGTCAGCCTAGGCCAAAGTAAGACCCTCCCTCTCACTGTTAGTCTCTTTTAATTTGATGTCATGGTCCTTTTCTCCTATTATGAGGGTCTTGTGAAAATATTACTAGGCACTGCAAGGTCATGGATATCGACAATTTCTGTCTGGACAGTTGCTGTCCCAGATCCTTGGAGGGTGTGATAGAGATGTTTCAGTGCTGGACACTCCTCCGTCCCTTCTTCTCAGCACCGTGTTGCCTTTTGGGTCATCCCAGTGGTCATCGCCATCTGAAAAGAGAAGCTTCTCTAACCAAAAGAGAGAGAAGCATTAATATATGAATATAAACATTAAGTGTAGTACTTTCAGGCCAGTTTGGTGAGAATAATATATATATTTAGCCAGACAAGAGCAGGCTTTATACCCCTAAGGCTCATGACCTCCCCTGCCATAGGCTTTTGATTAGGTTTACAGTGCTAGGCATGTATTCCCTCCCATAGAGAAGCCCTCCAGTCCAATTAGAGGGCAGTTGGTTTCCCCAGAGCAGACATTCCACCATTGCACTCATTCAGTCATTTTGCCTGTCTGGCCAAACTTGAGGCTTCCAGTGTCCACTGTTTTCAGCGCTAATGACTTGTGTCTTTCATAGGGCTGCCGGCAGTGCAGTTTTTTCCAGTTTTCAGGGAAAAGGTTTTCCACACAGCATCAGCTTGCTTTCTCAGTGACCTTGTGCCACTCAGGCATGTGAAGTCTTCAGCAATAGGGTCTTACCATCTGTTTCTCATGGGAAACCAAGGGCCTTGGCAATAGCCTGTAATGTTTTGGAGGCAACAGGGACTTCCCTGGCCAACAACTCACTGGAAGGTATCCCATCCCTGGCACTGAAAATTTTCTAGTAAAATCAGTGGTTTCTGGATGTGACATTATTCAAAAAAGTAGGTTTTCATATGTCTTATTCAGAGTATCTTAAATTTCGATTGACCTTCCGCCCCACACCCCGCGCTTGTTTTACGCAATCTTTTTGCCTAGCCTCGCTTAGGCCTTTCCATTCCCTGTAATCTGTTTTTGTTGTTGTTGCTGTTGTTGTTTGTTTGTTTGTTTTTGTTTTTTTGTTTTTGGGTTTTTGAGGTAGGGTCTTGTAGTGCCAGGACCCCCAAATGTGGGTTGGGGTCCTTGGGAGTCACCCAGTGAGACAACAAGACCGAGAAGCTCGACTGCAATTACATGGAATTCTTTATTACCAAGCCTAGACTGGGACTCTGTCCACACAAACCAACGCAGTGGGAGTGTGAGAGAGAGCCCCACTCTTTGGGGAAAAGGGTTTATATAGAGAAGGGATACAGCAGTTACATCATATTGCAACATTTGAAATGGTTGGTTCAAAAAGCGCGCGCGCGGGAACATTTTGAGCTGCTTATCTAGGATCAGCCACTTGTTTACAGATTCTTTATTATCTCCAGGATGTCCTAAGACTTCCCAGGAATGAACAATAAGAGAGAGGGAGGGGGTTGGGAAAGAAGCAAAGGTCAGTACATTAGCCCGCTGGTTTCTCATTTGAGTCAGGCCTGGGCTTTTTTATTTCAGATGGCAGTCTGTTTTACTATAATGGCTATCTGCTTAAAAATGGCAGTACTACTGTCAAGCTGGAGCGCTAGCAAGCGGGGTTACAGAAGCTAAAGGCAATATCTTAATTTCTTAGATCTCACATTCCCCCCTCTTTCTGTTACTTGAGGAGCCAATCTTGGTTCCTTATATGTTGTCAGGCTCATGAACAGCAACAGTATGGTATTGAGCCCTGAGAACCATCATTTGGACTGAATTGATACGATCTTTGACAAAACTGACAAGCCTATTAAGTATGCAGGGCCCTATGGTGAGTATTACTAAGAAATAACTACAGGTCCTATTAAGGCAGATATTAAAGTAGTAAACCAAGGAGAGTGGTTAAACAAAGACTCAAACCAGCCACGAAAACCATCAGGAGCATCCAGGGGCTGGAGTTTGAGACGTAACATCTCGGTGGAGACGAAGCTTGAGTGGGTCCTCTGGGTCAGGGTGACTTGTCCAGGTGTCTTCGGTTTTCCAGGGGACCGCCGTCACTTGGGCCCAATGGATCCATGACGTGATGTCATTTACTTTTATGGCTGTTGGGGTTGTCATCAGTACGATGTAGGGGCCCTTTCATCTGGGTTCCAGGGACTTCCATTGGTACCTTTTGACAAGCACTTTATCCCTGGTTGAAACCTGTGGGGTTTTGGAGGAACAACAGTCTCATAAACAGCTCTCAGGTGGGGCCAGACCTTTTTGTGGGTAAGTTGTAAGCACTTCAGGGAGCGCACTAGGTCTTGGTCATCCATCCGTGCTAGGAGATCAGTCTGGAGGCTCGGGATAATAGGAGGGGGCACTTTAAACATTATTTCAAAGGGAGTTAGGCACATATGATAGGGAGAATTTCGCATCGGAACAGAGCAAAGGGGAGGAGAGTCACCCAGTCAGCGCCGGTCTCTAAAGCTAATTTAATTAAGGTCTCTTTTAAAGTTTTATTTATTTTTTTTTTTACCTGTCCTGAACTCTGAGGGCGATAAGCACAATGCAATTTTCAATTGGCCCCCAGTGCAGTGGCTACTCCCTGACTTACCTGAGATATGAAGGCTGGTCCGTTGTCTGAACCTAAAGAGACTGGGAAACCATACCTGGGCAGTATTTCTTTTAGTATCTTCTTAGCAACAACTTGTGCAGTTTCAGTCTTAGTGGGGAAGGCTTCTACCCATCCAGAGAATGTATCTGTAAATACTAAAAGATACTTGTATCCTGATTTTTCTGTTTTAATTTCAGTAAAGTCTAATTCCCAGTAGGCCCCTGGTCTAGTTCCTCTTAGCCTAGTTCCTGGATTGGAGGGAAGAGCAGTAGCATTAGTCATACAACAAGACTGGCAATTAGACACAATTTGTTCAATAATTTGGCTAGCGATCCGTATTTTCAAATGGGAGTTCCTCAGTAACTCCTGCATCCGCTTAATTCCCAAATGAGTGGAGCGATGGACCTTCTTTAGAATTTTTTTTTGTCTTAGTCTTTGAGGCAAAATCAAACGGCCATCCTCGGTTTTTTTATCATTCATCAGACTTTTGAGTTCTTTTTAATTGACTAATCGATGTCAAATCCTCTGAGGTGTAGTTTGGAATGTCTGGAAGTTTTCTGCCTCCGGGGTCTACCAGGACAGGGGCTATCTTGGTTGTAAGGGCCACCTGTTTGGCTGTCTGATCAGCCAAGTTGTTTCCCCAGGGAATTAGTCCGTCCCCTTTCTGGTGTTCATGGCAGTGAATGATAGCTACCCGAGTGGGACCCCCAGAGGGCTTGGAGCAGGTCCAGAATCTCCTGTTTGTTTTTAATAGTCTTTCCTTCAGCAGTTAAAAGTCCTCTTTCTCTGTATTTGCTCCATGGACATGTGCCGTGGCAAATGCATATCGGCTGTCCGTGTATATGTTCAGTCTCTTGTTAGCCCCTAATTGTAGAGCCTTAGTGAGGGCAATAAGTTCTGCTCTTTGGGCTGAGGTTTCCGCTGGAAGGGGCTCCCCCCATATGACTTCGGTTCCCGTGGTGACTGTTGCCCCCGCGTACCTGTGTCCATCCTGGATAAAGCTGCTGCCATCGGTGAACCAGGTTACCTCAGCATCTTTGAGGGGGGTGTCTTTGAGATCAGGCCTTACATTGTACACGTGGGCCAGTATCTCAGTGCAGTCGTGAAGAGGGGCGTCCAAGTCCGGATCAGGTAACAGAGTGGCAGGATTCAGGGCTGTGGGAGTCTGGAAAGTAATTCTAGTGGGATTTAAGAGCAGGGTCTGATAGTGGACCATGCGAGCATTGCTGAGCCAACGGTCAGGTGGTTGTTTCAGCACTCCCTCAATGGCATGCGGGGCTGTGACCGTTAGGTTTTGTCCCAAAGTCAGCTTATCTGCATCCTTGACTAAAAGGGCCGTGGCGGCTATAATTCTCAGACATGGGGGCCAACCTGCCGCAACAGTGTCCAACTTCTTTGACAGGTAGGCAACTGGGCGCCACCAGGGTCCTAGACTTTGGGTGAGGACTCCCTTTACTATTCCATTATGTTCATCTATAAAGAGCATGAATGGCTTAGTCACATCAGGGAGGCTTAAGGCAGGGGCTTCTAGAAGGCATACCTTTAGGTCCTCAAAGGCTCGCTGGTGATGATCTGTCCATTGGAAGGGCTGGTTCTCCTTGGTGGCTTCATATATAGGTTTTGCCAGTTCCGCGAATCCGGGGATCCACAGATCCTGCTGTGCCCAGGAATTCTCTGACCTGTCTGGCTGAGGTCGGCGTTGGGATCTGTTGTTTACAAATCTGGGCTTTTTTTGGCAGATGCCAGATATCCCAGGTCACTCAGCGTCTGCAGGAGGTCTCTGGTTCCCGTCAGGCATGCCTCATGGCTGGTAGCTCCTATTAAAAGATCATCTACATACTGCAACAAAGTCAGTCCTGGGTTACGCATTCGAAAGTCTGATAAGTCCTCGTGTAGGGCTTTATCAAAAATGGTAGGAGAGCCGGGCGTGGTGGCGCACGCCTTTAATCCCAGCCCTCGGGAGGCAGAGGTAGGAGGATCGCTGAGAGTTCAAGGCCACCCTGAGACTACATAGTTAATTCCAGGTCAGCCTGGACCAGAGTGAAACCCTACCTCGAAAAAAAGAAAAAAAAAAAAATGGTAGGAGAATTTTTAAATCCCTGGGGCAATCGAGTACAAGTAAGCTGGCCATTGATCCCGTTGGGTGGATATCCATTGTTCTTTTGTTTATCTCCCTCAGATCCTGTACTGGGCGATAGTCATTTGAGTTAGGCTTTTTTACCGGCAGGAGGGGAGTGTTCCAGGCTGATTGTACTGGCTTTAGGATCCCTGATTGCAGAAGTTGCCTGATATGGGGAGTGATTCCTAATTTAGCTTCTAAAGGCATGGGGTACTGGCAAACCCTGACTGGTGTGCTTCCTGGCTTTAGTTTTACTGGAATGGGGGGCCTATGTTGTGCCCATCCCATCCCGCCAGTCTCCGCCCATGCTCATGGGAAGTCAGTCAGCCAGGAAGAGCCCTGGGGCTCCGTGTCTTTGGCGCACTTTTGAAAGAGTCTATATTCCTCTGTCAGATTAGAGGTCATCAGAATCTGTATTGGGGGGTCTCCCATCATCGAGACTTGTACCCCTTGTTCCGAAAATGAAATTTGAGCTTTCATTTTGGACAATAAGTCACGTCCCAGTAGTGGGTATGGACACTCCGGTATGACCAGGAAGGAATGGGTTACTTGGTGGTTGCCTAGGTTAACAGTCCTTTGTGTCGTCCATTGATATAAGGTTTGATACCCGTTGCCCCTTGGACCCAGGTAGTTTTCTTAGTCATGGGTCCCTCCGCTTGTAATAATACAGAATTTTCAGCACCGGAGTCGGCCATAAAGGTTATCTTTTTCCCCTCTACTTCAAGGGTTACCCTGGGCTCAGGGAGGGGGGCTGAGCCCCGTCTCCCTCAGTCACTATCTTCCTGAGTGGCCGCCAGGATATTGGCCCGCTGTTTCTTTTGGGGGCAGTTTCGGACCCAATGTCCTTCTTCTTTACAGTAAACACATTGATTTTTCCCTACCTTAGATCTTGTTCTGGTGTTGTTTTCCCTCCGAGTGTCTCCAGCAGTACGGTTCCCCGTAGCCATTAAAATTTCCTTGAGTTCTTGGTGGTGCTTAGTCTGCTGTAATTCTAAAACCTTGGTTAAATTTTTTTCCTGTCTTTTTTTTTTGTTTGATTTTTTTTTTTCCTCTGTGCTTTTCTTTTTGTCAAAGACCTTTTCCCCCACTGCCACTAAGTCCCTAATGTTTCTTTCTCCTAGTCTCTCTAGTGACTGTAACTTTTTCTTAATGTCGGGGCAGCCTGATTAATAAAGGCAAACATGACAGTAGTGGCTGCCTCTTCTGACTCAGGTTCGTATGGAGTGTACCTGCGGAAGGCTTCCTGAAGTCTTTCTAAGTAGGCGGCTGGACTCTCATCAGGTCCCTGTCTAATATCATATACCTTGGACATATTGGCAGGCTTTCTTGCTGCTGCTTTGAGACCCGCTAACAGAGTCCGGCGATAGACCAGGAGTCTCTCCTTACCTTGTGCCGTGTTGTAATCCCAGGTGGGGCGGGTAGTTGGGAAACTGCCATTTATTATGGCTGGGTCAGTGGTGGGGTCTCCCGTGGGCCCTGGGACCAGTTTCCGAGCATTCTCAGTGATCCTGTTTTGTTCCTCAGTAGTAAACTGGACCTGCAAGAGTTGCTGGCAATCATCCCAGGTGGGCTAAACAGAGTTCCAGAGGAGAGGAAGGAATCTGTCCCATGTTATTAAGTCAAGGGGAAAGCGTCCGTAGGATTAGGGCGACAGCTACACAGACACACACACAAGTATAAAGCAACACAGAAGGGCCCAAAAAACAGCTTCGCGTGTTTCAGAGTCAGATACAGATACAGATTTGTGACGGCCAGACGAGTCCAAGTCCAACTTGGGCTCAAAAATACCGAACACGGTACGGATGGGAGCTGGTCTCCCCAGCAGGTTAGCTCTGTCCTCCGGGACAGGGCCCCCACTCAGATGAGGGGGCAGGACGTCTCGTGCCTCCTCCAGGTCTGCCTTTACAGTGCGTCCACCAAGGCGCATGACCTGTTCAGAAATATTCAGATACAGATGCCACGTTCCAAACGCAGCCTGCCGGCAAAATTGAGAGTAAAAACAGAAAGAGAAAGCGAGCGAGAGAGAGAACAAGAAAGAGCGCTCAGATACTCACCCGACCGGTCGGAAAAGAATCCCTCGAGCCTCGGGGTTGTTGGGGGTCACTGGGGATCCCAGACGAGCCCCCAAATGTAGTGCCAGGACCCCCAAATGTGGGTTGGGGTCCTTGGGAGTCACCCAGTGAGACAACAAGACCGAGAAGCTCGACTGCAATTACATGGAATTCTTTATTACCAAGCCTAGACTGGGACTCTGTCCACACAAACCAACGCAGTGGGAGTGTGAGAGAGAGCCCCCACTCTTGGGGGAAAGGGTTTATATAGAGAAGGGATACAGCAGTTACATCATATTGCAACATTTGAAATGGTTGGTTCAAAAAGCGCACGCGCGGGAACATTTTGAGCTGCTTATCTAGCATCAGCCACTTGTTTACAGATTCTTTATTATCTCCAGGATGTCCTAAGACTTCCCAGGAATGAACAATAAGAGAGAGGGAGGGGGTTGGGAAAGAAGCAAAGGTCAGTACATTAGCCCGCTGGTTTCTCATTTGAGTCAGGCCTGGGCTTTTTTATTTCAGATGGCAGTCTGTTTTACTATAATGGCTATCTGCTTAAAAATGGCAGTACTACTGTCAAGCTGGAGCGCTAGCAAGCGGGGTTACAGAAGCTAAAGGCAATATCTTAATTTCTTAGATCTCACAGTCTCACTCTAGCCCAGGCTGACCTAGAATTCACTATGACCTGGAATTCAGTATGTAGTCTCAGGGTGACTTCGAACTCATGGCGATCCCACCTACCTCTGCCTCCCAATTGCTGGGCTTAAAGGCATGCACCATCATGCCTGGCTTAGTTAAACTATAGCTTGAGCTTATGCTACAAATATAATTATACAGTCCAAAGGAACCTGACAGTCAGTTTTTCTTTGGCTGGGCATCATGTACCTAAAACTTGAGATTTCTAATGTAAAAGTTCTTTTTTTTTTTTTTTTTTTTTTTTTTTGGTTTTGCGAGGTAGGATCTCACTCTGGTCCAGGCTGACCTGGAATTAACTATGTAGTCTCAGGGTGGCCTCGAACTCTCGGTGATCCTCCTACCTCTGCCTCCCGAGTGCTGGGATTAAAGGCGTGCGCCACCACGCCCGGCAGAAGTTCTTTTTTTAAATCGGTGTCTGTTGGTATTCAAGGACAGCCTCCTCTTTGATCTCATCACTTACTTGTCACTCATGGCAAATCACTAACAATATTCATTCATCACTTCCCACATGGAACTGCTTTACATCTACTAGGACATACGTACATAATGCATGTATATATTATGTATATGTATGTATATATTTTTTGTTTTTTTTAATATGGAACACTTTATGAATTTGTATCTCATCCTTGCACAGAGGCCATGCTAATATTCTCTGTATCATTGCAGTTTTAGTCAATGTGCTGCTGAAGTGAGCACTATATATACATATATTTTTAGTACACTTATTTTTGTGGGGTAGGTACTGTTTATGAAGCAATCAGAAAATTGAGCAACAGAGAGGTTAAAGAACCTATCAAAAGTCACACTTGGGCTGGAGAAATGGCTCAGTGGTTAAGGCATTTGACTGCAAAGCCTAAGGACCCAGGTTCAATTCCCCAGTACCCATGTAAAGCCTGTGCAGAGTGGCGCATACATTTGGAGTTCCTTTATAATGGCTAGAGGCCCTGTTGTGCCCATTCTGTTTCACTCTCTACCTGCCTCTTTCTCTTTTAAATAAATAAAATATTTTTAAAAATTTTTAAGTCTCACTGTTGGTACTAATCATTCAAAGACATACTGTAGAACTAGCATGGAGGAGGCTGGAGGGTCAGAAGTTCAAGGCCAGCTTCTGCTACATTGCTACATAGGCCAGCCTTGGGGTACATGAGACCCTGTTTAATGAAAAAATAAGTAGGAGTAGTACACATTTCAAAACTACCTCAAAACTTTGTAGTATAAAGTAATTGCAATACTGAAATATTTTGCGATTGTCTTACAAGACCTGTGTATAAGTCTCATTTTAATAGCATGAGCCCTGTCTGCTTCTCTGGTCTCCAGCGCAGCAAGTTTCACACAAGAACTTTGCATTCTTTCCTAAACATTTGCTGTTTCTTAAATGTGTCATGTCCTTCAGCCTCAAGCCTTTGCAAGTATGGTTGTATCTGACATGTCCCTTGTCACCCCTGTCCTGAGTGCCTCCTGTTCCTCTAAGATTTCTTCTCAACTAGGCCATGTCTGGACAAAGTTTTTGCCATTCTCCCCATCCTACAGTCCCCAGCCCTGTCCATCTAATCCTTCTACCACCACCACACATATACACATAGGCCCCATACTTAGTGTTCGTTTAACTTAGTGCTTCCAAAAAAACATCTGAAGCCTCCTTTGCCCAACACTGTACCAGTCTGTGGAGATTGAAAGGTGAGAGCTTTGTGCCCAGTGAGGCCCCTACCATCAATGACTTTAATAAAGAAAAAGATTGATACGATTTGACAAAAAACCAGAGTGTGCAATCAGTGGCTTTGCTTGCATACTAATATGAGATGGTGATACAGACAGTTTTGCAGAGTTGTGATAGGTGTATGTACAGGCTGTCAGGTCAGGAAGCTGTCCCAAAAGATGACATTGTGTCAAAGGCATGCAGCAGCATGGTAGACTCAGATGACAAGACAAGGGATGGAAAGGGTCACATATTCCAGCACTTGTACACCACACTGAGAAAGTTAGACTTTATTCTTAGCCACCAAAGAGCTTCAGGCTGTCAAGTGACATGACTAGATTTGCAGTTGGGCTGCAAGGTATTTTGAGGGGCTAGAAATGGACCAAATGGGATTGACCGTGACAGTGCAGAGAGTTAGAAGATAGAAGAAAGTGGGCATACTTGATAAATAATTAGCAGTGAAGGTGTTAGGATCCTCAGATTGGATGCCAGAACAGGGACGCTTGGAGGAGGAGTCTAGAATGCTGTCCCGGTTAACAACCACAGCACAGAAGACAGAAATCATTACAGAAATTGTGCATTAACTGACTTAAAGAATACAGAAATTGCCAGTCTTGTGGCAAGAAGGTCTGAACTCATTTGGAGGGCATCTTGAGTATGTGTGACACTCAGGGAACCCCAAAGAAGCAGTTAATCACAAGTCTGACCCCCCAGGACCCACAGCATTGGGATAGTCAGGATCCCCACTTCTGTGCAACCCAGCGGGTGCCCTGTGCGCTGTCGAGCACCTAACTGATCTGCAGAATGGAGCTGACTCACTGTGCCTCTACCTGCTGCCATTGGCTGACCAGGGCCACCAGAGTCAGTCAGACTGATCAGTGTGGTCAAAGATTGCTTGAAAACTCTTTGTGGTCCTGCTGTAAAAGATTGTGCTGTAGCTGGGCATAAGGACAGCTGGAGGAAGCATGCAAATTGTGATAGTGCCCAAGTTGAGAAATGCAAGAGGCCATGGCTTTAGGGGACACTTCCTCATGGTGATCTGGCTTCACCTGTTATACTACTGGAAAAAAATATTTTTAAATACATTTTATGGTTATTTTAGCCTTCTCAACCTAACTCCTTTATGGACCTTAATTCTTAGCCTTCTCAACCTAACTCCTTTATGGACCTTAATTCTGTGTATCACTTCCTGTTTAGAAACATGAAATTGTTCATCATACTCTTCTTGCCCATGTGGCATCCCATGTACCTGTGGCAGGGTATGGTGAGGGTAAAACATTGGGTGTCATATTCTATCACCATTCTCCCTGTTCTTTAATTGAGCTGGAGTCTTGTCTTTTTTCTTTTCTTTTTTTTTTTTTTTTTTTTTTTTTTTTTTTTTTTTTTTTTTGGTTTTTCAGGTGGGACTCACTCTGGCCCAGGCTGACCTAGAATTCACTATGTAGTCTCAGGATGGCCTGAGCGATCCTCCTACCTCTGCCTCCCCAGTACTGGGATTAAGGCGTGCACCACCATGCCCGGCTTCTGGAGTCTTAAAGCACATTTTTCTTGTCATCATTCCCTAAACAATACAATGTCACAGCAATCTGCATATCATTTACAGTGTATTAAATATTTATTACAAGTCATCTAGAGATTAAGGTACTTAGGAAGAGGTGCATAGGTTATATGAAAATGCTTGGGGCCAGGGTGACGGCTCAGCAGCTAAGAGCACTGTCATTTAAGCACAAAGAGCCTTGGAAGATCTGAGACAACCCAAGTTCCACTCCTCAGAACCCATGTAAAAAGCTGCGAGTGGCTACACATGACCTTTACCCCAGTTATGAGTGGAGGCAGGAGAGTCTGGAGCCAGAGAACTAGTAGGACTCACTGACCAAAACTGGAGCTCCCAGTTGAGGGAGATAGGTCTCAAGGAAGTATGATAGAGAAGGGCGCCCAAAGTTCTCCTCCAGACTCTGCACATGTGCACTGCACACACATGCATTTGTGACTAGGCCTCATACTTAATCTCCAGCTGATGGAGCCTCTGGGAGGTGGAGCTTTACTGGGGAAGGTGGGGCAGGCCTCTCAGGCTTTTATATTCTAGCCATGTTTGCCAGTGTTAGCTAGCTCACTCTTTCCACTTCTTCTCAGCCGACTTACAAGATGTGATGCCTGCTGTCTGTCCTTGCCATGATAAAACGTCCCCTTGAAACTGGAAGCTGAGTAGGCCCTTTCCTTCCATAAGCCCCTTCTGGTTTGGTATTTTGTCCCCGTAATGAGAAGGTAACTGCTACATATACCAACAACTACAACAAAATTCTGTGCCATTTTAAATAGGGGGTTCAAGGTCAAGTACAGATGGAATCGGGTATGGTGGGGCTGGGGTTTCTCACCCTAATCCCCTGAAGATACAGTGGGATGCCTGGATAAGCATGTTAGTGACTGCATTTATAATCTCTTACCATAGTAGTCCTCCTCTCAGATTATTGATTTGTCAAAAGTACCAGTCATTTCAGTTTAATCATACTTTGTACAAGTATTCACTAGCATTCCAAAGAACTCCACTGCTGTAACGTAAGGCTGCAGTACCATGCTTGATCCATCATTCACCATGTGCTTATTGGCTATATGCCATGGGCTAGACTCTACTCCGTGTTATGGGTGTTATGGTCTTTGTTGAAGAGATTTTTAGGGTAATTGAGTGTATAGACTAATACTTTCACTGAAATGTTTACACTGTGGTGGCACTAGACCAAGAGGAATGAACTGGACACTATGGGAGCAGATGGGAAGGACAGCATGGTTCAACCTGAAATGCAAATAAAGGTTGAGAAAGCCATGGTGGCTAACCTGAGTTGTAAGACATTAACAAGGGCTCACTTCTCAAAAGATGCAGGAGCAGAGGGCACAGGTGCAAACACTAGTTTTGCCGGTGGCAGGTGTAAGGAAGTACTGGCAATGTGAGCTCACTGATGGAGTCTCATAAGAGGAGGTGGGGTGGGAAGATAGGGGGGAGCATAAACCACAGGAACTTGCTGAACGTAGGCCTAGTGGTGAAAGCCCCTTGTGTGTTTGAAGCAGACCACAGATGTACCCATTAACTAGCTCAACCCAAGTAGAGAAGAGACCAAAAGTGTGGCGGCCATGTTGGAACAGCAGTACCTAGAATGAGAGTGAGACAGACTAGTTTTGGCTGTTCTAGTGAGTGGTTGGAGATGTTTGTTTAGAGAACAAACTGTACTTTTTAAGAGAGTGTCATTACAGGAAGAAAACTTGCTCCAAATAACAGCATCACATACAGAGTACAGAGAAGGCCAGAGTACGCCAGGGCAGCCGCCACATAGCTTCTTAGTGCGACCAAGAAAACTGCTGTATTAGTTACTTTTCTCTTGCTGTGAGGAAATTTCTGTGAGAAGAAAGTTCAGTTGTTTTCTTACCTTAAGGACTTCATGAAGAGCAAAAAGAAATGGAATCTAAGCCCAAAACGGCAGCCTCTCTTCTTCCTTGCTTCATACGTGCCAGTGGCTTTTGAGTAAAATTTATCGATGGCTCACATACCAGCCTTATCCTGCCCTCTCTTATTTCGGCTTTTCAGCCAAAATCCTTGAGTTTTCATAATGGTGCCCTGAGACATGGAGGAAAATGTAGCTGTAGGTCCTTCTCTGCACTCCTGATATAAAATGTCCCAAGTCCTTGCCTACATAGTCCTACCATTCCATTTCCCTGTCCTTGGATTATGTCCCTGTCCCATTTAGGGATGCTCATTAGCCAGCCCTTTTCTCAGGATCATGCCCAGGCTGTTCTATCCAGGTCTCCCTTCCCTGTCACCTTCCATTCAGCCCGGCCCCAGCACAGACACTCATTCAGCCTGTGAGTGCTCAGCCCTGTGCCCTTCTCCTGGAGACACGCAGTTTGTGGTTTGACACCGTGTGATCCACTGAGCAATGCTTTCCTGGCTGGTCTGATGACAGGCTCTAGTGGGTCAAGGACTGTGGGTTTGTTTGCCATGGGCTCTCTCAGCTTGGCTAATTGCTGAGGTGGGAGGGGAAGGAGGATGCAACAGTCTTCCGGATTGGACTTACAGCATCCCGTCCTCCTTGTCTTCCAGAACATTCCCCCACTACTCACCACTTTCCCCAGAATGCATCTTGCACAGCACAGGAACCATGTTGAGCCAGTTGGGTGTCAGCAGTAGGCACAGGAGAGCACTGGGTTCTGGGCAGCCTCTTACATGTTTTTAGGGAGGAAAAAAAAGTCTTCCTGCAAATGAAGTCAGCATGGTTTTTTGTCATTAGGATTATATGATGCGTGCAAGTAAACAAACACTGCCTATGATCGTGAAGTAACAGGACAGCTTCCCAGCCACTGCCACCACTGCCAGTCACAGACCTGAGCAGCAGGAAAAGGCCCTCGTGGTCGGCACCACCCCAGCACACTCCTTGCCCTCCCCTGGGCTGTGTGCCCTGATGCACCCTTTGCTGGTACCCTTTGCTCTGCAGACTGTGGCGGCACACACTGCTGTGTGCCTCCTGTTTTCATAAGTTCATATGTGCACCCTGCCCCTCTTGATTGAGCTTCTCACACTTACCTAGACCTAGAGACAACATGTGCTGGCCCTCTCCACCAAGCTAAGGTACAACTGCTTCTCACTCAGAGTAAGGGGGGTGCCCCTTGGAAATGAGCCTGTCTGTGTCTTGGCTGAGCTGACCAGCCACCCTGGATCACTCTCTCCTCCTCTGCCAGCACTCCAGCCTCTGAGAGGGCCAGACATGGCATGCCAGCAGGGTCTTTTCAAAAGAAGTAGACTAAATTCAGGAAGCAAAATATGTTGCAAGTAGTTCCTTAAAAATCATTTCCTGGAGCTGGGCATGGTGGCGCACGCCTTTAATCCCAGCACATGGGAGGCAGGAGGAGGAGGATCGCTGTGAGATCGAGGCCACCCTGAGACGACTGAGTGACTTCCAGGTCAGCCTGGGCTAGAATGAGACCCTACCTCAAAAAAAAAAAAAAAAAAAAAAAAAAAAAAATCATTTCCTGGGGCTGGAGTGTGATGCAGTATGTGCCAGAATTTTTTTTTTTTTTTTTTTTTTTTTTGGTTTTGCGAGGTAGGGTCTCACTGTGGCCCAGGCTGACCTGGAATTAACTGTGTAGTCTCAGGGTGGCCTTGAACTCACTGTGATCCTCCTACCTCTGCCTTCCGAGTGCTGGGATTAAAGGCGTGCACCACCACGCCCTGCCAGAAAATTTATTTTTTGTTTTAAAACATAAAAACATAACAAAAACTATCCCAAATATTGAGACATGCAGGATGATGAGCAAAATCTGGTGTGGGATGAAAAGTCCTTGTCCTTCAGGATGTTGATTACCGTGATGGTTGTGTATATGTGCTATTAGGATGCCACCATCTGCTTCTCAGTTTTTCAAAGATCAGAAGAACAAGTCTGTGAGGGGACATATGGATAAGTAATGTTCTATGGGGCAATGTATGGATAAGTAAGCTCTGTAGGGGAACGTGTGGATAAGTAAGGCTCTGTGAGGGAATGTATGGATAAGTAAGGTTCTCTCTCTATTGTAATAAATGGAAAACTGAAATGCAAAAGCTACTTGTATATCCTCTGCAATTGTCACTTCCATAGCAATCACCTTCGGTCTGTAGCCTTGGGAGAGGGTTCCTTTGCTGCAGTGCTCCAGTGCTGGGTGTCATAGGTGATGGGTTCCTGGATCCTCTTGCCCTGGGGAGTAAGGATGGAGCTAGTGTTCATTTTTGCTGTGTCCTTCCTGTTTTCTTTACGAATGGATGGAAGAAATGTGCCTCTGCAGTATAGCCCATTTTCCTCTCATATTTGCTTTGCAAGTTCATTTGTCAGCCTAGAGAAAATATATTCCGAATATTGGGTTTTTTAAAGTATTTTATTTATTTATTCCTTTATTAGAGAGAGAGAGAAAAAGAGAGAGTGGGCATGCTAGGGCCTCTATCTACTGCAAATGAACTCCAGATGCATGCACCACCATGTGCATCTGGCTTACATGGGTTCTGGGTTAATCAAACCTGGGTCCTTAGGCTCTGCAGGCAAGTATCTTAAACACTGACCCATCTCTCCAGCCCTGGATTCTTTTTTGTTGTTTTTGTTTGTTTGTTTGTTTTTCGAAGTAGGGTCTCACTCTAGCTCAGGCTGACCTGGAATTCACTATGTAGTCTCAGGGTAGCCTTGAACCCACGGCAATCCTCCTACCTCTGCCTCCCGAGTGCTGGGATTAAAGGCGTGCGCCACCACGCCCGGCCTTGGATTCTTTTTTAATATTTTTATTTATTGCAAGCAGAAAGAGAGAAAAGACAGAATGGGCATGCCAAGGCCTTCAACCGCTGCAAATGAACTCCAAATGGAAGCGCCAACCTGTGCATCTGGCTTTACGTGGGTACTGGGGAATCCAGCCTGGCACGCAAGCAGTGCCTTAACTGCTGAGGCATCTCTCCAGTCCTGTATACTGGATCCTTTAAAAAGATAATCAGGCATGCACCTTAACCTACCCCTCTCTCTCTCTCTCTCTCTCTCTCTCTCATAAGTAAATTTTTTTTAAAAAGAGAATCAGCCTGGCTTGCTCTATTCCAGTCATTTCCATGCGCAAGATAGTGGGAGCCTGAATGGCTGGGTTGAGAGCAGCGTGCTGTGCATCCTGGCTGTGGTCTCCCAACTGCTGACAGTCTGGCTTGGTGGTGAAGTAGCTTGAATAAAAGAAACAAGGAAGCCAGCATGGTGGGTTACGCCTTTAATCCCAGCACTTAGGAGGCAGAGGTAGTAGGATTGCTGAGCGTTCGAGGCCATCCTGAGACTGCATAGTGAATTCCAGTTTAGCCTGGACTTGAGCGAGACCCTACCTCGAAAAACCAAAAAGAAAAAAGGGGGAGAAAGTGCAAGTAGAACACCTAGATCATGTGCAACTTAAACAGGTAAATAGTAGAATTTGTTCAGAAGGAGACCCTGGGCCCAGCTATATTTTGAATTCTTTAAGAGCAGAAATCTTATGTTTTTTAACCCTTCTGTTTTTTTCCTATGGTAGGAGCACTAAGAATAAAATGTAAGTAAGCTGGGCTAGAGAAATGGCTCAGCAGTTGAGGCACTTGCCTGCAAAATCTAATGACCAGGTTTGATTTCCCAGTATCAACATAAAGCCAAATGCACAAAGTGGCACATGTATCTGGAGTTTGTTTGCAGAAGCTGAAGGTTCTGGCATATCTTCTATCTATGCAAATTAATTAATTAATTTTTAAAGTGTAAGTAAGCCAACAATTATAAATTGGAAAGTTTGTAAGGCACGTGCAAATTAAGTAGTGGCAACACTGGATGTGCCAGTGCTAGTGCTTTCTTACTTAGACTGAAATAAGCTGCTTTATGGCCTTCCTAAACAAGATGAGTGCCCTGTGAACCATCAGGACTCCTGAGTCAGGCCATTGCCATGTCTCGTTATTTTTATAGCTTGTCAGCTTCTATCACAAATGCTGCTTTCTTCTCTTTAATTCTTATACAAGGTACTTTTGACAAAGATGTTGATACATAGCATATGCCTGCCTGCCTGTTAACAAATGTTTGCTGAGTGTTCCTGGCCTGGGCACGGGAAGGCACCATGGGAATAAAATTCCAGGTTCCTGCTTCCACAACACCTGCATTCACTTGTGGGATTCTGGACTTTCCTGAGGCTGGATTACAGTTTGATTCCAGGGATCAAATGCATTGGAAGGCTTCAAGGAGCGTAGTAGCTCATGCTGGTGGTTCCAGCACTCAAGATCCAAGGCGGGAGGACTGCTGAGCTCCACGCTAGCCTGGACTACAGAGTCACACAAAAAAAAAGAAAGAAAGAAAGAGAGAGAGAGAGAAGGAAGAATGAAAAAAGCACTGGAGAGATCAGTGTTATTCAAATTTTGACAGAGACTGCTGTCTATACTTACCAGGGGTGCTGTTTCTGCCTAAAGGATATCTCCTGTGTGCTTATGCAGACTCCCTAGTGTCCCATAAAGGGAGACAGAGAGGTAGCTCTGGACAGTTCACAGTGAACATGGGTTGTACCAGCACTGTTCCCACAGAATTTCATGTGCATCACCATTAATACAGAATCATTACAGAAAGGACTAGTCCATTTTCCAAATACAATAATTGCTCTTTTTTTAACTTTTTTCTTTATTTTTATTTAGTTTTTTGAGAGAGACAGAGAGAAAGAGGCAGAGAGAGAGAATGGGTGCACCAGGGCCTCCAGCCACTGCAAACGAACTCCAGATGCATGTGTCACCTTGTGCATCTGGCTTACATGGATCCTGGGGAAATAGAGCCTTGAACTGGGGTCCTTAGGATTCACAAGCAAGCACTTAACAACTAAGCCATCTCTCCAGCCCAGTTGCTCTTTTTTGATTAAGAATTTTTACAATTACAGTGTCACATGCTAGACCCTTCCTTGCATTATTCTCTCGGAATTGAAAAAAAAAACAAACTAAATGAACACTTATCCCCCATTTTGCAAATAAGAAAGCCAGAGCTTCTAGAATAAAATGCCAAAGCCGGGCTGGAGAGATGGCTTAGCGGTTAAACGCTTGCCTATGGAGCCTAAGGACCCCGGTTCGAGGCTCGATTCTCCAGGACCCACGTAAGCCACATGCACAAGGGGGTGCATGCATCTGGAGTTCGTTTGCAGTGGCTGGAGGCCCTGGCGCACCCATTCTCTCTCTCTCTCTACCTGCCTATTTCTGTATCTCTCTCTCTAAATAAATAAATAAATAAATAAATATAAAAATAAAAAATGCCAAAGCCTAAGCCATGACTGGTATATAGCCAGCTTTACACCTACATCTTCCACACTCGTGTCATCCACTACATTCCATGTTGACTGAAGCAGATAGCTCCACCACCACCCTTCTGCATCTTTTGATAGGCTTCTCTCCAGAAGCCATACACTCTTCTGGTGTCCTAAAAGCTGGGTGCATGAAAGCCATTTGTGAAACCCTGACTCCTGAGCTACAGTTAGCATCAGTGACCTTGTTCTGTGTAGTCTCTGTGTTGCCCAAGGTAACTGACTCTAGGACCCACCATAAATAACAAAAATCCCAGGATGCTCATATCCCTTAGAGAAAGCTGCATGAATGCTGTGTGTGCTATGCGAGTACTTGTGTTGCTTAGGAGATAAGAAGGAAAAGTGACCATGCGCAGCACAGATGGTTGTATTTAGTTCTTGTGTGGTTAGTCATATATTTGGTTGGTTCTGTGGGTGCAGAACCTATGGCTACCAAGGAGCAGGGCCTGCAGGGGTGGAGGCTGACTGTATTTGATAGCCCTTGGTTTCAAATTCAGAATCATAATTTGGACTCATGATTGTTTTTCCCTAAATAATTTTTATCTTTGTTGTTGTTAGCAGTTCCTCCTTCCCAATTTTTAGCCTTGCTCACAAAGCTGACACTCACACTGCCCACAGTATTTATATTTCAGAGGGCTGTCTGTGGGAGAGACAAGATCCTGTGCATGTTCCCAGAGACATCTCAGTTTTGGACCTTTCCTCCCCCAGGTTGCCACAGCCCTTCCTGGATTCATCCCCTTTTTTAAAATTCATTTTTTTGCAGTCATAGAAGGAGAGAGAGACAGAGAATGGGCCACTGCAAACGAACTCCAGATGCATGTCCCACTTTGTGCATCTAGCTTTATGTGGGTACTGGGGAATCAAATATGGGTCATTAGGTTTTGCAGGCAAGCACCTTAACTGCTGAGCCATTTCTCCAGTCTCACATTCACCTTTGTTAAGACAGAGGCTTAAACATAATTTAAAACTATCATGTCAAAGTGATATTCATAGATATTGCTCCCAGCTGCTGTCCTGTTTTAGAGCTCCTAAGTAAATGTTTAGTATTGTGTGTGTATACCCTCTGGCAATATTATCACAAAGGATGCAGTTTTATAAATTGAAATTAAATTAACTTGGGTATATGCCATATTCCAAAATACCAGCAGAGGGGTGAGAGTAGTGTTAATGAAAAATGATGTTTCTGCAATGTTGTGCTTAGTGACCAGAAAAATGGAAAGATAAGAGGCAAAATTTTGTCTGAGAGAAGGTGTGATCTCATTTATGTGTGAGACAAAACTGAAGGCTGGAAATGTTAATGTGTACAGCAGTAGACGGTGGGCAGGGCCTGCCCTATCAGTGCCAGGAGTGTTCTAGAAGAGTCGCTGTCTGGTGACCCTGTTTACTTCAGTGGAGGAAACTGTGCTGAAGCCCAGCCCACAGCCTTTCCCTGACCAGCCTCAGCAGTGTGAGCATCCTCCCTGCCTAGGAGCTTGGCTTCCCTCAGGACTCCTCTCCCTGTGGGAATGGTAAGGATACTGCACCAGACCAAGCCCAAGGCCCCTCATGGACCTGGAAGCTGGATTCCATCAGTGCATGCCTTTACTCCGAAGGAGCCTCTGGGCCTTTAAAGGGACTCAGGTAGCTCTGTTACTTGGGACATCGAGGCCCCTAGCAGACTGCGGGTGTGACGTGGTGTGTACAACCAGGCTGTGCCAGCATCCTCCTCCTCCAGTCCCTACAGCCTGTCTCAGTGCTCCTCCTGCCCTGGGTCCCTTTGTCCCAACATCAGCCTGCCAGCCTCCTGGAGTGCACACACTTCCCTGTCCCTTCTCGGTTTTGTTTTGTTTTTTTTTGGTTTTGCAAGGTAGGGTCTCACTCTGCTCCAGGCTGACCTGGAATTAACTATGTAGTCTCAGGGTGGCCTTGAACTCTCGGCGATCCTCCTACCTCCCCTTCTCTGTTTTTGAGGCAAGACCTCACTCTAGCCCAGGCTGACCTGGATCTCACTGTAGCTCACACTGGCTTTGCACTCTTCGTAATCCTCCTACCTCAGTCTCCAGAGGGCTGGAATTACAGGTGTGTACCACCACACATGGCAACTGTCTCTCAGTCTCCCTGGTTAGCTGACTCTCCTCTTTTCCTGCTTCTTGTCCTTTGGTATTGAGGCCAGGATGTGCCCTTTTGATATGATCATGCCCTTGCTGATGGCTTCCCACAGGTGTCCTGGCCTACAATCTCCTCTTGCCAAGGACCTCCAGGGCATGTCAGGGTATGCTACATGCACCTCATGTCAACTCCCAGCAACAAACACTGCCTAGCCCATTCCAGCCATCCCAGCAAACTTGACCATCTTGCACTTTTTCTCATGGTCCAGTCACTCCATTGCTTAAATCAGGAGTCATTGCTGCTACTGACTTGACCCAGGTTGATAGATCGTTATGTCCCTTGGAGTCTCTCACCTACTTCCCTTTCTGGGTCTTCTTTGTGTCCTCAGAGCCCTATGGGTGTGTCAGCGTTTGTCTGGGTTTTATAACAGCATCTTGCTGGTCTCTTTGCCCCTTTTCTTGGTTGTGACAGACGGCCTTCCTACTGCTACCAGGATGTCTTCATGTCATCTCCATCTTCAGTCTGATTTAAAAAAAAAAAAAAAAAAAAACATAGCAGAGTGTGGTGGTGCACGCCTTTAATCCCAGCACTTGGGAGGCAAAGGTAGGAAGATCGCTGTGAGTTCAAGGCCGCCCTGAGACTACAGAGTGAATTCCAGGTCAGCCTGGGGTAGAGCGAGACCCTGCCTCAAAGGTTGGCAGGGGGAGGGGCCATAAAGAAAGCACAATTCTTCCTAAAAGAGCAGCATTCGGGCTAGAGAAATAGCTTAGCGGTTAAAGCACTTGCTTGCAAAGCCTAATGACCCAGGTTCAACTCCTCAGAACCCACATAAGCCATATGCAAATGGTGGTGCATGCTTCTGGAGTTCCTTTGCAGTGACTGGAGGCCCTGGAGCGCCCATTTTCTCTGCCCCCCCCACTAAATAAAAAAGAGCAGCATTTGAATGAATATGTGCTAAAAACAAAGTCTAGTAAATAACACAGGACTATAAATTACTACACCCAAGTCATCATTGTTTGTTTATAGGAAAAGTGTTGAGTTCGTTTGTAAAATTCAGATATTCTAATGGATCCGCTCTCTGTTACTGGGAATATTAAGGTTGACCCAAGGTCAGATTTTACATTTCTTTCCTATCACATAGAAGCTATAGCAAAATAAATCTGATCATAAAATTAACATATTATCATCTTCAAAGATCTGTGTTCAGTTCACTGTACTCACTGAATTAAATTACTTGTTTATATAAGGAAAAAAGAACTAGTCAACTTGGCTGAATAAAATATGGATTATTTACAAAACCCTTGAACTTTCTCTTATTTAAATACTTACAACTGTTAGTTGACCTAACATATATCTTGAATATATGAGTTTGGATAATCAACAATATCTCTTTATACACAAATCCTAAGGAAAAAAAATTAGGGCTGGGTGTGGTGGCATGTCTTTAATCCCAGCACTCAAGAGGCAGTGGTGAGAATTGCTATGAGTTCAAGGCCAGCCTGTTATTACACAGTGAGTTCTAGGTCAGCCTGGGCTAGAGTGAGACCCTTTCTCAAAAAGAAAAAAAAATTAACATAAATATAGACTTGCCCTGCAGAGCACATCTTAAATGACATTGGTTTCTCTAAAACTTACCATTTGTCATATTGTGGTGAAAGTAAATGTCCTTGGACCTGGTCTAGAGTCGTTAGCGTTATTTAATGTTGTTCTAAATTCTTCCTTGGCCCAGGAAGTTACTTGTCTGTACATTTTGTTCTAATATGTCACAGCTTTGTTGCCTTGCAGTTCTATCTAAAATTGTATCTGAAACATGGCTTAGCATCTCCCTTGGTCCAGTGTGCTTTTTTTCCATATTCTAAGCTTGTGTGCGTATGCATGCACACGTGCGCGCATGCGCATACATGCTCAAAATTAGAACATTTTATATTGCCACATTTTTCCAGCGGCAGACAGTAAACATGCATTTCTGATAAAACCACCTTGTAATTTAGCAAACCTTGCACACATTGCTAGAACACACCTTGAATTTAATATTACACGCGTTATTTTCCTGCTCAGTATTGGAAGGTTAAAAATTAGAAAGTAACGATCAAAAGTGACAAGTTCATATACCTAAACACAGTGTGCATTAATATGTAATAAAGTAATGGTTGAAAGCATGGTATGTGCTTGCCAGAGCTGTCTACTTTTAACAATTTGCAATCGTAGTTATTAAATTAGGAATCAAGAAAAGCTGTAGGGCAGGGGAGGTGGCTCAGTAAATAAGAGCACTTGTGCAAGCTTGAGGTGCTCAGAGGGCCTGATTTCCCCCTAGTTCCATTCCCAGCACCCATGTAAACAGCTGGTGCTTACTGGTCTGCCAGGTTCATTGAGAGTCTCTATCTCAAGGAAATAGAACAACCTTTAAGAGGACACCGTCATTCTCCTCTAGCTTCCATGTGCATGCATGCAGATCAACACGTTCATACACCACATACTACACACACACACATATGAGAGAGGAGGGGGAGGGAGTTAATAGGTAAAACAAAAATATTACCCAAAATTGCTGAGTTAAGGGAAAAAATGCTGACTCATAGTTTAGTCTCTGATGAATGCAATTATTCTAGCCAACTATAGCTGAAATTTCATTTCTATTGAAGTAGAATCCTTGCATTCATCATCAGGTTAATCAGGGAGTGAATGTGTTAATAGTCAAATAATCATTTTTGATTTAGCACTAGTTATCAGGCATAATAGGTCCTATGGGCCATGATGAACAGGGCCCAGGCTCCTGTTGGTGGAAGATGCAGAGCCTGGTGAGGAAGGCAGACTGTAGTGGACACCGGGAGAGAAAGCTGCAAGGTAGGGGGAGCAGTAACAGCAGGAATGACTTCTACAGAATCAGAAGATCCTCCTGTGGCCTGAGCCTGGCCTCTCCCTAGGCTAGGAGCATCTGATCCAGCATTTTGACTAGAGGAAACTGAATTTTGTGGGCAAGCAGTGCCACTAAAACTAAGAACTAGAACTTCACGGTAGTTTCCTTTCCCTTTAGTTAAGCAACTCTGCCAGAGAATTCCATCCCATACTGAAATCCACGTGTTAAAGGAGAAAAAAATCTTTTCTTTAACATCCCTTCTCCTTATCCTCTAAAACATTCCTTGCCTTCTTCCGAACATTGTTATCTTGTCTGTGCTTTTCTATTTTTACAGAAATTGGGATTTTGAATTCTAAATTTGTTACTAGCCTCCCTTTGCAAAACGGCTTCCCCTCTGCCGTGAAATTCTTTGCATCGTTCATAGACCTCTGCCTTCATGGAAAGAAAGACCCAGCTTCCTGGCTGACTTGGCCCCAGTCCCTGGAGCATCTCAAGTCCTGTGCATTTTTCCTCTGAATAATCACTACTCACCAGTCAGCATCTGGTGACCCTGTGGGTGAGTGTGTGAGGGACAAACCAGTGAGCACATACAGAACATGCCTAGTGAAGGTACAGTTTTCTCTCTGCATCTCAGAGGCACTAGATATAAACAGCACACATATTTTTAATTAAAAATTCAAATATAAAACAGTGTTTAGTGATTTGAAATAATAAGAGTTTTATATGTTCTAGACTACTGTAAAAAAATGGATTAAAATAAAAAAGAAAGAAAAAGGGCATAGTGGTATATGCCTATGAGCTCTGCACTTGGAAGGTGGAAACAGAAATATAAAAAATTCAAGGCTATATAGCAAGTTGAGGCTAGCCTGGGCTACATGAGACCCTGTCTCAGAAAAGGAAAGAGAGGAAAGAAATAGGGCTTGAAACTCAGTTCATTGTATGCCAGCCTTTTGTAGTAATGTGAGATGGTAGCTCTGGTGGAGTAGATGGGGCACGCAGGGAAAGAGGCAGAGCAGCAATGGGAGAAAGGGTACTCAAGCGAGGCTATGTTCACCCAAGTCAGCCTCTCACAGTCAGACGTGACTCAGCTTGGAGTGTGTTTGACAGAGGCTGTGTTGGAGAAGGGACCTGGAAGTTGGAGCTGCACATGGTGCCCTCTTAGGGCAGATGTGCCAAACACGGGCACCAGGGTAGAAGGTGCAGGTGGCCCTGTGCTTGGTGAACCTGCTGGATCGGTCAGAAGAGAAGGTTGAGGGTGCGTGTGATGCTTTATCATTATCTCATAATGACGGGGAGCCTTGCCTGGAGTGTTCTTGCTCAGGACTCTGCTTCAGCCTCTAGCCTCTGACTCTTGGAGGTGCTGTCTGGAAATTGTATCCTACAGGCATTTCCCACAGGAGGTCCCTTGGCATCCTCTCTTTGAATATACAAATATCCTTTGTGATTCTTCCTCTTCATTCCTGACGAGAATGCCAGGTCAAACCTGATTTTCATCAGCTGTAATAATCTGAGAGTTGATCATTTGTCTGGCTGTCAGTGCAAGGTGGATAAGTTTAAGTTTTTGGTAGTTAGGCTGATGCTCAGTTAAGTTAGCCTGCACTTAATTAAAATGATTGACAGGCACCCACTGTGAGCCCACTGCTTGTGATTCTGGAATGACTTTTGGTTCCTAGAATTACAAACAATATTGAGGCCAAAAGCATACTCCTGAACATTTACATATATTGAAAAGTTGGCCTTACATTTAGCTAAGTAATGAAAATTTTATGCAGCCCCAAGTGAAAGTATGTACAGATTTCTGATCCTTGAGGGGTTGGGGCTTTTTTGATACAGTGTCTCATATCCCAGGCTGACCTGCAGTTAATATGTAGTTGAGGATACCTTGAACTGTTTCCACCTACCAAGTGCTATGATTATAGGCCTGTACCACGTGCCTTCCTTGAAGTCCATGTGTGCCGCATTTGTATGGCTACATGTGGAGGCCAGAGGCCGCCATTGGGTGTTTTCCGCAGTCACCGTCCACCTCTCACTGAACCTGGATCTCACTGCTGCAGCTACATTAGCTGGTCAGCAAGCCCCAGGGCTCCTCCTGTCTCAGAATTCCTAGTACTGGGATCACAGGCACATGCCACCACATGAATATCATGTGGTTATTTCTGATAAAAGCTGACACTCCAGAACAATGCTACATCTTGAGGACCCGAACTCTAGGTATAGTCCTAGTGGGCACCAGCTTTCCTTCTTTTTTTTTTTTTTTTTTTGGTTTGTTGAGGTAGGGTTTCACTCTAGCTCAGGCTGACCTGGAATTCACTATGTAGTCTCTCAGGGTGGCCTCGAACTCATGGTGATCCTCCTACCTCTGCCTCCCAAGTGCTGGGATTAAAGGCGTGCGCCACCACACCCGGCTTTTTTTTTTTTTTTTTTTTTTTTTGGTTTTAATATAAGTAGCATCTGGGTAGGTGCATAAGAAACTGCGTACTGATTACATGGAGAATGCTGATAACTTATGTCATGGAGAGAGAACGGTAACCGAGTCCACGGAGATAGTAACCGAGTCCATGGAGAGAGAGCTGATAACCGAGTGCATGGAGAGAGAGCTGATAACCGAGTCCATGGAGACAGAACTGATAACCGAGTGCATGGAGAGAGAGCTGATAACCGAGTCCATGGAGAGAGAGCTGATAACCGAGTCCATGGAGAGAGAGAGCTGATAACCGAGTCCATGGAGAGAGAGAGCTGATAACCGAGTCCATGGAGAGAGAGAGCTGATAACCGAGTCCATGGAGAGAGAACTGATAACCGAGTCCATGGAGAGAGAACTGATAAACGAGTCCATGGAGAGAGAGCTGGCAAATGCCTTAACCGCTAAGCCATCTCTCCAGTCCATTTGTTTGTTTTTTTTTTTTTGTATTTTTAATGATGATAAATTGTAGTGAACCTTTTGTATGTATGTGCACACTGCAGATTTTCTCCATTGGATCACCACTCATCGTGGAGGGTGTCAGGAAAGATGGGAAGTGTTACTTCTCCCTGTGATGCACTGCCCCAGCTTACAGCCCCACAAGCACCTGTTTTTCTCTTGCTCAGATATGTCCACTGCGGTGATAAGTCTTGAGGCTGGCCATCCACACAGCTCTACCTTTCTGTATTGACTCTTAAGAGATCCTGTAAATTATCATCCCTCTTGCTCATTTATTTACTGTGGTCTTGATGTCTTTCTACTTGGTTAAGTGTCATTTGTATGTGAAGGGTATCAATCTTTTGTCATATTTGCTTCTAACTGGGTTCGGTCTTTCACAACAGTTGGAGGTAGTCAGGAACTCCAGCAGGATGGGATAGCAGGCCTCAGCGAGAGCACTGAGAAGGATGTTAGCTGGTGCATGCTGCAAGTGAAAGAGTAGGAGAGTTGTCCAAGTGGCCCAGAGTACTGTTTTCCATCCTTGCCAATCCACATAACCCTGACCCAGGGAGTTTTAACCAGGGAAGTATATAATAAGTTAATAGTAAGTGTATAATATTTACAGCTATCCCCAAATTCAAAGCTTTATTCTTGTCGTAATTTTGCCTCCTCACCCCACACCCCTTCATCCATCACTGCCTCCTTTCTCAAACACTTAAACTCAATTATGCTTATATCAATAGCTCCTTCCCTCCAAGGCCTCAGCCACTTGTCTTTTCTTAAGACCTGGCACTTGAACTATTTGGAGGAGCACTTCAGTGGTGCTGAGAGATAAGGTGACCTTTTCAAGCTTTGCAGTGCCAGAGACAATTTTTGTAATGCCTTCTCAAATGACTAATAACTTGGCTTGGCTTAAGCCAGGTATTTATCAAACACTGGGTAGAGTTTGTTGACCTCTGGGGAGGAATAGCTTAAGATTGAAAAATCACATACCTGAATCAGCTGGGCTCAGAGCCAAGCTCTTCTGCATTGTAGATGTACATGGGATCTTTCCCTAACTTTTTGCTTTTTAAAAATTTCCCTGCGTCATAGAATGTGCAGGTTGAATGAGATTAGGAATATCAGGTGCCCAGTAGAGCCCTCAGTGCTGGGGGCTGTATCATGAATGGTTTTCTTCTTGTCTTCCTGGATGCTTAAAGCAGCATGCTTTCCTTTGAGGATTCTGAAAATACATGTCTGTTACATACCTTCTTATTTCTCACTCAGTATCATCTGCTTAAACTTTTTTTTTGTTTTTGACTTTCTATAAGTATTTTTTCTCTGACCCTGAAGTTCAGGATTTTATTTAATAACTATCTTGGCATTGTCCTATAGTTGTTACATGTCAATGACCTCAATTTTTTACACTCTGTTCTAGGATATTTACGTTATAACTTTAATTACCTAAAAAATTCAGTCTGTTCACACTTACTAATAAGGCATAGTATTTGCCATATTCTTACTGTTAATTCTTTCCTACATCATTCTTACCAGCTCATGTCACTTTACCATGTTTCATGTCTGACTTTTGCATCCATCTTCTGTGATCTGGTGCCGCCTTGCTTTAGCTGTGCACATGTCCTCTAGCATGATGATTGTTCTGTCTTAAAAGTAGGCAAAGAGCTGGACGTGGTGGCGCACGCCTTTAATCCCAGCACTTGGGAGGTAGAGGTAGGAGGATCGCCATGAGTTCAAGGCCACCCTGAGACTACATAGTGAATTCCAGGGCAGCCTGGACTGGAGTAAAACCCTACCTCAAAAAAAAAAAAAAAAAAGTAGGCAAAGATAGTATTTCTATAGTAACTAGTTTTTTAATTTAAAAGCCAACTTCCCAGGGCATAATTTATACACACTGAAATGTTTTAACCCCAAAGCCTATGGAAATTAAACCATGATCAAGAGAACCATCTAGCAAATCTTTGTGGCCCCCATGTGCTCACTTTAAATGACATGTATCCTGTTCCTTCTTTTTGTAGTAGAGCTCATGCCCCACTGGATCCAGAGGTCAGCACCCTGTCTTCTCCACCGTGTCCCCAGCACCTGCCAGAGTGCCGGCATCATAGGCATTATGTCTGGTTTCTTGGGTAAATTCTGAGTGTGGTTCTGTGATCACTGCGGAAAGAGCTTGTGTGATTGTGTCCCGTAGACTCTTCCACTTTTGTACAGTTTTTTGTTCATTGTTTCCCTCTTGGTTATTAGTGTTTCTGACTTTCGTTTGTTTGTTTGTTTGTTTGTTTGTTTGTTTGTTTGTTTGTTTGTTTGTTTGTTGAGGTAGGGTCTCACTCTAGCCCAGGATGACCTGGAATTCACTCTGTAATCTCAGGGTGGCCTCGAACTCACAGCAATCCTCCTATGTCTGCCTCCCAAGGGCTACCTGTCCATGGTGCTAAGATACTCCTTAAACTGTCTGTATGTTCTGTTCCATCTTACTATGCTCTGCGCACGTGCCCGCGCACGCGCGCGCGTGCACACGCACACACACGCTGTTGTCTCAAGGCTCTGTTGCATTAGATGAGAGCCTAACCCAAGACCAGGGCTGGAGAATTGGAAGAAAAGAAGATGATTAAGAATGGGGTTATAGGGCTAGAGGGATGGCTTAGCAGTTAAGGCATTTGCCTGCAAAGCCAAAGGACCCAGGTTCAATTCCCCAGGACCCACATTAGCCAGATGCATAAGGGGGCGCATGTGTCTGGAGTTTGTTTGCCATGTTTGGAGGCCCTGGCACACCCATTCTCTCTCTCCCTGTCAAATAAATAAATAAATAACATAAAATAAAATAAAAGCAAGCAAAAAAATGGGGTTATAGGTTGAAATAATGAGCTTTTTAATGATTGACCATATTGCTCCACTAAAGGAAGAAATGTAAGATAACCCTATAAGTATCGGATTTGGGCAGTCGCCACATGAAAACGCTTCTACCTTTGGAAAGGAAGAGGAAAAGAGGGTTTTTGAATGTGCTTAGTGGAAATATCTGTGCTTTTGTTGACTACTTGTTAAAAGTTCAGAAGACTTTTGGGTCATGTGGATTTAAGTCTCAGAAGAGAAGTCTAGGCTACAGAAATATTGGAATCCAGTGACTTATATATCACACAGTCTATAGATGGGCTCTAGAGAACATGAAGTATTGGGGGGCAGCAGAAATAGATGAACCCACAAAGGAGATTAGGAAGGAGAAAACCAACTGACTAGAGCCACTGTCCAGATCCACAGTAAGAAAACTTGCAAAGATGGGCATGGGGTATAGCTCAGAGTAAAGTACATGCTTAAGTCACTAGCTTCTATTTCCAGCCCCACCCCAAAAGTGACTGGAAATCATCTAGGTCATTATGAAAATTATGTTTTTGTTTTGCATAATTGTAGATTGAACTATGGGCCTTACACATGCTAGACATGCTTCTACCGCTAAGCTTTATCACCATCCCTGTGTTTTAATTGTATTTTGAGACAAGGTCTTGATAAATTGCCCAGGCTGGCCTTGAACTTATGATCCTCCTGCCTCTGCCTCTCAAGTAGATGGAAATACAGGTCTGTGCCATCAGGCCCCACTGAAAATTGTTGATTGTTGAAAGTCTTTTTATTTACTTAGAGGAAAAAAAGGTCACACTGTGTACCCCAAGCTGGTCTCAAACCTAAAACATCCTTTGGCCTTAATGTCCCTAGTTCTAGGGTTACAGGCATATGCCATCATACCCAGGTATCGCTTGTAATACTGTTTCTTGTTGTTGTTGTTGTTGTTAGTTTGGTTTTTGTTTGGTTTTTTCGTTTTTCAAGTAAGGTTTCTTTCTAGCCCAGGTAGTCTCAGGGTGGCCCCAAACTCACAATGATCCTCCTACCTCTGCCTTCGAGTGTTGGAATTAAAGGTGTGTATTACCACACTCTGCTCTATGATACTTTTAAATTGCATAAAATTAGCAATCTGTGTCCATTGATTACCCATTCGACATTAAAGCTTCATGAATTTTGATACTCACCTCCAGATGTAAACAGGTAGCATGGGTAATCAGGTGATGTGGTCTCAAAGAGACATTCACTGCAACAAGATGCAAGAGCACAGTAGACTGCCTGCCCAGCCCATGGGTGGGGGAGTATGCTGGCATTCAGTGTCTGCAGGACAGTGAAGGAGTGCTGTGCTCAGGATCAAGGAACATTTCCACTAAGGCAAGTGGGAGGATATGGACATGTCTTTGCAAGCAGTCGGAGGTAGGTGAGAGTCTGATCCAAAGAGACCTGTAGAAGAGGTTGAGCTATTTTGTCTCTGGGATTCTTGGCTTGGGGTCAGAGAGGAGCAAGAAGAGGCACAGACATGCTTCTTAAGGGTTGGATAAACAGGAGCCAGCATCTGAGATTCTTAAAAATGACAGAAGCAGTGGCGAGCATTTGGCCTGCATTTGGTGATTCTGGGAGGGAGAACATGAGCAGGCCTCAGTCTTCACTGCTTGCTGTGATACGTGGAAGGTGGAGTGGAAGGAACTCAGACCCTTGGTCCTTGCAGCAATGAGAGAACAGCCAGCTAAAGGAACTTTTAGACAATTAAGGTCTGCTGCAGACCAAAGCACCAAGGCTGTACTAGAAAAGGAAATCCAGCAGGAACCTCCTGTGCTCAGGGGAGTTCTAAGAACCTTGGCGTTCAGAAACCAGCAGGGGTGTGGTGATGTGAGCAGCATCTCCTCACTACTGCTCTGGATGCAGGCTGCCGCCTCCTGCTCCTTCCTGTCACCCTTTTTGTTTGTGTTTTTTGCAATGCTAGGAATTTGGACTGTGGGCTCATGCATATTAAAATGAGTGGCTGACGATGACCCACAATGCAGCTGCGCACCATGTGCATGTATGGCATGTGTTATGTCTCATGCCTAATTTCAAATAGCGTCTCTCTTGGAGGGTCATCCTGTGCCACAAAGCATTGTGTAGCAGCTGTCCATCTTTTTCACTATAGCATCTGCACATTTTTCTTTGAAATATTCTTGGTGGTACAGGCAAGAGGAATGTGCTACAGGATAAATGCTTTCCCTCAGTAGCCAACAAAAAAAAAATGCATACATATATATAGCCAATGTTAAAAACAGGGTCAGGGTATGAGGGGTCAGGCTACAGAGATGGCTTAGAGGTTAAGATGCTTGACTGCAAAGCCTATGAACTCATGTTCAAATCTCCAGGTCCCATGTAGCCAGATACAGTGATGCAATATGCAATGTAGCATATGCACACAAGGGAGCACACGCATTTGGAGTTCATTCACAGTGGCTAAAGGCCCTGGTGTGCCCATTCTCTCTATATATAAATTAATTAATTAAAAATAAGTGAGAGGTCATCTAAATTGCATATACCTTCCCAAAATTGATTATTTGGAATCAGTTACACCACTGAGAAACTCAAATGCAGACACATCTTTGTATTGGGTTTGGTGCCCAGCACGCACATGCGCATGCACACGCACACACATTCCCAGAGGAAAGTTTATGTAACGGTATGAAAACAGCTTTGCACGTGAATCACAATATTGGAGTTAGGTATGGGGAGATAGCACCGTGGGTAAAGCCAAAGGACCTGAGTACTTGGGTTAAATGGAGAGAATCTGTAATCCTTACGCTGCGAAGGCAGAGACAGGATTCCCCTAGCGTTCACTAGCTAGCTACTCTACTCTAACTGTTGTACTCTAGGCCGCAAGAGTCTTTGTCTCCAAAAAAAAGTGGATAGAGCGAGCATGGTGAGGCACGCCTTTAATCCCACCACTTGGGAGGCAGAGGTAAAAGGATCACTGTGAGTTCAAGGGTGGATGATATTCCTGAAGATAGCACCCAAAGTTTTCCTCTGGCCTCTACATGCACACACACAATATATACATACATACGAACATATATAAAAGTTAAGGCTGGGTAAGTTGTGCATGCTTGTAAACCCAAAACTCAGGAGGTGAAGGCAAGAGGATTGCAAGTTCAAGACCAGCCCGTCCTAAATAGCAAGACCCTATATTTTTTTTTAAGAGAGAGAGAATTGGTGCACCAGGGCCTCAGCCACCACTATCAAACTCCAGATTCTTGCACCACCTAGAGGGCTTGTGCAACCTTGCGCTTGCTTCACCTTCATGCAACTGGCTAACATGGAATCTGGAGAGTTGAACATGGGTCCTTTGGCTTCTCAGGCAAGCACCTTAACTGCTAAGCCATCTCTGCAGTCTGAGACCCTATCTTAACAAAAGCAAAAAAGGATAAAAATAGAATTATTTTGTCCCTTTGTTCTCATCACCATTAAAAAAGAAAATGCTGGAGTTGGAGAGATGACTTAGCGCTTGCCTGTGAAGCCTAAGGACCCCCGTTCGAGGCTTGATTTCCCCACGTAAGCCAGATGTACATGGTGGTGCATGCATCTGGAGTTCATTTGCAGTGGTTAGAGGCCCTGGTGTGCCCATTCTCTCCCTCCCTCCCTCCCTCTCTTTCTCCCCCTCCCTCCTTCTCTCTCTCTCTGTCTCTAATTAGTAAATAAATAAAAAGGAAAAAAAAGAAAATGCTCTGGAGGAGCGAGTGGGTGTGGTGAACAGCAGAGCTGCTGTTACATAAATAACTTCTATGCCACACAAGAAAGTGCACCAGAAATTCTGTGTGCTTCCTTCCTAGCTGCCATCTATAGTCTTGCTGGATTCGAGACTCCAAATGAAAAGAATCTAGATCTGTAACATATTAGTAAAAACCTTTTCCTTTTCTAATATCCATTCCCTTTTCCAGTGAATGAGGCCCCAGTTAGTGGACTGGTGGCTACTGAACAAAGACTCCTTTCCAATCACCACAACCCCTATGATTTGGGACACAGAAGCACCTCTATAAATGCCTCTGGTCCTGATAGGCTCAAGATCAGCATCTCCACAGTGTCTTCATAGGCTGAAGGAGTAAATTCCTAAACTTGGCCTTTCTCAACATTGTGGTTCCTACGTTACAGGATTTCATTTAACTCTTACAATGCGAAAGTTCTTCTTACTTTGGGAATGTTTGTCTAGAACCAAATTGGCATGCTGACTTGGTACATGTATTGCATGTGTGATTTGTTCTGTAACATAATGTCTCCTGATGCATATATATCTTCAGACATCTCACCCTCAACCCTTTTTTCTCCTTTCTTTGACTCTATGTCCATTCTTCTATAGCTAAGTGTTACTAGCAAGCACCATGAGCTGCTGAGCCAGCTCGTGAGCCCTGCTAAGTCTTGCTGACAGTTTCTTCCATCCAGTGTAGATGGGAAGAACAGGGAATTAAGGTTATGGCTGTCTTGAGTGTGGAACATGACTGGTTGAGGACGCTTGATGTTCCTCTGTGGTGAATTATGCAGACCATTCTGCCCTCTGTTCACACACTGAAGAATGACTCTGAGGGTGTCATAGGGCAAAGGTGAGGCTGTGACATGGAGAGAAAGGAATACTGATTACATTAAGGTCTAACAAGAATAATAATAGAAGGAATAGCCTTTATTTACTGTCTCTTACCTTCCAAAGGAGAAGTAGAGCCAAAAGATGGGCAAGGATTAGAAAGCCGATCACTGTCTCACAGTACATGCATATGATACACATCTTTTGACCTCTGAAACCTTAATCTGTCTCTGCACTATAAAGGTTCAATTATCCACATTAATGGAGGGAAGAGAGATAAGCATACCTCTACAAGCCAGTAACCTAGGCAGTATTTCAGTAGCAGCTTGTCATTTGTATGTGATTTGTTTGAATAGATTTCCTACCCTAAATCTGTTTGCTTAGTCATCCCAGAATGGTAATGGACTGGACTGGCCTGTCCCACAGGGAAAGATCACAGTGGATTATCCATAGTGGAATATCTCACAGGTAATTAAAAGCATGGCCTCACTCATGCTGACACCCTTTTTTTCTTATTCTCTGAATTCATTTAGAATGTATGCTGTCAGGAGGATAAGAGATGCCTTCCGAGAAAATAAGAATGTAAAAGATCCTGTAGAAATTCAAGCCCTAGTGAATAAAGCCAAAAGAGACCTTGAAGTCATCCGTCGACAGGTAAGATGGATTGGTGATGCGCTGGTTTTCATTAAGCAGCCTCACCATTGCTGTTTCCCCTTGATTGTTCATCACTGCTTTGATGTTTGTGATTTACACCACAGGGTCATGAGATGCTGCCTGCTTTCCCTTGCAGAACTACAAAAAATGAACTAGCATATTACTGAGTTCAAGGATAACCCAGAAGTATTAGCTTTGTGGAATTTCCAGAAACTGTTCCTTCTAAAACCTGAACTCTCACAGTTCACTCAATGCTGACACCTTCAGTGTGGAAAACTCCAATATAAAAACTGGTTTTTTTATCTACATCATTTTTATTGGGAGCCTTAATGTATGAACATAATGTAAATTGGTCATATGCTCATCGGGTTAGCCTCTTTTGTTCCCTCTCCCCCCCACCTCCATTCCACTGAGGACCCTCTTTGATGGAGGCATGGGTAATCATGGTGGGATCATGAGTGCATCAGCTGGTCCCTGTGCCTCTTCTTTCTGCCTCACTTCTACAGTGTTCCCTGAGCCTTGGAGAACATGTTCTAAGCCTCCTTTAGTGTAGAGCTCTTGGCAGCCTTTTATTTTGTGCTTCAATGAGTTTTGAGTCTCCTCAGTGTCTACTGCCATCTCCCTGAAGGAGTTCTCAGGCCAGCAGTGGGGAAAACTGCTTTTTAATCCAAGGCTTTGGATGAGGTGTTCCACATGTATATGGTGGACATATGTCAGAATATAAAACATCCTTTCTGATATAAGAATTCAAGATGAGTTGAAGGGTAAAGAACTAGAATTCTGCTGGCACATGGAAGGTATGTCTACGGGTGAGAGGATTGATTGAGCCCAGCTGCTCCAGAGCTGACCCTAAAGGATCCTGGGAGGTGGTTCTTGCTTTTGTTCTACACCAGTGTCAGGGCTCACCCTGGCCAGGGCTTTTCTCCTTTATGAGTTGACTCAAGCCCCCATGGCAGCATGATCTCTGGTTAGTGTGCTGTGTCCATATTCTGCTGAATTTATTGCAGGGTCAGAGGCTAATGTAGCCTTCCATTGATGGCCTTTCTTGCCTAAACCAACCTTTTCCCTCTTCTGTGATGTGGCAACAGTCACACCAGCACCATTTCTGTTTTAACCTATAAATTATAGTGCATTTGCTTTGGAAGTATGGATGGGGGAAACTCTTACATTTTCTAAGTTCCACAGCGTTCTGTCAGGGCTTCTTTGCCATCATCAGGGGATGCTTAATTGGCTGATAGATTCAGTTTTCCCCTGACCCTTCCTCAGGATTGACTCAAAATAGAATTCAAACAAAATATGTATATTAAGAACTGAAGTACCCAGCACTCAGGAAGCTCAGGTAGGAATCACTGTGAGTTCCATGCTAGCCTGGGCAGGAATGAGACTCTTTCTCAAAAGAAAAAGAAAAAAGAACTGAAGTTTGCATAGAAGTTTCTATTGCCTACATAGGCTTTTCAGAACAGCACTTCCACTCCGATGGCTTCCCTGTGCTACAGTTCTCTAGCAGTAGAATAGCCATGCTCCATTCAGACAGCTAAATAACATGAAAAATAATAGAATCACCAGGAAAAAAAAACCTACCTGCATTTTTCATATACATTGAGTGCAGTAGGTACATGAGTACCCACATGGAAATGGTAGGCTAATGAGCCAGGCATGGTGGCACACGCCCTTAATCCCAGTACTTGGGAGGCTGAGATAGGAGGATCGATGTGAGTTTAAAGCCAGCCTAGGACTACAGAGCGAGTTCTAGGTCATCTTGGGCTAGAGTGAGACTCTTCCTCAAAAACAAACAACAAAAAATAAAAAAAACATGAACAAAAGAAACCTCTAGGCTGATGGCATTTTCCAGTCACCAGTAGTTGTATCATGTCACAGGGTCCCCAGCATAGAACTTAAGAAACATTTTTATACCAACTCGGAATGATTTGGTTCTTTAGAACTTTCTCTATGTAGAAATTGGCAAGCATTTCTAAGGTAGGCTAGTTTTATCTTACGTATAAGTGTTCAGAACAGGAATAGCTTAGGAAAGGAGATGTGTGCCCTATCCAGTTATATATATTTTTTAATTTTTCTAAAAATATTTTTATTTATTTGAGAAAGAGGCAGAGAGAGAGAGTGAGATGGGTGCACCAGGGCCTTCTACCACTGCAAATGAACTCCAAATACATGCACCATTTTGTGCATCTGGCTTTATGGGGCTATTGGGCTTTGCAAGCAAGCACTTGTAACTGCTGCGCCATCTATTGATTTTTTTATTTGAAATGCTGAAATTACTCTTTTAAAAATAAGCCATTATAATACTAAACTCTAACATTAACTCATGCCTTCTGCCTCTGCCTGTCCCTGATTACTTCTGAACTCTACCTATCCTGGCCCCAGCTCCTCCCACTTGCCTTTTCCAGAATCAGAGCTATTCCTCAGCCTCTTCCTTCCTTAGCGCTTACCCTACCTCATCCAGGGATAAGTACACCGCCACCCCAACTGGCACTCTCAAACTTGGACTCTCATGTTTCTACTCTTCCCCTGACCCAAAATGCTCCTCTTGAATACACTGATGCCCCTCTGCCTTCTCTCTCTTGCCCCAAGCTCTCTATCCCTTGCTTCTGAGTGCTCATTCTCCCCTTGAGCCTGGTGTTTTGATGTCGTAGCTATTGACAAGGAAAACAAGCTCTTTCTTCCTTCTGTCCTCTCACGGGGTGTATAGAGCCCATATCCCTCACCTTCTCTACAACAGATGTCACCAGCGACTGCCCCAAAGCCAGCTCAATACAGGATTGATATGAGAGAAGTCTGTTTCGTTCAGGACCAAGTCGTAACAGCATGCAACACTGGCACTGACGGAGGGCGCTCACTATCAATCTCACCACTCTGCCACCTCTAGCTACATGGAACTGCTTCCTCATCACCTGCCCTGAAGGGAGACCCATGGACCACATTATCCAGCCTCTTCCAATAAGAACCCTTGGCCCCTATGGGCAGCATGAAGAAATTAACCTTTGTCTCTTATCATTAACAAAAGGCTGGAATGTTAGGTGAATGTAGAATGTTAGAATGGAGTCAGCAAGGACAGCAGAAGGGCAACAGACATAAGGAAGTAGGTTATCCACATTCCTCAAGAAAAGGCCCAGCCATTATCCCTTCCTTGCCTAACAATGCCCCCAGGTTATGGTTTCCTACCCGATTTTCTCCTAAGTCACCTGTTCACTGTTCTGGTATCACACCCTGGCTATCTTAGATCTCCCCTAAAGTAACCTTTCTTATTCAGCTTTTTCCCTTCCTCACCTTCCCCCAACTGAAGAAGCCCTATAAAGCCCACTACCTGAGGAACTCAGGTGGGCTATGCTCCACTCTTAAGAGTCAGCCCTGGCAGCTCGTGATTTTCCCTAATAAAAGCTTTCATCTTTGCCTCAGAAAAAATAAATAAGCCGGGCGTGGTGGCGCACGCCTTTAATCCCAGCACTCGGGAGGCAGAGGTAGGAGGATTGCCGTGAGTTCGAGTTCGAGTTCTCCCTGAGACTACATAGTGAATTCCAGGTCAGCCTGAGCTAAAGTGAGACCCTACCTCGAAAAAACCAAAAAAAAAGAAAGAAAAAATAAATAAGCCAGGGTTGGGAATATGGCTCAGTAAAACACTAAGCTGTCATGCACAAGGCCCTATGTGTTCATTCACCAGTACTGCAAAGGGGGAAAAACACCAACATACTGTGTCCCTTAGCCAACATCTCCAGTGAATGTACACTGAAACCAGGTAGGAACCTGGCCTGAGAAAGTGAGCAGAATGAAGGCGCCCTCCCCAGGACAGCACAGCGACACATCTTCCTGATGGAGGGTACAGGCCAGGGCTTCCACAGTAACCTAGGACAGCTTGTTACCACCTCGGAGGCCGGACTGATGGCAGCATTCCCATCCAACCAGAGAACTGACTTAGCCAATTACACCTTAGCAACCTTCTGGTTTCTGCTTACTTCCCTTCCGTGTCAAGTCTTCTTTGATCCAAGCATGCTGCTTGCCATAGTGGAGGGAAGTCTGTAGACTCCCCAAGCCAACTCACTACAAGCTGGCTTACATAAGCCGCCCTTGGACTGAAGGCTGTATAAGTAAACATCATCCTCTGCATGGCCTCTGTTGTTGGCACATCAGTCACCTTTCTCTGTCCCCTGGGTTGTGTTCCCTTCACATACCATCAGAGAAGGAATCAGCTTGGAATCAGACTCCTCCAGAGGCTTCCTAGCACCTTGACAATGCAGTATGAAGTCCTTGGGCCCTCTGCACTCACCTCCCTCATCACGCTGTTCCCACCATCTCCTCGCCTGCCCTGGTGCCTAACCAGCTTGTTCCCTTCAGCCATCATCCTTTCTGCGTAGAGGAGACCCCCCCCCAAGCTCTCCTAGGATGCACTTCTCCCTGACCACAGTGTCTAAGCCCCTTGTTCTTCATACCACCAACGCCTAAAGCCCTGCTGCTCATGACCTTGCCTGTTTTCTTCCACCCTGTAATGCAGTAGGACCATGAGCAGGGATTGGACCTGTTGTGGTCACTGCCACCCGGTTCCAACTCAGCCTGCTAGCCTCATGACCTTGAGCAAGGTTTAACCTCTCTATGTCTAATGGAAAACACAAGTCAGGATAGCCCTTAATCCTGTCAACTGGGAGGCTGAGATTTCTAATCTGTAGGTTGCAAGGTCAGCTTGTGACTGAATGAGACAGAAGAGGATACAAAGGCACTATAAATCACGAAGCAACAAATGACAAGCCCAAAATATAGCTTATTTAAAAATGGCAAATCCAGCCATCCATCAAATTTAACATAGAATTTACCCTGACATGGAAGGTGCAATTAGCAATTATGATGCAAGCCTATATACCAGGCTTATTTGGCGGGTACTGACCTGGTGTAATCTCAGTTACCTTTTGGGATGGCTTTGGTCTCAGTTATGCCACATGCCCATTTGGGTCCCTCTTTGCTGTTCTGTGGGCTCAGGTAGGATGGCTGGGTCTGCAGGTCGCTGCTGTGATCACCTGTACCGGGTGCTGTGTAGGTGAACTCCCTTTACCAGGTCTCTGGTACTTGCTGGCTCTTGCACTGGCGATGGGGGAAGGGGAGGCTATGGATGGTGGCCGAAGTTCTCCCACTGGTCCTCATGAGCTGCTCCGCTGGTCCCTGCCATCCTCCCTTCACATTTCTTGAGTTTGTGAGGAAGCCGGTGTGTGTTGAAAATCCCATCACCTGGCTGTTCCTGCGGCTCAGGCCGAGCCTGACGGCCAAGGCTGCACAAACCTAGTGCCGCTGCTGCTGGAGCAGCTTCTGCCTGCTTCTGTGGTCCCTAGATGCTCTGGATCTCTCCTACTTCTCTGCTGTGATTGATAATTTTTTATACATACACCTTCACTTTTTAGTAGAAAAGTGTATTTTGCTGGGGTTTTTTGCTTTTTCTCCCATAGTCTGCTTTGGTGTGGTTCCTAATCCGCCATATTAACCATAAGTCGCTGTGGTAGTTTGATTCAGGTGTCCCCTATAAACTTAAGTGTTCTGAATGCTAGTCTCCCCAACTGACGGCAATTGGAAATTAAAGCGTCTTGGAGGTAGAGCATTGTTGGGGGTGGATTTATGGGTATTATAGCCAGCTTCCCCTTGCCAGTGTTTGACACACTCTCCTGTTGCTGTTGTCCACCTTATGTTGGCCAGGGGGTGATGTCCACCCTCTGCTCATGCCATCGTTTTTCCGGCCATCATGAAGCTTCCCCCCCTCGAGCCTGTAAGCCAAAATAAACCTTTTTTCCCACAAGCTGCTCTTGGTCAGGTGATTTCTGCCAGCAATGCAAACCTGACAGCAACAGTCGCTGTTTTAAAAGTTGAGCAATAGCCTTTTGAGCCAAATTAAGTTAAAAATAGATAAAAAGCCTCAAGGAACTCAAAGAAATTAGTTCGTTTAATCTACTGAGTAATTTCCAAAGATGTCAGAACATTGTAGTCTGTATGCTGAGTGTAACACTTCATTATTCCAAAGGCAGCTCTGAACTGATGCCAGGAAAATCATATAAAAAAATCAAAATGAGGAAGAGATAATCCTGTGTGGTATTTGGGGCAAATTAGAAAACATGAGATGGTGAACACAAATCTGGTTATGTCATTAAGTCATTGAAAAGCTGGCAAAGTTACATAAATGTCTCCATTCTGTCTATGAAGTAGAGTTAGCAATATCAGTCTAACTTGCTAGACCATTAAGTAAATTTGTTATGCAAAGACTTATTGACACAGTAGTATTCTAATGAACATGCCTAGATTTGAGGATAGTGGTGATGAAAGCATGTGTTGACGTGTTGTGGGGTTTTTTTTTAATTTTATTTTTATTTATTTATTAGAGACAGAGAGAAAGAGAGGAGGAGAGTGAGAATGGGTGCACCAGGGCCTCTAGCCACTGCAAACAAACTCCAGATACATGCTCCCCCTTGTGCATCTGGCTTACATGGGACCTGGAGAATCGAACTGGGGTCCTTAGGCTTCTCAGGCATGTTCCTTAACCGCTAAGCCATCTCTCCAGCCCACGTGTTGTGTTTTAACAAGCGAGTTCACCACTCTTGTGTTTTAAACTTTTCTGGGGTTTTTTTAAGTTGTTTGTACTAACACTGTAGATGATCTTTAAATCTTTTAAAGGAAAATCATTATCACTCACAGAATAGAGTCAGGCACAGGTCTTGTTCTGTACTCCGCCAAAGCTACCCTGTGGAGGGATCTAGGCCCAGACTGCCTGGACAATGAAACTACGCATGTCCAAGGAAGGGGACAAGTGCATTGATTGGTTTGAATATGAAATACTCCCCCAACACAGGTTCATGTTTTCAATACTTGGTCAATACGAGCTGGTAACATTATTTTGGTTGATTCTGAAAAGTTTTAAGATATGGGTTCTTGGGAGTACTTTTTTTTGTCCCTGACCCCTTTCTGTACATGCCTGCCTGTCTCCCTCTCTCCTTCCTGGGAACCATGGTATGAACAAACAGCTGTCCTAACCAAGTGCATGGGACCAAGCATCCTCAGTGCCACAATAAAAGGATGTCTATGACAAATTATATATTTAATGAAAGCAAGAAGATAATGGACTAATTATCCCTCAGTCCCTTACACAAAGCTTGGTGGCACAAGAATAGATTACAACATTTGGTTCTTATTTGTAATTGACAAATATACATGATATACATTTACCATATGTAACATGGTACTTTGATATGACATGCATATCTTGTAAACAGATTTCAAGCTGGCCACCATATCCACATATATCACTTCCTTTCTGGGTGCATGTGTGCGTGTGTGCATGTCTGAGATCTACTCTCCTAGCAGTTAAGAATGCAGAACGTTGTCGTTAACAGTTGTGACAGTGTTGTTCGAACTTCCCACTGGTTCTTATTCCCAACTCAAGCAGAGCTGTAAGATTCAGGCTGCTGCTCTGGCTGCCGCACTCTCCCTACTTTCTGATTACTTGCAGCTGAGCGACAAGGAGGGACCACATCTGTGCCCTCACTTGAGGGGCTGCTTGAGCTAAGGGGCAGAGACAGCAGGGGAGTAGGGAAGGGGAGAAGCAAGGTCTGATATGAGGCTCCCAATAGGAGATTGTGGGTTGGGACATCAAAATTTTTTCAGAAGTTTATTCTTCAAAATTATTTTCACCAGCTGAGTGTGGTAGCACACGTCTTTAATCCCAGCACTTGGGAAGCAGAGGTAGGAGGATCACCGTGAGTTTGAGGCCACCCTGAGACTACATATTGAATTCCAGGTCAGCCTGGGCTAGAGCAAGACCCCACCTTGAAAAATAAAAATAAAAAAAAGTATTTTCACCAAGTGGAATGTTATGATTATTATATTGGTGCATACTCCCTTTTGAAAGCAGAGTCTTTGCCTCACTGTATCTAGTCCAAGTATAATAATAACAGCTACCTGTTCTGTGCTATCAGACACCACGTAAGCTGCTCTCACTGGCTGAGGTAAGAATGAAGCATCCTCTTCAGGCTTCTGAATCGCACATTATGTATGTAAGGTTGTTTCCACAGGAGCAGATGGAGGGTGTGGTACAGGAATGCATGGCACAGGGAACCTCCTGGTTTGTACAATGAAAAAGGACAGAAATTACAATGCAACACAGTTCATTTTCTTTCTTTCCTGCAACCACATGCCCATGAGCTAGCTCAAGACCCAGTCCTTGAGTGCCTTTCTTTTTTTCTTTTAATTTTATTTATTTTTATTTTTTTATTGACAACCTCTATACTTATAGACAATAAACCATGATATTTCCTTACCCCCTGTTGCAGACAGCTTCAGGTTCACTGAGATGAACTTCCAGACCAGGCACAGTTATGGAGGAAGGGATATTATTTATTGAAGCTTACAGATCCAGGGGAAGTTCCATAACAGCAAGAGAAGCAGCCTGCTCTCCACAGGGCCAAGCAGAGAGAGAGAAAAAAGCCAACCAGCCACCACAGCACTCAGAGCAAAACTACAGCCAAAAGGTCACACAGCACACTTCAGGAACTCCTGCTAGGCACATTTGCATATCTTTACAATGGAATCTTAAACCCACACCTTAAGACCGGCCCCCAGTGACATTGCCTCTAGCAAGGTGATTGAAGATGCAAACTATAGAGTAATAAAACATTGAATATATTGGGGGACATATATTCAAACTACCACACCCCCATTCCCCTTCAGAACTCCACTCTTCATTATATCCCCTCCCTCTCTCTATTAGTCTTTCTTTTAATTTGATGTCATCATCTTTTTCTTCTATTTTGAGGGTCTTGCGGAGGTATTGCTAGGCACTGCAAGGTCATGGATATTGAGGCCAATTTCTGTCTGGGCAGTTGCATTGTAAGGAGTCGTACCCTTCCTTTGGCTCTTACATTCTTTCTACCCCCTCTTTCGCAATGGACCCTGAGCCTTGGAGGGTGTGATAGAGATGTTTCAGTGCTAGACACTCCTCCATCCCTTCGTCTCAGCACTATGTTGCGTTTTGGGTCATCCCAGTGGTCATCGCCATCTGAAAAGAGAAGCTTCTTGCCTGATACTGAAAAAACTAATCAAAAGTCTATGGCAGGGGAGGTCATGAGCCTTAGAGGTATAAAGCCTGCTCTTGTCTGGCTAAATGTATATATTATTCCCACCCAACTGCCCTGAAAGCACTACCCTTAATGTTCATATTCACTTATTAATGCTACTCTCACTTCTGGTTTGAATGCCTTTCTTAATGCCCTTGTGCTGTAGGTTAGTTTCTGTGGGCTTCTCCACATACAGGCTAAATCCCTGGGGGCTGACAGAATTGAAGGAGAACAAAAGCCTTTAGAAATTAAATCATATGAGTCCCAAGTATGTTCACGAAAAGTCCAGCAATGATGCTTTCTTTATAGCTTCTACTGGTGTTTATGGTAAAGGCTGGATTGTGAAAGTTAAGCATGTATACAGATAAAATCTTCTACAACATAAAATATCCCTCTCTCAGAGTATAGTCTCCTTAAAAATTGATATGTTCCAGGGACTGGAGAGATGGCTTAGCAGTTAAGCGCTTGCCTGTGAAGCCTAAGGACCCCAGTTCGAGGCTTGATTCCCCAGTACCCACATAAGCCAGATGCACAAGGTGGCACATGCATCTGGAGTTCATTTGCAGTGGTTGGAGCCCCTAGCTTGCCCATTCTCTCCCCCCCCCTTCTGTGTCTGTCACTCTCAAATAAATAAATAAATAAATTTTTTAAATTGATACATAGCAAAATGAGATCTGCATATTAGAGCCATCTTTTTAAAATATACATGTTCAGGCTTGTCCTTCTGAATGCCTACTATGTTCTATTTAAAGCCATGATCCTAAACCACTAGTAAGACAAAAAGAGTTATAGAGCCGGGCGTGGTGGCGCATGCCTTTAATCCCAGCACTCGGGAGGCAGAGGTAGGAGGATCGCCATGAGTTCGAGGCCATCCTGAGACTATATAGTTAATTCCAGGTCAGCCTGGACAAGAGTGAGACCCTACCTTGAGAAACCAAAAAAAAAAAAAAAAAAAAAGAGTTATAGATACATGGTATACATCAATTATTGATCGATCTTTTTAATATACAGGAGGCTATGACTATAAATAAATTTATTTTCACATAAAGACCAATTCATTAATTTATAAATGAAACTTTATAATGCATCTTTGGTAAGCATTTAAGCATTTCCTTAACCAATTTAAAAAGTAGTTGCTAATGTAATATAACTGCTTTTTGAAACCCCTTCAGCATAAAGAACAGCTGAAACAACACAAACAGTCATTGCAAAGCCAGTTACTACATCTGCACTGAGCCTGTTCTGAAAAGCTAAGAGCATTGGTTTGCTTTTAGTCTTCATTATCTTTACACAGCATCATAGGGCTTTACAAATGGTATATTAATTAATACCTGTCTGGGTTTAATAATCCATACTAGCAAGACAAGACCCGGAGGCAGCTCTACATGACTGCCAGGCACAGCGCTGATTGTCAGGCCTACCTGTCCCATTAAGAGCAAAGTTGATTTGCTACACTATTGTGACTATGTGTGTCACTCGAACTGGGGAACAAAGAGAGCCATGTGAAGAAAGGAAAAGTTCCCCAGAGGATCATGTTGAGTCCACGTTGTGAACATTCTATTTTCTAGGGACACTTAATAGGAGTTAAAAAATGTAGGCCTGGAGCTCAGAGGCTGCTTAGCCATCTAATGAAAGATGAACCCAGGCTTTGTTGTGTGGAAGGAAGAGAACCGGAACAGCAGGAACGAGAGAGGGAGGTGTGGGGTTTGGCCACACCCCTTGCTTGCAGGTAGCTTGGGAAAGAGACCTAGAGGCCATGTGTAGCATTCACCTGGCTGAGGTGCCAGCTGTGCAGGACTGTTTGCTAGAAGGAGCAGGAAAGGTCAGAGCAAATGTGTGGGAATCTAGGGATGGGTGGGTGAATCCCTCTTGAAAGGTTGTTGTAATATAATAAGATTTTTTGGTGTGTGCCCATCAAGAGGAAGAGCCAATGCAGAAGTAATCACTGAAGTTGCAACAATGAATGGAATACTACCAGAGCATGGCCCAGAGCTACGGGAGAAAAGCATGGCTTCTGAAACGAGTCTCACATACTGAAAGAAAAGGGGAAAGGGAGAGAGCATGTATAATAAGACTAGATAAGTTTGAGACAGAAAGGAAATTAAAGCCACTCATTTTCTTTCCTACCTTGTGATATATGTTTCACCCTGGATTTTGTAACTATGTAAACATGTCAGATAGACCAGTACTTTTTTTTATACTGTTGTTTTTCTTGGCATAAGAATTCATTGTAAATGTTCCCAGTCCTTTCAGAGTAAAACTGTGCATAATCTGATTGTAGGGTTGGGAAACAACTGTTAGTAGTGACTTCTTGGGAGAATGAGAAGCACTCTTTGAGAAGGAGTAGAAGCTGGGCGTGGTGGCTTTAATCCCAGAACTCTAGAAGCTGAGATCAGAAGATTGCCAGTCCTAGAATACAGAGGTAGTTCCAGGTTAGCTTGGGCTAAAGTGAGACCCTACCTCAAAAAAAAAAAACAAACAACAGAGAGAGATGGAGAAGGAGTAGACGTAAGATTGAGGAGATGGCTCCATGATTAAGGCCTGCTGAGCAGTACCCACATGAAGCCGGGCATGCAGTGACATATGCATCTATAAACCCAGAGGGCACAGCAGCAAGAGGCAAAGACAGGATAATCCCCCAGCTCCTGGGCCAGCGAGTCCTAGCAGCAAAACCTGAAAATCCTTAGAGAAACATGCATACACACACAGTAACCATAGAAGAAGAGTAGATGGAAGGAGACCTGGGTATCAGGGCTGGCTGAGGTGAAGTGGCATCCCATACTTGAGTGGCAAGTGTAGTGCGTCTGTACTACAGAAGTTAGGGAGGAAGAAACTGGCACCATCTTCCCCCAGTTGAGGAAAAGCAAATACAAAGCAGCAGTGGGGGTCAAGTGAAGCAAGGTTACCCCAGGGCATCCCTGCAGCAACTGACCTCTACGGCCTTTGAGGCTGGGAGAATGGGAGGGACCAGCGAAGTAAAGGTCACTCTAAGAAGGAAGAGCAAGCCCAAGAGTGACTGATAAGAGCAAAAGGACATGAGATCAAGCCAGGGTCTTGGGCTTGGACTTTTTCTAAATGACAGTGAGATGCAAGTTGCAGCATTCCTAAGGGTGGGTGACATTAGAGGCAGGCAGGTCATTGTTGAGCTCAGTAGGTGATGTGGAAGAACATCAGTGTAGATAACAGGCAGAGGGGACAGTGCCCAGGTGCCGGGGCTTTTTTCCCTCACCACCGGCAGGTAGAGCAAAAGAGAGAGAGAGCCGGGCCAGCCGTTTCTCTCTTGAGGCTGAGCGAGAAGACAGGTGTCGGCAACTCAAACCTCCCCAAATCACCGGGGAAAAGAAAACCACATTGAGTCACGGAGAAACGTCTAAAGCGAAACTCGTCGTTTATTGTCAGGGGGGAGATATTTATGTACTTTGAGGAAGGGGGTGGGAAGAGGGGATGAGAGAAAGGTATAAGGGCCAATATACTTTGAGGAAGGGGGCGGGAAAAGGGGATGAGAGAAAGGTATAAGGGCCAACAGTATTTCATCACGTCAGCAGCAGCTGGGTGGAGGCAGTTTCAGCTTAGGTGCTGAGTCAAGGGCAGGTACTCAGGCTCGACTAGGCCTTACCGGGAATAGGCCAAGATTGGCTGGGCTAACCACTCGGCTTCACACCGGGCAGAGCCCAACACCCAGGCAAATGGAGCCAGCAAGGAAATCACCAGATAACCGCGAAACATAACATACAGGAGGGAAGAGGCTCAGCCCGGCCACAGCACACTGCTATGCTGCGGTTCATGGGGCCCCGGGGGTTGTGATGTGTGATATATATAAGTTCTGGAGTGGTGCATGGCGTGGCCAGCTCGAGATTTCACCCAGACTGGCTCCAGGAAAGTCTGCCATTCGTGGTTTACCAGCTCTGGTAAAGTCTAGCATTCATGGGTTAGCCTATGAAACAAACAGCTGGGTCACAATTTGTGACTCTGTTCTGAGACTTGGTAAATTTCTTCCCACCTCTAATAAACTGGTATGTGGCTGGAAATAAAGGAAATTGATTAGCCTATGTGGCTAACAGAAGACTCCATCTGCCATGGTTATATATCCTCTGATTAAGCACGGTAAGAAGTTGTTGGTAAGCAGAACCGTAGCCTAAAATGTCCAGAAAACATGATGTAGCACGGTGTTATAAAACCCAGCTTAGGCTACTTCTCCCAAATTCAGCATAGAATTTCCATATAAGACTATGTGCATGATAGCATATTTTATAATAGCCAGAAATGTAGTTTTCACTGGTAGATGAATGTGCATACAATCCGTTAATATGGTCAATAGAATATTATTAGCCTTAATGTCGAAGGAAATTTTGGCATGGTATACTATGGACAACTAAAGACATTGTGCTACAATTATATAAGGTACCTAGAGTCCTTAGGTTCACAGAAAATAAAAGAACAGTCTTATCAGGTTGCAGGAAAAACTAAGCGTAAGTGGGTGTTTAATGAGTACAGAGCTTTGGTTTGGGGTGATGAGATGGTTGTGAAGATGGGTGGAGGCGAGGGTGATACTAAGCAGGACAGTGGGCATATATATTCAGTACCTCTGAAATATGTATCATGTTACAGTTGAAACCGTAATTCTGTTATGAATAATTAACCACAGCTAAAGAAAAACAGATGCAAAGCCTCCTTTAAAGAGTTTAGTTATACATTTTATGTTATCTACATTTTTCTCAATCAACAAACCCCTCAGCCCGTACTTCACGTTACTCAGGGAACTCTTCTTTTTTCCCAGTTGCACATTTGCTTCTCAGTGAGGAGAAAGTGAGCGAGAGTATGATCTGTGTTATCTAATCTTGATAGAACATGTGCTTATGCACACACATGTGTGTGTACACACGCAAATGCATGCTTTACTTAGAACAGCAGGTTCAAAGTGCCAGTAAATCTTGTTAACAATTCACTTCATTTTACCTTTATAGCAGGGAGATACAGCAGAAAAGCTGCATCCAACCCCACCTATTTTATTAGTTTCTTCTCCCTGGTGATGTATATAAAGTCTTTCAGATATGTTGAGCTCGCTCCGAGCACCAGGTGCTCTGTGTTCGCGACCTGGGGAGCACATGAGTGGTTGGTTCTTGGTAGAGGGGAGGTGGGGTTACAAGTCTGAGGGAAGAGTGGGCTTGGGTCAGAAGAAGGAGGGTCACTTCAGTCTACTAGTCCCCAGGGCCATACAAGAGAGCCCTTTCCCTGCTCACCTTGGTTCTGTAAATCTTAGATGCTTGGTTGCTGTTTTCAGTTTTTTCCCCCTAGATCTCACTATAAAGAAAATATTTATTTATTTATTCATTCATTCAGTTATTTATTTATGAGAGAGAGAGAAAGGCAGATAGAGAATGGGCGCGCCAGGGCCTCTACCCACTGCAAACGAACTCCAGACCCATGTGCCACCTTGTGCATATGGCTTACATGGGTACTGGGGAATCGAACCTGGGTCCTGAGGCTTCGCAGGCAAGCAGTTAATCCCTGAGCCATCTCTCCACCGGCCAACCCACCCCCCTTTTTGAGACAGTTTCACCATGCAGCCCAGCTCAGGCTGATCTTTTGTTTAAATAAATATGTGTTTGTTCGTCTGTTTATTTGAGAGAGGAAGAGGGGGAGAGAGAGGATGGGCAGGCCAAGACCTCCAGCCACTGCAAAGGAACTCCAGATACATGCACCACCTCGTGCACCCATTATATGAGTACTGGGGAATCAAACCTGGGTTCTTTGGCTTTGCCGGCAAGCACCTTAACTGCTAAGCCATCTCTCTAGCCCTCGAGCTGATCTTGACCTCCCTCTCTAGCCGCAAGTATTATAAGAGTAAACTTCGAGGGCTGGAGAATATATATAATCTGTCTCTCTCTCAAGTAAATAAAAAGAAAAAAAAAATTAAGAAAGAATAAGCCACTGGGCATGGGGGCGCATGCCTTTAATCCCAGCACTCGGGAGGCAGAGGTTAGAGGATCACCATGAGTTTGAGGCCACCCTGAGACTACATATTGAATTCCAGGTCAGCCTGGACTACAGTGAGACCCTACCTTGAAAGACCAAAAAGAAAAAAGAAAAGTCTATGTGTATGATGTCTTTTATGCTTAATTAGCTAAGGAGCAATTACTGTATAAGATTGGAGAAAAGCTTTAATTTTGAAGCTGATGCTGGCTTACACATTCTCAACCCTCCTCAGTGTTTGTTAGAATTCACACTTGTTTTGGATATGACAGCATCTGTTAGAGGAGATAATAAATATTTGCATATATACCTTAATTTCACATCTGAGGCTTCCTAAATGCCAATTACAACAGTAAAGATGAAATAAAAATAGACTAAATGAATAGTGGCTAAGACAAAGTATAAGAAACCTGTAAGGTTTTTCTTCCTACTTGTCTTGAATTAATCACTGACTTTATAAATACCCTCTTTCCTCTGAGAAGAGGTGTCCTAGTGACACCAAACATGATAAAACTCACCAGTGATCTTTTCTTGTTAAACCCAAGTCTTTGCAAAAAGCTCTCATTGTAGCTCCCTCCTGTTCTATTCATTATCACCTCTGGGTGAAGCCAGGAGTGGGGAGGTATGGCTGTACTCCTCCTTCTAACCACAGTAATTGATTTTAAAGGTGACATGCCATGTAGTGGTAAAATTTGTTGTTTTTCCCTCTGTGGAGTTTAATGATTTTTTTTTTTGATACTCAATAGAATTCTTACTACAAAATTTACCATACGATCTAAACACAGCTGCTTTTGAAAGACTTTTCAGTTCTCTGTCTCCTTGGATGCTGGGTCAGAGGAGATTGTAGAGAATCACTTCTCGCCTCACAGCTTTGTCTCTTGCATAGTAAAATGTGAGCCCTTCTCAGCAAACTTGACCCTAAAAGTAACAGGCACTTAGAAGACATTTAGTAAGTAGTTAATAAGTAAGTAGTAAATTTGCAAATAGAAAAAAGCTGAAAATACTCAATGGTATGTTCTTGACCACTCTTATACTAAAGTTCTCTTCAGGAACATTTTTAGTGAATTTCAGCTGTGTTGCTATGGGTTATTCACATGAGATGCATATTTTATTTAACTCCTCAGAATGTGGCATTTTGTCTTGCTCTATGACTTGTTCAGACCTCATGGGTTGTAAGTCCTGCACATCTTGGGAACATGCCTGTTTGGCTACACAAGTTAGAACTTTGGGCCAGCTCGAGGGCAGCCTGAGAAAATCTTCATGCCAGGGTTCTTTTGGCTCAAGCAGTGCCCAGAGCACAGCCCCATACACAGCTGTACATCAGTGTTGAGATTCCTAATTGGCATGTTAGTATTAGCAAACATATACTGGCACAAAGCACAAGAAATTTCGTTACATCCCTGGCAAATTCATACTGCAAGAAAGAGGGACAGATGGTTGAAAACAGCAATAAGATATCCCATTACATGTCTACAAACGTCATTAGCAGTTAAAGAGGGTTATTAATGGATTGGATTCACTTGGGGAGTCATGTCTCTGTAATGCACATTAAAGCAATGATACTTCTGGTATTTTTAATGTGATCAGCTCCAAAGACAAACATATCTCTCTGTGTAATTAGAAAATGGATTTATTGACAGTAAGGAAACTGCTATCCATCCTGACTCCAGATTGGAGGTTATTGTTACCACACAATGCCACAGAGTGAAACATGGCTGGGTGCTGGCCCCATTAGTCACACACATGATGCCATCTTGTTTAATTGCTATATGTTAGAGAGGGGAAAGGGTGAAACTGTTACTTCTTTTTTAGTTTTTATATATTTATTTGCAAGCAGAGAAAGAATGGATGTGCCAGGGCCTCTAGCCACTGCAAACAAACTCCAGATGCACACACCACTTTGTGCATCCATCTCTACATGGGTACTGGGCAATTATACTCGGTTTGTTAGGCTTTGCAGGCAGCACCTTAACTGTTGCGCCATTTCTCTAGCCCTGAAATTATTATTTCTAAAAAGGCATTTTTGATGTGCCCTTGCCATCTGACAAGCTGGCGAACCCTACAGAAACAGTTCTAGTCTCCCAAGTATTTTCACTTCCCTTGAGAGTTAAAGCCTGTATCAGGGCTTTTACTGTAAGCATGAGAATGATTTGGGGTGCTTTTGTTGGCAAAGGGGGGTTGTTTTGTCACCTCATACATGCAAACACGTAAAGCCATGAACTTTTCCAAAGTTCCATAGTTTATTCAAGGTGGACAAACGAGATGTGGTAGGAAGCCAAGTCTAGAATGTGCCTCCTGGAGGCTCCGGTCAGGGGTGAGTGTGGTCTGAAGAAACAGGTGGTCTGAGACTAGAAGAAAGGTAGGTGGAGGAAGTAACTGGGGCTGAGCATGTGCAATGAAACTTCATAGCCCTTCAAGATGTGAGTGTGCTCTTGGGACTAAGTGTTCAGCCCTCTGGTCTCAGGTCACCCCTTATACACCTGAGCACCCTAGAGTGAAGGGTTGTTGTTTTCAGCCTGTTTTCACATCGATACAATTGCCACCAGGTTCCTAAGATGATAACTTTGAAAACCATTACCACACACCCTTTCATCAGGGTGTTCCCCGCAGCTAAGTGGTAATGAGACTTCTAAGGTCAGTGATGAAAGTGAATGCTTAAGCACTCAGGAGGTGGGGAGGGCGAGAGCCACTCTTCTTGGGACATCTCACCCTTGGCCCCAGACAAGGAGCCAGGCAGCTGAGTTCCTGGGCGAGCATCAGAGCAAAAGGGCCTGCTTCTGGAAGCACGCTCATCCTTCCTGGATAGTCAGAGCTTCGTCTCCTGTGCGGAGCGCACTGTCCTCAGCTGCTGCTTCTCCTATGCTTGCCCAGGTAGGCGGGTTCTTCAGTCACCTTCTACAGCTCACTGTGCTTCAGCCTACTGTCCCCGTGCCTTGGTACATGGGTATGTAGCATGTTTCCACTGTTACCTGGCAGCTCAGCTGCCCACCCATGGCTTCCAGGTAGGCCTGTGATCTAGTGGTCCTTATGTCCACAGAGTTCCTTGTGGGGTGCCAAGGCACATCTACAGCCAGGAATATAGAATGCCACTATACGGTCTGGCCAGAGCCACGGCCATAGCAGGCCTGCCCACAAGCCTGCATCCTCACAGCCGCTGCCTATGTCACTGGCCGGTTATGGGCTCTGCTCCATTGGAGCGGTTGGTGATTTACAGTGTTCTGTGCTGGAACTGATGACTCGGAGTAGTTGTACCTGCATTCATATTCATCACTTGTCCCTTCAACCTAAAAATACCAAAAGTCGATTTGAAGATGCCGTGTAAATCTGCCAGGTTTGATCTCAGCACCTGCACTGACTGGCACATGAGAGCCCCAGAGAAAGAGAAGTTCTGTGCCCCACGCTGGACCTGGGATGTTTCCATGGCTGGGTAACAAGCACTGGCCAAATGGTAACAAGTGCTTACTATCCCTTCCATCAAGACTGGAAAACTTACAGTTCCTGCTCTGTCTCTCATTTTATTTGACTGGTTTTTTTTAAATTATTTTATTTATTTTTGAAGAGAGACAGAGGGAGAAGGAGACAGAGAATGGGCGCACCAGCAGTCTCAGCTGCTGCGAACGAAATCCAGATGTGTGCGCCCCCTTGTGGGCAAGTGTGGCATTGCGCCTTTGCGTCACTTTGCATCTGGCTAAACGTGGGACCTGGAGATTGTAACCGTTGGAGACTGGAACCAGCGTTCTTAGGCTTAGGAGGCAGGCGCCTTAACCACTAAGCCATCTCTCCAGCCCTCTGTCTCTCATTTTAACAATACCTCTTGTCCTCTCTTGGCCTTCATTGCCCCTCTTTTGGCCTTCTCAGCCCAGTCATTCACGTTTCGTTTGACATTGGTGTGGCTTTCTCGAGCAAGAAGTGTAACAACTGGAATACATTTTTTGCATACTGGATGCCAAACAATGGTGTGATTCAATCTGGTAGATGCAGAAATTGAAGGGACAGAGGCTCATGAAACACTGTTTTAGAGTTTCACCTGACAGGAAAGAAGCGTTAGAGAGGGATGTAATGCTGATGGATAGTGAGGCATTGTGCTTGCATGAGGAGACTAGTGTAAGGGAAATGTCGCCCTTTTGTTACATAGATAATCTGTAACTTTTGTAATATTCATTGAGGACAAGAAGAAAAGTTATTACCAATCTTTCTATCATAATAAAGCAATGTCATTATCCTCTGTTTCCTTCCAGAATGCTTCTTCTGCAGATAAATGCATAAAAGTGTGTATTTTGAATGGAATCTTCTTAGGCCTGAGTAGCTTATTGGTTTTGGTATTTTGAGGTAGAGTCTCACTCTGGCCAGGTTGATCTGGAACAAACTCTTATCTATAGCCCAGGCTGACCTTGAATTCACTGTGATCCTCCTATCTCTTCCTCCTGAGTGCTGGGATTAAAGATGTGAGCCATCAGACCTGGCTTATCTTTACGAGTTCCTGTTGTCAAATTAATGCCTTTAGTCAATAAATAACGTAATGACCCACATTCTTATTTTAAAGGGGATACAGAGTGCACCAACTGTTATTTATGTAGCTGTTCCTTAGCATTAGCCATTTAGGTCACTTCCATGTTTTGCTGTTAGAATGCACTATGATGAATATCCTAGTCAGTGATATATGTAGCTGCTTATGATAGATTGCTGGAAGTAGAATTCATAGGTCTAAATTTATACCCAATATAAAAATATTTTATACATGCCATGTTTGGGAGAGAAGGGTATATGTTTGATTTTTGTGTAGTGATGGTATTGGAATATATTCCCTAAAAATTCCTTTCTTTTGTTTTGTTCTGTTCTTTCTTTTTGTGCATTACTGAAGTCAGAATTAGTTCAGAAACAGCAGATAATTCTTTGGGTAGCTATTTCACAGCTCTTGTGATCCTAATGTATGAGAGCTGATTTTCAGACATTATAAGGATATTTTTGTTGTTTCATTGAAGCATGTCACAATTTTATTAGAATTTTCTAATTAAAAAAAAAAAAACAGTTGGGCTGGAGAAATGGCTTAGCACTTAAGGCATTTGCCTGCAAAGCCAAAGGATCTCCCAGTTCAATTCTCCAGGACCCACATAATCCAGATGCACAAAGGGGCACATGCATCTGGAATTCGTTTGCAATGGTCGGAGGCCCTGGCACACCCATTCTCTCTCTGCCTCTTCCTCTCTCTCAAATAAATAAAAAAAATATTTTTTTAAAAAGCAGTAAAATTATTCATGTAACCATTCTGTGTTCTGCCTCTGCTAAACTATCTCAGGTTTTCCACAGTTCTTAGTTTGCTTCATATTTCTATTGAGTAGATTATAGTAGCAATCATAAAGCATATTTCCTAGAAAAAGACAGAGGAAAAAACCATTTTTTACGCATATATTGGGAACTTGGGTTGTGCCGAATCTAAAAATGAATCTCCAGAGTTCTGTATCAAGACGCAACTAGAAGAAAACTAGAAAATGTTTAAGGGGAAGTATGTAAATGTGAGTAATCTACAGAAACATGACTAAAAGGGCTGGAGATGTAAATCACCTTGCATGCACAAGGCCATGGGTTTTCAATACCCAGTCTGGGAAGTTGGATACAGGACTGAAAGAACCCTTAAAGATGCCTTGCCTTTTCCAAAATATTGCATTCACAGGCAAACACAGATGCACCTCTATGTCCTTCCTAAAGTTACTGATAACACACACTAGCAGATGGGAATAGGTCATCTTTGAATGACCTATTAAGGCTCAAAGCATTAAGGCTCTCACCAAAGTCAGGAGTAACCCCTTAATTTCTGTTTCTTTATTTTGTCCATCAAGATAAAATATTTCTAATGAGATGCTTATGAACTAATTTCCAATTTGGAAGACCATTATAGAACTTGCTATTACTGACAATTGTTTCAAAGAATTTTGTTCAGATAACTGGCCATATGAGTGCTCTGGAGGAGGGAGGAGACAAGGAAGGAGAGATTGCTTAAAAGGGAATGAATGAGGTTTGTTTTCAATTTCTATATATTTTTTTAGGCAAGCCCAACAGATTGGCCTTTTGTGTGTGTATGTGTATGTGAGAGAGCGAGAGAGAAAGAGAGAGAGAGAGGAAAGAGAATGAATTGGTGCACCAGGGCCTCTAGCCATTGTAGTTGAACTTCAGACTCTTGCGCCACTTTGTGTGCATGTGCAACCTTGAGTACTGGCATCACCTTGTGCATCTGGCTTATGTGGGACCTGGAGAGTTGAACATGGGTCCTTAGCTTCACAGGCAAGCGCCTTAACTGCTAAGCCATCTCTCCAGTCCTCAATTTCTATTTTAGCATACGAAGAAGAGGTTTCATTATAGCATGTTTCTTTTATTTGTGTGTGTGCACGCATGTACACACACATGCATGTACTCGCGTGCCAGGGCCTCCTGCAGCGGCAAATGAACACTAAATACATTGGCCAATTTTTGCATAGAAGAACATTTAGGTACTGGGGATTTGAACCTGGACCAGTAGGCTTTGCCAACAAGTGCCTCCAATTGTTGAGCCATTTCCCCAGCCTTCATTATAGCATTTTTCAAACAAAAGTTGTTTCTGTTTCTCTCACCTCCTCTGTGCCCCTCCCCCACTGGGAAAAACACCCGGTGAGGTGGAATGAAAGAAGATAAACAAGAAAAAAAACTCTCATCCATGGTGTAGAAAGAACTACAGATCCCCTTTTTAAAAAGTCAGATTTATAGATGGAAAAGGGATTTGAACACTCGTTTAAATAAGGGGATGATGTCCAGGTGGCCAGATGGAGAGTCCTTCTTATTCTAGCTCTTCTTTCCATTTTCTCTTTACTTGTGAGAGAGCATATATAATTCCAACACTTCTCTACTATTGACATTCTAAAAGAGTGTGTTTATGAAGCTTCCGTGTTATATATGGTTCCATTAAAAACAATGTCCTGTAAATATTGCTGTCTTGGGCTCATGGTGTTTTAATACCACAGACATAAACATGCAGAATGGAAAGGATGCACCAGCGGGAGGCAGCAGATGGTTCCTGCACATTTATGTCCCTAAGAAAAAATGTAGCTTTCCCATTGCCATTGTCAGCAGTCAGGTCTCCTCCAGCACCTGCATCTTCTCCTCCCTCCCTTTCTCTCTCTGCTCACCCCCCCCATACACACACGCACATGCACACCTCTGAGCAGCAATGCATGTCTTCTCCCTTACCCACAGCCCACCCCCAGCTCACTGCTGCGTGTCACCAGTGACATCCCTACGGAGAAAATGGAGGAACACATCATTGCTAGGGAGGGGTGAAGTCAGGAGGCCTCATAGGTGGTCCGTGTGGCAATTACACAGAGCTGGGAAATTGAGTGGCTTGGGTTTTTTAGGCAAATGAAATGGGTGTAGATAACACTGAAGTCAGAGTTAAACCATCCTGCTCCAATGCCTGCTGAGATGAGAATCATCTGAGCTGTACCAAGTCCTGCTAGGGGCTAGGACTACAGTAAGCGAGATCGCCGCCCAGTGGTGCTTGGGGACCCTCAGAGCTCACAGATGAGGACAGCCCCACTGAGGGTCCCTGTGCGCTGTTTGGTTTGTGCTTTGGAGTACTTTTTCTTTTTACAGCTCCTCCCTAGGGTTCATAAATCCTGGGGATGACAAACAGGAAGTGACAAATATGTCTTTTCAGAATAGACCTTCTGTAAAGAGATAAAGGGTCCTCCCTTCCTACTTTAACCCCAGGCACCCTGTGCCACCTGCAACAGAAAGCTTCTGGAACCAGAAGGGCCTGGAGAGTTCTACACCACCACCTCCTTTGCCTGCCTTCCCCAGGACTCCCACACTGGTTAAGGACCCATGATGGGACTAGGGAGATAGCTCAACAGTTAAAGTTATTTGCTTGCAAAGCCTACTGGCCCAGGCTCAATTCCATAGCACCCACATAAAGCTGGTCATAAAAGTGGCACATGTGTCTAGTGTTCACCTGCAATCCCAAGAGATACCGATGCACCTACACACACATGCACACAATTTTTTTTGAAGAATTCATGATGGAGCTCAAGTGTGTTAACACTTTGAACCCACAATGCTCTGCCATTTCAACTGAGATCCATAGTGATAGTAGCTATTTCAGTTTTTATTTAAATGCCATTTGAAAGCAGATACATTATGATGAAAATAAATCACTAAAATATTGACTAGTCATACAGCCTTATGTGGTTGCTTTCTTTGGTGATTCAAATCTGCTTACTTTCCCCCTAAGCAACAGAAAATAATCAATATACTATATTTAACACTTTGTACTATGCTGCTCCAATGGATGTTCTAACTTATGCCAAATACTAACCACTAAGTCTTTTTTTTTTTTTTTTTTTTTTTTTTTTTTTTTTTTTTGGTTTTTCGAGGTAGGGTCTCACTCTGGTCCAGGCTGACCTGGAATTAACTATGTAGTCTCAGGGTGGCCTTGAACTCTCGGCGATCCTCCTACCTCTGCCTCCCGAGTGCTGGGATTAAAGGCGTGCGCCACCACGCCCGGCTCACCACTAAGTCTTTTTATAAAAAAGATTCATTAGATCAGCCTGCAGGATATAGACTGCACAGCCCAACAATAGCTGCTTGTAAACTGGAGAGTGGGAGAACTTTGGATTTAGGAGGCCCCCAGAGCTTCCCAGCATAAGTGTGATTTGAAGTAGATTCTAAAGATAGGTACAAGTGGTAAGGATAATTCTTGTACAAAGTGTCAGGGTGGAAAGACCCAAAACCTAATATATGTACTCTCCCTTCAAGGCTACAGGACCAATTATAAGAAAAAAGTTGAGGGCTGGAGAGATGGCTTAGCGGTTAAGGCACCTGCCTGCTAAGCCTAAGAACCCGGGTTCCAATCTCCAGGTCCCACGTTTAGCCAGATGCAAAGTGATGCAAGGGCGCAATGCCACACTTGCCCACAAGGGGGCACATACGTCTGGAGTTTGTTCACAGTGGCTGAGAGACTGCTAGTGTGCTCATTCTCTGTCTCCCTCTCTCTGTGTCTCTCTCCAAGAAAGAAGGAAGGAAGGAAGGGAGGAAGGAAGGAGAGTAAGTTGAATTGGGTTTTGAATAGTTACATGAGGCAGTGAGAACCAGTAAAATGTTTTATCCAAATACTTCCTACACCAGTCCCCAGGCTCCTTTTATAGATGCAGTACATGAATTATAGTGAACTAATAAATTCAATGCTTTATCTTGTGTCATCATTCATGCCTTTGACACTGTGGTGACCTCCCCCTCACTCTTGCTGAGGATCATGTGGTTCCTGTTTGTCATGTGTACCTTTTCACAGCATTAGCACAGCCGGGTCCTCTTCCCTCCCTCTCACCTCTTGTGCTGTAAGGACCACCAGTTGGCCAAATACTTGCCTGCTAGACACTTTTTTGTGTGGCCACAAGCTGGCTGCTTCCCATACAGTCCTAGATATGCCTCTGCTGGTGAGAATCTCCCACGACTTTCTCAGACATCGGTGCTAGAACAGCTCAGCCTGCTGCACCATGCAGGTGCCACAGCCCCTACACACACACACACATACACAGGTCTATCCTGTGGGCCATCTGACACTCCATTCTCAGCCTGCTGCACCATGCAGGTGTCACAGCCTTTTTCCCACCACATGGCAGAATACTTATGAACCTTGAAGTACAGCTGCACAAGCTGATAGGCGTGCTCTGTTCGATGTATTTCTCTTGACTTGCCCCTTTTCTACAGTGCACACTTACACTTGCCCAGCTTGACCTTAAGAGCAGCATGTGGCAAGTGCCTTGGAAAGGAATATGGTGACACTTAAATTCCATTGCCAGGGCTGGAGAGATGGCTTAGTAGTTAAGGCATTTGCCTGCAAAGCCTAAGGATCCCAGTTCGATTCTCCAGGTCTCATGTAAGCCAGATGCACAAGGGAGCGCGTGCCTCTGGAGTTCGTTTGCAGTGGCTGGAGGCCTTGGCGCACCCATTCTTACTCTCCCTCCCTCTCTTTCCCTGTCTCTGTCTCAAGTAAATAAAATAAATAAAATCTTAAATTCCATTGCCAGTGTGACCTGCCAATCATACTTGTTCATATTTGCTTCTGCTTCTTGAAATACTTCAAAGTACAGCTTAGTTAGTCATAATGTGCACACATGCACGTACGTACGTACATACATACAGGTATACATGTAACTTCTAGTATATAGAACTGTTCTTTCCCTCCAAGACACACCCACCCTTGTCTGATTCTATCCCCATGGGGGGTGTTGCTGTCGAGTTTAGTACCTCCCCTCCTTTCAAAGGCCTGTGTCCTCTCTTCACCAGATCTGAGTGGCAGCAGAGACAACAGTGCCCGTGGTGCTGAGGTTAGCCATCACCCAGTGACTGAAGTATCCCACCACAGCCTGTGCCTTCAGGCTTCATTTAAATCCAACTCATGTTTTCCTACTGTGGCTCAGACGCTGTTAGAATTGAGAGGTCACATTCAATTTTAAGCAAAAAACAAATAAAATCAGTCTTTCTAAAGAGAAGTAGCAATAGCCTCCCGGGGCGTTTCTATAAATGGAATAATATGTTGATCTTGGAGAAATTGGGAGCCATCTTTCATGTTTTTGTTATTAAGCCAGGTGAAATAAAAACCAAATCTCATTTTTAAATGCCACCCATGGGAATTTTCCTATGTTCTTTCTATCTTAATAAGTAACTTGCACCATTTCTCTGTAGTTAAGGCACATGATTAAAAAAATTAAATTTTGGGCTGGAGCAATGGCTTAGTGGTTAAGGCATTTGCCTGCAAAGCCAAAGGACCCTAGTTCAATTCCCCAGGACCCACGTAAGCCAGATGTACAAGGGGGTGCATGCATCTGGAGTTCATTTGCAGTGGCTGGAGGCCCTGGCGCACACACTCCCCCCCCCCAACTTTCTGAAATAAATAAAATATTAAATTTCAGTATTTAGGATTGTGTTTTGGCTTGGATTTTAGTTTTAGATACCATGTAGCTTTTTGCAAAACTTACACAAAGAACATTTTATAACATTAGCTGGCTGTGATTGTCTAACTGTGTGAAAAACAGTTGCTGTGGATTCACCTTCACCAGGGAAAGAGATGGCCACCAGAGCCTGCCAGAAGATAACAGTTTACCAGAGCTCTCAGCTGCCTAAGTCTCCATTCTCCTCAATATGGGCTTTAAATGGTGATTTTCTTGCCATACCGGGTCATTCTTGATGACATCAGGGACATTTTTCTTGAGGGCTTTCACACACTATGTGTTCATGAATAATTCCTATAGTTCGGAAAAACTAGAGTGTTGCTTTGTTGTCTTTTGTCACTCTGTGCTCAATGCTGTTTACCTTAGTTTAAGGGGAATGTTCCTGGAGATGGGCACAACCTTCTTTGACCAACTAAGAGTCAGAATGCTCCAGTGGTGGGGCAGGTATTCTTCCTTCAGAATGAGAGAATTGCCTTGAAGTGGGAGGTTAGGGGGGACAAATGTGGAAACAATGGGAAGCCAGCTTACCGCAGAACTGCTTAGGGTACAAGCATACACACACGTGTGTGTGCACACACACACTCAGTACTTCTCCCAGAGAGGACCCAGACATCTCCTTGTGTTAGGTCCAGACAGATTAGAAGAGGGTTGGGTTTAGGTTGCATGGAACAGATCTGGTTTTGTGTTTTCTTTTCGAATGACATTCAGTAGCTGTACACATTATGGCCTAGGGAGGGCTCCATGCTAGAGTATCAGTCAGCTCAGGAAGGAGCCTCCACAGTTCATCCTTGCAGACTGGAAGTCCCCGGGTGTAGGCACAGCGCCAGCCTGCTTTCTGCCCTCTGCTTATTCTGCCTCTGGTTCCCTGGTTACCTCCTGGTCAGAGGGCCACTTCAGTGAGTTCAGTATGAGCAGCACATACATACATACATACATACATACATACATACATACATACATACATACATGGTCCTTGGGCAGGATGTATGTGGGCCCATGCATTCCTGGGTGCAGTCTGTCTCACACAGTGTCTTACCACCAGAGTCACCCCTTGGCCATCTCCAGTGAAGGGACCATGAGCCTCAGCTCTGTGCATAGCTCCTTTCCTCTTAGGTCAGGCTGTATCCAAGGCCATGACACAGCGGCTCAAACAGCGACACAATTGTCTCCATCTCTTAAATGGAATGAGGTTGCTCATGCCTCCCCTTTGCCTTCTGTGCACTGTCCCACTGAAAGTTGACTATAGAATGAGCACGTTTACAAACCTGCATCGTAGTTACCTGTGGAGAAGTAAGAACAGGGAGGTGGTCAGCCTGCCTTCAAACCCATCTCGAGACTGTCCTCTGCTTTTTGCTTCACCTTAGAAATCTATGCTTGCAGGAATTGAGCTATGTATGATGTCTTGGAGCACACAGAATTCTAAGAGCTCTAAAATACCAATTAGGCATTTGTCTTGCTTAATGATTTTAAGCCTAAGTGAGCTCCCATATATTATCATTTTAGCCTTCACAGTAGCTGGAGGAGCTGGTTACCTTTTACCCTGAGAAAACAGGCCAACACTGTGTAGCATAACAGAATGTAATACAGTGTAATATGTAAGATAATGATAGAAACAATGTTTAAAGCCTAGTTGCCTCATAGGATCCCCAGTGTCTGCATGATTCCTGTCCCCAGTCCACCTTATGCACACAGTTAATGAAAACCAGCATAATTTGCCAGCATCAGTAATTTTCATTCTGTTTGTGATCCTGTCGTCTGAATTCGTTGTCAGCCTAATAAAGATGGGTGTGAGGCACCTGTCCTGTGTTTCTGTGGTATTACAGTCATCAGTCCAGCAGAAGCCATGCTAGAGATGAGGTGATTCTGTGTTGAAGCAAAGCAGTATTTCTGTATGTTCTTCCTGCTGTCCTGGTAAAATAGCATTGCTTATTAAAATCCCAGAGCTAGAGTGAAAGTCCTGATTGTGATGCCTCCCCTCTGACACAGAGTGATTTCAGTTGTTACTGCAAGCTTGTGAATTTGACTTTTTTTTATTTTTTTATTTTTTTTTTATTTTTGGTTTTTCGAGGTAGGGTCTCACTCTGGCCCAGGCTGACCTGGAATTAACTATGTAGTCTCAGGGTGGCCTTGAACTCAAGGCAGTCCTCCTACCTCTGCCTCCCGAGTGCTGGGATTAAAGGCATGCGCCACCACGCCCGGCTGACTTTTTTTTTTTTAATGGGTAAATGAGATGTTGAGCTTTGTTTTCTCCTTTATCTTTGCCCTGTGTGATCTAAGTTTCTACATGCTGTTCTCTGTTAACATGTAACCACCTTTCCCACCCATCCTTGAGGCAAAGGAATGAAGTGTCGATGATATATTAAAAAATCAACTGTGTATAGATCCAATTTTCAGGTTTTATGTGGAATTCCCTCTGCTGTTTAATTCTACTAAAATTACATTTTTATGTTAACTTAATGGGCTAATATTTTATAACTTGTAAGATTGAGTGCATGGAATAGAATCAATATTTCTGATAATTACTGGATGGAGGGGAGCAGTTCAGTAAGAAGTCATTTTAAACTTACAGGCTGATAGTGATGGAACTTAGGGGCCTCAAGGTGTGGAATATCCAGTTTGCAGGGTTGTTTTCTCTCCTTATGGTTTATTACAAGGTGAAAAGTGTTTCCCCGGCATTTATGATAACATTCAATTGGTCATTTTCTTCACTTGATTTAGGAAAGCACTAGAAATTAAGAATCACGACATTCTGTGCAGGGTGTTCTCAGCTAAATGGCTGCGATCTAGCATTGATATCCGAGGTGCTCTACTTCTAAGTGACAAGCTCTGCTGCTTGTTCTGTTGTAGTCATTAGAATGTGTCTGTGTTTCTGTGTTCACAGCAGATACAGCTGTTCCATTCAAGGGCTGGTGAGTGGCTCTAGAATTGTTAATTGTTAATGATGGCATACATTTGTTGAGTGTTATTCATCAACAGTGTTCCCTAGTGCTGGCTGCTCATCAGATGTATTTTTAAGACTTACAGAAATGATTTTGGTGAGCCCCCTGGTGTAAAGCACAGGTTCCAATGAGAGTACCATAGTTCATGTGGTTTTGAGTCACTGAGCATGTGGAAGGTACTGCATGTGTTGTTGGTGAGCCCCTCTCTTACAGGGAAGGAATGGAGGCTCTGGTTACATGAGTTGTCCATGGTCACACCTCACTTTCCAAATGCCCAGCTTCTTGAAGGTAGACAGGCGTGAGGCACATGTTATACTTACGATGTGGCTTCTTCATCGTGTTGAAGATTATCAACAGAAGTGCAAATGAAAGCAGCATGTTGTGTCAGTTATAGGAGCACAAGAAACAAAGTTAGGTGAATAATTCCTTAATTTAAGGACCCCTGCAGCCTAAGATCTTGTGGAAATCTATTAAGAACATACAACCAGTTAACATGTGTATGGTGGATTCTAGAGACAAATAAAACATTTCATACTTTTATTGTATAATCCTGTCTTCCTTCACTTGCCATCAAGTTCATCATCAGCACAGGTTAATGGATAGAGCACTGATCCTCTGCCCCATGGCTACATTAGCCTCCTAGACGCATGAGAAGTTGACCCAGCTCACAGGAGAGCAGGCAAAAAAGAGCAGAGCCTCCTCCAGAAAGGTAGTGTCCCCGCCTGCAAACAGTTCCCTTGTAGCATGTTAGCTTGAGCTGGGTCATGGGATTCAGTGATTATTAACTCAAGCAGTGACACATAGGATGTCTGTAGAGTGGCCATGGGAGGGAAGGGTGCAGACACCAGGTGGACAGCAAGGACAAGGTCGATAGCTAGACGGTGCCACCCACAGAAAGGTAGCTGGAGGGGCTTTACCCCTTTTTGCCCCCCTCATGGTGGGAACTCTCTGTACTTTGTCCTCTTTCGTTATCTTAATCTCATAAAGTTTCTCTAAGCCTTGCCCTCTGATCTATGGATTTTACTTCTTTAAATTCATAAGACAAGCCGGGCGTGGTGGTGCACGCCTTTAATCCCAGCACTCGGGAGGCAGAGGTAGGAGGATCACCATGAGTTCAAGGCCACTCTGAGACTATATAGTGAATTCCAGGTCAGCCTGGACTAGAGTGAGACTCTACCTCAAAAAAAAAAAAAAAATCATAAGGTAAGAATGCAGGGTACCCTAAATTTATTGTTGGATTGGCAAGGTACCCCAAAATTCCTGCTTCATATTGGCATGATTGGCTAGGAAACTTAAAGGATATCTTCTCTATACCTTTCTTCCTCTTGGGAACCAGGTACTTTCTGTCTCTCTCTGCTTTTTATGCTCGTTCCTGGTGCTGGCTTTAGAGACATTTACATTCCCCTGGGATTGCTATGCTGGCTGTCAAGGCTCCTCCCAGGTCTCCCACCATCACTGTGGACTCAGAGGTCAATACAAAATGAGCTAAACTGGGGAAGAAGTGGGGAGAGTGACCTTTTGAATATTCCGCATCTCCTTTGCTCTCCGGGTAGGGGAACCCTCCAGCCACACTTAGCAAGGCTGACCACCCGAGCTGAGGGGGAGGGGCTGCCTAGCCTGAACCTGCGTCATCTTGCCAGGACACCATGGACGCCACAGGATGGTGGAGGAGGGCTAACCACAGCCCCTCGAATTTGCTTTTTGTCTGGGTATTTTACCTGTAGACAGTAAGGAATTCACCCTAAGAGTAATCATGCATACATCCTATCTAGATCAAAGAATAAAGGAGTCAAATGGATTTTTAGGGGGAGCGTCTCTCAAAAGATATTTGAAACTTGGGCTGGAGAGATGGCTTAGCGGTTAAACGCTTGCCTATGAAGCCTAAGGACCCCAGTTCGAGGCTCGATTCTCCAGGACCCACGTAAGCCAAATGCAAAAGGGGGTGCATGCATCTGGAGTTTGTTTGCAGTGGCTGGAGGCCCTGGCGCACCCATTCTCTCCCTCTCTCTCTCTCTCTACCTGTATCTCTCTCTCAAATAAATAAATAAAGTAAAATTTAAAAAAATTTAAAAAAAAAAAGATATTTGAAACTCAATCTGTAAGGGTGTTGAAAGCCTTCCTGCCTCACACAGATATTAGAAGCAATCCGGCTTTCCTAACATAGTTCTCAATATCTATTCCAGAGGTTTTTGCCAATAGTACTTTAGTTGTTGAGTGATCAGTCATATTCATGCTCTTACAAAAAGGTTGTGTAGATCATGGGAATTAGTATGGAGTCACAGTAGTATAGAGCAACTCATCCATACACTCAGCCCCCTTATATGTCACTAAGGAGGTCAGAGATACAAGGCCCCATGGACCACGTTGATAAAGGGTGAATAAATCCAAAGGTCTGGTTTCTCCTTGTGAATTCACACAGGGAGAAATAGAAGGGGATCTAGAAGATGCTCTGCAGTAAAAGACAAAAGAGATTTGGGAAATGTTCAGTATATTGTCCTTTGTGTTTTGATGGGTAGTCATGCATCTTGTTGGGGACCCATCTGTTAGGACTTAATTCCATAGACCCACCATGACATTTAGGGTCCCATTGGTAAGAGCATAAATCCATAGTACCTAGAAAACATAGATGTGTCTTTTTGGGGGACCCATCTGTAAGAACTTAATTCCATAGACATCATGACGGGCCAAGAAGGCTTGAATGTGAAGTCCTATTGGTGAGAATATAAACCCTTCGTCCTTAAGCAAATAAACTTCCCTGGACTGTCTCCTAGTATGATCTAGATGGTGCTTTTGTCTAGGCTTTCTTTTGTGCCATTTTTCATTATGAATATACTTTGCATGGACACATCCTCTGTTGGTACCATCATTTCCCTCCTCCCTGCCCACATTCCTCCCAAGGGCCTCTCAGTGGGGTTGCTGGTGTTCCCCACTGAGAAGGATGGTGGGTTATGAGGACAGCAGTCAGTCATTGTGGGGGTTGAGGGGCAATGCCTCTGGGTATGCCATCCCAACCTGTGGCTCTTACATTCTTTCTGCCCCCTCTATGTCTCCATTATCCTCTGCCAGCCATGCCTTATAACTGGATAACTTCATCCTGGAAGGCCTCCATATGTGCACTGTGGCACATGTTCACTTGCACACGTACTCACTCACACAACCAAAGTAAAGAGAGAAAGTGAAAAGTTACACTGATAGCTAACCTAAGTAATGAGGACCTGTTGGGATCGTGTACCAGCCTATGTGCAGGCTTTGACATACTTCATTCCACAAGGAGGCATCACCTCCTTTCTCATTAGAAAGAATGACACAAAGTTAAATAACTGAAGTGATACAACTGGAAATAGCAAAGTTGGGGTTTGAACCCACGTGTGATGGCTGCTGGTTCCCAGGCTTTAGGCAGAGAAGGGATGTGAGGTGCTACTGTAGGGAAATGGGGCTGGAAAAGAGGGAAGGCCTGCCTAGAGAGCAGATCTGGAGTTGTTTGTGTTTTCATTTACCATTCAAAACTTTGAGACTCAAGATTGAGAGTGGAGGGACTTGGTAAGTGCCTCCTTCACCACAATTAAAGTCACCTGCCTGCCAAGGAGTTTACAGACTGGTAGGCTCGGGAACATATGGGCTATGGTATATTAATTACTGCCTCTTACTACACCATATTTCTGTAGCCTGAAACAAGCGTGGACATGCCTGAGACATGGCACTCTGCTCATCTGCTTTTGCATGCAAGGATCTGTCTCTTTTACACTTAACCTAGAGGTCATGACTTGAATGTTCAGAAATAGATGTTTTCCTGGGAGGAAACCATCCACAGGAATGGCATACTCACTTCTGTGATGAGCTGGCAAGATAGCATGTCCTTGAAATGGCTTCTGCCCACCTGCCTGGGGTGTGTGTGTGTGTGTGTACACATGCACTCAAACTCATGTGTACCTGTATGATTTTTTAAAGTGATTATGTACCTGGTTTTCACATATATGTAAGTGGTTTTTATATAGTACATTAAAATTGCTGCAGGCTTTTCATTATCTTATTATTCCAGTCTTAGTTCAAGGGAGGGTTTATTTGAAGCTCTGGGTTTCACATGTTATCATAAGATATAAGAAGCTCTGGGCTGGAGAGATGGATTAGTGGTTAAGGTTTGATTCCCCAGTACCCACATAAGCCAGATGTACAAGGTGGCACATATGTCTGGAGTTTGTTTGCAGTGGCTAGAGGCCCTGGAATGCTCATATTTTCTCTCTCTCTCTCTCTCTCTCTCTCTCTCTCTCCTCCTTTCTCTCAAATAAAATATTTTTTAAAATATAAGAAGCCCTTATGATATTCTGTCTTCCACAGCAACCAACGACCTGTAGGGCTATGCGTGTATGTGTCCATGTATTGTTTTTCCTAAAAGTGGTACCAAGGTTTTCAGATCAATTTTTCTCCCACCTTTAATATAATTTGGGAACTGTCTCCCTGGAGTAGCTGTAAGGACCAGCGTTTTGAGTTGGATTTTGAAAGCAAACATCTAGAATGCTTTTGTCCCAGCTTTACGGCATGCATTAGACTTGGCTCTCCACTGAATGAACATCTCCCTTATCTGAGATTCAGTGTCACTGAGATAATGAGCCTGACACCATCCCTTATACCTGTGTCCTTTGGACCTGGAAGAATTAATGAGCTGACACTTAAATACCCTAAAAGTCTTGAAATGAGGGCCTCTCCCAGTAAGTGTCCTGTCACAGAACTCTTTCTAATCCTTCCCTGCATATCTAGGTTTCTCATTTTATGGTCCTCATTTTATGTTCATCGCTCATATTTTTTTAACACCTGAAAATATCACACATATTAATACATGTTTCTTGAATTATTAATGAACAGTCAGAATTACTCTTCCAATAGAAGCTAAACTGGCTAAATATTATTCACCCAATCATTTATCTGAAATAAGGTATCATGCTACAACCCTAAAAATATAATAATTAATGGGAAATTTCAAGTTTAAAGTTCAGTTTTGAAATAACAGCTAAGCATTATGTCAAAAAATATTAAATTTTGTTAAAGGAGCTCTTCTAGGTGGTCACAAAACAACAGCTGGAATTCTAGTGTAAAAATGTCCAAACATGGGCTGGAGAGATGGATTAGCAGCTAAGGCGCCTGCCTGCTAAGCCTAAGAACGCTGGTTCCAATGACCAGCCGTTCCAATCTCCAGGTCCCACGTTTAGCCAGATGCAAAGTGAGGCAAGGGCGCAATGCTGCACTTGCCCACAAGGGGGCGCACGCATCTGGATTTCGTTCACAGCAGCTGAGAGACTGCTGGCACGCCCATCTCTGTCTCCCTCTCCCTCTCTGTCTGTCTATCTCTCTCTCTCTCTCTCTCCAAAAATAAATAAAAAATAATTCAAATTTTTTTTTTAAAAAATGTCCAAACATGGGGCTGGAGAGATGGCTTAGTGCTTAAAGTGCTTGCCTGCGAAGCCTGAAAACCAGGTTCAATTCCCCAGTACCCTCATAAGCCTGGTGTGCCCATTCTATTTCTATATGCCTCTTTCTCTCTCTTTCTCTCTCAAATAAATAAATAAATAATATTTTAAAATATTCACACACATTTGATTTCATCCTCAGAAGTACATTATACGTTAAAGGTTATATATATACACACACACATAGATGTTGAACTAGAATTTATTTCATTATATCTTTCAACGTATGTAAATGGAAATGATTTTCTATAAGAAGCTGTCATGTTCAAGAATGATTGTTGGGGCTGGAGAGATGGCTCAGTGGTTACGGCATTTGCCTGCAAAGCCTAAGGACCCAGGTTCATTTCCCCAGTACCCACATAAAGCCAAATGCACAAAGTGGCTGGCGCATGCATCTAGAGTTCATTTGCAATAGCTAAAGGCCCTGGTGTGCCCATCTTCTCTCTCTCTCTTCCTCTCTTTCTTAAATAAGTAAATTACTAATTTTTAAAAAAGAATTATTGTAAGCCAAGTATGGTGGCACATGCCTTTCATCCCAGCACTTGGGAGGTAGAGGTAGGAGAATCCATCATGAGTTCAAGGCCACCCTGAGACTACATAGTGAATTCCAGGTCAGCCTGGGCTAGAGCGAGACCCTGCCTCAAAAAACTGAAAAAAGGGGCTGGGGAGATGGCTTAGCGGTTAAACGCTTGCCTGTGAACCCTAAGGACCCTGGTTCAAGGCTCAATTCTCCAGGACCCACGTAAGCCAGATGCACAAGGGGGTGCATGCATCTGGAGTTCGTTTGCAGTAGCTGGAGGCCCTGGCATGCCAATTCTCTCTCTCTCTCTACCTGCCTATTTCTGTCTCTCTCTGTCTCTCTCACATAAATAAAAAATAAAATATTTTTTTAAAACTGAAAAAAGAAGAAGAAAAGTGTGTGTGAATGCAAGGCAAGAAGACAGCGGCGGCAGGGGCAGAGCAGCACCAGGCCTCACTGAAACGGGCCGTCATGGCCCTCCACAACCCCCAGTATATTTTTGGAGATTTTAGCCCTGATGAATTCAATCAGTTCTTTGGGACTCCTCAGTTGTCAGTAGAGCTCCCTCTGTACAGTGGGGTGCTCTGTATGGCTCATAGGCTGCAGATGAACTGCCCAATGCAGGACAAGACTGTCGGAGAATTGAGTTTGGTGTTAATGAAGTAATTGAACCCAGTGATGCTTTGCCGAGGACCCCAGCTACAGTATTTCAAGCACGTTGAATCCTCAGGCCCCTGAATTTGTTCTTGGTTGTACAATTTCCCAGAAGACCACTGCTGACCTAGATAAAGGAGTGAACTGCAGTTCCATTGACAGCCAGTGCCCAGGCTCTGCCCTTGCTTTGGATAGCAGTTGTAATGTGGAGGCAGAAGTTTTACAAAATGATGGTGTCTCGGGTGACTTGGACAATGGGAGCGTAAAAAGGAAAAATAACCTCCCGAATATTACAGTTACCTGAAAGATGTTGGTGACTAGAGCATTTCCCCAGAAGCCCTGGTCAGTGGCCAGGCTACTTCAGCAGTTGCAGACAGCATGGGTGCAGAGGACACAGAGTTCATGGCTGATGTGCTTCCGGTTACACCCAGGACTTGTGATAGCCCTCAGAACTCCATGAACTTCATCAGTGACACTGTGCCTGACAGTCCTTTCCCCAGAGCCCTCAATGGCAATGCCAGGATTGCAGGGCTGCCATGGGACCGACATGGAGCAACCTTGCCTCCCTGCAGACAGCCTGCTAAGGACAGCTGTAGCACAGCCCTTTGCTGGCACCAATACTACAAAGACCCTTGTCATTGCTCACAGAAAAATACTTGAATCTCTGGGCGAGGACACAGCTGCCAATGGGATAGAGTTGCACACTGTGGACAGTGTAGACTTGGACCCTTCAAAGTCTGAGAGTTCCCCACCTCCTGCTGAAAGTGCAGTCTCAATGTCAGGTGCCATTCCAAATTAGCCAGCCTGACAAGTCCTGGGCCATCCTCTTCCATGATTCTAAGCCCTCTTCCTCCTCGCCCATGGCATATGTGGAAACTAAGTGTTCCCCTCCTGTCCCATCTCCCCTGGCCTCTGAACAGCAGGTGGAAGTCAAAGAAGGGCTAGTTCCAGTCTCAGAGGATCATATAGCCATAAAGATTGCAGGTACAATCACTCAGACCCAGGCTGCAAAATGACATGTTGCAGGTGGGGCTCCCAATGCTGCCCGTGGATTGTTACCATAGCCATGGGAGCTGACCTGGGCAGCCAGTGGATGATTTAAAGAGTGTGGTGTATTAATATTATCCAAGAGTATATAACCATATATGTAGGAAAAGAAGTGGGAGAGGAGGTACCATACCTTTATGTTAAGTGGAAAAAAATCTCCATGTCCTTGACTCTTTTCCTGTTGTCAAATACCATTTCTTGCCTGTTCAAGTAATGCCACTCTACTGTTCAGATATATAATCACCTGTTCTATGTATAGCTGGTGTGCACTTTAGCTGTGGCAGCCTGGTTGGCACTTACTCTGTACTACTGTTTCTTTTCTATATGAAGATGTAAGAAGGCATTTTGTGAATAATAGAGGGGTTTTGTTTAAACTTTTAATGACTTTGAGTAGATTTTATTTAGAGTTTTAGCAAACCAGCAAACCAGGATCAATGAGTTCAATGCAAAGTTAACATTTTCCTTTTTTTTTTTTTTTTTTTTTTTTTTTTTTTCGAGGTAGGGTCTCACTCTGGTCCAGGCTGACCTGGAATTAACTATGTAGTCTCAGGGTGGCCTCGAACTCACAGCGATCCTCCTACCTCTGCCTCCCGAGTGCTGGGATTAAAGGCCACCAGCTAACATTTTCTTTTAATTCACACTAAAAATATAATGCATTGTAAAAAAGAAAAAGGAAATTGTATTGCAACCCAGTTTTCCTAAGATAATAAATGAATTCATGTAGAATATAAATATATGCTTAGATTACTAATTTTAAAGTTTTTTTTTTTTAATCTGCATGTGTGTGTGCATCCCCTCAAGGGTCTCTTGCTGCAGCAAAGGCATGCTGGTCCAGTTTTACATAGGTGGCAGGGAAATTGAACCTGGGCTTGCAGGCTTTGCAAGCATGCTCTGTACCCACTGAGTCTTCTCCCCAGCCCCAGGTTTTTTCAGCTTAAGCACTAATACCCCAGCAAAGCTTCCCTGTCACCACTTAGGATCATCACTGAAGTAGAAAGTCTTAGATGTACTCAAGGACAACTGGTTGCCATGGCTTCTGTCAGGCCACTGAGGTTTTTATCCTGAGTAGGAAAAGTCCCCCTGAGCAGTTTTCATAAGTGTGCTGTCAGAAACAGAGATAGACACATTTATGTCTTTGTCAGCAATGCCAGAATTTATTGACTAACAATAAAGTCATAAGCTATGTTGGGTTTCATCAGCTACAGTTTATATGAAGTAGTCCTGATTTCCCTTGATAGGATAGCCTATGACAATCACAGGTTCTTGCATTCTAATCTTTTTTTGGGGGGAGGGGTTGAGGTAGGGTTTCACTTTAGCCCAAGTTAACCTGGAATTCACTCTAGTTTCAGGGTGGCCTCGAACCACAGCTATCCTCCTACCTCTCCCTCCCAAGTGCTGGGATTAAAGGCATGCTCCACACTCCTGGCTTATTCTAATCTTAATTGCTATTATTCGCTGTTAGATCACACTACACAATGAGGCATACATTTATATATATGTATGTATGTATATGTGTGTGTATATATATGTACACATATACATACATACACATTTATGTTTCACAGAAGAGCTGTGAAAGGGTTAAAGAGGCTTTGCTGCAGGCAGAGAACTGACAGGTAAAAGTCACTGAAGGTGCTTAGATGACGTATTATGAAATCTAGCTGGAGAGCTTGACGAGGTACCCAGCCATGAGCTGCCAAGGCACAGGACCACTGAGGTGAGCAACATAGTCCAGGTCTATACTAACTGAGGGATGGATGAACAGACAGATACTCCAGTGAGCCACCCATGTCAGGCAATGGGGACTGTGCTGAACTGAAGCCTCTTGGACAGGCAGGAGTTCTGCTTTCTGATCCCTTAACACAGGTACTAGATGATCCAATGACAGGTCAGTGAGGCCCTCACCATCACAGTATGATGTATTCCTTCTTTCATGGGATCCAGGTGATGGTGTTGAGCCCTTCCTAAATCTGGTATGTTCAGTATATTCACAGACTGGTTTTCCCTGTGCAGTCTTAATATATCCATATGTCTATAGAGTCCATAGGTGGTACCTTTTTATTTGCATGAGTCAGTCTGTACCTCAGAGTTCACGCCGAACATGCTGAGCATGTGGGAGTGGTATCAAAACAAGATAGAGCCATCTTTCTCAGCATTTGCATTCAAAATTGAGCCAGCTGCTGCTTTGTGAGATGGAGTCACCAGGGGCAAAGCACAGCCTGAAAAGGCTTGAAAAGCCATTGCTTCACACAGTATGGAGCAAAAGCAGGGCAGTGACGGAGCGCAGGTCACAGCTGGTCTCCAAGAGAACAAATGATGGCAGAAGTGTGCATATTGCTCACACAACACCTCTGCTTTTCTGTAAATTGGTCCAAAATGGCCATCTCTGCTGCCCTTCTCCCTCAAATCCTGATGCAAGAATGCTAAAGACCTCCTGTCGTTGACTTGGCAGTGTCCATCAGACAGGAAGGAAAGTCCATAATTCAGGTCATGCCTTCCCTTCAAGTGTATCCAGTTCATATGCATGTGTGTACAGGTGCATGTGCACACAGATGGAGGGGTCCGAGGAAAACATTAGATAGCATTCCTCAGGAATGCTGCCCACCATTTTTTTTTTTTGAGACAAGGACTCTCAGTGACTCAGAGGTCAACAAGTAGGCAAGACTGGCTAGCCAGCCAGCCCCAGAGATCCTCCTGTCTGCCTCCTTAGCCACTGGGATTACAGTGCCACCACACCCACTCCAGTCTCCATGCCTGCAAGACAAGTACTGTGCTGACTGCACATCTCCCCAGCACCTTTTTTTTTTAAATTTATTTCTAACTAACAGATTATGTGGTTTTTCCTGGAGAGACCTTTTCCAAAGTTTATCTTCACCTCAGATAGAGAGGGTTCTGATAGACGAAAGCAAACATTCTGTCCAAGTCCAGCATGGTGAACTGGGTCTACTTAAAGGAGAAAGGACCAGTCATAGACAGCTATGACACTAAGATATCCCCTGTGTGATTTATGTCGCTATACCTCTAAAAACTACACACATACATACACATACACACAATTCTTCCACCTATATACTGAAGTATGCAGTCCCAGGACTATATGTAGCTGGGGCAGGAGGAAGTACTGAATGAAATCTCAGATGAGTGTCTGCTGACCTGCCCCTCCTTCCACAAGGGATGTTAACAACCTGTTTCCATCACCATAACGTCACTGTCAGCTGTCTTGTTCCACTGACTTTGTTCCATGACTGTGGGCCTGTCTTCTATAGAATACCACAGCTATTGCTTCAATACGGCAGTGCCCAAGTCCAAGACAGAAGAAACAGATTCACTACAACACAAAACATATATGTTCTCATGTACGGAGTACAATGTGGCATTTCACCTACATAGACAGCTGTAATTTTAGGACCAGGGCTATGTCTTATTTTAAGAGTGAATAAAACTGAGGCTAGAAAGATCGCTCAGTGGTTAGGTGTGCTTCTTGCACAGCATGAGGGACTAAGGGGACCTGAGTCTGCCTGTCTCCAGATCCCACATAAAAGAGCCGAGTATGACTACGCATGACTAACTCCAATACCACAGGAAAACAGAGAACTGAGAATTGTTGGAGCCCACGAGCTCTGAAATCAGTGAAAAGAGACTCCAGCTGAAAACAAGACCAGGCAGAAGAGTGATGGACACCCACTGTTCTTTTCCAGCCAGTGCAGGAGAGAGTAATGGGTGTAGAAAGGCCACATACACATGCAAACACCACACAGACACACACACACACACACACAAAGATATATATATATATATATAGAGAGAGAGAGAGAGAGAGAGAGAGAGAGAGAGGGGAGAATTGGAGCTCCAGAGCCTCCACCACTGCAGTCGAACTCCAGACGCTTGTGCTACCTAGTGCGCATGTGTGACCTTGTGCTTGCCTCACCTTTGTGCATCTGGCTTATATGGGATCTTGGAGCAAATGAATATGGGTCCTTAGGCTTCTCAGGCAAGCACCTTAACTGCTAAGCCATCTCTCCAGCCTGAAAAAGATATTTTTAAAAACTGAGCAGATCTTTTCAGGAAGCTCCTCACAACTTGCAGTGGCAGAGCTGTGTTGTGTGATTGCACCCAAGTGCTTTCCTAGACAACAGAATGAGACCACTCTATTCACCTCACATCAGTCAGGATCGATGCCACGGGGCTGCAGAGACTGGTGCCTTCCCTGGGGCATATCGGGTGCTGAACAGTCTGACACTTGAGGGAGGAGGCAGGAGGAGAGAGGGCACTCTTGGGATGGGATACTCATGGCATCTGCTGCAATGGGTCCACTGTGAAGAACCTGGGAAGCTGCATTGGACACACAGAGACAACCCACTTGAGTTTGAATCCTGGCCTTCCCTTCACCAGTGCTGTTGCCGTGGACAAGTGCCTGTTTTGAACCTCTCCACATTTCAGTTCTCACTGCCAAAGTTGAAGATCAGAGCATCTCCCTGAACACTAAGACATAAGATGAATCAACACTGGCACAGGCCCCATCTTTGTTCCCAGGAAAGTCCAAGTTCCATAAGGGCTGGGCATGAACAAGGTGATTTCAGTGCCATGCACAACTCTTTCCAGTCACACACATTTATTTACTTGGACCAAAGAGAGGAAGAATGTGTCTAAACAACGTGCCTACAGTGTTCTACTAAACCAGCAGACAGCAGTGCAGGGGTGTGTGAGACACCCTGTGCTCCAGCAGGGACAGCAGGTCCAAGTAGTATTGGAAGTATACAGTCAGAGAGGATTAGAGTATTTTAAGTAGTGAAGTAATAATATAAAATGTATGTGTTAGAGAACTTGGAATAATGAGAAGATGTAACTGTAGAATCTATAACGGAGGCACAATATCCAGGTAGAAGACCCACATCAAGGGCTCGTTTGAGGGTTGGTAGAAGGGCAGCTCAGTGGAAGTAGAAAGGATGCATGGGGGCTGGAGAGATGGCTTAGGGGTTGAGGCACCTGCCTCCTAAGCCTAAGAACACCTGTTCAATACTCCAGGTCCCACATTTAGCCAGAAGCAAAAGTGACACAAGGGTGCAATGCCACACTTGCCCACAGGGGGCGCATGCATCTGGAGTGTGTTCACAGCGGCTGGGAGGCTGATGGTGCGCCCATTCTCTCTCACTCTCTCTGACACTCTCCAAAGAAAAAGGATGCATGGATGACAGAGATAATATCTGGGTTGCTGGTGCTCGTTTAGGGGTGCAAAGAGCGGTCTGGTCTAGCAATATAGATTTAACATTCAAAGCCGGCTGTGGTGGCACACATCTTTAATCCCAGCACTTGGGATGCAGGGGTAGGAGGGTCACCATGAGTTCGAGGCCACTCTGAGACTACACAGTGAATTCAAGGTCAGCCTGAGCTAGAGTGAGACCCTACCTCAAAAAATCAAACCCAAAAAGGGAGGGGGGGTGATTGAACTTTCAAAATTATGGTAGTATTGGTAATGAAGCCATGGGGATAAGTGGCACCACAGGTAGTAAGTATATTCAAGGTGGTCCTAATTCTTTTTTGTTGTTGTTGTTTGTTGTTTTTTTTTTTTTGGTTTTTCAAGGTAGGGTCTCACTCTGGTCCTGGCTGACCTGAAATTAACTATGTAGTCTCAGGGTGGCCTCGAACTCCCGGCGATCCTCCTACCTCTGCCTCCCGAGTGCTGGGATTAAAGGCGTGCACCACCACGCCCGGCTGTGGTCCTGATTCTTTATAGCATTGCACGTCAGTGTGTCTGAGCAATGAAGACATGAGAAGAGTTTCTACCTTTTTTTTTTTTTTTTTTTTTTTTTTTGGAGAGAGAGAGATTGGGAGAGGAAGACAGATAGAGATGGGCGCGCCAGCAGCCTCTCAGCTGCTGCAAACGAAATACAGATACATGCACGCCCTTGTGGTCAAGTGTGGCATTGCACCCTTGTGTCACTTTGCATCTGGCTAAACGTGGGACCTGGAGATTGGAACCAGCGTTCTTAGGCTTAGGAGGCAGGCGCCTTAACTGCTAAGCCATCTCTCCAACCCGAGTTTCCACTTTTTGGCAACCATCTCTCCTGTGATATTTTTTCCCTCCTCCTAACTGCTCACACTGTTGTTTCATTTTGTGTACAAGAAGGCCTTAGCTGTCACAGCAACACCACAGCTGCACTGTTGACGTGATCTAAGAGGAGACCGGCTCTGCTTTTTAATGCCCACCGCAGTTCAGTCCTGGCTGCTTCTGCTTAGCCGTGTAAAATCAAGCACATCTATTCGTCATAAACCTCGGTTTCCTACATGCAAAATGAGAAGGATGACAGGTCCTGCTCTGCAGAACTGTTGGACAAGGGACTTGAGGTGGTGCAGTAAGCCTTCCACCTGGCCTGGAGGAAACAGGCAGATGTGAACTCTTACTACTGCTAACCATCACCTCATTTCCTCTCCTGTGTTCGAATAGAGGAACATGAATATATATGTGTAAAGGAGGAGAGGCTTGCCTCAGACTTGGACTGATATTCTGTGTCAGCCCACAGGAATGTGTCTGTCTTCTCTGCTCTTGAACCGTCTGCTGGCTACCAGCAAGAGGAGGGCCTTCCTGTCTCTCTCTCTCTCTCTCTCTCTCTCTCTCTCTCTCTCTCTCTCTCTCTCTCTTCAGTGAGGCTTTTGTCCTTCCCTGGGGCTGGTGACTGCACCTGTCACTGGAACTCACCCCCATCCCATGTGTCACTGAGAAGTCATCCAGTGTGTCCTTGCTGAGACTTACTAGGTGAAGCTTAAGAGTCCTGGCTCCACCATCCATGTCTGCTTCCAGACAGTTCAAGCTCAGTTGGGATGCTGAAGAGACTTCCCAGCTTCTAGGCTGTGAGTAGATGGAATTCTCTGAAAAAGAGGGGACATTCCTTTGTGAGAATTCACTTGCCATGACTCTCACAAATAAAGGGCCTAGGAGAGCCCTTCTCCCAAACCAGCCTGCTTCAGGCTCAGCAGGGGAAGCCCTGGACAGCTCGGCCCCAAGGCAGTCGTCCCACAGGCGTTTGCTTTTCCTCACACCACTGCATAAGCCACTCTGACGAGGTGGTCAAATCAGAGCTCTCTCACCCTCTATAAGCATTTCTTTTTCTGGGATACGAAGCAGCTCTTGGGGAAGAAAAGCAATTTGATGTCAGGGGCTCCTTTGAGCCTTGGGAATTGGGCCTTAGAAGCTTGGAATTGGAGCTCAGCTGCTGGTGGAAAATACACTGTGAATGTTTTATTCAGTAATGCATATATAACATTGAGCAGAATCCAAATACATAAATCACTTACACAATAGCTGTTAAGAGCTACCTGCCAGCATCGCAGAACCTGCTGCCAGTATGGCTTACAAGGTCCTGTACTGCCATCTGCTGGCCAAATGTTTATTAAGCTGCTTCATTTTTATGGTGTGCCCACTCTGGCCCCCACCCCTAAGCCTCACCATAGTTCTCTGGCATTCATATTTTTCTGGGGTAAACACTATCAAAGCCAAGCCGGGTGTGGTGGCGCACGCCTTTAATCCCAGCACTAGGGAAGCAGAAGTAGGAGGATCGCCGTGATTTCAAGGCCACCCTGAGACTACATAGTGATTTCCAGGTCAGCCTGAGCTAGAGACCCTACCTCAAAAAAACAAACAAAAAAAAAAAATCAAAGCCAAGTTGTCTTGCATGTTGAGGATTGCAAAGGAAATCTGGAAGGTGCTAAAACTGATAGAAAAGAGAGATGACAAAGCCAGTTTCTGCCCCCTGGCTTTGTCCCAGCTTCCCTGGAATGAGGCTCCATGCCAGCCTGTATCTCAAAGCCTGAGGCTCTGTCTTTATAACTGATCCTGTTGTTGTAACTGTCAGGCTCCCTGATTCTGAGCTACCATCACCAGTATATCAATGAGATAGGAATTATTAACATCAACCAGGAAAGCCTACCCATAACTAGGCATGAATTCAGAGCTTAAAGACTGTCTCAAGTGGTGCAGTGAGCCTCCATGCCAACTTGGAGGTCTGCTTTCAGTGCAGCTCTTAACCTCGCAGTCTGCCCACAAGTCTCAGCACTCAGAGATATCACTTCTCTGGAGGAGTACACGTGGCTCCGTGAGGACCAGGATGCAGGTCTCACTTCTGTGGAGTGGTACACGTGGCTACATGGAGGACCAGAAAAGAGTGGGCAAAGAACATCCAAACCACAGGCATAGGAATCAGGGAAGAGCAAGAACTCAGGTGCAGACATGCTGTGGGAGAATGCACCTGCCCTGCGGTCTGTGAGGAATCTGAGGGCCACAGCTGTAGACAACCAGGCTCCATATGAAAAGTAAAGGGACAAGGTTTTTAAGGTGTCGTGAACTCTTCAAATTTGGACATGACGGTAGGCCTCAATGTGATGTTAATAACACCTGATACAAAGGCTAAATCTCTTTTGCAGATTTAAGTTTAAGAATTTGAAATGATCAGCTGAAGAAATGGCTTAGCAGTTAAGGTGCTTGCCTATGAAGTCTAAGGACAGAGGTTCTATTCCCCAGCACCCACATAAGCCAGATGCACAAGGTGGTGCCATGCATCTGGAGTTCAGACAGGACATGGCAAAGGTTCTAGATGTGACCACACACTGACTGTCCCTGCCAGAAGACCTGAAAGCTGGGTGCTGCTGTCACTCACTTGTCTGGCGATGGGTGCTGGCCAGCAGCTGATTACCCAGCTGGGCTATCAGTGAGCACACACACTCGCCTCTCTGTGCAGCCTGGGCTTCCTCACAACATGGCAGCTGGACTTTCAGGTCAGGAGTTTCGAGAAAGACCCAGACCCACCTCATCATGCCTCAGAAATGACGCCAGAGTCAAGGCTACAGACCCTTGTGAGCTCACGTGAGTCTCTGTGCAGGGTCAGGTCACAATGTAAGAGGAGCACGGGCACAGGCTGTCCTTAGGAAGCACCATCTGCCAGACTTGCTTACACTTCAGTCTGGAGCCCTCTCTCGTGCCCTGCCATAGGAGCATGCCACAGACTCAGCCAGTGGACAGGCTCATGGTGGGTGGCTGGGTAGGCCAATGGGACAGCTTTAGTTCAAGATCCCTCTGCAGTTTGAAGTTGGCTCACCCTGGCCACCCTGGGCCTTGCTTTCTTCTGATCTCAGGCTGAGGGTGTTGCTCAGTGGCAGAGCATGTGTCTGACATGCACGCGGCCCTGGCTTCTATCCCCAGCACCAAAGGACCAAAAAAAGACTGAAACCTAATCAGTGCGATCTTTCTTTATGCCTGATACATATACCCCTGAGGTAGTGAGATGTGCAGTTCCGATCTGGGGATTGGGAATTTCCAAAAGCCTCCCTCGAATTCTAAGTTCCCCTGTGCCTTGGTCATCTTGAGTTAGGAGATCCCTGAGACCCCATCCATGAGCACTGAGACCTTGAACGTGGTCCTGGGCCATTCTGAGTTTCAGTTACTTGTTCTTGACTGTCACGTGAAGGATCCTTTATAGTCTGATGTATTCATATCCATCTGACAGAATGAGGCTCTAAGCAGTTTTCCTACGTGGATGTGAGAGCCTGCAAGCTCCTGCCAGGTACTTCAGAAGTTCTTCCTTCTGTGGAACCATAGATGCAGAGTAGCTTTTGTGGGGCATTTAAAATCACCTCATACATTTTACACATGAGGAAACTAATTTGCCCAAGGTCAAAGGAGAAGTTAATAACAAAGCAAGCTAAGATTCCATGCCCTAAGGCAGTGCACTTTACTGTTCGTGTGACACCCTTGTAACAAAAGATAAGTAACCATGAGGGCCCTGAGCCACACGGGCTCCTGTCCAACTCCTCATTCCTAGGAGTGTCAGGCACAGTGCCAACATTCCTCTGCTTGTTAACTGCACACATGTAATAAATGCTCAATGAATTTTATAAAAGTTTAGGTTTTGTGCATGAAAACTCTAGACTGAAAAGCTGAAAGGCCTCTGTTTTATAAACAAAGGCAAGGCAGCCATGGTCACACGGAGGTTCCTTTGTGATTTCTGTGACAACCAACAGTGTTGAATGCAAATCGAACTGGATATTGAGAAAGCACACTGCTTGATTTTTAGTCAAGTTGTTTATGTAGGAGAGGAAGGAACGCTGTCCTGCCAGAATACAGTGTAGGAGAAGGGTTGGATTCAGTTGGTATTGCTCCTATAATTGTGTTAAAATACACATGACATTTACCCTTAAAATGGACTTTACTTGTGTGTGTTACATTGTCACCTGACATTGTTGAGTGGACTAGAATCTAAGGAATAGACAGCAAGGAATGGCAAATGAGAGAAGCACAGAGGGGCTCTTCAGAATCCAGCTTTATGTTGCAAACATAGGGCCCCCAGCCACACAGTGTCTGTAAACCCACAGATGCCCTCTTGAATTGTGAAGTACGTAGACCTCATCCTAGTTTGCTGAAACCTGTACAACCCATATGTTATCTCCATGCTAATGCCTGTGTACTTTGGAGATACTTGTTATATACGTGTAAATTCCTCATGTATTTTGTTCAAAAACATGTCACTCATAGCAGCAAAGGAGCCTATCAGCAGACAGAGGCAGAGCACAGACATGTGTCTGTGTCAGCCCTGGGAAGGACGGAACAGTGACACAAGCTACAAGGTAGATGAACCTTGAAGACACTATGCCAAGTGAAGTAAGCCTGACACAAAAGCACAAATACTGTGCAAGTGCACTGACATCATGAGGTGTCACATGTAGAAACATAAGGTACAGTAGTGGTTGTCAGGGCCTAGGAGAGCAGGGTGGGGCGTTCGTCTTGAGAGGGGGAAGGTGAAAGCCCTGTGGGGATGGATGGGGGTGAGGACTCAACGCTGTGCTGTACCTGGTTTCTTAGAACTACACACTTACGGGCTGGGGAGATGGCTCAGAGGTTACAGACACTTGCTTGCAAAGCCTGCTCACCTGAGTTTGATTCCCCAGTACCCACATAGGGCCAGATACACAGACTGGTGCACGCATCTGGAGTTCGTTTGCTGTGGCAGGAGGCACTGGCACACACATACTCTCTATCTGCCTCTTTCTCTGTCTCTCTCAGATAAATAAAAATAAAGAATTGTACACTTAACAATGGGCAGAGTGGCACATACATACAAATGCACACAAAAAATAGTATTGGGTTTGTTTCTAATTCTAAGGGTAAATAGCTTTTATGTGTGGATTCAGAAGGAAAACTTAAAAGAAAATTCTTGTCTTTGAAGGAGACTGGGCCTGAGGCATGCAGAATGAACCCGCCTAGGGAGTTAGTTCATTTACTACAGAAAACCACATCTGCAGGGAATCTGCACCTTGCACAGTCCTGGGAGGCCCCTCACTGAGGAGGCACAAGAGGAAGGCACATGGGCTTCCTGAGTGGGCCACCTTCTCTACTTGTCAGCTTCCAAGGCTGAGACTTGTCTCTTAACTCTCTCTCACGGACATCTTTGAACGTGTACAAAATAGAATAGTACAAACTCTTTACAGCTGTATAAGTGCCCACACCCTTCCGTTGTTTTAAGGAAGTTTTTGTTATTTCATGTAAAATTAATTTAATATGTATCTGAAAATATGAAAGTCCTTTCTTTAAAAACTTCAAAACTGTAATGAAAACTAACAATATAATAGTGTTTACATTTTGTCTCACAAATATAATTTTTCAAAAAGTATATTGGAGCCAGGCATGGTGGCACACACCTTTAATCCCAGCACTCGGGAGGCAGAGGTAGGAGGATCGCCGTGAGTTCGAGGCCACCCTGAGACTACATAGTGAATTCCAGGTCAGCCTGGGCTAGAGTGAGACCCTACCTCAGAAAACCAAAAAAAAAAAAAAAGATATGCAAAGTGACTAAGCTCCTCCTGGCGTTCCTGGGGTGTGCTGTGTGCTGTGGCTTTTGGCTTGTTGCTTCCCTCTCTCTGCTTGGACCTGTGAAAGCAGGGCCAGCTGCTTCTGCCATTAGGGAACTTCCCCTGGATCTGTGTCAATAAATCCCTTCCTCCTAACTGTGCCTGGTCTGGAAGTTCATTTCCAGGAACCTGAAGCTGTCTGCCACACTCCTCTGCAGGGGTGCTGGTGTGCTCGCCCCTGCACTTACTCCAGGAGATGCCCATCCCTTTTAGGCTCCTATCAGAGAAGACATGAGAAATCTGCCAAAATACTCTCTCTTCTTTCTTGAACTGCCCTGATGGGGTTTTTTTGAGGAAAGGGTGCCCTGCCTCTAGCCTCCTTTTATTAAGTGTATATAACCAGTCTTGAGTACACGGAGGAGTTTCACAAAGTGTGGTCATTGCCAAGTCCCAAACCCACTGACTCACAGCCCCGGGGGTTGCCACCAGGTCCTCACTCTCTCTCATTGGTGGTCTGATTCAGGTGTCCCCATAAACCTGGTGTTGTGAATGCCAGGTTCCCAGCTGATGGAGATTTGGGAACTAACACCTCCTGGAGGCAGGGTATTGTTGGGCAATGTCCCCTTGCCAGTATTTGGCACACTCTCCTATTCCTGTTGTCCACCTGATGTTGGCCAGAGGGTGATGTCCACCCTCTGCTCTTGCCATCGGTTTCCCCTGCCTTCATGGAGCTTCCCTCTCGAGCCTGTAAGCCAAAATCTCTATTTTCCCACAAGTTGCTCTTGGTCGGGTGATTTCTGCAGCAATGTGACCTGACTGCAACACCCATGCTAACCTGGAACTCAGCAGTGTAGCCCACACTGGCCTCAAATTCAAGAAAATCTTTCTGCCTCAGCCTGCAAACTGCTGGGATTACAAGTATGAAACACCATGCCCAGGAGATTTCTTACCACTTTTAACTGATCAACTGAAAATGAAAGTGAGGTCGCATCTACTAAAATACAAGTTTTCCTGTGTAATGTTATAGTTCTAGGTGTCAGTGTAGAACATGTTCTCACCTTAAAGGGAATAAGAGTTTATTCTGGAGCTAAATATGAGTGACCATTGTCTGGGAACATGTATTCAGGTTACCCAGACACCATGACACTGTAGGAAAGAAACATTCCGTGAAACTTTTATAGTTCCAGAATAAAAGAAAATCATAAATCAAGACACTTTTCAAACACATTCGTGGGAAAATCTGGTAGGCAGCTTACAGTGAAGTAGGGAAATCACTGCTACAGCTTTGGAGTTAGTGATCTGTTAATACATATGTTGCAGACAACTTCAGGTTCGCTGAGATGAACTTTCAGACCAGGCACAGTTATGGAGGAAGGGATATTATTTATTGAAGCTTACAGATCCAGGGTAAGTTCCATAAAGGCAGGAAAAGGGGCCTGCTCTTCACAGGGCCAAACAGAGAGAGAGAAAGCCAACCAGCCACCACAGCACACAGAGCAAAACTACAGCCAAAAGGTCACACAGCACACTTCAGGAACTCCTGCTAGGCACATTTGCATATCTTTACAATGGAATCTCAAACCATCACCACACCTTAAGACCGGGCCCCCAGTGACCTTGCCTCTAGCAAGGTGATTGCAGATGCAAACTATAAAATAATAAAAAAAAACACTGAATATATTGGGGGACATATATTCAAACTACCACATTCCGCCCCTGGCCCCCAATATATTTAGTTTTTGGCCCCCAATAGATTTATAACTATCACACATTGTAAATTGTATTCAGTCCAATTTCAAAGGTTCTCACAGTCTTGACCAACGTAAGATACTGAGTCCTGTAAAATCAAACAAGTTAAATACTTTCAACATGTAAAGGCACAGAGTAAACATTTTAACTGTATAAGGCATAGCAAGGAGAGAATAGAACAATGCAAACTCAACCACCATCAGCAGTCATCAAGCTTCTGCAGTTCAAGTTCAATATAACCAGAGACTGACAGTCTCCAGGTTTTCCAATTCCACCCCTCCAGGTGGGCAGAGTCGTCAGGGAAAACTTTCATCCCATGCCAACACTGCACTCCATGGTAGCCCTTTTGCACAGTCCTGGTATATCCAAAACATCTTCAGGTCTCCATGCAAACCACGGTCCATCTTCCAAAGGCTCTTCCAGCCTATTCCTGAGGGTCTTCATGCCCTGCCTCATGCCGCATCTCAGCAGCGGCTCCTGGAACCGTGTGCAACTCATGACCATTCTATGCATTTTTCATATTTCCAAAACTAATACCAGGTGTGCAGGACACAGCCATATTCTAAATCCAGGGACAAAATAAACCATAGCTTTGAAAAGCAGGTTCCTTCTCCAGTCAGCTCTTTCCAAGCATTTGCATTTTTAACAGTCTTTCCTCAGGCATCCTCTCCATTGTTTTAATGTAAATCAAGTCAGGCCACCTTCCTTCCACCTTCCTTAAGATTGCTAATGCGTTGACAATAGCAGCTCCAGTAACCTAAAACCAGTCTCAGTGCCTCTGCTTTTACCTTGCTTGAGGTTTTCCAACTTAAAATCTTAAAATCTCAGTCCAATATCTTCAGCCAAGCACATCAGTCCATTACAAATTTAACCTTGATCAAACTTTCTGGGCCTGGATAGCAGAACGTAGCCATCCCTTATGCCAGTAGCCCAGTTCCAACAAAGTCCTCTGCCGTCTTTCCTTCCCCTTAGAAAGCTCATAAGCCAAGCCTCGAAGTTCAATACTGTCTGCACTTAGCATTCTCAAACTCTCATCAGAATAGTCCATAAAACTTGGCTTACCACTCCAGAAGGCATCTTAAGTTGCAAGCACAAAGTCCATGCCCATTCCTCCAAAACAAAAGTTCCAAAAGACGAATATCCACACGGTCAGGTTCATCTCACCCCACTTCTGGTACCACTTTACTGTTGCAGACAACTTCAGGTTCGCTGAGATGAACTTTCAGACCAGGCACAGTTATGGAGGAAGGGATATTATTTATTGAAGCTTACAGATCCAGGGTAAGTTCCATAAAGGCAGGAAAAGGGGCCTGCTCTTCACAGGGCCAAACAGAGAGAGAGAAAGCCAACCAGCCACCACAGCACACAGAGCAAAACTACAGCCAAAAGGTCACACAGCACACTTCAGGAACTCCTGCTAGGCACATTTGCATATCTTTACAATGGAATCTCAAACCATCACCACACCTTAAGACCGGGCCCCCAGTGACCTTGCCTCTAGCAAGGTGATTGCAGATGCAAACTATAAAATAATAAAAAAAAACACTGAATATATTGGGGGACATATATTCAAACTACCACAACATCCAAAAAGGTTTTGTGGAGTAGTTAAGAGTTGGCTCAGACACAGGGGTGGAAGCTAGCCCAGGATAATTCTGCTTGTATCTGTAACATTCCTACTTTCCATGATGACAAAGTTCTAATGAGCCAGGCAGGCTTACAGAACTTTTAACACAGGTGGGACTTTTTTTCTGCAGCTCACATAGGTAGTGGACTGGGGACGTGGCTCAGCGGTAGAGCATCTACCTAGCCTGCTGAAGGCCCTGGTTCCACCCCCAAGACCACCAAAAAGAATCTGGATTAGTAGCCACAGATAGCTAATGGTTTCTATGTGGTCATATGAAAATATGACAGAATGAGTATGCAAAAATAGACAATTTGTAGTGGTGGGATGGATGACTTTTTTTTTTTTAGTTTTTTTTTTAGTTTTTTGAGGTAGGGTCTTGCTCTAGCCCAGGCTGACCTGGAATTCACTTTGTAGTCTCAGGCTTGCCTTTCCTAGCAGAGAGAGAGAGAGAGAATGGGCACACAAGGGCCTCCTGCTGCAGAAAATGAACTCCAGACACATGCACTACTTTGTGCATCTGGCTTTACGTGGGTACTAGGGAATCAAACTTGGGTCCTTAGGTTTTTACAGGCAAACACCTTAACCACTGAGCCATCTCTTCAGCCCAGATGACAGTTTTTCAAATGGCCCCATATTCACAGAATTAACTGAGATTTAGTATAAAGACTAAACGACATGAATGTATTTAGAGATAAGTTTCCAGTTAGGGTAGTAAGTCTTGATGGACATGATGGTGGTGATGGCCATTAAGCATACCTTACAAGAATGCGTCAGTAAAGTGGATAACACTATGTAGACACTTAAGCATGAGCATATATCTTATTTACTGCCATCGTTATTGCAAAAGAATGAAGTGGCAGTCTTATGTGTATAGCATGATTCATTAAAGCCAATGAAAGTAAAGAAAAAGCTTAGTCACTGGCATGTCTGAGAATCAGCAGAGACAAAAACTCACAAGGCAGGGAGATCGATCTCCTTGCACTTTCCCCTTAGCAGTTAAAGGTGAGCACATGAAGAGACAGCCCATGTCTCAAGAAAAGGCTATTTCTGAATTGTCTCCCTAGCTGGCCATCTCCCTGAGTGGCTAGAGGGAGTCAGCCTTCCTTCCTAAGGGAGGTGTAACCACCACAAGGGTAGAGAGGTAGGCCTGGGCCACTTGTTCTCCTCTTGCACCTCCCCTCTAATGTCTAATGAGTGTTCTGGCTCTTCACTGTTTTGGGGCCATCCAGTCATCCTACCTGTAGTCGAATAAACTGTTTACTTTCCACTGGACTCTAATACCAACTCCTAAAGTTTATAAGGATAAAAATGTTATTGGAGCCTGGTGTGGTGGAGCACACCTTTAATCCCAGCAGTTGGGAGGCAGAAGTAGGAGGATTGCTGTGAGTTTGAGACCAGCCTGAGACTATATAGTGAATTCCAGGTCAGCTAGGGTTAGAGCGAGACCCTACCTCAAGAAGAAAAAAAGTGTGATCGGTTTTAATGACCAATTTATGCGCAGTAATAGTCTGATGTGGCTCTATAAACCACCTGGGAGGTAGGGGCTGTGAATTGAAGCAGTTAATTACACTCCCTCACTCCTGTTGACCAGATCCTTTCCCATGCAGTACCCTGTCGTTAGTGTGCCCGTCTCCACTGCCCCAGCCACCCGTTCGTGCATTCATGGTCTCGACTCTGTAACCTCATGAGAGCACTTTTTGGAATGCCTCATGTGAACTGAATGCTTGCCTTGTCTCTTCTGTACTTGCTCTGGGCTAATTCCTACAGCCTTTGGATTATGGCCTAAAACCTTCTACTCAACCAACCTGAAGCCATTTGGTTCTGTTACCAGTCAGCAAGCATTCTCATCTCAGGAGATAGGCCTGTTGCTCTTTTTTATCAGCTTGCCTCTGTCAATTGCATTTCCACAAGGCACTCCCCACCAAAGCACCCTGAGTCACCAGTAAATCTGGACTTAAAAGTAGTGGAGAGGGACTGGAGAAGATGGCTTAGTGGTTAAGGTGTTTGTCTGCAAAGCCAAAGGACCCTGGTTCAATTCCCCAGGACCCACATAAGCCAGATGCACAAGGGGGCGCATGCATCTGGAGTTTGTTTGCAGCGGCTGGAGGCCCTGGTGTGCCCATTCTCTATCTCAAATAAATAAATAAATAAATAAATAAATAAATAAATAAATAAGTAGTGGAGAGCAGGCGGTGTCCACATAGCCACAAAAGGGCCCGGCCCCTGTCCAGCAGCACGCTTCCAGCCTTCACCTCAAGAATGAAATTCTGCCGGGCGTGATGGCGCACACCTTTAATCCCAGCACTAGGGAGGCAGAGGTAGGAGGATCACCATGAGTTCGAGGCCACCCTGAGACTACATAGCTAATTCCAGGTCAGCCTGGACCACAGTGAGACCCTACCTTGAAAAACCAAAAAAAAAAAAAAAAGAATGAAATTCAAGGCAACA